>CM042834.1:54463281-55077969 GCA_023653725.1 Bungarus multicinctus
TGAAGAATCCTTCCTGAGAAAACCAAAATGAGAAGCCATCAACCTATTCCTTATTTATTGCAGGGATGGTTTGGGGAAAATTATATGTATGCTTAACCTTTACATTAGTGTAATATAATATTAATTGTATATAATTATCTCTCTTTATTTGTTGAATAAATAAGACGTGATAGAATAAAATTTTCATTCAGGCCAGAGGTAGCTTTGAGAAGACTATTTGCTTGCCTATTTCCCTTGCTTGGCCCATCCTGAAGGATAAGCATTTCAAAATGGTTCTAAAGAAGTAATTTGGACCCTCAGAAGACATGAACATAGCACTTCTTTGGCTGCTTCTGTTTTCTGACTTCTTCACATACCCGAAAAAAGATATTGTTGCTTTAAGGAGTCAGCTTGCTAAAGTAACTGTTAAACAGAAGCATTTTGGTTTGAAGCCTGAAGAAAAAGATGGCTACTTTAGACATGCAATGAGTTTAAAATATCTACCCACCTTCAAAGCACAATAAAAAAAGATGTGCTTGATAAATTCAATTCCCAGTTTGATCATTTTAGAAGATTTCATTATAAAGTTTTGTTTCATTTTGTTTTTCCCATTCACAATGTCTTCTTTCCCCTTTGGAGTTAAGGGAAGAGAACGTGCTTCATATATAATACAAAGACAAAATAGAATTGCTCTGCTAAATTAACTTGCAAGAAGTATACTTTCTTGTTAGATCCTTTTGTTTTTAAGAGATGTTGCATGTTATTTTGCTGTATTTTATATGGTTACCTGAGAACTGTATCTTGTGTTGCATTTTTCTGGTTGTGGAATTCCTATTTTTGTCGGTTATCCCGTATATTTTAATTTTACTTATATTTGTTTGTTCCTCTGCCAAGCAAGAACTAGGACTTAAGATCTG
This sequence comes from Bungarus multicinctus, assembly GCA_023653725.1. NCBI lineage: Eukaryota > Metazoa > Chordata > Lepidosauria > Squamata > Elapidae > Bungarus > Bungarus multicinctus. Next base: position 54,464,178 of record CM042834.1, read on the forward strand.
AATTCATAAAAAGTGAATGGCAACTACAAATTAAAACTAAATTCATCCAAAATACAGATACATTCATTCTGGGTCCAGAGGATTGTAGGTGAGAGAAATGCTGTTCAGATAGCATCTGCCTTTCTAATTGAAAATCCATGATGCACTATACATATTACTATTTAGGCACATATTAAAAATATTTTATTTGATTATATCTGATTTGGAGCAATGAGCTAGTGATATAGCTTATCTATATCTTATCTAGTGATATAGATTTCTCCATTTATAAAGTACTTTGGATTTACTTTACTTGAACTTGTGCAAGTTTCTATGTAGTATTTTTAATGCTTGTCTTTTTTGGGAGAGGGAGCGGTATAAAAATATGATAAAATAAATAAATAAATAAATATATACATTCCACATACATACATTTTTGTGTAATTGAATATGTTGCAGATTTTGTTCCTACTTCCTATTTTCCCCACAGCAACCCTGTGAGCTTGGGCTTGGGCTTAGAAAGTGTGACTGGATTGCAACTCAGCAAAAGCACTTAGCCAATTTCTATGCCTCAGGAAGGACTGGAAATCATGATCTCCTGATTTAAAGTCCAGCACCTTAATCACTATACCCAACTGCAGCATATGTGTATGTGTTTATACACATACATACACAACAAACATATGTGCTTTTTTTCCCTTTAGTGCTATCAAAATATTTGGATAATTACAACTACCCTCTGTATGGGGGAACAGGGTCAAAAGCATTTTGGCTTGCTAATTCATAGATAAATGATCCTACTTTTTGTAGAATAGTATGAGAATGCTTTTAGTAAAACTGAGCCTTCTTTATATTTGCCATGTACAGTATTTGCCAAAATGAGCATAAATTGACCACTATTATCCTTATTTTTAGCAGATAATGGATCAGGCAGCATAGCTATGACTAAGGATAATAATCTATTCCACACCCTCTCTATCTTATGAAAAAGTGTTTTGTGAAAGTCTCAGCTGACTAAAGTAATACCATAAAGCAGAAGTCAATTTTGATGGACTCATCTGTTGACAGCCATGGCATTTGGAAGATTATGACTTGGAATAAAAGGAATAAATGGAATGAATATGAGTTAACAGATGAATGTGGGTTAGAAAAATAGATATATTTTGTGTCTGTTTAACTATCAGAAAACATAAGGATGTAATTGATTTGAATGATGGTCATCTGCTCGTTGGAGTAGAGTTAATGAATATTTATATGCAGGTGGAGATTTTTCAGGATAAAGCATCAAATGGCTAAAATTCATGAATTGGTGTCATCTGTATTATGGATGTTTTTGAAAGTAGGAATCCATAGTTAGAGATAGTTACATAGTACATTCCTATAGATGGTGAATGGTAATAATGGAAGAACTGGAAATGAGTTTCGGGTGATGAGTCAATACTGTAAATGAATGCAATCAGGAGAAAAGATATTTTAATAAGTTATATGAATGGATGGATAGATGGGAAAAAAGAAAAAAAAATACTAGGCCACTCAAAGATCCAAGAATGAATAAATGGATGAAAATCCATTTTCAACATCTGTTTAGGGAGGAAAAAGTATGTTTGTTTCAAATAGCAGTTAAACATGAATCTATTCATATGTATACATGAAAAAGAATAAATATGAATCTAAAAGCATGACTGGTTTTATTTCTGATGAAAAACTGAGATGATTACTAAAGGAAGAAAGAGAGTAGGATGTACCATTTTTTTTAACAATATCAATAGTGGATCATGAGAAAAATGGGTTGGATAAAGAGGGAGTTGCATATGCTGTGAGAATCTTGAAAAAATAGCAGGAATAAATGTGTAGGTGGTGTAGCAAGAGAAATCTTAAGATAGCTGTGGTTTGTTTGTAGAGTGGATGTGTGAACATGTCTGTGCATCTGATGGAAATAATGCTGTTCTCACCCCCTATATACCAAGGAAAAAAATAGCAAAAGGGAATGATAGAATCGGATGAGTTTTCAAGTGTGCCTAGTAGGTGTTTCAGTGACCAAAAGGATATGATTCGGGACAATAAGTAAAATTTGGGAAGGCACTGCTATTTGATGTCGCACTGGAGTGTTCAGACCAGATTTTTAGTTTTAACAAACCATGATTAAATATATGAATATAAGTAATCATTTATTATATGTTTCTATATTTAGTGAAGGCATATAATACAGTAATTAGTTTCTTTTACACAAAGGAAAAGCTTTGGGATTGCTTGCTGAGTGCTGTAAGTTAAAATAAAAATATGAAAAGTTAAATATGAAAAAAACACGCATTCAAATAAATGAGATGTTAAATGAATGGTTAAACATTAAGTAAGATAATGGTGTATGATTATATTTAGCTGCTTAATGAAGCTAAATGGATAAGGAGAGTTATGCATTAGAGGTGTATTGCTTGGGAATGTGAGTGTGCTTCTAGATTTGTGGGCAGACAATGCCATGTTGTTAAGCTGGGAAACTGAAAATTTTTTAATGAATGTTGATAGACTGTATGATGTAATGAGGAGAATGGATCTAAAAATAATATATATTTGACCGGAAAAAGGAATTGAATGGTCACAACTTTATATAAATAAACAGTGAGAATCTAGAGCAAGCACATTGTGTACATTGGAAAAAGGTTAACTAAAGACAGGAAAATAAACAAATAAAATTCAGGATCTGCAAATGCTGGCTGAAAAATAATTTGTATTGTGTAGGTTATTGTGAGAAAGGGACATTTGTTGAAAGAAGTGAAAATAGCTATGAATAAGGTCATGCTTCTGCCCCTTTTGTCACACAGAAGTGGGAGAACAATTGATTAAGTATATTTATTTACATTTATTGGCTGCCCAACTCCAGTGGACTGTGGGTTTCCATCACTGGCACCATAGAAAAAGAAAACTCAAAAGTCAAATTCCATCATGATCTCAATAGCTTCTATTTCTTAACCAATCTAAGCTTGTGCCTTTCTTTAAAAAAAACCTACATAAAATGATATAAAACCATCATGCTACAGAGAAAAATGATGGATTGTCCACATACTTCCAGCTTCCATTCAGAACACACTATCAAATTTATTATCTTTAGACAGATTATATGTTGCAATCACATTTGTTCTGATACACTAAACAGAGATGCTATAGTTAGAAATGATAGACTGATGGAATGAAACCAGGCATTCAAAAAGCTGAATTTTCCACCCAGCAAGTTCAATACACAAATTAGGAGAGCCAGATAAATTCTAAAGGCAGTCCTACCCTACCATGTTTCTCAACAATACACCTCTCCAATAGGAAGACCCAGCATATTTTCTAGGCATAAGGTGATATTAATCCCCTCCCCAAATTTAGGCCTAGTTTAAAATATGTGAAATTAGGGGGAACTTGCCGTTAGGAGCACCCCACAGGCAGCACGCCTTGCCATCAGCTGCTCCTAACGGCTGATCATGGCGGAGTGTGGAGAGCTCCCTACCCCCACCAAGTGCCTTTGCTGCAGACCCGGGTATGGTGCTGGATGCAGGCAGGGTCAGCAGGCGGGTGGCGGCATGGATGTCAGCCTCGGTGGCGGTGGGGCACTTTGCATCGCACCCGCTGCTGTTGCTTCCTCCACTGCTGTTGCTTTCCCTTCTGTCCGTGCACTGCCACGTTTGGAGTGCTGCGCATTTCTCCACCAGCAGCATTTCAGCCGCTTCTCAAGCGGGGAAGCCATAGCTTCCACGGTTCCTGCTGGTGCTGATGCCTCTCTCGCCAGCGCTGTCTCCAACAACGGCAGCAGCGGTGAGACAGAACCCACTGCCAGTGAGAACCACCTATCCTCCCACAGGGGCACTTTGATTGATGGCAGCTGCGTCAACAAGGTCCTGCAAGTTGGTGAGTCTTTCGGGGTTGGATGGGTGGAAACGGTGGCGGGAGAGAGATGCAATCATTTCTCCCCCCCATGCCTCGCTTTGCTTCCCGCCCCAGAGCTTTGGGTCATGGTCTTGTCCCTTGTACAGTCGGGTGCTCTCCTCTTGCTCCAGCCGCCCAAAAACCCCCATGGACCTTCCCCCCCATTTAAGTTTTCTTTACTCTCATTCCCTCCATCAATTCCCTAATAATACAGACTGGCCAGGCAGCTTCCTCCCCAACCCTCCTGGTAGTTTTGAAAAGGGAACCATCTATCGACTTTGCCCTTTGAGCAGAGGCATACCTTCTAATCTAAACAAAAGAGAAAGGGAATCATCCTACAGACCCTTAGCACCAGGCTTCCCAGAGGATTCTCCCAAAGGATACACCCCAAAGGAGGATTCATCCCCTTAAATGCACTCCCCTCCTTTGGGGGGAATCCTCTGATGATTCCTCCTTTGGGGTGGATCCTTTGGGAGAATCCTCTGGGAAGCCTGGTGCTAAGGGTCTGTAGGATGATTTCCTTTCCCTTCTGTTTGGATTGGAAGGTTTGCCTCTGCTTGAAGGGCAAAGTGAATAGATGGTTTCCTTTATAAAACTATCGGGAGGGGTGGGGAGGAAACTGCCTGGCCAGTCTGTATTCTTAGGGAACTAATGGAGGCAATGAGAGTAAAGAAAACTTAAATAGGAGGGAAAAGGTCCATGGGGGTTTTCGGGCAGCTGGAGCAAGAGGAGAGCACCCAACCATACAAGGGACGAGTCCATGACCCGAAGCTCTAGGGTGGGAAGCAAAGCGAGGCATGGTGGGGGGAGAAACAATTGCATCTCCCTCCCGCCGCCGTTTCCACCCACCCAACCCCAAAAGACTCACTAACTTGCAGGACCTTGTTGACACAGCTGCCATCAATCAAAGAGATGCCCCTGCGGGAGGGCAGGCGGTTTTCAATGGCAGCAGGTCTGTCTCACCACTGCTGCCATTGCTGGAGACAGCTCTGGCAAGAGAGGCATCAGCACCAGCAGGAACCATGGAAGCTATGGCTTCCCCGCCCAAGAAGCGGCTGAAACGCTGCCGGTGGAGAAATGCGCAGCACTCCAAATGCGGCAGTGCACGGGCAGAAGGGAAAGCAACAGCGGCGGAGGAATCAACAGCGGTGAGCGCGATACAAAGTGCCCCACCACCACCGAGGCCAACATCCATGCCGCCACTGCCGCCCCCCCCGCTGACCCTGCCTGCACCCAGCACTGTACCCAGGTCTGCAGCAAAAGCTGCAGCAAAAGCTGCAAAAGCTGGTGGGGGTAGGAAGCTCTCTGCACTCCGCCATGATCAGCCATTAGGAGCGGCTGGTGGTGAGGCATGGCTGCCCATGGAACGCTCTAGGCGAGGGTGTGGGGGGGAGAAATTAAGTCACCCCCAAAAAGACGGCCTAGCCATATTTTGGGGGGGGGGTCAAAAGAAAATAAGGCCCGGCCGTATTATATGAGAATCACGGTATTAAAGAACATCTTCAGCGATAGAACCACAGAGCAACCTGGTTATCAACTATAGCTCAATGAAATGCTCAAACATATCATTATGAAGCCATAAAACATACTAGACAATGACACACTTTCCCAGGTTTCTGATGGCTGGGCTATACTTGCATTTAAACAACTATCCAAACTCTTATTCTGACAATAACAACAACAAGCAAACAAACGGCAATGATGCCAACATGGGAACCAGAACTTGTAATATGCCCAGATATCTATTTTGCCCTCGTATCTACATGAATATCACCATCACAAGCCCTGCAATTTCACATACAAAGTTAAAGGCATCTTCTCATATTTTCCTTCTATGAGCCATAATCTTTCCTGATATGTGCCATAATCTGCCAGCAATACTCCTATGGTAGGGTGAACAGATTTGCACAATAGAATTAATAGACACAAGTTTCATAACAGGATTCAAAACAGGAACTAAATTATAGCAGAACTTTTTAACTCCCAAGATAGTCCATCAAGGATCTCAAAGTAGCAGTTCAGAAAGAAAGACATTTTGGTAGCATATTTCAATCAGAATAGAACTGGAAGTCTTCTAGTCCAGCCCTCTGCTCACACAGGAGAGCCTGCCCTATACCATTTCAGATAAGTGACTGTCTAGTCTCTTCTTAAAAACCTCCAATGATGGAGCGCCCATGATTTCTGAAGGCAAGCTGTTCCACTGGTTAATTGTCCTCATTGTTAGGAAGTTTCTCCTTAATTCCAGGTTGCTTCTCTCTTTGATTAGTTTCCATCCATTGTTTCTTGTCTTGCCCTCTGGTGATTTGGAAAATAAGTTGACCTCCTCCCCTATGAAAAGAATAGAATGGGAGGCAGCTGATTCACATGTATCTAGAGGTTTCAGGTTATCTCACAATTGTTAGGCACTTGTAAACTGCCTCCTAAAGAGCCCCATCCGCATAACTACCTTGTCTTCTGCTCTCATTCCCCATCTGTGCTTCATCCTGGTGTATCTGACTCTCAGATCAATCAAGATACTTCATACATCCATGAAGTGACCTGCTACTCATGAAAATGTATGTGTTAAAAATGCTAGGCTCAAAGAGATCCAATTTGGTATAGTGATTAAAACACCATGCTAGAAACTGAGAGATCATGAGTTTTAGTCCTGCTTTAGGTACAAAGCCAACTGTGTAACCTTGGGCTAGACACTCCTTCTGAACTCTATAAAGAAAGCAATGGCAAACCATGCCAAGAAGACTACAGGGACAAATCCAGGAGTCAACATTCACTTAAAGATACACACACACACACACACACACACACACACAGAGGTTCATAAATAGTAGACTCTTTCTGAACTGAAATAGATCTGGGCATCCTTATAATGATCAATTTCAATGTGCTACCAAAGCTCTTCTCACATTTTCTGAGTGCATATAGAGGCCATGTCAAATTAGTACAACTCATCTGCAGTTTTAACAGGTAAAGGTTGAACAGACCCCAGAGTTTCTTGGGAAAAGCTATTCATGGCCAATTTCCTTCTGAGCGCACCTCTTTAGCTAGACATCCGTTGAAAAGACAGTAATCATTCTCAGAGAAGAGCTCTTGTGTGTTTTCAGGGCAACTGAATGCTCTACAGCTAAAGATCTGCCTGATTAGTTCAGAATGGGAAATTCAACAACACCCAGGCTCCTTCCAGTTAAAGCTTATTTTATTCAGAAAAAAGCTGATGGAATCTGTAGGTGACAGTATGTAGGAGGTACTGAATATGGTGAAGGATAAGGAAATTATGCAGAGAAAGACTGGATTATTTCCTGAACTAGAATAGCAAAAATGTAATGAAAGTTAGTGGGAGCAAGTATAAGATTGCTAAATGCATTTGGCATGAGTATTTCTAGTTGACATTTTAATACCTAAAGTATAAGTTGGTGTGCTCTGTCTGCATTTTACTAACATTTTGTAAAACTAGGAGCATCCATACTAAAAATATTATTTGATCTATCTTTTATTCAGAAAAAAAAACTCTCCTGCTGATATGATCCCTGAAATCAGTAAATTTGTTAAAGATCCCAAGAATCCAGTTCAGCCAAAAATTAGCACATCTACCCAGTTGGACATAACAAATCCCAATCGTTATGTCAATGAAGATTCACAGTCATCCAAGTAGAGTTGGCTGGAAGTTGAGTAATGGCAAACAAGCTTCTTTTTAAGTTGCCAGGACTCAACTTCCAGATATATCAATAGCACTTAGATTTATATCTCTTCACAGTTCTTTACAGCCCTCTCTAAGCAGTTTATGGAGTCGGCAGTCTGGGTCCTCATTTTACCAACCTCGGGAAGATGGAAGATTGAGTCAACCTTGAGCCAGTGACACTCAAACCGCAGGCAGCCAGAAGACAGCAGAAATAGCCTGCAGTACTGCATTCTAACCACTGCACCATCATGGCTCCTAATGGTTACAGCATTTTTTTTTTTTGGTTCAGCTAAGGAATATAGCTTGGAGCTTTATTCAGACAAATAGGAAGTAGAAAGAGTAAGAATCCAAATAATTTTGCATCCACAAATATAGCTTGCAATTAAATGAACATCATCTTTAAGATGAGCATAAATCCAGATCTGTATCATCCAGATCTTTTGGTTGCAGGTGAAGAGTTTTACTTCCATATGACATAACTCAGGCATTACCCAGAAGTTTTTCATTGGCTGAACTCAAGTGGATAGAATGATGAACATTATAACACATGATAGAACCATCCACTCAGTCAGCATATAGAAAAAATTCACACCAAGGTGATAGCTAGTTCATACATCTTTCTTGGGTGTTTTCCTCCTTCTGTGACTCATACAGAAATTGTCCTCTTAACAATAGGAGGGTTGTTCGTTTGCTTTTTGCTAGGATCAGTGTCTATCTCAAATGCTTCTGTGGAAAATGAGACTGGATGACAAAATGAGTTCAAGGTCTGTCTGGTGTGAGATGATGCTTGTTAGTACAAACAAGATGGGGAAATTATACCATCAAGAATGTGGGACAGCATATTCAAATTGGTGAGATCCTCTCACTACAACATATTTAACTGATGCTAACAAGAAAACTCACAATCTCATCCAATACAGTTTTTTTTTTTTTAAAAATGAATGCTTCCAAGTAACAGCTTTTTAAAAGCAATTCTTTCTTAAGAATATGCATTAAAGCTTGGACAATGTTATCTCTGCTCAAAGTTAATTGCATGCAAAGCTAATTGTTTACAGCATCAATTTATTTTTTTCTTGCTGCTCCTGCTCTTTTTCATATCTGAACCTACAACTTTACTGGATCATGTTCAGAAACTACCAGGATCAATCATTTTAACTCCTCCTAGCTCAGTCCATTCAGAGTGTATTCATTAAGCCCAAAATTTATGTTGCTAAATGAGATATTTGTTAAGCAAGTTTTGCCCCATTTTATGAACTTTAAACAACTACAGTTGTTAAGTGAATCACTGCAGTTCTTAAGTTAGTAACATGGTTGTTAAGTGAATCTGGCTTCCCCATTGACTTTGCTTGTCAGATCACAAAAAAGTGATCACATGGCCCTGGGACACTGCAATCATCATAAACTGCCAATTTTGACAGGCATCTGAATTTTGATCAGATGACCATGGGAATGTTGCAATGATCGTAAATATGAAAAACAGTCATAAGTCACTTTTTTCAATGCTGTAAGTTTGAATCAGGGGTGGGATCCTACCAGTTTGCACCTATTTGCTAGAACCGGTTGTTAACATTCTAAGCAGTTCGGAGAACCAGTTGTTAGAAGAAATTACTGGCCTAATCCTGTAAGGAAGGCAGGAAGAAAATATTCTGGTGTTGGTTATAGAAACTGCCTTTCCGTTAACCCTTATTACATTCTTGGCAGGATTAGACTTCCTGTCTCAGGAACGTCTCTGGAGTTTTTTTCCCCTCCTTTGCTGGTACTTTGCTTGTGTGGAGTGACCATTCAAAGTTACAATGGCACTGAAAAAAGTGACTTATGACCATTTTTCCCACTTACGACTGTTGCAACATCCCCACAATCATGAGAGGCCAGGTGAGGAGATGCGTGCCTTGATGTGAGTGATATTGAGTTGGCCACAACCAGCCAATAACATGACCATCAAGGCACGTCCACCCAGTCATATGACCACCAAGCCATGCCCACCAACTAAGCCACACCCACAGAACCAGTTGTTAAATATTGAATCCCACCCCTGGTTTGAATGGTCACTAAATGTTGTAAACTGAAGACTATCTGGAGTAAGGTGAAACCATAGGGCCTTCTTTTGACTATGATGGATTCCCAGAAATGAGTGAGTGAATAAAGAGTGTTTTTCTCTCTCTTTCTCTCCCTTTCCTTTCCCTTTCCCACATTCTCCCTCCCTCCTTCCCTCCCTCTATCCCCTCTCTCTCTCCCCTCCCTCTATCCCTTCCCTTTCTCTCCCTCCCCCTCCCCTTCCCCTGTGTCTATGTGTTTGGTGAAGAAGATATAGAAATACCATTAAGCATTTAAATAGGTATTGCATCCTCCCAGTGTGAGACACTGGTTGTAAGGCTGTGTAAATCATGCCTAATGCTATGGGGTTGGGGATTGGGGAATAAATGTAAACATTTATTTCTTACCTGGAATCAATACACAGGGGAAGATTGTATGGGCTAGAACATACCTGAGTATTGCTGTGCAGCTTCAACTGGAAACAATCCACTTCTAGAACATAGAACTTGCCTATCATATCCAAAATGAAGCACTTCAGGGATTTCATTTTTTTTAAAGAAAAAGAAAGCATTAATCAAAACCCAATCTCTTTCATGAAATAAATTCCTTATTTAAATTTTAAAGAGCTTTGCAAGTACAAGAGGAACAGAGCTGGCATCACACTTACAGGGAACGTCAATAGTATGAGTTTACTTATTTATTTATTTCATAATTTTATATACCGCCCTTCTCCCGAAGGACTCAGGGCGGTGAACAGCCAACTAAAATGCATACAAACACAGAGATAAATATGGTTAAAAAAGAATTAAATTATAGGCTGCCCCAATAAAAATCTAAAACCCCCGATTAAAATAAATTAAAACTTTCGTACCCCACCCCAACTAATCTAAAACCCCTTATTTAAAAATCTCATTTGAGTCAGCTCAGGCCGGCCTGCTCAAAGAGCCAGGTCTTCAGGTCACGTCTGAACGCCCTCAGGTCAGTGGTTGTTTGTAGCCCCGAGGGCATCCCATTCCAAAGGGCGGGTGCCCCCACAGAGAAGGCCCTATTCCTCGGGGTCACCAGGCGGCACATAGAAGGTGTCGGGACCCAGAGGAGACCCTCTCTGTGGGAGCGCACCGGTCGGTGGGAGATTACTGGCAGAATGCGGTCTTGCAAGTATCCTGGTCCGATGCCATGGAGCGCTTTAAAGACCAAAACCAATACTTTAAAGCGAAACCGGAAGGCCACCGGCAACCAATGCAGCTCGCGCAGGAGGGGCATCACATGGGAGTATCTCGACGCCCCCATAACCACCCGCGCGACCGCATTTTGTACCAGTTGAAGCCTCCAGGTGCTCCCCGCAGGGAGCCCCATGTAGAGGGCATTACAGTAGTCCAGACGGGAGGTGACCAGGGCATGGGTGACTGTGCGTAAGGCGTCCCGATCAAGAAAGGGCCGCATCTGGCGTATCAGGTGGACCTGATAAAAAGCCCCCCTGGAGACGGCCGTGATATGATCTTCCAAAGACAGCCGTACATCCAGGAGGACACCAAGATTGCGAGCCCCTTCTGTGGGGGTCAAGATCTCATCCCCAATAGCCAGCGACGGAGTCAGCTGACTATATCGGGCTGCCGGAAACCACAGCCACTCAGTCTTGGAAGGGTTGAGTCGAAGCCTGTTCCCGCCCATCCAGTTCCGCACAGCCTCCAGGCAACGGGCCATAACCTGCACAGCATCGTTGGGGTGGTTTGGGGTGGAGATGTAAAGCTGAGTATCGTCAGCATAAAGATGACATTTCACCCCGAAACCACGGATGATCTCTCCCAGCGGCTTCACATAAATGTTGAACAGAAGAGGGGAGAGGACCGACCCCTGAGGCACCCCACAAATGAGGGGCCTAGGGGTGGACCTCTCCTCCCCCCCGTCAACACAAATTGCGAGCGGTCCGAGAGGAAGGAAGAGAACCACCGCAAAACGGTGCCTCCAATTCCCAACCCCTCCAACCGCCGCAATAGGATACTATGGTCGATAGTATCAAAAGCCGCTGATAGATCTAATAGGACCAGGACAGAGGAATAACCTCTGTCACGGGCCCTCCAGAGATCATCTACCAACACGACCAATGCTGTTTCGGTACTGTACCCGGGCCTGAAGCCCGATTGGAACGGATCTAAATAGAATGCTTCCTCCAGGTACTGAGGGAGCTGACGCGCCACCACATTCTCAACAACCTTCGCCACAAAGGGAAGGTTGGAGGCAGGACGATAGTTATTTAAAAGAGCCGGATCCAGGGAAGGCTTCTTGAGGAGGGGCCACACCACCGCCGTTTTCATGGCAGTAGGAAGAGCCCCCTCCGTCAATGAAGCGTTGACAATCCCCTGGAGCCAGCCTCGTGTCACCTCTCTGGAGGTAGAAACCAACCAGGAAGGGCACGGGTCCAGTAAACATGTGGTGGCATTCAGCCTCCCCAGTAATCTGTCCACACCCTCGGCGGTCACAGGATCGAACTCCTCCCAGATAACCGTCTCAAGACTTGCCCCGGACACCTTCCCCGGGACCACCCAACTGGAGTCCAGCCCATCCCGAATCTGAGCGATTTTATCATGCAGAAATCGGGAAAACTCTTCTGCCCTACTCTGCAAGAGGTCCTCCCGCGCTCTCGGCTCAAGCAGAGAGTGAGTCACTCTAAACAGAGTGGCAGGCCGATTTTCTGCCGATGCAATAAGGGCGGAGAAGTGCGAACGCTTCACCACCTCTATCGCCACTAGGTAGGTCCTAATATAGGACCTCACCTGTGTCCGGTCAGACTCGGCATGACTGGTCCTCCATATGCCCTCCAGACGTCTTTTCCGTCACTTCATCCCCCTCAGCTCCTCCGTGAACCATGGAGCCAAATGGGATCTGTGCCAGGTCAGAGGTCGCAAAGGCACAACTCGGTCCAGAGCCTCAGTGGCCAACCTATCCCAGGTGGCCACCAAGTCTGCGGCTGAGTTATGAGCCAGAGTTTCAGGGAATGGCCCAAGCTCCATCTGAAACCATTCAGGATCCATCAGGCGCCTGGGGCGGAACCATCTCCTCAGTTCCGCCTCCCTGTGATGGGGGGTGGCAGCACAGAAGTCCAGTCTAAGAAGAGAATGATCGGACCATGACAAGGGTTTTATAACTAGATCCCCAGAACGATCATTCAACCACTGACCAGAGGCAAAAATCAGGTCCAGTGTGTGTCCCCCCGTGTGAGTGGGGCCAGAAACTAATTGGGTCAGATCCATGGCCGTCATGGAAGCCAGGAACTCCCGGGCCACCCCAGAGGTTTCCCCGAGCGAAGGCAGTTTGAAATCCCCCATGACTAAAAGCCTGGGGGTCTCAACCGCCAGCCCGGCTATCACCTCGAGGAGCCCGGGCAGAGCCGATGACACGTGGCAGGGAGCCAAGTATGTTATTAAAAGGCCCATCTGAACTCCTGACCCCACTTCACAAAGAGAGACTCACAACCAGCCGTCTGAGGAACAATGGCCTCCCTAGGACAAAGGACTTCTCTAATAATCGCCACCACCCCACCACCCCTTCCCTGAGACCTTGGTTGATGGAATGCTTGGAAGCCTGGTGGGCACATCTCCACCAGAGGAACAACACCCTCTGGGCCCAACCAGGTTTCGGTGACTCCAGCCAGGTCCGCGCCTCCTCCTGAATAAGATCGCAAATCAGGGGGGCCTTGTTAACGACGGACCTGGCATTGCACAACATCAACCGGGTACTCAGGGCCTGAGACTCTGCACAACCAGGCCTGCCAGATGGGTCGGGAGGGTCGGAGCGCGCCACCGCTTGGAGACAGCGGGCACGCGATCCCCTAACCTGATATGGCCCTCTACCCCCATCATATCTGCCCCTCCCACTTATGGTGCCAATGAAACCCGCCCCCTGCTGTCCAAATTGTGTTCGCCCCCACAATTCACGACCCTCTGGGCCCTCCCAGACGTGCACTCCAGCCTGGCTGACTCCAACCCCCCCGGGTTATCCTCCAAACCCGGTCCGGGTATCCTCCCTAACCCCAATAAATTACCATCCCCCAACCCTCTCCTAGTCACCCTCCCCAACCCCGATAAAACCCTGAATCAAAATTTAAAAAGTTTAAAATCCCCCCTAAAAATCCTTTTTGGGTGGCCGTGCCACCTCTCCGGATCCCAGGAACCGTCCTTGAGGTAGGCCGTTGATAGAGTTGAATTTACTGAGCCTTTTACAGAGAATGTTGAAAAGGAAGCCAATATATAAATGAGATTTCTTTCTTAACTGTAACTTTAATTGTCAAAAACTGGGACACATTGAACCAAGTCCCCTGCATTTGATGGTAAAGCATTTAATGTATTGCTCTAATTCCTAGGTTAATATTAATTGATATTAATTGTTAAACGTGTGCTGTGAAATCTGCATAAGGGAGACTTTGCAGCGCCTGGAAACCTCAACGTTTCCCAGAAAAAAACTTCAAGAAACTTGACACAATTGCCCATCAATACATGCTCCAAGTTATTGATGGCCCACTAAAGGTAAAACAGGAGGAAATTAAGAGAAGGGTTATTGATAGAAAATATTAGCTAGGAAATGAAGGTATATCAAGAGATGTGCTCTGGCTTAAAAAAGAATGGCAAGGCTTCAGAAGAAAATGAGAAATGAAAAAAAGGTGTAGACAGATGCATCACTGGACGATAAGAAGTCAACAGGGAGCTAATTTTGATCTTGAAGTAGTAACTTAAGCTGCCTAAAGATGAAGATCAATCATATTTTTGTTGCACATTGAGACCACGATTATTATCATATTAAGATATTCCAAGCTGAAGAAGCTTTTTGGATGAAAAGTGAAACATCCAAACAACAGAAAGTCCAGTTGCCTCTTGAAAAAGCATCTTTGGGACAGCCATGACCTAAATGACTGAGAATCTCTGTAGACATAAGATATTCTGAAAGGAATCTTTTTAGAGACCAAATTTTAACATACTTAATACCGGTAGTCCATGAGTTATGGACTGGTCACTTAGCAACTGCTCAAAGTTAGGGCCAACTCAAAAAAGGGAACTTTTGACCCGTAGTCAAAGTTCTGATACTCATCCTCCATGTACCTGAACTTTGCTATTTGGCAACATGCAGGATCCCACGATCACATGACCATGTTTTACAACAGTTTTGCTGACAACCTGAACTTCTGGTTTTTGACAAAACTGTGCTCATAGCAAACTATTGCTTTGCTTTAGGATCACCATGTTCACTTTATAACTGCCATGTTCACTTAACAACCACTGCAAAAATGTTGTAAAATTTTATTATTATTTACAGTCATATGTCAAGACCTACTTGTGCCCAGGATAAGATTAAAAAAACAACAACAACAGTATTGATGCCAAATATTGCAGGACTGAGAAAAGAACTTCACATTCAAGCCAGGATCAATATCATTATTTCAACTGAGACCATTTTCCATGTCATAGTTATCTAGTCTTTTATGGACGAGCTTGAAGTTGCTATTGCAAACAATTTTCTGTTGTTTCTCCAGAAGTATTTACTTGTGATTTCTTGAGGAGGGGGAGAGAAATTCACAAGAACATGTAATTGTATCATCAGTTTCATGGTTGATACACAAAGTGCTTCTGAGTTCACGTCTTTTCGATGAGGCCAGGAGCACTACTACTACCACCTAGAACGTTATTTTCCTATGTAAACCATTTCAACTTTTCTAGGTGTGAATTAAAACTAGCTTAAAAAGACAATGAGGGTAGGCTGAGGAACACAGTAACAGCTTAGACACACACACACATACACACAATTTCATTGCTACATCCTGATTTGCAGGGAACACATTTTTTGCTGCCTACTTTATGCAGTAGGAAATTTACAAACAGATATTTATTTGATGCTTGATACCTGGCCCAGCATCATGGATAATAGGCAACCACCAGAGAACTGGGACTAATATTACCCTTTTTCTAAATGGCATTTGCCATTATTTTATTGAATGTTTATTGTATACTTTTAACCCAAAATGGTTAGGATGGTTCAGATGTCTGCTGCTCAAAGCTAGCTTCTACAGGAGCAGTTTACATGCCCAATAAATAAATGTTTTAAATGCTCTGATGAGCATCCAGAGGCATTAAGGAATGGGGTCAGCCAGCCCACTTTATCTTCTGAATGCAATTGGTCTCTTGGCCATATATCACTGACCAGCATTATGTCCATTCATAGCCCTTGTGCTAAAAACAGGCAATAAAAGGTAAGAAAATCTAGTTGCTTGTGAAAGCTAGAAAGCAGATGGACATATCCTTAGGAAACAGGTAAAACTTGATTACAGGAAAATCCTCCTGTTATGTCTTTCCTATTGCTCAAACAAAAGACACTTGGGCCAAGAGTACCTTCTTCTACTGCTTGATTTGCTCAAACATCCAGAAAGGCTAACTAACCATCAGTCTCCAAAGAAATCCAGCAACACTACAAGATTACAAGCAGGTTTAATCAACCAATAATTAAAACTGCATCTTCCCGTTAACCTGTTGCTGTTGCACTACAGATTGTGCTTTGCTAGCGGAGTTGTGACTTTGCCTTTCACTCCAGTACAGCGAGTGGAGCAGGACACGTTTTCCTCAAATACTGTCGCGCTATCCTCCAGCTGAAGGTCACGAAGCCTCAGGGCATTGCTCTTAGCAACCCAGGAAATTCAGTGAGTCTGGCTTACAGTATCCAAGGCTGTGTGCAGAAGCTGCATTTGAACCAAACCAAATCTCTGACTGTTCCAAATCCTGCCATCTGCTACTCAATTGTTCGGCTCATGGCTCCAATTGAAAATAAATAAATGACAGTCCAATGCCTCTTTCCCTCTTCCCATGCGCCCCAAAGGGAGCAGGAGAAAAGTGAGAAAGACATCGCTCAGTTCATACTAAATATTGTCTAGCCCTCTTTCATACTGTCTGCCTCTTTTATGTAATTTATAAGGTATAAAGAAATTATATTAGAATCAACTCTGAAATGCTGTTTATATATGTATGTGTGTGTGTGTAGCTGAATTTTCATTGGGGTTTTAGGATGGCACTTTTAAAAGGTGCTGACTGTTAAGAATGTGGTCAGAACCAGCATGACCTGACCCAGTCTTGTTAATGATAGATCATCACCTTTCCCATATAGGACTCTAGTTAAACATTGTCTTGTTTTGAGAATGTGCCTCAGACAGCAGCATCTTGATCATATTGATATTCTCATTCCTGGCATTCTTTAAGGGTGAAACACATCTGCTGTTTCAGCTGTTCTTAAAGCCTCAAGCAACTCTTGGACCAATTTGCAAACCAGATCCATTCCTGCTGAAAGATTAAGGCTGACTGGCACATCTGACTACACTTGTTAGCGATTCTTGCTAAGTATCTTTTTCTCCAGCAGCCCAGTTTCCCCAGCACAATATTGTCAAGCCATTGTATTGTTTTTCCTTCTTTATGGGATTGGACTTCCAATTTCATTAACTCTTCAGTAAACTTTCCTGTAAGGCTTTTAAGAGAGGCATTTGGTAGCATCTATCTACTCAGTGTTCTTCCTAAGGCTGATTGTCAATTTGCTCTGCTGTTTAATTCAAGCTGCTAAGTCATATTCTTTTATGATGAATAGTTTTAGAAAACTGACTCTGATTTCTGCTTGGGGAAAAAGATACATGGTAGCAATATAATTAGTGTAGCAATTTTCTATGTTGACCATAGAGGGTTTATTGCTGGTCTACACCACCGCCTCTCAGAGCTGTTCTAATATAAGCAAGGATGAGATATTCTAACTCCTATGACATTTATTGATTTGATTTAATCTAATTTAATCTAATCTCAAACATGTCAAGGTTTTATATAGTATGTTTAAAAGAATGTCAAATCAAAACAAAACAAAGACCCCCAAATTCACTTACCACAAAGACCAAATGAATAGAAAAGAGACATGGCAAGGCAAAATGTATGTGGCCAGTACACACACACACACACACACACACACACACACACACACACACACAAACACCAACTCTAGCAGACAAAGCAGATAACAGTGGCTAAGAGCAGGAAAGTTGAAGCAAGAGACAGAGGGGCTAATACTAGTTGTACAAGACCAAGGGTTTAGAAGAAATACATATAAAGCCAAAATTGAGAAGACAGCAACAGACAGCAAATGCCTTCTCTACAAAGAAACTGAAGAAACAGTGGATCCCCTACTCAGCTGCTGTAAGAAGATTGCACAAACAATGACATGAGAAGATATCAACAAAGGTGGATTGGAAAATCTGCAAGAAATACCATTTGCTTGCAAGCAAGAACTGGTGGGACCACAAATTAAATAAAGTAATAGCAATGAAGAAGCTAAAATTTCTCTGGGCATTTAGAATTCAAACTGACAAGCCCTTTCCACAACCCTCCAAATTTAATAACTGTTAATAAGAAAGACAAAAAAAAAAGTTTGGACAGTGGGTATTGCAGTTCTTGGAGACAGTAGCAGAGAAGAGGAAAAAAAACTGAAGAGAATTACAAAATACAAAAACCTATAAATAGAAGGAGAACAATGGTGGCAAAAGAAAGCAAAGATATAGTATCAATAATTAATAGGTACCTATTAACTACCTAACAATTGGCACACCACTTGAATATCAACAGCATTGACAAAATCACAACCACTCAATTGCAAAAGGCAGCTTTACATGGAAGAGCATACATCCTGTGACAATACCTTTAACACCACCAAACAACACCTGCCTATCTAGTGTTTTGGAAAGGACTTGACAAGGGGACAAAAATACTAAATCCAATGAAAACATTGATTGATTGTGTGACCAACCATAATAATAATATTGTGTTCCCTCTTGATATGGCCAGTTTCCACTTCATAGCAACTCCTGGAATGACCGTAGGAACACCTAACTTTTCTCAATGGTCTAGCTGGCATTCAGCTATTTTATTTTACTGCAATTAGGTAAAATAGTAATGAAATACTTGTTTTGCACACCTATGATCTCAAGTTCAATCAATACTATCTCCATACAGAGTTGGAAAAAATGTAGTATGGAAGAATGCTGCCAGTCAGTGTTGGTAATGTTTGCTGGTGGACCAATGATTCTGAGTCAGATAAAGACCATTTCTTACATTTTAAAATGAACTGATTTCATATTGTTTTTTCCACTTCCTAGGATCAAAAGTGACACTCAGAAATAACATCATTAAAGGTCAGCATGATCTTAACATGCCAGGGTATAAGGTCACTTTCTGCATTTTGATGGCTATCATTTATAAGAAGGTTAGGGGACTCAGAAAGCCAATTGCTCTTAGTCCCTGATAAATGATTCCCCCCCCCACCTCCTCCCCAACACAGGGTACTGGTGTTAAGCTTTTAAAGACTGGTAAATCTTCTGCTCTATTAAATCCAAACCCATTAATTGGTGTCTTACTTACAGCAAACCGTTGGCTAATTTGACTCATTCTTTGTGGATTGCTCTGTCCTCTCAGTCCATAAAATGATCTAACTTCTGAGTACTTCAGTGGCTATGGCCATTTCCAAATGCCTGCCCATAACATTAAATAAAAAATGATAGCCCTCAAAAGGGGATGCTTCACATGTGTTTGAGACAAGACCACCCGTGTATACAGAGCAACAACCTGATAGATTAAAATTACCAACATAAGGAAAGTGATGTGTGCTCTTGTGAGCTCCGTTTTTCATTCTGACAACTTTGCTTGAGATGAATAAATAAGCAATCCAATAGCAGAGATGCAATAGAAATTAAGCAACAGATGGAAGCAATGGGATTTTAGATGTTCATGGCGCATTTACCCAAAGAGACATCACTCTATGAGCCATCAAATCATTTTCTAATGTTATCATCAAAATTATATTGCACAGAGGATTGGCCAAATCATGTCCATTAACAAAATAATGAAATATTCATCTAAAACAGAATTGTGCGATGAAATTGAAGGAAGGCTTGAAATATGCCTCCTTTTATTCTTTTGATCGTAACATACTCAGAAGAAGGAATAAACATCTTTTGGAAGTTTTAATATGGAAGTATGAGAGCATGTTATGGAACTCTCACAAATGGTGGCAGTCATGGATGTGGCTGTGGATAAAACAAACATTTGGTAAAAGGTCAAGCTTTTTTCCAGTTTTCTTAATTTTGCAAGGTGCGGCTTCACACTCTTCCTGACTCTTGTTTCCAACCCCCCCCATTTCTTGGTAAATGGGAACATATTCAAAGAAAATACTGGACTGCAGCCACCCACCATTTTATTTTCAAAAAATGCTATTAAGACATCGTGGGGTGCAGATTCCAGAGACATTGTGCAGAAAGAACATGCTACAAATTGAAATTTGGGATCAACAAATTTGCTAGTTGGCAGGGAGCAAATTTGTTCCTGGAGCAATTAAGCTATTCAAGGCCAAAGTTCTTGGCATGCTGATGTATAGATTTCAGATGGGTATTTACAAAAATTTCTCAATCCTTGAACAAATATAGACAACATTCTTAAAACCAATAGCACTCATCCCCTTCTCAACTTCTGATGCCATTACCAGATTAGAACAAAGTTTCATCTCATTCAAGACCTGGGCAAGGTTATATTATTCAAAACTTTGGGAACACAAATAATTTGGGAAACCTCATCGGTATAGCTCATTCTATGTGATATACAGCAGTCTATTCAGATCTTTCTCAAGGACTTAGAGCAGCAGATGTCAATGCCAAAGTTGTTCAAGAGGTAGTCCAGATGTTCTGATGCATCCAAGTGCTTATTACTGTTGGCACTATCTTTGCTTTTTTTTGAATAGTTATTTTACTTCACTCTTGCATTTTGTAATCTTCTCCAGTTCCTTCTCTACTATTCTGTTTTCTTCAGATACTGCAGAGCATTTTTAAGTTCTTCATTTTCTATTACTTTTGTGTCCCATCAGTTCTTGCTTGCAGACAAGTGGTACTTTTTTTAAAAAACAAAATTTTTATTTTTTAAGACAAACATATACAAACAATATATAAAAACATAAAACCATCTTCCATTTTATATACATACAGTGTGTCAGTTGGTTACGAATCCTTTGTGCTATCCTTTCATAGTCATTACTCACAGTTTATATAAATTTCACATTGTCAAACTAACATATGCTTATATATTTATTAGTTATTAATAATCTATGAGTAGACTATTTATTCTATCATTTTATATGAGATATCCCAAATTTTATTTTAAAATTTATATTGTACTTTCATCCAATATGTCTACATTATATTTTATATCTAGCTATTAAACTTCTATAACAAAATTATCTATTCTGTTACATTATCGTGTCTTTTTGTCCAACCATTGATAAAACAAATCCCATATCATATAAAATTGTTTATCTTCTTCTAATTACAAATGTTAATTTACTCAGTTCAGCACAGTCCATAATTTTCTTAATAACTTCCTCCTGAATAGGTATTTTATCATTTTTCCAATTCTTAGCAAATACAATTCTAGCCACTGTTAAGACATTTACAATCAAATATTTCAGCTTTGTTGTATGTTTCCGGTATAATTCCCAATAAAAAAAAATTCTGGTTTAAAGTCTATGTGTTGTTTTATCATTTTTTCCAACCATGTGTGGATTTTAGTCCAATATTTTTTTGCATCCGCAAATGCCACCACATATGGTAATATGAACCAGGTATCTGATGACATTTCCAACATTTATCCAATTTGTTCTTAAACATTCTCGCGAGTCTTGTCAGGGTAGATGCCACCTGTAAAACATCTTATACAAATTTTCTTTATATGCAGTTGACATTGTCATTTTATAATTTTGAGACCACAATTTTTGCCATTTCTCTAAGTCAATCCTGTATCCAATTCCACCCCCCCAAGCAATCATTGTTTCTTTAACTTGTTCTTCCTCCAATTTAAATTCTAATAAATGTCCATAAAGTTTTTAATTACCTTTTCATCAGTACCCATCAAAATTTTGTCTAAATCAATCAACTTATCATAAATACCTTCTGTTTTAGAATCTTTATCAATTCTAGATTGTATTTGCAGATATGAAAACCAATTCATTTTTACACCTTGTTCTTCCAACGTTTGCATAGATTTAAGTTCATCCTTTTCATTTAATATCTCACCATATCTGTTTGTTCCTTTTTATATATTATTGGATAGGATATCCATAATGGAATTTTTAAGTAGTATTGTCTTTTTATCTTTTCCCAATTCAGAAACAGTGCCTCTCAAATGTAATGTCTTCTATAATGCCCCTGTGTTTAGTTCCCTTATACCAGAGGAAAGCATGCCATCCCAACAGCAAATCATGCCCTTCTAAAGTCAATAGTCTACCGTTCCTTAATGTTATTCATTCCTTTACCCACATCAGATTTGTCACCTGGTAATATAGCTCCCAATTGGGCAAAGCAAACCCTCCTCTTATTCTTGCATCTTGTAACAGTTTTAGTTTTATTCTTGCTTTTTTACCCTGCCAAATACATTTCAGCACAATTCTATTTAAGTCCTCAAAAAACTCTTTCTCTAGACAAATTGGAATTGTCTGGAATAAATATAAAATTCTAGGCAATACATTCATCTTAATTGTAGATATTCTCCCAATCAATGATAGTTGTAGTTTTTCCCATTTTATCAAATCTGTCGCAATCTGCTGTTTGAGTTTAAGATAGTTATCCTTCTTCAGTATGCTACATCTTGGTGTAATGTATATCCTTAAATACTTAACCTTGTTTGTGACCTGTATTTCTAGAACTTCTTCCAACTCTTTCTTTCGTCTTGCTAACATATTTTTTGTTAATATCTTTGTTTTATTTTTATTTATTTTCAAACCTGCTACTTTACCATATTCTTCTATCTTTTCTATTAATTTAGGTGCTGTTTCCAATGGATCTTCTACTATGAATACCAGGTCATCTGCAAAAGCTTGCAATTTATACTCTTCCTTTTTGATTTTCATTCCTTTTATTTCTTTTTCTTCTCTAATATTCCTATTCAACACTTCCAATGTTAACACGAACAGCAGAGGTGACAGTGGACAACCTTGTCTTGTCCCTTTTCTTATATCTATAGATTCTGTTAGTTCTCCATTTACCATAACCTTTGCAGTTTGTTCATAATATATTGTTTCAATGGCTGGGATAAATTTTTTACCAAAGCCCATTTGTATCAATTGGAGTAAAATGAATTGCCAACTCACATTGTCAAAGGCTTTTTGTGCATCTAAAAACATCAAGGCCATTTGCTTTTCAGGATGCGCCTCATAATATTCCAAAGTGTCCAGAATTATTCTCATATTGTCTTTGATTTGTCTCTTTGTCAGGAATCAATTTTGGTCAATATGGATAAAATTATTTAAATATCTTTTAAGTCTTTCTGCCAGAATTGAAGCAAAGATTTTATAATCTGAATTTAATAGGGATATAGGTCTATAATTTTTAACTTGCTGCAGGTCTGTATCCTCCTTCAGTATAAGTGTAATATATGCTTCTGACCATGTTTTTGAGTATTCTTTTCTTTAACATAACTTCATTCATAACTTCTAACAGGTAAAGATTCAATATTTCCTGAAAAGTCTTGTAAAATTCCATTGGCAATCCATCTGGACCTGGTGCTTTTCCAACATTCTGCTTTTTTAAGGCTTCTGTTAATTCCATCATCGTTATGTTCCCTTCTAGCATTGTTTCAATATCTTTAGGTATCTGGGATAAATTTGCTTTCTATAAATATTGCTTAACTTTTTCTCAATATTCTCTTGAAAATACAATTTTCCATAGTAATCTTGTATAATTTTTTTCTTCTCCTCATTTCCAAAGCAAACATGTCCTTCTTCATTTATTAATTGACTAATACTTCTTAATTCTCTTTCGTTTCTCAGTTTATAGGCTAGCCATCTGCCTGGTTTGTTTGCATCTTCAAAGTACCCTGCTTCTCATAAAATAAGGCAGGGCCTTATTTTTTTTTGAGCCCTGAAAAAATGGCTAGGCCGTCTTTTCGGGGGTGAATTAATTTCTCTCCCCTCCCATCAGCGGGTGGGCGGCACAAGTGTGGATGTCAGCTTTGGCAGGGCATTTTAAATTGCAAGACCTTTGGTGCCTGCCACTGCTGCTTCCTCTGCCGCTCTTGCTTTTCCTTCGCTTATCTCCACAGTTCCCACTGGCGCTGGCGCGAGAATAGCAGCAGTGCCGGCGGTAACGTGGAAGCATTTTTCCTGCTGCTCAGGTGTGTGCGGAAGCCTCCTGTGTGTCTTCCACGTTCCCGCCGGCATGAGAACAGCAGCAGCACCTGTGGGAACGTGGAAGCATTTCTGCTGCTGCTCAGGTGTGTGCGGAAGCCTCCTGTGCTGGGGCTGTTGTCTTTCTGCTCATCTATAAAGAAAGAAAGAGAAAAAAGGAAAAAGGAAAAAGAGCACAGGTAGGCAATTGCCACTCCAAAAAATCAAAAGGGAAAGAAAAAAAAAATCTTCAGGCATTTATATACCTTAATCCAGTTATTTCTCTTAATAAGAAGGAAAAAAAGAAGAGAGCAAAAAAATAAAGAATTTACATTCTAGTTCCTGTGATGAAAAGTTGAAATCCAAATATAAAAATCCAACTAGAGGGGAAGTAAAAAAAGGTAGTGAAAAGTAACAGATAATTCTAATGTGGAGCCAGCCACTGCCACTGAGTATCCAACGCTCTTTAATAAATCAGCTCAAAGTTTCTAGTTCTAGTATTTTCAAGGTCACTTCAATCTTTCTTTCAACTTCAACTCCAGACTCTAGTTATCTATAGTTTCACAGATGGGCACCTGCATAAACAATCTGCCATGCTCATCCCACTATCTTTTCCAGTGCAAAGCTCAGAGTCCTTGAGTATAACACGAATACATAAACAAATAGAAGAAAAAAGAAACAATATGTCCAAGCTTCTAGATGGCAGTGCTACTTTTTTTCCTTCACTTTCACTCCTCCCTCATGTATCCAATGCCAGGAACAAAAAGAAAAAAATAAATCTTTTCTTTTGAAAAAATAAATAAATCTCAAATCAGAAAGAAGAGTCTTGATCGAAACAGACTTTCAAAAAATTGTTAAAAAAATAAAAACAAAAATAGAAAATTTAAAAAAGGCCAGTCCAGTTTAAAATTAAGAAGTTTTACCAAATTCTAAGTTCCAATAAAAAGGGGGAAAAAACTGTAACTAGCTTAACTTCGCTGCTTAAACTCTTTTCTCTTCACTTTTAATTTCACTTTAAGTCTTTCAGGGTGTTCCCTTCAAGAAATAATAAGTAAAAGTTCATCTCACCAAGCTGATACACTTTCTTTCAATCTCTTCCGTTCCAGAGCTGTCCCAGCTTCAGCAGCTTGAATGGCTGCCTCTCCACTGACGGCAAAAGGGCTTTTCCTGGATCAACCAGAGACTTTGCGATGTCCCTGGGATTGACAGAACGTGCCCTTATCAATCACCATCTCTACGGGATGGTTTAGGTCTGTTGGGACCATCCAGCAGTGGAGATATAGACGGCGATCTTGGAGGTAAGAAAATATTTAAAAAATTAACTATCTTATTTTTTTAAAAAATCCTTGCTCAGATAGAATGGCAAGTGAAATTCTCCATCTTTCAGATTTTTCTCTGAATAATGATAACCTGAATGATAATGTCCTATCTTACCTGATTATTTGACTTCTGCAATCACCCCTGGAATAAAACAGCATAAGGAAAGAAAGTCCCCAGCCTGCTCTTGACTGAGATTTTATGGTGGGAATGAATGAATGAAAGAAAGAATTCAAAGAAAAATAAAAAGGAAGGAAAGTTGAACACTTCTTTCCTATTGTCTGTAACTTCACTGATTCACACATGTGCACACGCATGTACACACACACACACACACACACATACACATTTCTGTTCTCTACCTTCTATTACATTTCTCAGTGTCCATGAATAGGGTGAAGGAAAGAGGAGATGGCAGTTTGGCAAAGCTCTAGATTCAAGCAGCCTGAAGAACAAAAAGCAATTCCAGCAAGCATTTTTTCAAAATTCCACAGCTCTCTCTACATGAAGTAAAAACTGGCTCCAAAGATGGGTTCCTGTTCAGATATTTCTCTCATCCATAACTTCAAGTCATGCTGGATTTCACATAATACTCATTCCATTGATAGAGGGCAGAGGTCATTTAAACAGCTAAAACCCCTAAAAGGCTGTGCTCCGTGCTTAGCAAAGAGGGGAAAATTCAGAATGCAGTGGGCTGTAAAACAAATTTATACAATCTATTTTTTTTCTTCCATATACTAAGGGCCTATGTCAATTTCCCTGATGTCTTCTCCTAAACATTTGTTGGTCAGAAACTACAAGATCAAATTTCTTTTTTGCTGCATGTACCCATCCCTCCCAACTCACAGCCACTACAGTGTCTTTCTATCCAACAACGACATGGCTCCAATTCTGACATTTTGATTTCCTGTCCCTTTTCAGCTGTAGTTACTGAAGGGGAATTATACATAATATGCTATATTGGGGGGGCGGGGGGGGGAATGTGACTCAAAAGGTCTTTATGGTTTCTGGGGCAAGGAAATGTTGGGAACTTAATTATCAAGCTGTTCAATATAATGTGACACATCCTATAATAGTTTTCCCACTAGAGCTGTTCTTCCAGCTTTGGTCAATGGAAGGATATTTGTTTGGAATTGCTCTCATTCACACTCACTCACATGCATTCACACATCACATGTTTGTAAGATTGAGGAGGGTTCAGGTAGATGACCAACTACTTATCTGCTTCCAACAACTCAGGTAGTTATGTCTCCAGCTCCATGATGGAACCTCTTCGAGAAGCTGTCTTTCCCTTAACAAGGCATCTTCAGCTGAATGCATTCTAGAGCCCCTGGGGAAAAAACAGCTAAAATCAGTTGTAGTTATCATAGCAATAACACTTAGACTTTATATACAAAAAAGTCCTCAACTTACAATCACAATGAAGCCCAAAATTTCTATTGTTAAGTGAAGCATTTGTTAAAATGAGTTTTGCCCCATTTTATGACCTTTCTTGTTGCTGTTAAGTGAATCACTGCAGTTGATATGTTAGTAACCCAGTTATTATGTGAATCTGGTTTGTCCATTGACTTTACTTGTCAGATTATCACATGACCTTGGGACACCGAACAATCATAAATGTGAACGAGTTGCCAAGCACCTGAATTTTGATCACATTATGGGGATGCTGCAAAGTTCATAACAGCAACAATCACAAGTCACTTTTTTCAGTGCCATTTAACCTTGAACAGTCACTAAATGAACTGTTGTAAGGGCTACTTGTACATAGCTACATTCACAGTGCTTTACAGCCCTCCCTAAGTGGTTTTTATAGAATCAGCCTATTGCCCCTAACAGGATGGAAGGCTGAGTCATCCTTGAGCTGATGAGAATCGAACTGCTGAACTGCTGGCACCTGGCAGTCAACAGAAGTAGCCTGCAGTACTGCATTGTAACCACTGTGCCAACACGGCTCTTTAATCATGACATTGATTAAGTGGTCATCTGCACCTTCCTGCTCATGATGCCAGAAGTGAGGAAAATCTTTCTCTCTTGAGAAACGTGCTGCAATGCAACCCACAGCTGTACATTTGAAATTAAAAGCTGTGCTTTGAAATTGCATTGAGCTGTAGTTATGGAGTGTTCTTTTAGAGGAGGCAGTAAAAGTTTTCAAGCAAGCAAAAAATTTATTATGTTGGTTACAAAACCGTTACATCATACCGTATTTCTTACATACTTTATTAAGGACAAACAGTGGTTGTCTTAGAGTAAGAACAGCCTTATCTTTGATCATACATAATTATTTCTAACTTCTTTCTCTAGGAATCGTACAAGATAGCAGTTTGAGCAAAGCAAACATGATCCTCGTTTTTCTATAACTGTTATATTTGTTTCCCTACCAGTGCACTGTTTGGTATGCTATATTTGCTATTGTATTGGTTTATACCTGATTCAATTGTGTACCTTAAATATGATGTTTGTTTTGTCTGTTTTTTATTATTTTCGGGATCCTGCACAGGCTGAATAATAACCAGCAACTAGCCTTTTCCAGGTTTAACTTAGGAGGAGGTTCCTCATCTGGGATTTGGGAATTGGGACCCTCTGTGTTTTCTTTTCCTAATGTCTTAAGGATGGTAGTCTTGGGTTTTCCTTGGCCTTGAAACACTGGGTTTCTATTTGGTTGCTGCTTTCTCAGCTGTTCCAGAGGGAGAAAGTGAGTTCCACACGGGGTGGGATTCAAATTTTTTAACAACCAGTTCTGTGGGCGTGGCTTAGTTGGTGGGCATGACTTGGTGGTCATGTGACTGGGTGGGCATGGTTTGATGGTCATGTGATTGATTGGGCATGGCCAACTCAATATCACTCACATCGAGGCACACATCTCCTCGCCTGGCCTCTCATGACTGTGGGGATGCTGCAATAGTCGTAAGTGTGAAAAATGGTCATAAGTCACTTTTTTCAGTGCCATTGTAACTTTAATGGTCACTCCACACAAGCAAAGTATCAGCAAAGGAGGGAAAAAAACTCAGAGAAGTTCCTGAGACAAGAAGTCAAGTCCTGCCAAGAATGTAATAAGGGTTAACGGAGAGGCAGTTTCTGTAAGCAACACCAGAATGTTTCCTTCCTGCCTTCCTTACAGAATTAGGCCAGTAATTTCTTCTAACAACCAGTTCTCCGAACTGCTTAAAATGTTAACAACTGGTTCTAGCAAATAGGTTCGAACTTGTAGAATCCCACCCCTGGTTCCACACCTAACAATGTTTGGTTCTGTTATTTTGATGCCTAGAAAGGATTCTGACAATATAATGTGTTACAACATGGAATTAAAAACTGATACCTTATTTAAAATTTTCAGCAGCTGATGCCTCAATTTTAAACTGTCAGCATGTTCATCTGACATTCTGCTTTATGACGCCATTGCTTAGTGATAGTTGTCAACCCCAGTTTACAGGAGATACAGCGAGGGCTACCTCTAGCAATATATCCCTAAGTGCAAATCCAATACCTCTGTGTCACTCATTTCATGGATTGGGAGTGCTTTTCTTCAAATAATTTTTTTCACCTGTTTTGTCTCACTTGAGGTATTAAGAATTCAGCATGCTAATTCATGACCTTATTTCAGTCGGGTTGGTGACTGATGGGTTTGTTATATGGAGTGGCTTGGCTTCTCAAAGGAACAGAAGAACAGTGTAGTATTTAGAGGAAGTTGCAATAGCAATTGCACTGTCTGGAGCTTTCTGCATGTCATGGGTGTCATTGTATGACTAATTATTTGCTGAGGATATGTGTTCAAAACAGAGCCCTCATCTTTTTACCCTATGCTCTTGGGAGAGACTGAAGGCATACTGGGATACTTTGACTTGAAAGCAACATTTTCCCTATTATTTCAGATGAAGAATGACTGAGTAGCAGATCCATTCACATCCAAGTATCTGCTTTCCAGCAGAACTAATAGGTGGGAATCAATGTCATCAGCCCAGATGCTAGAAGCCTTTGGGACAGTGGTGGGATTCAAATATTTTTATTACCAGTTCTATGGGCGTGGCTTGGTGAGCGTGGCATTGCTTGGTGGGCGTGGCTTGGTGGGCGTGGCAGGAGAAGGTTATTGTTAAATCCCCATTCCCTCCCTACCCCACTAACCTGCTTTCCAGCTCCGTTGTCCTGTGTAGGGCAATGAAAAAAGACCAGCCAATCAGCTGGGAGTCGGGAGGAAGAGAATAGATGGAGCGGGGCCAGTCAGAAGTGGCATTTGCCAGTTTTCCAAACTACTCAAAATTTCCGCTACCGGTTCTCCAGAACTGGTCAGAACTGGCTGAATACCACCTCTGCTTTGGGATATCAGCCTCTGCCTTGACATTCAGTGGTTGGTTGGTTGGTTGGTTTTACCAGTTGCAGATGACACGGTGAGAGGAGACAGGTTAAGAAGGAAGCTATCTTTCACTGAAGGATGTGCAGGCAGAAATGCTGAATGGTAAAGGCAAGCTGTGGGTTTAGCATATCAACATACCCATAAATAAAATCTAAATGGAGTCAGTTTGGAAGAAAGCACATTATCACCAAAATGAGGACGTTTCATTTCATAACACAAGTTTCCAGGTTGAAGTGAACTTATGTTTACTGTGAAAGCACTTTATTATCCAGTTCCTAAACCAAAAGCCACTATAGAGTATATATTTATACTTTATAGAGTATAATATATAGAGTATATCTATAGAGTATAATATATAGAGTATAGATTACAGAGTATATATTTAACCTTAGACTGTCTACTATTGACCTCACCCCTTTCCTAAGAGGTCTGTAGGGGGCGTGCATAAGCGCACCAACGTGCTTACCGTCCCTGTCCTATTGTTTCTTTTATATTTTATTTTTCTTATATGTATCCATGTATTCATAACTATGTTTTACTTATACCTATTATCTTGTAAGCAATTGACAAATAAATAAAATAAATAGAATAAATGCTCTGAAAGTCAGGCCTTACTCAAATTGTTCCAAATATTAAATTAAATGCGGTGGCCCTATGATTATATTTCCTGAAATAACTGGAACTATGAAAAGTCTTTCCCCTCTAAATTACTTGCTGATAATAACAATCTACTTCCGTTTCATTAGTGTTGGTGATCTAGAATACTGGTTTTCCATGAAGTTTGTATAAGGATGGGATTCTATAACTAGCATAGCATAGTGTTGGGGGCTCCTTGGGGCTCCCATGTTATTCCACTTTTGCGCGAGCTGCATTGGCTCCCAGTGGCCCTCCGGGTGCGCTTCAAGGTCTTAGTTATTATCTTTAAAGCTCTCCATGGCGCGAGACCAGGATATTTGCGAGACCGCCTCCTGCCATTATTGGCCTCCCGCCGACCAATACGCTCCCATAGAGTCGGCCTCCTTGGGATGCCGCCGGCTGGATGGCTGGCGACCCCGAGGATGCGGGCCTTCTCATTGGGGGCACCCTCCCTCTGGAACAATTACCCCCGGAGCTGAGGACCATCCCTGATCTCCTGACCTTCCGTCGTAGGTTGAAAACCCATTTATTTCATCAAGCCGGTCTGGCCTAGGGGTTTTTAGAGCTTTTAATTTGGTTTTAACTTTCTTAATCCCTTATTTTTAATCTTTTGATATGGCCAACTTATTTAATTCTTTTAATTTTTAAATATTGTATATGTATTTTATATGTGTATTTTATCTTGGCTGTTCACCGCCCCGAGTCCCTCCGGGAGAGGGGGGCGGTATATAAATTTCAATAAATAAATAAATAATAGTGTTGGATCACAATACGTAGCATTCCCTGCCCGAATGAATATATTATGGGGTTTGCAATTCCATTCCATTCAGGTTGGTGAATTATGCTTGTTTGTGTATCTATCAAATCCTGGGTCTTGTACTGTTGGAAGAAATATCCTTCTGAATTCAGTTCCAAGTGGGGAAAAAGACACTGGAAACATAGAGTCTGTTTGGAGAGATGGTTTAATGATGGACAGGATCACATGCCTTGGAGCTCTTGGGTGAAGAAAAAGGGAAGGAAAGCTGAGAGTCCCTGGGTTTTATGCCTTCTTTTGGGATTTGAATTTGAGCTTATATTCAGATTGATTGTCAGACTCCCATGGGGCCATTGAGGGGGAACTCTGTAGGCTGTCCTGAGTCCCAGGCTTGGTTGACTCTTGCTGGATGATGATGTAATGAAAAGGCTTTGGGATCCCTATTATGGGTTTGCCTGAAGGAAGTAGATCTTTGTTATGTAGAATAGACTGGCCTGGGCCTTAATGGCCTATTAGAAAAGATGGGGAGAGACTGAGTTTCTGCCTCTTTGGGTTTCTACTTTTCTTTTAGGGGAAATATTCTGCCTTTTTAGTATATCCTAAAATACTTCATTTTTCTAGAAGAGGGGTGGGTTATAACTTCCAACAGTACCATCACAAGGAAACGGTCCTCTTGCATCTTTTATGTCACTGCTTGAACCCTCTGCAAACATAGTGATCAGATTCATACATCACACTGAACCATAATATGGTTTCTTCTATTTCAATTTAGGAGGTTGTATGAATTCAGCTGCTGTAGTTTTAAAAACATGATTTATAGCTTAGTGAACCCAGCCAAATTTTGGCTTATGTAACAAGCCACACTTAAGCAAACAATGGTTATGTACAAAGTGTGAAGGTAAAATGCATGGGAAAATAACTTCATTACATTGCACAGAGAACACATTTTCTATTAACAATCGCAATGTTATTATTGTACAATTTGTGAAGAAGATGAGAGAGGAAAATTGGGAGAGAATATTTCCTAACCTTATCAGAACTTCTGCCCCAGAAATGCATTCTTCTTGCTGTAGCATTCTATTTTCAATCTCTTACGTTTCTCCTCTGCATATTCTAGTGGAGAAGAAGTGTGAGTTCCATTCTGAATGCCATTTTGTGACAATTTATGAACAAACAAGCTTCCCATCAAACCAATTCTCAAAAATGTCAATCCGGGCTGTCGCTGAGCAAAGATTAAATGGTGGAGTGTCAACCATCCCTTTTTATTATTTGATATTTTGAATTTCACTATTCTTCTCTTTCATTAAAAATGAACTAAAAGCAGGGTGGGGGGAGACTGGGACAAGATAGAAGGCTTTTACATCTAAAAGTCAAGGTAATTATCTCTTACATCCAACCCACTTCTCCAAAGTGCCAAATGAAGACATCATTAAAATCTGTGTCCATCTGGTTACTTTTCAAAATCTAATTAGGTAAAGAACCAGCTTACATGCCTATAGATAGCAGAAATCTCTCTCCCTCCTTTCTCTTATATGTATATGCTCCCCCCACAACCCGGGCAGCGTGTTATTATGCACAGCACAGAAACCACTGTTGTCTTTCTCTTTCTCTCTGCAATTATTAAGGAATAGATGAAAAGAAATCCAGAGAGAGGAACCTTCTCCTTACACCCAACACAGCACAGAATTTTTGTGCCAGGTATGTATATATGGAAATGGGAAGCAGCAAGCTGGCTGCACAAGGCTAAGTTAACATTTGAAACAGCAGCAGGAGAGGAAACATCTGAGGGTTACACAAACCACCATGGAAAGGTGTGGTGTGGTAGGAGAAAAAAAAAAAAACAGTTTTCACTGGTTAGGGAGGCCTTTTAAAGCCAGCTGGATGGTCTATTTTGAAAGAGTTAGGACTGTGAATTGATTTCCTGGGTATGCTTTTCGACATCGGTAGAATTAAAGATGACACGTGGGGAGAGGAGTTCAGAGGTTCAGCTCACCCTTCCTCCTCTCCCTTAATATTAGAAATCTAAGTCATGCAGGGACCTTTGGGGGAAGGCAGATCACACGTACACAGACACACATGCACACATGCACACACACACACACGCTTCTTCAGGCAACTTGCAGAATACATTACAATGAGAGGTGATTTGGCACTAAACAACACACCTAGTTTCGAATCACACCATCAACAACAGCAAAATAGGGGATAGGTCTATAAAGGGCATGAGTGAATCTGCAGAAGCTGGAGACTTATATTGAGAACGTGATGAGGATAAATAAAGAGACAAGGGATAGATCTTTCTGGTCTGATTTTGGGCTACTCAGAACCTATTGGACAAGATTAGTAGAGCAAATATTTAGAGTCCCTCCTGAAAAGGAAGGTATTCTGGCCAGATTCCCTTAAGACTAAATTCCTCTTGAAAGCACTGAAAATGCCTACCTTTTGGAGATTGGCACATGTTGTATAAGGCATAGCAAAATGTCAGAAATACCTCCTCCATATAGAATAGAATAGAATTCTTTATTGGCCAAGTGTGATTGGACACACAAGGAATTTGTCTTTGGTGCATATGCTCTCAGTGTACATAAGAAAAAATAAAATACATTCATCAAGAATCATAAGGTACAATACTTAGTGAAAGTCACAGGTTACTAATAAGCAATTAAACCATATATATATATATATATATATATATATATATGTTTTCGGAGATTTTCGCGGGTATTTGTATGTGGATCTTTGGTTCTTCGGGTTTTCTCCCGCGTAGAGTTGGAAATATTTAGGCGACGTTTCGATGAAGTCTCATTCATCATCTTCAGGCTTCTGTCTTCGGCCTTGTGCTTCTCAGAGTGATGTGAGCTTGCAGCTGCTTCTTCCTTTTAACTACTAGTGGGGGTGTGACTTGATTGGGTGGGGGCTTGGCTGTGTTCTGATTGGGTGGGGGTGTGTTCTCATTGGTTGGGGGTTTGGCTGTGTTCTGATTGGTTGGGGGGTTGGCTGTGTTCTGATTGGCTGGGGGTGTGTTCCCCCACCAGAACAGAACACACCCCCAGCCAGAACACACCCCCAGCCAGAACACACCCCCACCAGAACAGAACACACCCCCAGCCAATCAGAACACAGCCAACCCCCCAACCAATCAGAACACAGCCAAACCCCCAACCAATGAGAACACACCCCCACCCAATCAGAACACAGCCAAGCCCCCACCCAATCAAGTCACACCCCCACTAGTAGTTAAAAGGAAGAAGCAGCTGCAAGCTCACATCACTCTGAGAAGCACAAGGCCGAAGACAGAAGCCTGAAGATGATGAATGAGACTTCATCGAAACGTCGCCTAAATATTTCCAACTCTACGCGGGAGAAAACCCGAAGAACCAAAGATCCATATATATATATATATATATATATATATAATACACAATCAAAATATACTAGGAAAACAAATAAAACAATATAAATTGTAAAGACACAAGCAACACGGTTATAGTCATAAGTGGGAAGAGATAGGTAATAGGAAGGATGAGAATAATAATAATACAGTAATAATAAGAATAGTAATACAGTAATAATATCATTAAATAAATAAATAATCAATAAATGATTTAAACCAGCTATTAGCCTGTTGTTGATGTAGTTATTGTCAACAACAAGATGATGAACTGGGTGGGTGAATCACTGTCTTAAAGTAGTATAGCTTTTCTTAAATCCTAAATCTTGTGAAATAGATCAAGGGATTTACAGCAAGATGGAGTTCTCTCTCCCCACCCCCCCTCCCCCAAAATCTAGCCACCTTTGTACACACTGGCCACTAGCAGTGTCTCCCTAAGGTTGCATGCAGAAACTTTCCCCCATCAACTACCCTTAGCCTTTTTGGTCCTGCCACCTCCGTATATCAAGCACATGTGTTTTCATTGAATACAGTTCTTTTTCAAGCAGGGCTAGTGAACAGATGGGCTTCCAGATGCTGTTCAACTAGAAATCCCAGTAGTTCTTGCCAGCCAAGCTCCTAACAAGGGAGGCTTGGACTTGTAATTTAGAAACCTGATAAGGGTCACATGTTCTCCATTTGGAACAAGGTTTTACTCCTATCAAGTCTAACATGCGGCAGAGCTGTCTGAAAAAACAAGTGGATAGGGCATTGCTGCCCCAATCACAGATTTTCTTCCAGACAATCTACTATCCAGAAAGAAGAACTGTGTTGTAGAAAACAGAGCCTTGGGAACAAATGTGTGAGGGAAGAAACAGTACCTCGAAATAATTTTAGTCCACGGATCACACTTCCATTAGCATCTTCTGCACATTTTGGTAGATGATTGGAACAGATCTATTACCTCCATAGACCTTCAAGAAATCAGATCACTTGAGACTTTCAAGAAGAGACTGGACTGCCATTTGTCAGAAATGGTGTAGGGTCTCCTGCTTAGGCAGGGAGTTGGACTAGATGACCTACAAGGTCCCTTCCAAATCTGATTATCTGTAAGAAATCTGTAAGATGAGAAGCTAGGTTTCACCAAACTTTGGAACAAGTTTTATGAGCTCAAGTCCATCTTTGGCCTTCTGATTTTCAAACAGCAATTACTCCCTTTAAAAGGGGATGAAGGGGGAAGCTATTAGCAATCCATTTAGGGGAATTCAAAAATAATTTTTGGTGCAATGTTTTAGGGGGCTGTTGTTTATTGCAAAATAATAAATACTATACATGATAAATCTTACTGGGTATATCCAAACTTTAAGTCTGCTTACATGTTTCACCTGTTCTCATGTTCTGGTTTTAACCATAGATTGTTGGATAAACCATAATAGCTAACTTTATACTTAACATGAAACCATAAATAGTTCATGATTTAATGTAAAAGATTTAATGTCCAAAGCTATATATAGTCCCCAATTATCTTTTCTTTATCTACAAAATGTTCTCTGATCCTGATTCCTGAACATCAAATATACAGTCTCCTGCCATTTAGAAGTAGGAATTAGATGAAAATTATAATGCAATCCCTAAAATGGATATATCAATTAAAAAACATTGATATAAAGTTAAAAAACATGGCAATCATCCTAGTTAGCTCCCCTTGAAAGTATAGCCTTGTTCGTATATGTAATAAGCCTCTTTGTAGATAACAGGTCAACAAAACATTGCCCATAACCACAGGTTTTCTTAAAGTGTGAATTTTGCATTTGATTGGCTTAGTGAAGAACTTCCTATTTTAATTCTTAGTGTACTGAAATAGCTTATACTTAAAGAGGAGTGGCAATTTGCAAAAGGTCAGCTTGATAGCAATACTATAAATCTATTACTTGGTAGAAGGTAACCAAAAATGGAGATAATCCTAAGACCTTTGATGGTTATAGTTGTAAGAAAATCAGCATGCAGCCCTTTTGAGATTGTGGCAAACTGCCACAGCTGGAATTCCAGTTTGGTCTAGTGGTTAAGGCACCAAGTTAAATATCAGGAAACTCTGAGTTCTAATCCTGATTTAGGCATGAAAGTGGGCTGAGTGATTTTGGGCCAGTCACTCCCTGTCTCAACACAATCCACCTCAAGAGTTGCTGTTGTGGGGGAGATAGGAGGAGGCAGTATTAGGTATATTTGCCACCTTGAATTATTTATAAAAATAAAATAGGATGAAATAATATAAAATAAAAGCGACTATTTTAGTATTTTATATTATATCATTATAAAAATGTATTGAGTAATTTTTCTCACAAAGTGAAACCCATACCAAGTTTTGCTCTTTATTTACAGTAGATTTTGGCTGTTTTGCACAATGAAGCTACATTTGCTCCTAGCTCCTGTATCTTAACAACGTGCTCTAGTAAATCCAGCTTCAAGTTCACCCTCAGCCATTAAATTTCGCTGAGTAAGTTTGGGCCGAGCTCTTTCAGCCTAATTTACCCAACAGACTTATTGGAAGGAAGTAGCACTAGATATGCTATCTTAAGCTTCCAGAGAAAAGGCGGGATGCAAATGAAAAATAAATTAGTCCCATGAGGCTGGACTGGTTTCTGTACTGTATTGTGTAAAATGTTTAAATAAATTAATAAAATGTCAGGTTGAATTTGGTCTTTAGTTCATTAGGGCTGCAACTTCAAATGTGTGGCTAGAATCAGGAAGTGGGCAGGGTAAAAACAAATATATATATTCCCTAATCCCTGAATTTGGTTTCATTTCATTTCATTTTAAAGTGCAGTTCTATCAAAGCACACAAGTATAAATAGAAAGGAGTTGCTCTCCAACTGGTGTGATGGAGGAAGCTTCATTCCGTTTTGGCTGTAGTATTTATAATGAAAAGATCTTGTCTTCTTTTTCTCTCTTCCATCATTTTGCCCACCACAAGTCTTTCATTTTAATTTGTCACAGGAGTGACAAAGAAGGTCTGGAAGGCAGAAAGCATCCTTTGAAGCACTATGGACCCCATCGGTCCATAGTGCCGATCACCTGGCTTTTCCTTCCCGATTTTATGAACAGCTCCTTGAAATTTAATGAGATGTCTGGATATTGCTGGCAATGTCAGCAACCTCATCCCCGAGATCTTCTGTGGAAATGTCAAAATCTCACAATGTTTGCTGTTCTTGTAAGTATTTAATCATTTGTGCAAGTCTACAAATGATGTTGAGAGGAGTCATGGACACCTTACGAGTCACAGACAGATGCTGCTAATTCCAGGATGAAGGTTTAGTGAAGATGGATTTAGGCTGGTTGTGCAATGTTTTGGATTATTTTTTCTTTTTCAACTTCTTTTTATTTTTATTTTTAAATTCTGAGTTGTAAGCTGTCTAGAATGCTTGGATTGGGTGTTGCAGCTATAAATAATAATAATAATTTTTAAAAATGAAAATGTCAAGGTAAAAGTCAAGAGGTCTCAGAATTTAATGATAAATTTAATGCTTAAATTAAACCAATCATAAACTTAATGCTTAAATTAAATCCAGCACATTGCAATCAATCACCCCTCTCTAATTTTTATATTTTATTTTATTATTTTATTTTTTTCATTTCCATGGCTGGCAAGATCAAACAATTGATAAATTGCAAAGACTTTAACCTGGCTGCACTCCAAGTCAGTCCTGGGATGTAATGTGTTTCAAATGAAGTCAAGTCTTAAATAGTGGGGCATATGGAACCCCAGTTCTAATCCTAATCTTTTCCTTCAAAGGTCAGTGGCAAAGGAGAGAAACCCAAAGGTTTTTGTGTCATTATTTTTTGCACAATTCAGCACATGACTCTAAATAATTGACATGTGAGTCTATAGTTCTCATGGATGTATCCTAGGGTAGGTTTTTAATGGTCTTTCCTATGGTTTTTGACACTACAGAATAGATTCCATTTTCAGATGAAAAATAGCCTGTAACAGCTATGGTTCACTTTTGGCTTTATTTCAGAAAAAACACTTTAAACTAGAGGTGGTATTCAGCAGATTCTGACCAATTCTGGAGAACCGGTAGTGGAAATTTTGAGTAGTTCAGAGAACCGGCAAATGCCACCTCTGACTGGAGTTTTTACAGTGTCCTTCCCCTGCCACGCTCACCAAGCCATGCCCACAGAACTGGTAGTAAACAAATTTGAATCCCACCACTGCTTTTAACCCTACCCAACTTAGACAGTTAAAAGAAATATCTTGCTGAATCACAATCTTTGAGCATGAATCTGCTTTAGAGGGAGGCAGAGAATTAAACCAACTAACTCAAGATCTTCTCCTAAAACCTTGCTAATTGAGCAACTTTAATCTTGTAGCACTCAGACTTCTCAGCAACATCTAGTACATCAGGAAGGGTTACTGAATACCAAAGAGAACAAATTGG
This sequence comes from Bungarus multicinctus, assembly GCA_023653725.1. NCBI lineage: Eukaryota > Metazoa > Chordata > Lepidosauria > Squamata > Elapidae > Bungarus > Bungarus multicinctus. The sequence continues at coordinate 54,502,842 of CM042834.1, forward strand.
ACTGCAACGAAGACCAGCTGAGGAACAGAAAAGAAACATGATGAGGCAAAGTACAGGTAGTCCTCGACTTACAACAGTTCATTTAGTGACCGTTCAAAGTTACAGCGACACTGAAAAAAGTGACACATGATCATCTTTGTCAGTTACAACTTCTGTAGCATCCTCATGATCATGTGATTAAAATCCAGATACTTATGGACCCATTGCAGCGCCCCAAGGTCATGTGTTCCCCTTTTGCAACTTTTTGACAAGCAAACTCAATGGAGAAGCCAGATTCACTTAACAGCCATATTACTAACTTGACAACTGCAGTGATTCACTTAACAACTGTGGCAAGAAAGGTAATAAAATGGGAAAAAACCCACTTAATAAATATTTCATTTAACAAGAGGAATGCTGGGCTCAACTGTGGATGTAAATTGAGGACTATCTGTGTTACATGGCCAGTACAAAAAAAGAAAACCCAAGCAAATTAAAAAACAAAACAGATAAAAACAAGACCTGATAATAGCTAAGAGAAGGAAAGTGGAGTGGAGTAGAATGGAATGGAATGAGAATAGCATAGCATAGCATAGCATAGCATAGAATAGCATAGAATAGAATAGAATAGAATAGAATAGAATAGAATAGAATAGAATAGAATAGAATAGAATAGAATAGAATAGAGAGCTGGAAGGTACCCTGGAGGTTTTCCGGTCCAGTTAAAGAAAGAGGCAGAAGGGCTAATTAAGGCTGCTTAAGATCAAGCCTTAAGAATAAATACATGCAAAGCCAGAATTGAGAAGACAGCAACAGACAGCAATTGCCATGCCTGCAAAGAAACAGAAGAAATAGTGATCCACCTAGTTAGTTGCTCCAAGAAGATTGCACAGGTTGACTCCAAATAACTGTATGATGAAGTAAGCAAAAATTGTGCATTGGAATTTCTGCAAGACATGTCATTTGCCTGCCAGCAAGAACTGGTGGGACCATAAAATTGACAAAATAATAAAAAATGAACAAACCAAAGTGTTAGAGGAGTTTAGAATTTAAACAGAAAAGCACATGCTTCACGGCATCCCAGTCTTAACAATTATTGGGGGAAAAAAAGTCAGACTAGTAAATGTTGCAGATCCCAGAAACAGCAGAATAGAAGAGAAAGAACTGGAGAAAAATCACAAAATACATTGACTTGCAAATAGAAGTAGTCAACTGTGTCAAAAGAAAGCAAAGATAGCACCAATAGTATTAAGCTTCTTGGCTTCAATCCAGAGGTGTTATTCAGCCAGTTCTGACAGATTCTGGAGAACCGGTAGTGGAAATTTTGAGTAGTTTGTAGAACCAGTAAATATCATCCCTGATTGGCCCTGCCCCCATCCATTCTCTGCCTCCTAAGTCCCAGATGATTCTCTGTATCTTCTTTGGTTGCCCTGCACAGGAGAACAGAGCTGAAAATCAGGTTAGTGAGATGGGGAGGGAATGGGGTTTTGCAGTAACCTTCCCCTGCCATGCTCCACAAGCCACACCCACAGAATTGGCAGTAAAAAAAATTGAATACCACCACTGGTGCAATCCCAAAACATCTGGAGCAGTGTTTCCAGAGGAAGTATTCAGCAGGTTCTGACCAATTCTGGAGAACCGGTAGTGGAAATTTTGAGTAGTTCGGAGAACTGGCGGTAACCTTCCCCCAGGAGTGGGGTGGGAATGGAGATTTTGTAGTATCCTTCCCCTGGAATAGGGTGGGAATGGAGATTTTACAGTATCTGTCCCCTGCCACGCCCACCAAGCCTCACCCACCAAGCCATGCCATGCCCACCAAGCTACGCCCACAGAACGAGTAGTAAAAGTTTTTTGAATTCCACCACTGAGCATTCCCCAACCTTTCTGGTTCGGTGGACTAGTGGAAGTGGCAGTGTGTGTGTGTGTGTTGGCGGGGGGGGGGGGAGATGTGGTGTGCACACCACTTTCACAAATATACCCTTGTGCTTGCATGCAGTTGCCCACTACTTCTGCAGCCTGGTTCCAAACAGGCTGGGGACTGGGGGTTGGGGACCCATGATGTGAAACACCATTTGAACACCAGTGGCACTAAGAACAGCTACCTATACCAGGTGCTTGGGAAGGATTCAACAGGTGAATAAAAATTCCAAATCCAGTCTAAATATCTAGGTAACTCTGTAGTGAACCATAATAATAGTGTCTCTAGGACTGACATGTTAACAGTCTTTCAGAATTTGAGGGGTTCCCACCATTTGTCCAGAATGATATAACGTCTCCTGCTTAGAGCAGGGGTTTGGACTAAGAGATTTCCCAAGTCTCTTCCAACCTTGTTATTCTATGTTCTATAATTTTATTGATTTAACAAATTTGGGGGAACTGTTTTTTAAACTAATCTGTTGCATACTCTGATGATAAACTAACTAGATTCACCCATCGTATTAAACCATGAGGTATTTGACTACAATGTACTGAACAGATCAAACCATAATTGACTGTATGTATGTACACACAACACACACACACACACACACACACACACACCACATTTTGGTTTGAGCATGCATTTGCACCCTACCATTGTTTTGTTAAGTATGAGCTCTAAATCTCAAGACCAAAGGTTTATTGACATCTAAAGATTTCACTGAATTGTGGTTCAAACTGTAATGGGGGTAAAGATCAGGATTTCTGCTAACAGGAGGAAGTCCTTGAGGAACCATTGAGTGATGTCAATTGGGGCTTGCAGGGGACGGTTCCTCATTCTAATGGGGAAAATTAATTCGTGTGTTACTATTAAATAATTATTATTGATGTGTATCAGCTTGCCAGCTTTTTCAATATGATCCTTTTTTAAAAAAAATATCACATTACCATATTAAATGTCATTACTGTACATTCTTCTGCTTTTTAAACAAAGTTGTTGCCGTTGTTTTATTTCTGAATGAAAAAAGGCTTGGGAGTAAGATGGGCAAGGGAGAGTGTATGAAAGATAAGCATTTGGATGCTGGCCGAAGGGGATTATTCTAAAACAGTAGAAGGTGGCACCATGAACAAAGCTGAAGGAATGGTTCTCAGTTCAAAGTGAATGGTACATCAATGGAATCATGGCATTCAAAAATGAATTCTGTCAAATGTGAGAATGAATGTGTAAATGATACGAAGAGAAATGTGCACAAGGGTGTTATACTGGCAAACATCTGAAGCAGATACACACAGGCAATTTCAAGTGAATCTTTCTAGTTCACAGTTTGACAGTTGAAGTTGCCAGGGTTACCTACAAAAGAACATCTCATTGTCTCCCATCCTTCAAAGAAACTCAGATCTTTTAAAAGAAAAAAAAAAAGGTTTCCAAGGGACAAGGCTGGGGACCCTGTAATCCTATGACCACAAGCATCCATCAGCAAATGCACAGACTGAGTTAAAGCAATGTAGCTTCATGTAAATGATTAGCAACATTTTTTTGGTCACGTAGCCCATCCTTCTACTCCACACAAGGTTTTTTGTATTCTCTCTTTCAAAAATGGAGAAATGCCCCTTTTAAAATACTTCTTACTGATGGGGCATGCACAGTGAAGTTTTTGTATTTCAGATATATTGTTTTACCTATTTGCATATCTGTTGTTTATTAACCAGTTAATGTAGTGGAATGTAGTTTGGATTCCCAGGAGGAAGGGACCAAGAGACAACAATGTTTAAAAAGCTTGGGAGAAAGATGATCAAGGTAGTTCCTCTCAGAATATATCTTTCTAAAAGCTCTCAGAATATATCTTTCATGATGCAAATAGTTGGTTTAGTTTGGTTAGGTTTCTATTTATAGGTGAAAAACAATAAAAGAAACTGCTTTAAAATAACTCTGCAAGTTTTCCTTGGTTTATGGAGCAGTTAATGAAGGAATTTCTCCTGTTCATCATCTGAGGTCTTGAACAGAGATTTTTTCTACAGAGATAGTCAGCTGCCATATCACATGAATATTTACCCATGCCATGGAAGCTATTATCTCATCACTGATACAAACATGACTCTTCGGGGAGATTTTGGACTGAGTACTTTTTTGGTTTTATTTAGATTTTAATGTTTTTTTTTTAGAAACCACATTGGCCAACCAGAAACTGAAAAAAAATGTCCAACATGTTGTGGATATGCAATAATATATGGACATCATGAACAGGAAATATTGAGAAGCTTATGCTGTGTGAATTGATATAAAAATAATTCCTTTGAGTTGATTTAGTTCTTTGTGACTTCAAGCAGTCCAAAGAGCATTTCTGATAGCTGGAGTCAAATATTAGGTTGCCCTTTAACTTCTTACCTAGGTGGTTTTTGTTTTGTTTTTTAAAAAACTTCCCAGTCTAGCTGTCAGCCCTAGTATTTTCTGACATTAATCAGACCTGATTAGGATTTCCAAGTTCAACTAGGTGCTCCTATCAAGATGGATGAAAAGTTCTCAAATCCTCTTTTAAAATCATTCAACATGGGGGATGCACCCCATTCTTAGCACAGCAGTTTAAAATGCTAAAGGCTTAAAAATGCAACATGTGAAGAAATCCATCTGCATTTCCCATTATTGGTGTCATTTATTTTTGGTTTAGCAAGAGAAGGTATATTTATTGGAAGATAATACAGTTATAATATAATACAGCCATTAAATACTGCAGGGTGTTTTTCTCTTTAAAGTCTTCTTGAGATCCTGTTTTGAAAATGGAATTGTTTTAATGTAAATAAATACAACATGGAATATATTAATCAACAGTGATGTCTTTCATCTCGGTGACAGCCTACATTGCAAGATCTACAGAAAGTCAATGGGAAGGAGTTCAGAGATATCTCCTGATGTTTCACACCAGTTATTTCTAGATTGTATATTACACGTAGACATTTCCAGCCAATCTTAAATAAGCATCCCTCACCCATCAGATTTGGCATATGAATGAAATATTTTCTATTGCAACTAGTAGTCTTTTATCAGAAATCACTTAAAAGCTTTCCGGTTTCTGCAAACTTTTAGATCAATATGTCAGATTCCCCTCTTCAGAATACTATATATAGTACATATAGTAAATTGCTTCCTATATTGGCTTCAGAACTATTATAAAAGGACCTGGCTTCAATCCTGAGATGCTATAAAAGATCACTGGCCCTATTGAAGTTAATGGAACTGAAAATTTCTGTACCTAATTTCAGAACTGAAGGAACCAAAGCTCAGCTAATAGAAAATTGCATAGACTTTCTATACAATCATAATCATATTTTCATTTTTGCTTGTTCTGATTAATTAGAAGATACAAGAAACATTATCCACAGGGCTGGTTGAATTGAAAACCCACAACATGTAACGGCAATGCCTAAATACCGATAGAGGACAGACATTTTAAGTGCAGTGGTCTTGAGGAATGCAGGGTTCAGATTGCAATGCTGGGAAGGCTTTCTGTTCTTTATCGATGGAGGAAATGTAAGACAGTCTGTACAGCAGAACAAAGCACCTTATGTAAACTTGCTTTGGGGCTCTGGTGACATTTCATGCAATCAACATCTTCACAGGCCTGACTCCAGCAAGTCAGTAAAATAAGGGATAGAGAGAATGTCTTCCAAAGCACATTATTCCCCTGCTTTGTGAGGGGGAGGGTCAAATATATGCTTTCCACAGTTTCACGATGGCAGAAAAAGAGCATTGTCTCTGAAGGAAATAAAGCTGTTGGCAATGTCTTTTTAGTGTAATATTTTAGTGCACTATACTAAGTGCAATAGTGCAATATTAATGCAATATCAGGGGTTTTCAATTCAATTGTATAGAATGTGAAGGATGTGTGTTTGTGTTTTATTTTTATAGTTACAATGTACCCTGAAGATGGCATTTAATTTCATGGTACAAGGTGCAGTGACAATAAACTAAGCTAAACTAAGCTAAGCTAAGCTAAACTAAACTAAACTGAACTGTTGGCAATGTCTTTTAAAAGATATGGCGATGGAGGCTATACTTAATCCCATAAAACCTACCTTGAGATGGTAGGGAGAATGCTAACATATTTGGAGGTGAAAGTTGTTCACTTTCTCTACCTTGTAACTAGAGCTGGATTTAGATTTATCCACTACTGCATGTAAATGTTGAGCATATTACTGAGAAGGGGTTGATGTTAGGTAAGTGTGGATTGTAGATGGTTGTAGATGGGCCAATGCATACAGCTTCCAAACCAGAGCCATGTATTGTGTGGAGATGCTGATTGGTTGGTCCTGTTGGTACTTTCCTATCTGAGCATCCCTTAGCCAGAACATTAAGAATTACAGACATATAAATGAAACAGCTATGCAACCATCTCTGAAGGACAGATGAATACATTGCCTGACATTGCAATGACTCAGAAGTCAAATGTAGCCTTTAATGACCATTTGATTCAACTTGAATAGGACTGCAGATCACAAGAAAGCAGATTCAAATCAAGTGTTGTGGTGTGGGTGGGAGCACAAAAGCGTCATAACAATGAAAGCTGTTTAAAGAAGCTATGACACAATAAAGGTATTAGATTGTCATTTGCTGGATTTGTTTGACTGGAGATTAGATAACCGTCCGTCCATAATTTGAGATTCATGCACTAAGCAAGAGATTGGCCAAAAGGGCCCCTTTCAACTCTAGGATTTTTGGATAATAGATATGGTAAGATAAACTAGAATAACGTATGAAAGTCTGCAGGATTTTCCTGGGACTCAACCATATACAGTATATTCAGTTAGAAGGGTGAAAATTGTACAAACAGCATATATGGTTGGGTTATTTAGGAAAGCAAAGCTTGGTAGTTTATCTTTTGGGTCTTTAATTAAGGATGAGTAAAAATTTAATCTAGAAGATAAATCATGCCAGGCAGAGGTTTGAGTACGTAATTCTTAAAACAATGGGTTGGAAAAAATGTTTGTAAAGTATGTTTGTCATGTTGTAAGTCATTCCTTCCTTTTCTACTTCTGTTTCTTTGCTTCTTATGCTCCTACTCTATCATCTTCTGCTCTTTCCCCTCCTTTATCATCTCCTTCTCCTTCTTCTCCTTTTTTTTTTTTTTAATTACATTTATATGCCGCCCTTCTCCGGAGACTCAGGGCGGCTTACAGTCTATGGAGCACCATGCTAGGTGCTCAGCAATAGCCTTCATTCCATTGTATATGCCTGCTTATTACTAGGGCTTTTTGGCCCCCTCAAGCGGCATTTTTACAAAGTCAGCTTATTGCCCCCAACAATCTTGGGTCCTCAATTTACCTACCCCGAGAGGATGGAAGGCTGAGTCAACCTTGAGCCTGGTGGGATTCGAACCTGCACTAATTGCAGGCAGCTTGCACTAAGTGCTAGATGATTAACAGCCTGCACCACCAAGGCCCTTCTCCTTCCCCTTCCTCTTCCCCTTCCCCTTCTTCTTCTCCATCAACACCCTCTTCTACTCCATTCCTCCCTTTTCTGCTGCTTCTACTTCTCTGCTTTTCCTTCTCTTTCTCTTCTGCTTCTACCATCAGTTGGAAAAAATAGTCTTAAGACTGTTTGCAAATGCAGTACTGAAAAGTTGATATCGGGGAGGGGGAAGATGAGGTATTCTACCAACAAACAACTCTATCTTTATCACCATCCTATAGTTTGCAACTACAATGGACTTGTTATAAACTGATAAATAATACTATGTTTTTGAAAAGAAAATCCCACTTATGCTTATTATATTTTGATAATGTATAGCAATAGGCCTGAGTACATAAAATAAAATAAAACTGTGCACATCACAAATAGAATATTATAAAACACAATCGTGATGCTTAGAATTTAAAATGCTAATCTATATATTAGTAAAATGACTGGAAAATTGAGGATAGGGGATTAAAAAGTAGAGAAGCCAGAAATAGAATTTATTATACTGATTTGACTAAATCAATTCATCTTCATATGAAACAAAACTAACGAAGGGCATTGAAGAATTTGCAGCAAAGCTTAATCTAAGTCAATTCTTTCCCCAAAGCATTATGATTAGAGAGCTTCCAGCAAACAGTTTCCCTTTGATTAAAAGTTATACCTGTCAATCATTCATTTCCTCTACTGCCTTCTGCTACTAACCAGTACAAAAACATAAAAGTAGCTATGAATTTTTGCAAGCTAGGAATTCTCACGTTCTTCATTACTTTCAAAAACCAAATCATTGAAAAAATCAGAATTCAGATCTTATTGTTTCAGAGGGAACCCCAGTAAGCCTTCTAATTTCTCTGAATATTTATTTATTTTATTTATTTATTTTGTCAAGCTATTATAAGATAACAGGTATAAGTATAAACATAGTTATGAATACATGAAATGGATACATATAAGAAAAATAAAAAGAAACAATAGGACAGGGACCATAGGCACATTGGTGCGCTTATGCACGCCCCCTACAGACCTCTTAGGAAAGGGGTGAGGTCAATAGTAGACAGTCTAAAGTTAAAGTTTTTGGGGTTTGGGAAAGAAACCACAGAGTCAGGTAGAGTATTCCAGACATTGACCACTCTGTTGCTGAAGTCCTATTTCCTGCAATCAAGTTTGGTGCAATTTACCTTGAGTTTGTATCTATTGTGTGCTGTTGTATTGTTATGGTTGAAGATGAAGTATTCATTGACAGGTAGGATATTGCAATGTATAATTTTATATACTATACTTAGATCGGACTAATCGGTGGCATAGTTCTAGATCTACTAGGTCTAGAATTTCAAGTCTGGTGGCATAAGATATTCTGCAATGAGTAGAGGAGTGGAGAATTCTTCTTGTGAAATATTTCCGGACTTTCTCAACTGTGTTAATATCAGATACGTAATGCAGGTTCCAGACTGATGAGCTGTATTCATGAATTGGTTTAGCAAAAGTTTTGTATGCTCTAGTTTAGGATTAGGTTAACAACTCTTAATGCCTTTTTGGTTATGTAACTACAGTAGGCTCTAGCACTTAGATCATTAGAGATGAGTACTCCAAGGTCCTTGATAGAGTTTGGATCATCAACAAGGTCTTGACTATTCAGCTTGTATTTTATTTTCTGATTTTTTTTGCCAATATAATGTAAGACAGAAGATTTATTTGTTAAGATTTGAAGTTGCCATTTGTTTGACCATTCTGATACATAGTTGAGGTCTTTTTGAAGGGTAGTAGTATTGTCTGTGGTGTTGAATAGCTTTACATTATCAGCGAAGAGAACACAGTTGCTCTTAATATAATCACAGAGGTCATTTATGTAGAGTATGAAGAGAGTTGGTCCTAGAACACTGCCTTGGGGGACACCACTGTTGACAAGTACAGAATTTGATCGGACGCTCCCAATTTTGACCATTTGTTGTCTGTTTGACAGGAATGCTTCTATCCAATTATGCAGGTGTCCAGAGATACCATAAGATTTTAGTTTTAGTAGTTTGTTGTGTACCACTGAATCAAAGGCTTTACAGAAGTCTATGTAAATTGCATCTATTGCTTTGCCCTGATCAAGTTTTGTAGTCCATGTTTTTGCAGTGTAAGAGTTGCAGATTACAGGATAGTTTTTTTCTGAAACCAAATTGTTTATTAGAGAGTAGGTAGTTTGTCTCTAAGTGGAGGATAATGGACTGGTTAATAATTGATTCCATGACCTTACAGGTGATGCAGCATAAAGAGATTGGTCTGTAATTTTCAACTAGGCTGGGGTCTCCCTTTTTGAAGATGGGGATGGCCGTGGCTTGTGACCATAGTTTTGGCAAGGAGCTGGTCCTGAAAGATTTTTCAAAGATTATGCTTAGAGGTTCAGCTATGGCAGTAGTTAGCTTTTTTAAGAAGTAGGCACATATTCCATCTGGTCCAATAGATAGAGATGGTTTTAGATTGTGTAGTGCTTTTTCAACATTGTCTTCTGTAAAATCGATAAGTATTAGATCATTGTAGTTGTCTGTGGTTCGACTAGGAAATACTGGGCATGATCCATTGCTGTTTACTGAGCCAAAGAATGTGTTAAAGAGGTTGGCTTTAATGGTATCATCATTGCAGTCTTTACCATTAGGTCCTTTCAGGGGTGGGATGGGCCTTGAGTCTTTTAGTTTGTTGTTTACAAAATTGTAGAAAGTGTGGGTGGAATTGATGCGTAGAAGGTTTTCCTCTTGTTTAATGTGATAATTGGTGCATTCAGTCTTTATCTGGTGGCATAAATTTTTGTATATGTTGATTCAATTTGTTTATATGTTGATTCAGCTAAATTTGGGACACTTCCTATGACCTCAATGTAGTTGTTTATTAATATGACCTACCATAGGTAACATATTCATTCATCTAAATAGGCACTCTTATTTTCAGGATATCTGATTGCCTGAATGGTTTGGATGACCCCCGAAGCCTTTCAAATAAAATGAGTTTGTCTCCATTTTCATGTGTCTGAACAGAAAACTCAAAAAGCATCAATGAATATCTTAGTGTCTCTGATAAACCTGCCAGCTGCATTGATGCTAACATTGTTAACCAATCCTGCTTCTGGCTACACTGGTTAAATCTGTCAACTTCAAAATACTGTGATTTATACTGTACCTTTGGTTTCACGGAGTCTTAGCTCATTCATCCTCACAGCAGCAATCCAGAAAGACAAGCTGTGATTATTTTTGCTTTACAGAAAAGTAACTGATGCTGAAGAAGTAATGTCTGTCTCTGTCTGTACATCTGGCCTAATTTTGCTTCCAAATTTTTCAAGTAGAGCTGTTGGGACTAGACCAAAGTACATTTGATTAACCTGTGATTATTAATCACTCTTTGCACAGGATTTTCCTCACCATTTGCCTCGTGTCCTCATTCAGAAGTACTTTCTAAATGAAGCAGACAAAATAAACCCTCTTCTTTGACAAATAAAGCATTTGCAATTACAAGAAAGGTTGACACACCACTTAAGGGTACCCAGAAATACTGTTTCAGTGAAGCTATTGCTGTTTTGTTCTTGGGTAGCTGTACTCTCATTGGAGGGGGATTCTTGGCCAGATATGGCTTTCCATTCCTGGATCTGTGTGGTTAGGAAATATACCCAAATTCAGAATGGTTGATACATCAGAATTAGAATTTTGGAAAACAATAGAGGTATGTTATATAATAGAAACATAGGAAAAAATGCTTCAATCTGTTGTTTCTTATTTTTGTGATGTGGGGAAATCTCTGTGTTAAAGCATGGCTTTGAGTGAGCAGGAAGATGCAAGCAAGCAAAGTACTGATTAGCTGACAGATTTGTTTGCTGTGCTTTTGGCCAGAAAAGGCAAGCACTGTGTTGCTCACTTATGAGGAGGCAATGACCCAAATAGTGAACTGACTGTGTTTATTAAGATGAGCCTGGACTCAGCTCTGACCTGGAACAAAAAGAACTTAACATGCTGAAAGGAACACACCTTTCCGCCCTGTAATGTGGGAAAGCTTAACTTTGAGTAGAGACCAATATCCTCCTAAGTATTGATTGACCTTTGCTAATTCTAGCCTTGCTCCTAGTTTCCTGAGGTTCAGATCAATCTGAAAACAGTTGAAGTTGTCCAGCTTATTCTATGATGTATTTTCAACTGAACTCAGAAGGACCGGAAAATGAACAAGCTTATTCTCTGAGTGAATCAGAACCAAAATGAATGAAAAGACAATCAGAAAATTCTGTGGGATGAGATCAATTACAGTGGTACTAACAACATACTCGGTTTTTTTCTCCTCTGATTAAATGTATAAATATACAATAGACTTAGAGGGATTATTTAAATAAATTGTGCCATAGAACTTTTCCTCATGTCCATGAATGTAAGTTTTCCTCATGACCTTGAGATGGGAGGAGAACACATCACCGTAAACTTTACAACCTACCTTTATCGTACCTTGAATCCATGTTGCTCTTCCTCCACATTATAACACAGGGTAGTTTCAGGCAACATCTGGTGGAATCCTTGTCATTTTTCCTTATCTCATGCAATCTCATCTACTGGAAGAAAAAACGATCCATCAATTGATTCCTCCAAGCCTCTTATCCAACCAGTCTTGATGAAGCAACTGCTCTGAGCCTCTCTAGAAGCCTTTTACAGTATGCTTTACATTTTACATGGTCCAGAACTTTCAGCAATTGGAAAATGGAAAAGATGGCTGCCACATGAGTCCTATAGAGCCCTTAGCTTTGTGTGCCAATGAGATCTCTTGGAAGACCCTGCAATTAGTCTTCCATGAAGTCAACATTCACATGTCTGGGTAACAAAAATAAAAGAAACAGGTCATCCCAAAAGTACTTTTTCAAAAAGCAACTAGACTCTCTTTGTTTTACTTGTAGACATTTTGCTTCTCATTCAAGAAACTTCTTCGATTCTGAATTAAAGAACTTCTTGAATGAGAAGCAAAACATCTTCAAGAAAAACAAAGTCCAGTTGCCTTTTGAAAAAGCACCTTTGGGACAACCATGACCTGGACAACTGAGAATCTCCATAGACATTTGGAAGAAATAGCTGTGTCAGTGCAGCTTCTGTTAAATTTGACAAATAACAGCTAAAATGGACATGGAGGTGCAGAATTGGACAAGAGGGGGCATTTCTAGGAATGTGCAATTGAAGCTCAGCAGATTGCCAGCCTCTGAAGACTGTTTCCCCATCTGATATGAAATGATCACATGGGAGTTTTTCTGATGCCATAGAATGGAAACCACCAGTTTCATGCTAGAACACATTAGCCTGATTTCAGCCTGCCTTAGCAGTAGAGCGGCTATGAGATCAGGACTATTATTTATTTATTTATTTATTTATTTATTTATTTATTTATTTATTTATTTATTTATTTATTTATTTATTTATTTATTCATTCATTCATTCATTCATTCATTTATTTATTTATTTATTTATTTATTTATTTATTTAATTAATTAATTAATTACACTTTTATAACGCCCCCTCTCCCAAAAAAGGGACTCGGGGCGGTGTACAGCCAAGATAAAAATGACATAAATAGTAAAAAATTTAAAAGAGATTTAAAAAAAATTAAACTAGTGGTTGGAATGATATTATAAAAGCAGAGTAAAAAGGGTAAAAAGTTAAAAAATTTCCAAAATTTAAAACCTTAGTAATTAATACTAGGCCAGATCGGCCTGTTGGAAAAGTGGGTCTTTAATGTACGCCAGAAGATCTGCATGTCAGTGATGGCCCGCATCTCTGGGGGTAATTCATTCCAGAGGGAGGGAGCCCCCACAGAGAAGGCCCGCAACCTCGGGGCCTCCAGCCGGCATCATCCAGCTGACGGCATCCCAAGGAGGCCAACCCTGTGGGAGCGCACTGGCCAGCGGGAGGCCGATGGTGGCAGCAGGCGGTCCCGTAAGTACCTGGGTCCCAAGCCATGGAGCGCTTTAAAGGTGACCACCAACACCTTGAATCGCACCCGGAAGGCCACTGGAAGCCAATGCAGCTCGCGCAGGAGCGGTGTAATATGGGAGGAGCCCCCAAGATCTGAGGAGCCCCCAAGATCACCCGCGCGGCCACATTTTGCACCAGTTGAAGCCTCCGGATGCTCTTCAAGGGGAGTCCCATGTAGAGAGCATTACAGTAGTCTAAGCGGGAGATGACGAGAGCAGAGGTGACTGTGCGAAGAGCGCCCCAATCCAGAAAGGGCTGCAACTGGTAGATCTGATGGACCTGACAAAAAGCCCCCCTGGCGATGGCCGCTATGTGCTCTTCTAATGACAGCCGTATGTCCAGGAGGACACCCAGATTGCATGCCCTCTCCGTGGGGGTCAAAATTTCTCCCCACACAGCCAGCGATGGAGTGAGCTGGCTGTATCTGGGCGCAGGAAACCACAGCCACTCGGTTTTGGTCGGGTTGAGCCGAAGCCTGTTAAGACCCATCCAACTCCACACGGCTTCCAGGCACCGGGTCATCACTTCAACAGCTTTGTCAGGGTGGCCTGGGGTAGAAATGTACAGCTGAGTGTCATCAACGTACTGATGGAACTCTATCCCAAAGCCATGGATAATGTCACCCAGAGGCTTCACATAAATGTTGAACAGCAGGGGCGAGAGCACAGACCCCTGAGGCACCCCACAAAACAAGGGCCTCAGGGTCGACCTCTGCCCCCCTGCCAATACAAACTGTGAGCAGTCGGAGAGAAAGGAGGAGAACCACCGTAACACGGTGCCTCCCACTCCCAACCCCTCCTACCGCTGCAATAAGGTACTGTGGTCGACAGTATCAAAAGCCGCTGAGAGATCTAACAGGACCAGGCCAGAAGAACAACCTCTGTCCTGAGCCTTCCAGAGATCATCCACCAACGCAACCAACACTGTCTCTGTGCTGTGCCCGGGCCTGAAACCCGATTGGAGAGGATCTAGATATATCACTTCATCCAGGTGCTGAGGGAGCTGTCGTGCCACCACACTCTCAACAACCTTTGCCACAAAGCGAAGGTTGGAGACTGGATGGTAACTCGACAATAATGTTGGATCCAGGGATGGTTTCTTGAGGAGGGGCCTCACCACCGCCTCTTTCAAGGCAGCAGGTAAAAGCCCCTCTCTCATGGAAATGTTAATAGCGTTAATAATGTTGTTGTGTCCTCAGTAAATGTGCATCTTCATCCTAATAATCAGGACATGCGACTGAGCCACTGACTGAACTCCCAGAATTCCTGTTAGTACTGTTAGCGTGCTTCAAATAGGTACTAATAACAAATAATAGCTTTGGGGAGAAGAAAATACTCAGTTGAAAAATAGCTAAGACAGGAAAGTAGTAAAACCTCTGCTTTACATACAGTGATCATGATCATTATCTTCCTTCATGGCTTCTGGTCTATTGGGAAATTGGTTCCCAATGACCTAGGCAACAACAATATGCTGACAAAGGAATTCTAGAATCTATAGTTTCAGTCTTTCTGGAAGATGCAGTAATTTTGGGGAAGTAAGTTATAGCCTAGTTCTCTTGAGCTACCAATGCCCTCCAGACAAAACAACTGAAAAGGATTAACACCTACGATTATTTGAGCATTAGAATTAAACATGTTCAAAATGTTTCATTTCTGCAAATATATGTTGTGGTGCAGCAGTTTTCAGCAAATAAATGTTCTGGAAACAAAAATGATTTGTGGCTTTGAAATGAGCTATTTTCTATAGTTCATAGTTCAGTGGATGGGGGAAGGAATATTTGAAAAAAATATAGAATCTCTGGAAATGAATGTGAATATAATGCCTCATGTTTTGTATACCCAGGGGTATTTCTGGCTTGCCTTTTCTTTAGACTCTGCAATGGAACTCATCCTAAAGAGTCATACCAGTCATGAAATGATGTTTTGGAAGTAGGACTGCATATCAGAGAGCTGTGGTGGCGCAGTGGTTAGAATGCAGTATTGCAGGCTAATTCTGCCCACAGCCAGCAGTTTGATTCTGACTGGCCTAAGGTTAACTAAGCCTTCCATCCTTCCGAGGTCACTAAAAAGAGGACCAGTTTGTTGGTGGCTATTGTTATTGCTGAATTGTCAACATTTCTAAACTGTTCATTGAATCCTAATCATGATTAGAGATTTTTCTGTCATTATTTTGCCCCCCCACCCCCAGGCCAACTGCAGTTTGGATTAATTTAAAAATTAGGGATAATAAGGCTAACAGAGTTTTCAATCTTATTTATTTATTACATTTTTACATTGCCCACCTCACCCAAGTGATTCTGATCAGTTTATAACACCATAATGGTGCTAAATAATGCTACTCCAGCTGCTGGGAAATGTATTTGGAAGAATGCCCTTGTGTCCATGTTCCATTTGTGGTTTTGCCATTAGCATCTAGATGATCTTGGTGGGACAATAGTTCTGGACAAGAAAGACCTTTGATCTGATCCAGTGAGTTTCTTACATTCTTTCAATGACATGTCAGTGGGCTCAGAAAGTTATATCAACTGAATTCTTGCAAATATAAATACGTTTTTCTTATACTCTCAAACAATAATTGTAAGATAATGTTAGCAGAAAATGTATTATAGCAACAGATGCTTGGCAGCACAACTACCACCAAAACAAGCAAAAATGAAAATATCACTGTTTTAACACATCTTCTTTCATTTCTATATAAACCTTTTGTCTTTTAAACAAACAGCCATAGTTATCTTGAACAATTACTTAAGCACAGTGTTCCTATGAATAAATCTACCCTGTTTCAGTCTCTATATTCTGTTTTTTGAAATATACGGTTCTTATAAATGTCAAGCACAGATCTACAGCACCAGAGAGGCCATGCAGTGATGCCATGAATATTTCTCCATTCAACTCTGTCAATGCATCTGAACATCTGACAGGCAACACCTCCTACTCTATCACTCTTCTTCCTGGTGAAATATTGTCTGAAATCCTCTATTTTGACATACATGTAGCTCCTCTGCAAGATTATGATGGGCTAGAAGAAAGAAGAATAATAAACACATTGCACAAGTGGAGTTTTAAACAGTATCATTAAAAAAAAAAAAGAATCCCATTTGAAACTGAATCTCCAGAGGGAAAAGCTTAGTGTACTGACATCTTACTTGGTTGAGTGAAATTTCCCATAGAGTTTCAGGGAGGCAAATCCCATTCTATATATCCCATTCTGTGTCCTGGTCATTACTGTATGGTCATCATCAATCTTGTCAGGTAGTAGGCAGGTTTTACTTCAGTAAAATAACAGGAAGATCAGAGACTGATTAAACAAATGGATAATATTTTTACAGCTGACTAAGTGTTTAGGATTGTGTGTCTGTGTCTGAACTTGAGTTGGAAGGGATCTTGGAGGTCTTCTAGTCCAACTCTCTGCTCAAGCAGAAGACTTTATACCATTTCAGACCAATGGCTGCCTAGTCTCTTCTTAAAAGCCTTCAGTGATGGACCACCCACAACTTTTGAAGGCAAGGCATTCTACTGGTTTTTTGTTCTCACTGTAAAGAAAATTTCTCCTTAGTTTTAAGTTGCTTCTCTCCTTGATTAGTTTCCATCCATTGTTTCTTATCTTGTCTTTTGGTGCTTTGGAAAATAGGTTGACCCCCTTTTCTTTGTGGCAGCCTCTCAAATACTAGAACACTGTTACCATGCTGCCCCTAGTCCTTCTTTTCACTAGTTTAGACATACCTGTGTCTGTGTCTACACTTATGTAAGCAAAGTAAACCTCCTTGCCATTCCACATGAAACATATCAAAAGAGAATTTATTCAAGCATAATAAAACACACTTTTTGGAAACTTGGTTTTCATTCTTTCCTGGAGTAAATAGGGACACTTATTAATTCACACCATGTACTCACTATCAATCTATTTGGGAGGACTTAGCAATTCCATTATTCTTGATGTGAAAAATAAATGGAAAATAGGTGTTTAGAAAGTGTTTGTTATATTGATATATATTTGTTGTTTTTTCTATTGGTGTGTTGCTCCTTATTTGTTAGCTTGTTGTTATGATTTTGTGTTGTGAACTATCTTTAGCTACTTTGAAAGAGGTACTGCATTGTGAAATTTGGTCAGCATTTGAAATTAACAAAACAATATTTTAAAAAGAAACCTCACATTAAATTTATGATGGATATAAGTCTCCTCTCCAAGGTACATTAGTCATTCACAAAAATATGTCACACCACAATACTGGACATAGATGCATGCGGTGTATAGGTTGATGTCTAATATAACATGTAACCTAGTAAATGTGAACTCTGCTCACTTGGACACAGATTTGAACAACTGCTTGAATGCCCACATATCTGCTTCAGCTCACTTCCAGATGAATTGTGAGATTCTCTATGCACAGCTGCTGAAAAACTTCAAATATTATGGAACACAAAGATCACACTTTTGTTAAGCAATCGTAATTAAATAGGATTAGAGAATGCCGGCATTGTTTTTAATTGTCTGCTTATTTGTTTCTGGGCTCAATTTCATAAATCGTAAGTTGGAAAGGGCTATTTAGATCTTCAAGTTCAACCCTCTGCTCAATGCAAGAGAAGCATGACAGATGGCTGTCCAGCCTCTTCTTGAATATTTCCAGCCAAGGGGAGATCACCACCTTCCTTGATAATTGGTTCCATGGTCTAACTGCTATTATCATTAGCAACTTTTTTTCAACATAAAATCAGAATCTACCTTCCTGTAGACTCCATCTTTTACTCATGATATGAGAGACAACAGGTTTGTGGCTTATTCTATATTATTCCCTTTCAGCTATTTGAACAGCCCCATTATTTCCCTATCCAAGTGCCTTATCTCAGTAGTAAAGGGGTCAATACCTAGAATTTCATTTTAGTTCCTTGATATTCCTCTTTGCTCTTTTACAATGATTTCACTTTGTCTGGGGTTTTAAGTTTGCAAGTTAGTCTATTTGAAGTACCTTGGTTGCTCTACGATATATTGTTTAACTCAGTTAAGTGTTTCAAGACACAAGAGCTTTGGTAGTCTATGGCTATAGGCCTTAAGAATGAGATTTATATCATATAATGTGATGCATACTGACTTTTGATATTCATAATGTTCTTGGTCAACCAAGGCTTTTACATACAGTAATGCTTTTTAGTAAGATATAGAAGATATGGATTGCTTTACTAGCCTTGGTGGAATTCTTTAATAATGGCAAGGAAACTACCTGTCAGTTTTGGCACATAATGAAATATGCCATAAGTGCATCCAAGTCCCAATTTTACCACTGATTTTCATGTTACAATCTCTAATCCAGAGATTACCTTTTGAGCCAACATATTGTTGTCTGTGGGTGATATTTACCTACATTTATTTAGGAATATGAAAAAGTACCTGGGAGAAATAAGGCTCTTATTAGATGTGGAATATTGCACATAATTGTTCTTGTATAATTATACTCCCTATTCCTATGAAATTCTACTCAGTCCCATTTTAGTCTTGGTAATTGGTATGCTTCTATTTTATATTTCATGAAGAGATCCATACTTCAAACATTGTGAAAGACTTAATACACCTGTTAGTAGAAAATAATTCCCTGACTTTTACTCTTTAGATGCATGTATAACATTGCTATTTTTAATTATTCTGGTGACAGTAGCAAATTCAGAAAGGTCTTTCTCAAGATTGAAAATTACTCAAGGGGCACAATGTCTTAAGAACAACTGCTTGGACTTTTCTTATTAAATATAAAAATGAGATAGAAGATATAACTGTAACCAAAACCTATCTTTCAATCAAGACCAGGTCTAATAAAATATCAAATTATTTTTCATTTCTAACCATAAAATATATAACATTGAAAGTATATAGTACATAATGTTTATAGTTATTAATTATTATTGAGGATGAGGATGATACTTAGTGCTCATCCATTTCCTGCTTGAAACTGTCTCTGTGATTTGTTTTGTACCATAAACTCACTGTCTCTAGGGCTCACCTTTCAAGACACACTGAATATAGTAAAAATTACATGCAACTATGTCCTTATGTATGATTTGAAGAGCAAATTTTCTAATGTTTATAAAGTTAAAGACAATTAGATAAAGTTTTTGTCTGCAAAGATAGCATATCTACCTACCTACCTACCTACCTATCTATCTATCTATCTATCTATCTATCTATCTATCTATCTATCTATCTATCTATCTATCTATCTACCTACCTATCTATGGTCTGCAGACCTCATATTTTCTAAGAAGCATAGAGAGTTGTTCTGCAAAATGAAATATTTTTGTGTGCTTGTGTGTGAAACCAGGCAGCAAAGCAGAGAATGTTGCTGCTGTAGCAGAATGCACTCTTGCATTTCAGACAGTCATGCATCACAGCAGCAACAAATCAATAGAATGTACTTCTCTCTTGCTGAGAAAAGTATTTCCAAATCTAAAGATAGCTTGAAAATTTTCTAGTGTCTCAACCAAGTAAGACACTATTGTGAAATATGTGCTTGTCCTGGAGATACCTAGTAAATCCTTTCCTTTAAATTCCATCTTTCTTTTTAAAATGGAAACAGGCAGTAGAGATCATGGTTATCCAGCACTTTGACAATAAAAGAACTAAGTTTTTAGAACTTCAGGATACTTGCAGTGAGACAATGTTGTGCTATCTTATCAAAGTTCTAAAAAATATGGTTTGTTTCAGAAGTCTGTGTCATTTACAGAAATAACCACATTATGTTTGGTGGAATTTGGAGGGATGAAGATAGAGGAAAGTATTTTAACTGGAGTGAGCTTTCCATTGTGAATGTTCAACAACTGTATCCACTACATAGCATATTTTCTGTAGATGAACAGCATTCTAAATATTTATTAGTACTTCCAATATTCATAGTTGAGACTGAGTTATTAAAAGAATACTATGAGATTGCTGAGGGTGAGTAGAGAAGTCAGCTCTGTCAAGATTCAGGGACTGACCTTACTTCATGGTATAACAAAATTACATCAAGGTTTTGAATCCTTCTTGTCCAAGAATAGCCTTCTATGTTCAAGTCATTGTTGAAGCATGATTTCATAGAATACAGAATAATAGGAGTAGAAGGGGCCTCTTTTACTTGAACCCAGAGGTGGTATTCAGCAGGTTCTGACCAGTTCTGGAGAACCGGTAGTGGAAATTTTGAGTAGTTCGGAGAACCAGCAAATACTACCTCTGACAGGCCCCATCCCAGTAACCTTGCAGTAACCTTTCCCCAGGAGTGGGGAAGGAATGGAGATCCTTCCTTTTCCACACCCACCAAGCCATGCCCACCAAGCCATGCCACGCCCACCAAGCTATGCCACGCCTACCAAGCCATGCCATACCCACCATGCCATGCCCACAGAACCGGTAGTAAAAAAAATTTGAATCCCACCATTGCTTGAACCCCCAGGTCAAAGCAGCAGATCTTATTCCATCCTGGTCAAATAGTTTTACAGTCTATTTTTGAAAACCTCCAGTGATGGAGCACCTGCAATTCCAAGAGGCAAGTTATTCTATTGATTAATTAAATGTCAAAAAAAATTCTCCTTATTTCTAGATTGGATCTCTCTTTTTACTGTAACTTCAATGAATTATACATCTGGTGCATGAAGTCACTCATGACTGCATTCTATTCACACACTGAAGAGCTAATTCGGGGGCGGGAGCTCTATTGTGGAAGTGATAAAAATATTGGACTTTCTGGACACCACCCTACTTGATAATAGAACTCATGATTTAGATGCTCTTAAGGTAAGGGAATGCTTTCACAAGAAGGGACTCATGTATTTTCTGAGGCAGCGTATCATTTCTATAGTATCTGCATAAAATACTTGGATGGCAACTTTGCAAGTGTTTCCCTGCTTCCTGCAGATGCTCCTAAGTGATATGGAAAAGTGATGATGAAAGCATGTATAAATGCTTTAGTAAAAAGAGATTGGAAATGGAAAAATCAAGAGCTTTGATTTGTTAGATAATCTAAAAGTAAATAAACAAAGAGAAGCTTCCGGTGATAAAGAAGTTCTGGGTTTCCCATCAGCGATAGACTAAATATGTTCAGAAAGCCAAATCTATTCAGGTTTGCTAAAACATGGTTAGTTCTTCTGTTCATTTTCCATTACTGTGCAAAACATGGAACTGGACTAAAGCTAGTAGGCAAAGGAAATACAATAATTACTTGAGTACTGTTTCAATGAAAGGGATCCTGTTCATACACTATAAATTTAGGGACATCTCTTAGAAAGACTTCTGTGCATATTTGCTGAATAATCGAACTCTACTAAAATAACCTAATAAATACAGCAAGAAGAATAGAAAAGGACAAAGAGGTTTTTTTTAAAAAAAATTAGCTTATTGGGGAGATATATAGAGTGTCTTCAAGCATCACTTGTATCAAAAATTATAGTGAGTAATTTGCTCTGGTTTAATATATTTTTGCCCTGCTATTTTGAAATCATTACCTAGCCCCAGATGCCACATGCAGAGAGGGCATAATATAATTATGATAAAGTCAGGGAGAAAACAGAATGAGTGTTGGAAGTAGCAGTAATCAATCAATTACTGGGGATCCTTTGTTTGATTACTTACTGGTATATGAGGACTGAGGTAAATTTAATACAACCAGGTCTTCCACTTGAATCTATCCTAATGCTTCCCAGCCTTTGAGAAAGCATATTATGTAAACTGTAGAAAAGTAGCTACAATGCAGAGATATTTATGAGAAACAGTTTTGTTTGGAATCAAAAATATGGAGATAGACAATTAGACAATTCTTAGGCTTTGGTATAAAGCTTAAAGTGATTTTATTTTAAAAAAATAATTTATCAACAAACATA
This sequence comes from Bungarus multicinctus, assembly GCA_023653725.1. Taxonomy (NCBI): domain Eukaryota; kingdom Metazoa; phylum Chordata; class Lepidosauria; order Squamata; family Elapidae; genus Bungarus; species Bungarus multicinctus. The sequence goes on from CM042834.1 coordinate 54,524,996, forward strand.
TTTTTCAGAAGAAATATATAGCAATAACAACAGAAACAACAAGAGATGTGCCAATCATACCAAAACAATCAGACAGGTTGATCCCCACTACTTTCTGGCCAGGAAGATGGGTTTTTTTTCTATCATGCCAAAGTACATTTACCTTTGTTTATAAATAACCTGAACTTTATTATGTAACATTTTCTTTTCATAATGAGAATGCCTTTGACATCCATATAGGGATTCACAAATAAAGTGATACTTAATTGTCTAGATTGCCAGCTTCCCATTTGTCATTTTTAATTAAGCAAATCTAAAAACTAGATTAATCAATAAGGTAGGGCAGAGTCTGTTGCTTATCAAGGAAGGCTTACGTGGGTATATTGATGCTCAAGAGACTCTATGGAGGACATCAATTCTAGGCTGTTTCCTCCCACAAAGAAAGGAGAAAAGCTTCTCCAGAGGGAAGGTTTGGGGGAGAAGAATGGGATCTTTCTTTGGGATGCTTATTCTTCTGTGGGGAAAGGGTGAGCTGTAAGCTATACCTGCATCTCTTGATGCTTCTTTCATAAAAAATATACAATTTTTCATTTCTAGTGATGTTTTGTCTTTGTTCTTCCCACTTATCTGCTAAGTGGGAAAGACCAGGTGTGAAGTTTCAATTAAACTGATGTATTGCTAAAATCTTATGCACAGGAATCTTCTCAATAAATGGTCAGCATCTGCTTAGAGGATCAATGGTGCTCAAAGGGATTAGACTTAGTTCACTTGTGACTACATAAGGATTCTAGAGTGATCCCCCTTTCACTCCACCCCAGGTTCTGCCATCCCTTCTCCTACAGAAGAGGACATTTTGCAATGTTATTATTCTTTGCCAGGAGTGGGAGTTGATTAGTTTTTATTTTCATCTCTGACAAAATTCTGGTTTTCTGGAATGATGTAGTAAAATGGTGCTCTAGAAAGAGAATCTGGGCAGAAAAATTTACATATTTCATCTGTTTATAGAAAATGTCACCCCAAAACTCTGGAGGAATACCATTTGGTAGGTGTTATAATTTACCTCTAGTAGCAAAGTAAACTTCAAGCTGAGTGTGAAAACATAGATTTGAAGAGGTGTGAATTCATCTTCCATACCATACTTTCAGCTCAGCCTTGGCTTTATAAACTAGTTTTAAGATCCTTCTTTATTTTGCAGTTGAATGTTTCAGCATAATCTTTCCATGTTTATATTGTGATATTTCACAACTTCTGTCAACCCCACCTTAGTCTGTTTTCAACTGTTTTGCTAACAAAAACTTTTTGTATCAGGCCCCCTAAGCTTCACATTTGGATTGTCAACACCAAAGCTTGTGCCATTGTGGAAATGCTAAAAAGATCTGTGAGCGCAAAAGCACAATAAATGAAAACACAAACTATTAAATCAGGTAAGGTAGGGGATTAAGGATGCTAATTGTTTTACAGTGTCCATGGGATATGTTTAGGCAGTTGTTCCTGGGCCTCATTATGAGTCCCAGTATGGGAATCACCATTAAAATTCCATTTCTTGTCCATATAGCATTGACCTGTGGCACCCTAAGTCAGAAACCTCCAAACGTGGCAACTTTATGACTTGTAGACTTCAGCTTCCAGAATTCCTCAGCCAGCCCCAGGTAGCTAAATTTGTTCTAAGTTAATTAAGTTAATTAAACTTAACACAGATCAGAAAAAATTTCTCCCCCCCACCCCCCCAATTATCTTTGGTGAAAGAAAAGAGAATTTGGCTAGAAATTAGAATTAGGCTTCTAGGTCAGGGGTGTCAAGCTTGATTTCATTGAGGGCTACATCAGGGTTGTGTTTGACCATTGAGGGCCGGAGAGGGCATGGCCATGTTTGGCATGGCCAGCTTGACATCACTCGTTTTGAGGGCACCTGTGATGGCCAAGTGCTAAGGCAGGACTTCCCTCAGACCCTCCCTCGCTCTCATTATAATCTTCCTTCGTTCATTCGTTCATTCGTTCATTTGTTCCTTCCTTCCTTCCTTCCTTCCTTCCTTCCTTCCTTCCTTCCTTCCTTCCTTCCTCCCTCCCTCCCTCCCTCCCTCCCTCCCTCCCTTCCTTTTCTTTTTTCCTTCCCTCTTCCTTCTCATTCCTTCTTCCTTCCCCTCTTTCCTTATTTTTCCTTCCTTGCTCTCTTCCCATCTTTTCTTTTCTTTGTCTTTCCCCCCCCTTTTTCCTTTTCTGTCCCCTCTTGCATGCTCAAAGTTTTAAGTTTGTTTTGCTAGGTCTCTGCCAGCAAAAATAGCCTGGGGGGCCATGTATGTGGCCCCACTGAGCTCCATTTTCCCTGGCAGAGGGCTGCAGGACAATTTCGACTGAAAATGGGGAATAGTGGGGCCACGCGCAGACCCTGATCTCCATTTTCCCTGGTTGAGGCACTGTGGGCCAGTGCTTTGGTGTTTCCAGAGTCTTTCTCAATGGGCCTTGAGTTTGACATCCTTGTTTTAGTGGAGATGAAAAGAACTTCAGAAAATTCTCATGGATAGACAGGGCTTTTTTGCTCTTATTTCATTGCATGGTAGTAACAGGTGTGTACAAATATTTTGTATTTTGTCACTTTGCCTCTAATTCTGGAAAGTTTTAGGCATCCCCAGGGGAGTGTGCTTCCTGAGGCTTCCTGCTGCCTTTTTCATTCTGGTTCCCCACTTGAGAAGATTCCTCCCATCTTGAAGTCAACAAAAATATGTCAACCAAATTTTGCTGTCCCATGGCCAAGTTTTATGTTTCATTAGCAAATGAAATACAAACAAAGAAGCCCAAACCCCAAAGCCCTCATTCTTAGTGTGCATCTAAATATTTCTCTTTTCTGTCCTGAGATCCATTTTAGCCATGAATTACTTGTATTCATACAAGAAGCTTCTTCTTTCTCAATGAATGCTGTTTGAAAAGTGTTAGTTGTGGGTCTTTATGCAAGTTGTGTACAGAAATATATACAAAAATATGCAAAATGGCACATATATTTTTTAAATATGAAAAAACATCTGTCACTAACCTGTATTGGATTTCTGTCAATCAAGCCCAGTGGAGAAATGAAAGATTAGGTCTTTTGTGGGTCTCTGGCTGAGTTCAATGGCATGTATTGCTAGGTAGATGTGCACTGAAATTATTACTGTGCAATCTGCCTACTTAGAAATAAATCTTACTGAATTACATGTGAAAATATACATGCCTCAATTTACTATGAAGACTGAATTTGAAAAATGAAGGGAGGAAGGAGTAGGCCTGTTTTGAGGTTCAGTAGCATAATTCTTTTCTCTTTGATTTAATTTTCTCTAAAAGGGCTTTAAACCTCATCAGCATGGTTGTCACAGCTATCTCAACCTTGATGAAATACATTTTTCTCAGCTATCTCATATACTAGCTGAAATGAATTTTTTCAATTTTACCAAAGAACTCTGCAATGTATTTATATTTATGAAGAACATTTTCCCCCATTTCCAGCCAGATTCTTTACTAGAGTTACTGTTGATGTAGCTAATAATAATTGTTATTATTATTCGCAGATGAAGGTAAACTTGGAGTCATAACGGGCGAGCAGGTAAAAAGAACAGACAAGCATGTAATGTATCCATCAACATATATTGGTAGATTGGAACTAGGATTATTGCTTTCTTAGCCAAAGCCAAGGGGTATAACTAAATAGCAGATTATTCACACCTTAGAAAGATCTACCTTGATAGTTTGGATGATTTAAATCCAAAATTCAGCAATGAAAATGGAAATGGAAAAGATTTTTCTGTGGCTTACTCACCATCAAAAGGTAAATCAAAAGAAAAGGACTCTGAATATTTATGCAGATTTTGGGATTGTGGATAATTAATTTAGTAGCACACAATGGCAAAAAAACACTAAAGAACTTCCATTATTGTAAACAGGCAGACATCAGAGTGCTCTATTTCTGGTTATTTGTGTCACTTGCACAAAAATTTATCTCTGGGTCAGTGGGAATGTTAATTAGAGAAATGAAATGCTTAGTGACAGAAGATGCTAAGATTTATTTTCTCTTTTCTTCTGATAAATTTATAAATTATAGCATTGAGGAGAGTGGGAAAAACATGATACCAAGCTTTTTTTTGTAGGCAGAAACAGGCATGGATTCATATATAGGGGCTTTCTAAACAGTTCCAAGTACAAATACGAATAAAAACAACATTTTAGAAGCATCATCATTAAAATGATAAAGACACTTACATGCCATAGATATAAATGGCATAAACAGCTACAGGGATATAACACAGTGTTTCTCAGCCTTCGCTACCTTAAGATATGTGGACCTCAGCTCCCAAAATCTTTGGGTGGGGAATTCTGGGGCTTGAAGTCCACACCTCTTAAAGTTGCCAGGGTTGAGAAACATTGATCTAATGAGTTAAAGCTACAAATAAATAAAGAAAGAGGAAATGGTCCAACTACCATTGAAAGAAGAATCACTGTTTGTGTACTTTTACTATACACTAACAATATTAGAATATTAGAACTGGTGGATGTTTCAGATTCAATTACAAAAAATATGTTTTGAGTATGCAAAAAATGAACTTGGCAATTGTCTGCCATTCTTTAAAGCAGCCATACCTTTTCCTAGGATTACAAAGTGGCTGGAGAAATCTTTATCGGAGACAGACTTGAAAAGGACTTCAAAAACAAGCTTGATCAAAAAATACATGGGTTGTCTCAATTATTATTATTCCTTTCATGACTCTTGGGAGAATGATGAGGCAAACACAAACTTGATTTTCTAAAACAGAAAATAGTGGGGTAAAACCTTCACAAACTTTCATGAATCACATTAAAAAAGAGTTATCCAATTTGAAAATCTGATAAGCAATGTAGTAGAGACATCAGAACAGTGCTGAGAGTAAACAATGAAACCTTACAGCATATATAATTAATAGGGATACTTTTATGATTTTTAAGCATTACTTACAATGCTTAAAAATAAGCAAAATAAGTTTATTGTAATCTGTACAAGAGATCTTTGTGTTTAACTGTAGGTGGTATATTACCCAGAAATTGAAACATTATCTAGGCTTTTATTTCTATTCATTATAGAAACTCGGTCATACTTTTGTGAGATTTTTCAGATCTGGAGCACAGTTTTGCATCTTGCATTTATGTCAGCAAGCAGAAAAAGATAATGATTGTTTCAGATCTGTTTCTATAAAATATTCACACTATTCAGTAAAGTTCATTTGGCAGCAAAATAAAAGGGGATTATAGTTTTTTAAAAAAAAAAAATCCTGAATTTTTTTTTTGTTTATCTCAGGATCCTGGTGTAAATAAGATTTATGATCTAAGAGGCTGCAGCGAAGCTTATTTTTTCTGGGATGAGTAAAGAAGTAGAAGTTTTTAAATATTTTTCTCATATTTTTCAGAAAGAGATGGGATATCTTGGCTGGTGACTGCAGAGTTCTTGTATTGAATTTCATTGTGGCTCATTTTCAAATCCCTATTACAATTATTTTTGTATTTAGGTTATTTTAAAAGTCTTTGCTTCTTTTTAAATCTTTTTTTAAAATTTTTTATTGTTTTCAGTGCTTTTTCTCCTTTTCCATTTGTGATTTCTCATGCTTTTCTGTTCATTTGTCTCTTAAAAAAAAGATTTAACTTTTAGTACTTCTCCTTTTCCCCCCCTTTCACATACAAAAATAAAAGAGTTTTCTTATGTAAAGTTTTCCACCAACGTTGTCTTTCACAAACTTTTTCCACATGAGAAAGTTTTATATAGAAAATGGGTTGTTAGTGAAATCTCAAAATCCATCAGGATAATAATAACTTTAATGATGATAGAATAGAATAGAATAGAATAGAATAGAATTGAATTCTTTATTGGCCAAGTGTGATTGAACACACAAGGAATTTGTCTTGGTGCAAATGCTCTCAGTATACATAAAAGAAAAGATATATTTGTCAAGAGTCAAGAATCATAAGGTACATGATGATCATGGTGATGATGATGATAATGACGATGGCTGTGCTTCAAGTCCTGGTGACTCCTGGTGACTTTAGTTTGTGCAGTCACTAGTTTCCTTGGAAAGAATTATGAAGTTGTTTGCCATTGTCTCCTTCCCAGGGCTGAGGGAGAATGAGCAGCCCAAACTCACTCAGTTGGCTTTGTGCCCAAAACTAGAATTCAAAGTCTCTTGGTTTCTATCATGGTGCTTTAACTTTCATCCAAACTGATTCTTATAATAAATCAATCAAAAGATTTAAATAAGATTTAACATAATGTTAATTGTGTTAATGATTATTTTAAGATGAGACCAATTCTGTAAAATATTTTTCATATTTACTGGAACAACCTTAAAAGAGGTCAACTTCATTATGCTAGAAAGGTAAGGATGGGAGGGATGTTTGTATGTATTACATGGGTCCATCCAGGCTGGTGAACATTTCCCTGTTTGAACATAGAAACATAGTTTAAAGACCTGATGGGATTTTAAAATATATACCAAATATTGATTTCAAGATACCAGGGGCAGATAGATGATGTTTATTTGTTTGTTTGTTTGTTTATTTGTTTGTTTATTTGTCAAGTATGTAAAAGATAACAAGTATAAGTATGAACATAAACAAGAATAAAGGAATTAAAACAGATAAATGGGGACAGTAAGACAGGGACGATTGGCACACTGGTGTGCTTATGCACGCCCCCTTTAAGGACCTCTTAAGAATGGGTGAGGTCCACAGTAGGCAGTTTGAGGCTGAAGCTGTGAGGGGTTGAGGATGTAACAATGGAGTCAGGTAGGGTGTTCCAGGCATTGACCACTCTGTTGCTGAAGTCATATTTTCTGCAATCAAGTTTGGAGTGGTTTACCTTCAGTTTATATCAGTTGTTTGCCCCTGTATTATTGTGATAGAAGCTGAAGAAGTTGTTGATAGGCAAGATGTTGTAGCAGACAATTTTGTGAACTATGCTTAGATCGGACCACAGGGGGCGCAGTTCCAGATTGTCTAGGCCCAAAATTTCGAACTTGGAGGCATAGGGAATTCTATTATGAGTGGAGGAGTAGAGTACTTTTCTCAAGTAATGCCTCTGAACCTGCTCAATTGTGTTAATGTCCGATATACAGTGTGGGTTCCAGGTGGATGAGCTGTATTCGAGAATTGGTCTGGCAAAGGTTTTGTATGCCCTATTTAACAATTCAATGTTGCCAGAGTAGAAGCTTTGCAAAATAAGGTTAAAAGATAATAAGATAGATATGTTTTTTATACTTTGTTTTCATATATTTTCCCTTATATTTCATATGGCAGTAAGCATTTTAGGATAAAGACACATTAAAATAATATGGAATTTCCTGGCTAGATTTGCAAATTAATGCAATATTATATATATGAAATGCCAGAAAAAAATGACATGAACAGAGACTTATCACTTCTTCCAAGCTCAGAATAAACAAAAGATACAGAGCTTTGATTTACTTTTTCTTATTTGGTATTAGTTTTCTCCACATACATATTTTAAAGGAAAAAGAAAAAGATACATTATGTTAGGTACAAATTTTCCTTAAAAAATAATTAGGCAGTTACATTTTTCTAATATACTACTGGGAAAAAACACCTGTCACTGTAAATCGTAGAATTTTATCTGGATCTACTTAATTCACACTTTCCAAATTTATTTTAGTATCAGAATGAAATCATATAACAAAACCCACACTGTAGAATTTTCCAGCATGGATTCAAGTAAAAATAAACTTACAGACAAATCTGTATGAAGGAAAAGTGTATACATTGTAGTCTATTTTTGTAAATATAGTTATTAAAGCATAGGAAAAAATCACTTGCAATCATGAATAGTGAAAAATATTTTTAAAAAGATACTTAAGGTTTTATATAGCATATTTATATTTACATAGCAGATGTAGAAATGGAGCCAAAACCAAGGGATTTTTTGGGAAAATAAGGTAATCAAAATAAATTTGTATGCATTCTTAGCACTATTCTTCAAATAACGAGGGTCATAAAGACAACAAACCACAATTTGTGAGGCTATTCTTAAGTGAATTTTGGGATTTGAGTGAGTGGCTGATCTTATGCAGGTGTTTCATATATAAAAGTGAATCATTAACTGAGAAAGTTTGTATTCAAAAGGCCCTTAAACATATATTAAAGCTGTTCTTAAACAAAATGTCGACAATATACCATGTTCCCAGACATGAATAGTTTCAGGTTTATTTCACCATGCATATCCTGACACTAAGAGAACTTTGTATGCAGTCTGTAACAATATTTAAAGGGAGCTATACACCTGAGAAAGGTCAGCTGTTCAAATGTCAAATACCTCATAGATTGCAAACAAATGCCATTTATTTAATTTAAATGTTTATGTACTCCTTAGATCTCTGGCAGGGAACTCAAGGCTGCAAACAAAATCAGTGATACTTTAAATAATCTTTAAGACCTCAAGCAAATAATAGTAATAGATTTATTAAAACTGCTTGTTATTGTTCAGTCATTAAGCTGTGTTTACTTTCTGCAATCCCATGGATCATAGAATGCCAGGACCCCAGTCCTACACTCTCTCCCAGAGTTGACCCAAATTCATGTTCATTATGTTGAAGATCTCACCATCTCATCCTCTGCAGCTTCCTTCTCCTTTTGCCTTAATCCTTCCCAACATCAGGGTCTTTTTTGATCATCCTCTCTTCTCATTTGGTGACCAAAATATTTGACCTTCAGCTTCAGTACTTGTCCTTCCAAAGAGCAGGCAGGGTTGATTTCCTTTAGGATTGACTGATTTGATCTTCTTGCAGTCTAAGGGATTATTAAAACTGCAGTTAACCATAAAAGTGAAAGTCTACTAAATGACTATTAAGTAATCAATCTGTATATCCTACCTAAAGTAATATTATTATGGGTTGGCCAAACCTGGTTACCATACTATTCCATAAGATGCTAGGTAAAATTTCCTTGACTGGCAACACCCCATTTAATAGAGATAGGGGAATTCACTATAGATGAAGCATACAAACTATGGAGAATTCTATCATAAATTGAGGGACAGGTGTAGAGGGTTTTGAGGGTCACAAGTTGCCCTGGGACTTCAGGTTGCCCATGCGTACCATCATAAGGTAGCAGTACTAAAAATGGACAATAAGGCATGCAATTTCTATGCCATTAGTTTAACAACAGCACCACAACAAAAAATTCACTAAAATTGGCAAGAACAAAATGCTAGGCTTTTAATATATTTTGTACTGAAGTGCCATATGGCATAGTAAATGACCTTTCTGAATATTTGTCCTTGTACAGTAGAAGGATGAGGATGTCTTTGACTAGATCTTTCCTCAATAGGAATGGTCAATTTTTGGGTAAAAAAATGTCTTGCAATCACTGCCACATCCTGAAGTGTCAAATCAAAGAAGGACAAGAGCTAGGCTACAATTTTTAGAATTGAAATCCCACCCAGAGGTGGTATTCAGCAGGTTCTGACCAGTTCTGGAGAACTGGTAGCGGAAATTTTGAGTACTTCCGAGAACTGGTGGTAACCTTCCCCCAGGAGTAGGGAGGGAATGGAGATTTTATAGTATCCTTCCCCTACCCATGCCCACCCAGCCACACCCATCAAACCATGCCATGCCATGCCACGCCCACCAAGCCATGCCCACAGAACCAGTAGTAAAAATTGTTGAATCCCACCACTGATCCCACCTAAGATATGGGGGAATACAGGAAACAAATTTTTCCTGATTAGGGTTCACTTCTGCTAATAGCAATAGTACTTACATTTATATACCACTTCTCTATACTCTATACTTTATATCCCTCTCAGAGGGGTTTACAGAGTCAGCATATTTCCCCCAACAATCTGGGTCCTCATTTTACTAATCTCAGAAAGCTGGAAGGCTGAGTCAACCTAGAGCCATTGGGAATCAAACTGTCGAACTGCTGGCATACTAAAGATTTCCTCCCTGCTTCTCTGGCAAGCAAAAATAATTAATTAAACCCCATCCTTTTTCTAAACCAGGGGTGGCAATTAATTTTCTGAAGGGGCCATGTGAGAAACTGGGTCTGTTGTAGAGGGCCAAACCAATACTGTGAATATGCATAGGCAATTGGAAAAAAAGTTTCCTTCAAAACAAAAGCAATGTAGTTGCATTGGGTCCATGGCATACACTTATGTATATTTGATTTCTACATTTGATTAAACTTATGCAGGTTGGACAGGGACAGCCAAAGGGCTGAATATGGCCCGAGGCCATAATATGTCCAGGTCTATTCTAGACCTACTTATTTCTAGTCCTCTGTTCTTCCCTGCTATATGATGCCAACAATTGTCCCTCAATGTATAAACGAACTATTGGAAGTTTGGGGTAGCTGGTTATTTGCTCCCTTTGTTAATGGAAAAGTGAATAAGAGGTTAAAGAGTTGACCTTGAGGTAATTCCCTTGAGCCATGGGATTCAATCCACAAACACATCTCTCATGCTGTGGTGAGTTGAAGAAACAAAACATTTTTCCCCTTAGAAATTATGCTCAAAAATCAAAATAATTAATAACAGGGAACAATATTAGGGATCATGGAAGTATATCCAAATGTGTGTGTGGGGGGGGGGTGGAGTGCATTTTAAATACAGGAAGGTCTTCTTTTTATTGATTTGCTTGGAGCAAAGGGGTATTATGATGCTTGGATGTTATCCACAGTTCTGTTACAGTTTATGTTTTAAACTGCTATGTGGCAGCTAAATAAAAGCTGAAATTGATTTTTATGCTAACTCTGAAGTTGCCTTACTGCAGTGTTATGGACTACATTAAGCATTCAATTTATGGCTTGCAGCTTACCAAAAATATAAATGTTGCCTATTATGTTAAATAAACCTCTTATTGGAGCAATCCCTCTTTTGCTTTTTCTAACTTACTCTTCTAAACGGAAAATGAGTTTGTAGCATGGTTGCCATTTCCTTTGACGTTTTTCGTTGCCAGATGGAACAGAAAATGGTTGAAGAGAGTAAAAGAAGGAAAAAAAAACCCTTTCAAGGTGAATTATGAAGCAGCCAAGCTGCTTCTATTCTGACTCCTGCTCCACCATAATTCAATTCGATCCCAGTGAAATGATTCACCATTGTTACTGGCTGAAATAGCTATTTTTCTTCACTGCAGGAATCTGGATCAGTGGCAGACTTTAAGCTTCCTGGATATATTTTACTGTTTACTAGAATCCTGGGATCGACTGCTTGGCATCAGAGCAAAATAGGGAATGATGCACAATGAGGGGACCAAGCATACAATTAGTTTTTTTTTTTAAGTACCTCAGAGCAGTGTTTCTTTTTTCTTTCAGGACCCCTTCTCACTTTATAGAGAGAGCTCATCCCAAAAAAGTTTATGTCTGTATGGGTTAAATGTATCAATGTTTACTGTATTTAAAATTAAAATGGATGAATTTGCATTTGCTACCACTTTTCTCAATTTTTTGACTGGATTTTAAACACTGCATTATTGTATATTGTACATAGACTGTAAAATAACTGGGATTGTGATTTTGAGGGCCCCTGGGATGATTTTGTGGAGACCCCGCCGGGAAGCACTGTTAAAAAACACTGCCTCAGGAAATGGGCTCAGCCTAGATATCTGATTTTAGGGCTTGATTGATATTTCTTCCATGTAGACAGTAAAGCTTTCTTTCTTTCTTTCTTTCTTTCTTTCTTTCTTTCTTTCTTTCTTTCTTTCTTTCTTTCTTTCTTTCTTTCTTTCTTTCTTTCTTTCTTTCTTTCTTTCTTTCTTTCTTTCTTTCTTTCTTTCTTTCTTTCTTTCTTTCTTTCACCAGCTAATCCTTTCAAGCTGTAAGTGCGTTGGTAGATGCTTCCAACAAGAATGTAATAGTAATAGTAGGTTATGGGGCAGCAGTTATAGCTTCATCTCCTAGTAGCCATTCTCACTCCTTGTAATTTTTCATTTTGGAGGGGAGATTAACTTGGGATATTTGATGTTTAGAAATATGTCTGGAGGAGGATACAGGATGATGGTTGAGAATAATAATATTGTTACCTGCTTTTGAATAAGCATTGTTGTCATAATTACTATTTACTCTTATTTCTAGAAAGTGGTTTCCACTACCCACATGGGATATTTTCCAGTACTAAGGAAATATTATCCTCCTGCCAAAATAGGATTGCAGCCCCTGCTGCCAAGAATAAGGGGGAAAGACCCCAAGTGACTATCTTCCTTTGCTGCAATGAAGAGCAAAAGAGGTGATTCTTTCATATTGTTTTATTAAATTCTCACCTCAATGAATGCCATTCCCTTCAAAATCAATGTTGTCCTCAAATGAAAGTAACAGGCTTCCTTAGAAAAATGGTGACTCTTAATTTTCATGATGAAGCAAGACAAACAGGTTTCTTTTTGCCTTATCAGTGGTCTGAAGGGAGTTGATGCCAAGAAAAGTAACTCTGAGAATAAGATGTACCTTATTCTTGATGTATAAGTAAATAAAATAAATTACGGTGGTGATGACCATGCAGTTGAAGCCCCGCCCCTTTTCCCACATGGCATACATTAAAAAGGGGTTGGGACCTATATTGGGCAGGGATACCAGGCATTTTTCAAGTGCATGCCTCTAAGCTGAGTGTTATTTAATAACAGTTTAATATAAGATCTCCCACTCCAATCTCTTATATCTGGCATAAAGACAGTCAGGAAGTAGAGTTCCATTAAATTGTACAATGGTCTAGCAGAAAGACTGAAATCCTACAGAGCAAAAGCAAAAAAAAAAAAAAAGACAATGTAAATATTGCTGCCTTTGTTTTGGTTGTATCATTTGTGACTGCCAAAGAAACCTAAAATGATTTTTCAATGCAGTATAACAACCAGTTCATAAGAACCAGACCAAACAGACTAGGTATCATCCCTGAAACCATATTATGGCTTAGATAATGTATCAACTCAGTCAATTTGAGAGATTTAAATATCAAATCTGAATGGAAAAGAACCATAAAGGCAAAAGCCTTTAGCTAAATTAATTGTTCTGCTATGATCTGTTAATCCATTAACGAATCTTCCTTTATTCTCATTTTTGAAAACAGAAAAGAGGGACCAAGAAAAATACTGTGGAACTTCAAAAATGGTACAAACTTATCTATTGCTTTTCATTGATTCTGAAATTTCTTCACAGTTTGCATATCCCCAAGACATTGTTATCATATAATCTCATTTTGCATGGGTTTCATTTCTATTAGTGGCAAAAAACAACAACAATAATTAAATTGGATGAACTGAGTCTATTCTACTAAAAGCCCCTTAAAATTATTATTTTAGTTGGGCCAGACTTTCAGGTTTCCTATTAATTTTATGGAGGGTTGAAAAGTAGCTCTTCATTTCCAAGATTTTCAGCATTTGTTGTAAAGGCATTAAAATTATTTTCAACCTCATTTACCCTTACTGCCTTTTAGTCATATTGATTTGGGATGACTTGTGCAATTTTGCTAGTCAAACAATGCCTAGCCTAATAAGATGATATCACAAACTCCCATCAATGTAATGCAATGGGCAACTACAGCCAGCTGAATGAAAAACAAGCAAGCAAGATGACATTTTGGAAAAAAAGAACAGAGAGAAGAATAAAAATAATGCACATGTGCAGAGACTACCTGCATTGATTGCAGTGATAATTTTTTCTTTTCTCAATTAATATTGAGTTACGATTATTTGCTGAGATTAAATATTAAGCCAGTTTTTCTGTAAATATATCAGATGGCTATATTATAGAAGATTACCATCTGATGTATAGATCCATCATCAGGTATCTTGCCTGTGGTATGGTCAATTATGTGAATTATTCATGTCATTTTGCATCATCTTGCCTCAATGTTAAACCACCCCCAACATGGTTCTGTGAAGTTTTATTGGAAGCAATTGATAAGCAATAGATTGATCGTGCCTTTAATACTGTCTCTTCCAATCCTTTGCTAAGCATACACTAAATGTTTTGTGATTCAAGCTTTTATCTCAGAATAAAGTAGTCAATACTGAGACTTTACAGAGCAGATAAGGATAATAGAATGATAAAATCAAATGATTAGAAGAAGCTAATTAAAACATCAGGGCCAATTCCTTTCTTATTGCACACAAAACAAATGAAGACATTAATGCAACATGCTGTCCTGCTTCCTCTTCATCATGATCTGGGTTGCTGTGTAAATATTTTAAGACAAAACAGAGCATTTTGATCAGAAACTATAAATGTATTCTAGCTTTGGGGCACAACAAGGAGCTGACTTTCTTGAACACTATCAAAGAAGAAAAGCTGGAAAGAGAATATAGACTTCTACAGTTTTAGGCCCAAACTGTCATTCATTCATTCATTCATTTTCTCTTAGCAGAAAATGAAAATGATGAATTCTCTTAGACGGACTCTTAGCAGTTTACATGATAAAAACAGATTTAAAACATAATGAGAGCCAATCAAAACAAAGTTAACCATAAAGCAGTAAGGTCAAACCCACCCTACAGTTGTCACTTGTGTTGTGTAAAACCAAAACTCAGGCAAACCCCACACACTTAGTCCTCCAAGGAAATTAGAGTGATTGATGCAAAGCATTCCATTACAAAACTTTCTGCCTAAGGTCTGTCAACACAAAATCCATCTTCCAGACATGGACTGGATTTCAGAAGATATGCCATGTCCATTTGGAGCAAGCTATATAAGCTGTAAAAGGAGCCACTGCAGCAAGGAAGCCTTGTCAGTATGTTCCTGATGGAAAAAATCGTGGGATACCAAGAAGAATTGGATGAAGTTTATGAAAGTGTATGTGTCCAATTGGTGAAGCTTGATCCTTAATCATCTGTTCCTATGCTCTCAGATTAGAAAGTAAAAAATATGTCTGAATTAACGACCGGTCAAGTTAAGCAAGTTTTGGGTCTACAGCCCACAACCTTTGTATGTTCTAGGAGGCAACATGAAAAGGCTTCAGAAGCCTTGCATTTCCACAGAAGACAAGTGTGTGCAGAAACGTGTCAACTTTTGTCCAATACAGTTTTTATAGTTAATTTTTGGGAAAGGTTATTCTGAGAACATTGGATTCCCAGGATTTCACCCTGAATCAGTGGTGGGATTCAAAATTTTTTTACTATTGGTTCTGTGGACGTGGCTTGGTGGGCATGGCATGACTTGGTGGGTATGGCCTGGAGGGCATGACTAGGGGAAAGATACTGCAAAATCTCCATTCCCTCTGCACTACTGGGGGAAGGTTACCACCGGTTCTCCAACAAATTCAAAATTTCCACTATCGGTTCTCCAGAATTGGTCAGAATCTGCTGAATACCATCTCTGCCCTGAATAATAAAACAAATTGCATATTCTGTAATTGTGATGGAGTCTTTGGAAGTTAGGGTTTTTTTGGGGGTATTTTTTTGGGGGGTGTTGGGGCTTGAAGAACCTTAAAGTTTATTTTTGTTTGGAAGGAACCCTAAAATGTATCAAAGAATGATTTTAAAGGTAGGCATGGAATATAGAAGAATTTATTTTTGCTTTGCATAGCTTAATCCAACTTCAATCTTTCCCATACCAAACTGAGAATGACCTTTGAAATTCTAAGATTGGTAAATATCACAACTAATTTTAATACTATATTTCAATATTGTTTTCTTCAGATGGGATCTACATACTCATATTGGTTTCTCTTTCTTAACAGATTGATTTATTCAGCTCTGATATGTCACTCTGTGATACTTTGAAGTCAGGAACTCTGCCCTAATACAAATATGCTTCCCTAAACAGAGGTTCTAGAGCAGGGGTGTCAAACTGGTGGCCCACGGGCCAGTTGCATCATGCGCTGGTCATGCCCACACCCAGTTCAGGGGGGAAAAGTTGTGATACATCATGTGATGACGACATGATGATGCGAGTTTGACACCCCTGTCTAGAAAGATTGATAGGTAAAACTAAAATTAGCACGAAAGCAATGAATGTGTTATTGAACACATTAAAACGATATTCTATATAGTGTATATTATTTTAAAGTATATTTCTAGGCATATAATACCATACCATTTTTGCAGAAATCTGAATGACCATAGAATGGCAACAATTGGTTAGAGATTTCTGTATGTTTTAATGGTCACTCAGATTTTTGCAATCCATGTACTATGCTATCACTTAGTACTTAATAATAAAGTTGGCTAAAAAATAATCTATGGTTATATTATTTAGAGATACATTCCCTTTGTTAAATATAACCTTGGCTAAAATGGGTGTCCAAAATCAATGTAAGATATAACTATGAAGGTATATCCTAATTTTGGCTAGAGGTGCCTGCCTAATTGTTCCTGAAGGATGTTCAAAATGATATAGCCTTTCCCTCCTCCCCAGCCCATCACCAAGCCTGTTGACTTTGTGATTTTTTTTTATCCAATGTGAAAACAGTACAGATAACCCTTGACTTACAACAATTTATTTATTTATTTATATTAGAATTTCTATACCACCCTTCTCCCTAGGGACTCAGGGCGGTGTACAGCCGAATCCGAACCCCAAGAAAACAGTACAAAAGTTAAAAAAGAATTAAATACTGGCTGGTTATAATTAATAAGAAAACCCACCCCCCAGCTTTAAAGCCCCGATTAAAATCGAAAAAATTTGGAGACAGGTTAAAAAACTATCTCAGCCCAGGCCGGCCTGCTCAAAGAGCCAGGTCTTCAACGCACGCCTGAAGGCCCTCAGGTCCGTGCTGGTACGAAGTTCCGGTGGCAGAGTATTCCAGAGGGCAGGGGCCCCCACAGAGAAGGCCCTACTCCTCGGGGCCGCCAGACGACACATAGCGGCCGACGCCACCCGGAGAAGGCCCTCCCTGTGTGAACGCACCAGCCTACTGGAGATCACCGGTAGAATGCGGTTCTGCAGGTAACCTGGCCCAATGCCATGGATCGCCCTAAAGGTCAAAATTAGAACCTTAAAGCGAACCCAGAGAGCCACTGGCAACCAATGCAGCTCGCGTAGGAGAGGCGTCACATGGGCGCTACGCGACGCCCCCATGATCACCCGCGCGGCTGCATTCTGTACCAGTTGGAGTCTCCGAGTGCTCCCCGCAGGGAGCCCCATGTAGAGGGCTTGGAATTGGAACTGGAATGGCCCTTGCCAAGCCAGGTGGTTGTTAAGTGAGTTGCACCTAATTTTATGACCATTTTTTGTTGTCATTGTTAAGCAAATTACTTTGTTGTTAAGTAAAACTGGCTTTGCTTGTTAGAAGCCAGCTGAGAAAGTTGCAAATGGCAATCACGTGAGCCCAGAACACTACAACTATCATAAATATATGCCAGTTGCCAAGCATCTGAAATTTGATCATGTGATTGTGGGGATGGGGCAATGGTCATCAGTGTGAACACTGCTATAAGTCACTTTTTTCATTGACTTCAAATAGTCACTAACAAATGATCATAAGTCATGGACTATCTGTATTTTCATCTTCTAGGCATGCTAGACGCATGATTTACACTGCTTTGGAGGTAATTGTGACAGGGCTTGAATCTGCCCAGATTCTATTGGCTACTTTCAGTTGCTGTGGACTCTTCCCCCTTTCCCTTTGCTGCTAACTTCCCTCCACCTCCACATCAGCTTGTCTTTTTACAGAAAACTGTAAGCTACAGTCTGGAGATATGGCCAGTACATGCATTCCTATCCCTATTCCATTTCTTTTACTGTATGCATAGAGATAATATCTCAAAAAAATCCCTGTAGCTTTCCTATTCTCTCTCCCACTCTTTCTTTGTAGGAAAGAGAACACACACACACGCATGCACGCACCCACGCACACACGCTGAAATAAAAGGCAGGGTGAAAAAGGACATAAAATCCAAACATTTTGGAAACATTTTCCAATGTGAATTGTCAAAGCGAAAGTTTAACAGTCTGTCTGAATACATCAGTGCTGTTTTCTGAAGGAAAATAAAACAAGAATTATCATACCCATTAGGCTGCTTTGAGAATTTGTCTTGCTAGCTGTCTACGCAGAGGGTAAAATATGATTGGTTGCAATCCAGTTTCCCGCCCCTTAGGAATTCTAATAAGCTTATATTCACAGCTCACACCCCAGGACTACCTCAGCTGGCCTGGCTCTGGGCAGCATGACTTGAATGTCTGCAAAGGCTGATCTTTCTAACTAGCTCCTCTATTTTGTCCCTGGGAAGGCAAAGCAAAGGAGGCTGCCAGTTGAGGGGGGTGGGTGGGGGTGTTAGGCCATGAAAAGCTTCCTTTTTTTTTCAGTTGAAACTCATCACAGTCTAAATGTGTTTGGCTCCAGCTTAACCCTCTGGTGAATCATTTCATAAAAATGGCACCTTGGTGTTGAATATATATTACCCCTCTGCATCTTTCCGAGCATATTTATTCAGTTTATTAGTCAAAACTAGTTTCATGCTACACTAAGCCCAGCAGGGTCAACACCTAGCCTATGAAAATCAAGCTATCTCTTCTCTCCCTGCTTCATACATCATCATCAGCCAAAGTCAGATAATGGAAAGTAAAAATGTTGACCCTTGGTGATTATTGCTCACATGTTCATGATGCAGCAGACAGAATGAGTTAAAATGGAAACCAATTGGTGGGTGACCTCTTTTCTCTCATAATGAGGGAACAGAGATGATGAATTATGAGGTAACACAGTTGGATAAAGTGTTGGGTAAGATGAATAAGAAGCTGATGGATAGAAGAAGCCACTTGGTTTTGAGCCAGTCACTCTCCCTCAGCCCAACCTGCCTCATTGGGTTGTTGTGGAGAAAATAGAAGGCTTTGAGTTAGATTTGGCTGACTGTGTGACCTACCTTAACAACAATGCAGTTGTGCCAGAATGGAGGACTGAGCTTTGAATTTCTGGAACGGTAGTGGTGGAAACTAAAACTGGGCCACATTTGCCTGACAAGTTCCCAAGTTTTCTTCCTCCATAAAACACTTCCTGTTTTTAATCTTTTGTTCCAGATTCTTGATAATATGTTAAACTTTCTTTTTGTAACAGAGGGTGGCACTGCTGAGATTGTATTCCATTATACATGTTTCCTTCACTCTGAAGCCTTCTGGCTACTCTTGAAATCTGGAAAAGTCCAGTGGAAGTTATTCCCTTGAGATGCCTTTCCTTGAAAGTCCATAGAAGAAATCAAGAAGAGCATGGAGCACTGGATGTGCAATTGCATAATAATAAATGGGGCATTCCTAGATATGCTGCATCATAATGCTCCTTCTCCCAATCAATCTGTGCTAGCAAACAACATTGTTATCAATGAGTTTTGAATTAGAATCAAAATGGGAGAAGGATTGAAAAGGCAGATCATATTTGCAGAATGGAAGAAGGGTTGAAAGGCAGATCATATTTGCAGTGATTATCAAGTAATACGACTATTAGTCAGTCCCTAAACAAGCATAAGAGTGAATCCTTATGATGTGCTGGGCTGTATGTGCTCTAGAACACTGGGGGATAATCAAAGTGCAGTGTGGCATTGCCCTCTAGGCCTAGCAATTGGGTATCTTCATGATCTTACTTCCATCAGCCTCCAATTAGATATACTTCAAAGAAACTTCTGCAAACCCTGCACTTTGGGATGACTTTAGGAGTTGAGGCAAGAGGCTTCTTGGTAGCAATGCTGATATTACAGAACATATTCCTATTTGTGGAGAACAGACTGCTTCCCTCTTTGTTGGTCTTTTGGAAGATCAAATTGTTTTGAAGAGCTTTCCAACATAAAAATATTGCCATTTTAATTTGTTTTTCAGATTTGTTGCTCAGGTTTGTTTATTTTTCTATTGCTTTGTAATTGTTTTATTCTAGTAGGGATGTTTTAATCTGGTTTCTCTATTTATGTAACCCACTCAATTGTTTTGATTAATGTGGCATAGAAGTATGATCAATCAATCAATAGCATCAGGAAAGATAATAGGGAGTGGTCAAAAAATACTCCACAGACCAGTATGTGGTAGAGCATATATTAAGAAGAGATATTTAAATATTCTGAAGTGTCTGCAAAATACCTCCAAAGATCAGAATTATACAAGCCATGATATTCTTTGTGACATTCCATGGATTTTTCAAAGAAACAGGACAGGAAGAGTTTTGAGGCCTTTGAACTTTGGTACTGGAGAAGACTCTAGAACCCTGTGGACAGCCAACAAACCAGTGGATCATTGAATAAATCAACTTAGAGGTCTCACTTGTGATACAAATGATTAAGCTCAAATTATCCTATTGTCAGGATTCCAGCAATCGCCCTAGTTAAATCATGAGACTCGAGCCAAACTTCAAAAAACTTCAAAGGATTTATTAGGAGTGACATACTGGCATGACCTATATGAAGCTGACTCTGAGATACGTAATTTACAATCATCTATTACCCTGTTTCCCTCCACCCCTCTGGTGTATCATAATTCAGACTGTCCAATAAAACACGTTCATGCATTGGGTGTCATCAATCATGCTCTCCAATAGAGGACTTTCAGCCCAGAATACCCAGTTGCCTCAGTTTTTATTTTATTTATTTATTTATTTATTTATAATCATATTTCTATACCGCTCCCTCTCCGAAAAGGGACTCGGGGCGGTGTACAGCCTAATAAATACATAAAATACAGAGATACAAAATTAAATAGAATTTAAAACCGAATTAAATATGAGTATGGCTGCATCCCAAAAATTTTAAAAATAAGTTAAAATTTAAAAAACCCTATTTACTAAAACCCCTTAAACCCTTACTGGGCCAGGCCAGCCTGTTTAAAAAATAGGGTCTTAACTGCGCGCCGGAAGGAGAGGATGTCTGTCATGGCTCGTATCTCCGGGGGGAGATCATTCCACAGGAAGGGTGCTCCCACAGAGAAAGCACGCACCCTCGGGGCCGCCAGTCGACAACGATCAGGTGGCGGTACCCCAAGGAGGGCGACCCTGTGGGAGCGTACTGGGCGGCGGGAGGTTGTTGATGGCAGCAGGCGGTCCCGTAAGTACCCAGGTCCCGAGCCATGGAGCACTTTAAATACCATCAGTACCACCTTGAATCGAATCCGGAAGGCCACAGGAAGCCAGTGCAGCCTGCGGAGAAGTGGTGTTACGTGTGCGCCTCGAGGGGCGCCCACGATCACCCGCGCGGCTGCATTCTGGACTAACTGCAACCTCCGGAGACTCTTCAAGGGGAGGCCCATGTAGAGAGCATTGCAATAATCCAAGCGGGAGATAACGAGGGCGGAAGTGACTGTGCGAAGTGCGCCCAGATCCAGAAAGGGCCGCAACTGGTAAATCAGACGAATCTGATAAAAAGCCCCCCTGGCGACGGCTGCGATATGTTCTTCCAAAGACAGCCGCACATCCAGGAGGACACCCAAGTTGCGCGCCCTTTCCACGGGGGTCAAAACCTCTCCCCCCACGGCCAGCGAAGGAATAAGCTGGCTGTATCTGGGCGCAGGAAACCACAGCCACTCGGTTTTGGCCGGGTTGAGACGAAGCCTGTTACGACCCATCCAACCCCGCACGGCCTCCAGGCACCGGGACATCACTTCGACGGCTTCGTTGGGGTGGCCCGGGGTGGAGATGTACAGCTGCGTATCATCAGCGTACTGATGGAACTCCACCCCAAAGCCACGGATGATCTCACCCAGCGGCTTTACATAAATGTTGAACAGCAGGGGCGAGAGCACCGACCCCTGAGGCACCCCACAAAGCAGGGGCCTTGGGGACGATCTCTGCCCCCCCGTCAACACAAACTGCGAGCGGTCGGAGAGGAAGGAGGAGAACCACCGTAATACGGTGCCTCCAACCCCCAACCCCCCCAACCGCTGCAATAAGATACTGTGGTCGACAGTATCAAAAGCCGCCGAGAGATCTAACAGGACCAGGACAGAGGAACAACCTCTGTCCCGAGCCCTCCAGAGATCATCAACCAACGCGACCAACGCCGTCTCCGTGCTGTGCCCGGGCCTGAAGCCCGATTGGAGGGGGTCAAGATAACTCGCTTCATCCAGGAACCGGGGAAGCTGACGGGCCACCACACTCTCTACAACCTTCACAACAAAGCGAAGGTTGGAGACAGGACGGTAATTTGATAACAATGCTGGGTCCAGGGACGGTTTCTTGAGGAGGGGCCGCACCACCGCCTCCTTCAAGGCGGCAGGTAAAAGCCCCTCTCTCAAGGAAGCGTTTATAATACCCTGGAACCAGCCTCGTGTCACCTCCCGAGTGGCCAAGACCAACCAGGAGGGGCACGGGTCCAACAAACAGGTGGTGGCATTCAGTCCCCCCAGCACCCTGTCTACGTTACAATCTTTATGAGATAAGCTTGGAATGTGTTTCTGAGTTCATTTGCCATATGCTCTTCAGGGTTCCTCCCCACCTCTTTCTTATGGCAATTTAGAAACAGGCATAGGAATGTTTTAAGTTGACACCTATTTTGGACACATTGGGCAAAGACCTAGTTCTCTGAAAAAGGCTCTAATGTTGGGAAAGGTAGATGGAAAGAGAAGAAGAGAATAAGCAGCAGGAAGATGGATGGTCTCAGTTACAATGGTGATGAGTGTACTACTGGAGACTTGAAAGAACAGGTTAAGGATAGATCGGCATGGAGCAAATTTATATGGTTCCTAGGAATCAAACACCATTTGATGCACATAATCAATAGAATCAATTAATAGGTAGTGGTCAGCCTTCTCCAACATGTCACCTTCCAGGTATCTTACACAAGACTACCACCATCAGTCCAATGGAATCTTGGGTAAGACTTTTTTTTTCTTGTCTCATAAAGTGTACACAGAAATGAGCATTATATTTTAGGCAAAAACACATGCAGATGCAGCAGACATTGAAATGCTTAGTGTATCCTATATACGGTATATATTTATGCTGTTAAACTTCCAACTGTGCTTGATGGGGCTTACATGGAAGCAGGCATCCATAGAATAGCAGCCTTGCTTTTTAGTTTATTCATCCTTGTTTGAGAGAACTTTTACAAATGCAAAGATCTCAATAAAGCTATATTGGAATTGTATTAATATTATCAATAATACTACTATGAATGGCAAGGACAGAAGTTTTGCATCTGGTCAGTGTTGTCCTAAGAGGAGAATATTTCTCCTTCACAGAACAAATAGCAGGGATTGAACAATTAGCATTCCAATCCTGAGCTTCAGAGGCAGCATCATTTATATGTTTTCTGAAACAATGTATTATGGGGAAATGTGTTCCTTTCTTTTTGGCTTATTTACTATGTCAGGAAAACCCATAACTATGATAATCTGTCAAAATCTTTTTTTAAAATAAATTTTATTTATTCAAAATACATGTGAAAATTACATTTTAACAGTTCTGTGTCAAGTGTTACTTATAGTTACAATTCTTTTTCATATCAAACCTTATTTCTCTTATCTAACCATATGTACAACGTTTCCCAAATCTCATAAAACTCAGACTCCTCTTTACTTTTAAGTTTCCTCGTAAGCCTATCCATCTCAGCACAATCAAGTATTTTGTTTATTACCATATTTTTGGAAGGTACGTCATCTAATTTCCAGCTTTGGGCGTAAACAAATCTTGCTGCTATTCATATATGTTGAATGGCATATTGGATGTGTTTTTTCAGGTTTCTTTTGATCATCGCCAATAAGAAAATTTCTGGCTTAAATTCAATATCGTGCCCTGTAATTTCTCTTATCCATTTCTGTCAAGATCTTAAGAATGAGGCCAACTAATCTATTATGTCTACTAAAACTAAATAGGCTACAGATAAGATACTCTCTAACCTTTTTTCCTTCTTTAGTTGTGGTGAGATATCCAAGGAGAAGGATAATTTCTCTGTAAAGTCTGCTTATAGCATTAAGAAGAGGCTAATATCTCATCACTAACAATTTCAGCATCCCTCCAATGACACTGATACCCCTCCATCTTCTCTGGTTAGTGTAAGTGAAAGGATATTTGTAGCTTCTGTGGGCAAGTTTACATTCCTTGAACACATCCATTTACAAAACTGACATGTTTCTCCAATCAAATTATGAGTTACTAGGAATTATGAGTACCTCAGAAGCAAGGGCTGCAAGGAGGTAAGGCTCAGGCATGGTGCTTGTAAGACTTGTTCTGCACAGCCTTTCACATTTAACTAATATACTGTCAGAATCATTCTTTCAAAGGCATCTTTGTCCATCAGAATTGCTTCTACCATTGGACAAATTGAAATTAACTGCTTAGTCCCTTGTCTAACCAATGTCTAATCATAATATTAATATAGCTTCTTATATTGGACATGGGAAAAGAACTTATTCCACAATGGCTCAATTTCCTCCAAAAGATCGGAGACCACAAGGAAAATGTTAAGTCAAATGTTGTATATAGCCATGAAATTAAACATTTCATGTATACACAATTTATCAGCATTCCATGTATTTCAGAAACTATAGGACAAAGTAACAAAGAGCTGTGGTGGCACAGTGGTTAGAACGCAATACTGCAGGCTAATTCTGTTGACTGCCGACTGTTAGCAGTTTGGCAGTTCGATTCTCACTGGCTCAAGGTTGACACAGTTTTCTACCCTTCTGAGGACAGTAAAATGAAGACCCAGATTGTTGGGGGTAAAGTACTGACTCTCTAAACTGCTTAGAGAGGGATGTAAAGCACTGTGAAGTAGTATGTAAGTCTAAGTACTATTGCTATTGTTAAAATAAATGTAGAGTAGAGTGACTCTTCCTTACATAGTACTTATTTATTTATTTATTTAATTTATATACCGCCCCCTCTCCCAAATTGGGACTCAGGGCGGTGAACAGCCCAACTGAAACAATACAATATCAGATATCAAATTTAAAAAATGGATTAAAAATGAATTAAATTTATGGCTGAGAGATTAAGACTATAATAAAATGATAAAAACAGGGTAAAAATTAGAGAATTAAAACCATCCAATAGTACTAGGCCAGACTAGCTTGTTGAAAAAGATGGGTCTTCAATGCACGCTGGAAGGTTTGCAGGTCAGGGATAGTCCGCATTTCCGGGGGTAACTCATTCCAAAGGGAGGGTGCTCCCACAGAGAAGGCCCGCACCGTCGGGACTGCCAGCCGGTATTGCCTAGCTGATGGCACCCCAAGGAAGCCCACCCTGTGAGAGCACACTGGCCGGCGGGAGGCCGATGGTGGCAGCAGGCGGTCCTGTAAATACCCGGGTTCCAAGCCATGGAGCACTTTAAAGGTGACCACTAACACCTTGAATCACACCCGGAAGGCCACCGGAAGTCAGTGCAGCTCGCGCAGGAGTGGTGTAACATGGGAGCTCCGAGAAGCCCCCAAAATCATCCGCGCAGCTGCATTCTGCACCAGCTGGAGCTTCCGGATGCTCTTCAAGGGGAGCCCCATGTAGAGAGCATTGCAGTAGTCTAGACGGGAAATGACGAGGGCAGAAGTGACTGTGCGAAGTGCGTCCCGATCCAGAAAGAGCCGCAACTGGAAGATCCATCGGACCTGATAAAAAGCCCCCCTGGTGATGGCTGTTATATGATCTTCCAACAACAGCCATACATCCAGGAGGACACCAAGATTGCGAGCCCTCTCCGTGGGGGTCAAAATTTCTCCCCCCACAACCAGCGATGGAATAAGCTGGCTGTATCTGGGTGCAGGAAACCACAGCCACTTGGTCTTGGTCGGGTTGAGTTGGAGTCTGTTTAAACCCATCCAACCCCGCACGGCTTCCAGGCACCAGGTCATCATTTCAACGTTTGTTGGGGTGGCCTGGGGTAGAAATGTATAGCAGAGTATCATCAGCATACTAATGGAATTCTACCCCAAAACCACAGATGATCTCACCCAGCGGTTTCACATAAATGTTGAACAGCAGGGGCGAGAGCACAGACCCCTGAGGTACCCCGCAAATCAAGGGCCTTGGGGTCGACCTCTGCCCCCCTGTCAACACAAATTGCAAACGTTCGAAGAGGAAGGAGGAGAACCACCATTACACAGTGCCTCCCACTCCCAACCCCTCCAACCGCTGCAATAAAATACTATGGTCGACAGTATGAAAAGCTGCTGAGAGATCTAACAGGACCAAGACAGAGGAACAACCCCTGTCACGAGCTCTCCAGAGATCATCCACCAACGCGACCAATGCCGTCTCCATGCTGTGCCCAGGCCTGAAACCCAATTGGAGCGGATCTAAATAGACAGCTTCATCCAGGTGCTGAGGGAGCTGTCGTGCCACCACACTCTCAACAACGTTCGCCACAAAGCGAAGGTTGGAGACCGGACAATAGTTTTATAATAATGTTGGGTCCAGGGATGGTTTCTTGAGGAAGGGTCTCACCACCGCCTCTTTCAAGGTGGCAGGCAAAAACCCCTCACTCAAGGAAGCATTAATAATACCCTGGAACCAACCTCGTGTCACCTCCCAGGTGGCCAAAACCAACCAGGAGGGACACGGATCCAGTAAACATGTGGTGGCATTAAACCCAATATCCTGTCCACGTCCTCTAAGGTCACAGGATTGAACTCACCCCAGATGACCTCCCCGGGATCTTAACCTGTTGCCTTCTGAGGTAGGTTTTTTTAGTCATCTGATGAAGATGGTATGTTACCGTCTGGATAGTAAACTTTTTAGAACTTCAAAGATAAAAAAATATTCAAGACATATCTAGACAACCCTTCCTGGTTGCTATTATTCCCTAAACTTTTAGATCCAAGAAGGCATTCCCTCTTCAGCAAGCCATATTGTTTTGTTTTGTTTTTGGTGCATTCTAGTCAGGTTGACTTCTGGCAACTAGCTGGACAAGTCCCTACAGGTTTCTTAGCAAGATTTTCAAAAGTGGCTTTCTTCTTGCTTGCTTCCTAAGATTAAGAGAGATGGAGAGAGAGAGAGAGAGAAAGAGAGGTAGAGGGAGAGGGAGAGGGAGAGAGAGAGCGGAACTTATAGTCTCCTGGTTTCTAGCGTGATACCTTAATCACTACACCAAACTGTCTTTCATATACTATATTTACCTGAAAAAAAATCTGAATTTAAGACAGGGTCTCAGAAAAATTAGATGAAATAAATCTGTTATAATACAAAACCTAACTTATATCTTTCATCTCAATATAATATATGAGCTTGAAAATAATTTTTTACTCCTATTCTCAGGTCAAATTCTTTATTGAATAGTAGGACTTCATTTTGTTGGGGTTGAACCTCAGGTTGTTCACACAGGTTTTGGTTCATCGGGGCATCTAGGTAACATTTTAGCTTAGGGAATATGGGATGCCATCTCTGTCAGTGGCACATTCACAATCTTATGAATATTGAGCTTTTAATGGGGGGTGGGGGAGAATAGGTTGATGGTATGGCATCTGGAAACTGTGAAGGAGATCATGGTTTTAATTCCAATTATCAAGAATCAAGATAGTAGATTCTCCAGCTGAAATTTTGGAGGGCTATTAGAAGTAGAGAAGACAAGGTGAATAGGTATCTAGTCTATTGTATTATTATTATTACTTGTATACTATTTAATTCCCAATGACTCTGGGTGATTCACAAGCAACATTAAAAAGAATACAATAATATATAAGAATAAAGGAGAGCAAACCATAGAGCAAAAAATAAACCCATACCACCTAAAGGGGGCTTCTTTGATCCTTACCAAAAGCCTTGAGACTTGAAGACTTGAACATTGTTCATATTTAACCAAATTAAATTCAATGGTGAAATAAGTAAGGTTCTACATTTAGGTAAGAAAAACCAAATGCACAGGTATAGTGTAGGTGGTACCTGGCTCAATAGTAGTAATTGTGAGATGGATCTTGGAGTCCTAGAGAGGACAATCACTTGAATACCAGCCAGCAGTGTGTGGCAACTGCCAAAAAAATCAACTCAGTCCTAGGTTGCATTAACAGAAGGGTAGAATTAAGATCATATGAAGTGTTAGTACTACTTTATAATGCCCTGGTGAGACCACACTTGGAATATTGCATCCAGTTTTCACACCATGATGTAAAAAGATGTTGAAACTCTCAAAAGAGTACAGAGAAGGGCAACAAAGATTATTAGGAGATTGGAAGCTAAAACATATAAAGAATAGTTGTTGGAATTAGGTATGTCTAGTTTAATGAAAAGAAGAACTAGGGGAGACATGATAGCAGCGTTCCAATATCTCAGGGGTTTCCACAAAGAAGAGGGAGTCAAACTATTCTCCAAAGCACCTGAGGGCAGGACAAGAAGCAATGGGTGGAAACTACTCAAGAAGAGAAGCAACCTAGAACTAAGGATACATTTCCTGGCAGTTAGATCAATTAATCAGTAGAATGATTTGCTTCCAGAAGTTGTGAATGATCCAAAACTGGAGGTTTTAAAGAAAAGGTTGGACAACCGTTTGTCTAAAAAGGTATAGGATAAGCTGCCTAAGCATAGGGTTGGACTAGAAGAGTTATTCTTTATTCTGCCTAGAGAAAGAGAAATAGGCCAGGGTCCAAGCAGATTGCAGAAGAGCCCTCATTCCATAGGCAGGTGTCATGATACAGAAAGCGAACTTATAATACACAACAGATGGGTATGTCTTTCTCAGCTTTGATTTCACTGTGTATCTAGTAAAACCTACATATGTGGTTGATGTTGGACGTTATTTGTTTTTTAAAGCATTTATATGGCTGAACAACTTAGAGCATGTGACTCAGTGGTGTACAAAGAAAACAGATTAACAGAGTTGAAAGGGACCTTGAAGGTCATCTAGTCCACCCCCCACCCAAGCAGGAGACCCTATACCATTCCTGACAATGGCAGTCCAATCTCTTCTTGAAAGACTCCAGTAATGAAGCACCTACAACTTCCGAAGGAAAGCTGTTCTACTGGTTGATAGTTATCACTGTCAGAAAATTTCTCCTTATTTCTAGGTTGAATCTCTCCTTGATCAGTTTCTGATATAACAAAACTAATGCAAAACAATGTACTTTATTAAAAGTTACTAAAACAATAAAATGGCAATAAAAGTTACTAAAACAATAAAATGGTTCTTTACTCATCAATTGGATTATAGGCAGGTCAGATGATGGGTTGCCGGTGGAATCAATGCTAGAGAACAAAAAAATGAGGTATGCATTTTCTGCTCAGTGATCATAATAAAATATTTTGATTTGATTTGAATGAAGTCTGTATAAACTGACTGAGTGAAATGATCTTTTTATCCCCCTATCCCAACTGCCAAGTCTAATGCAACCATCAATATTTCACCCCAAAAGAGTTTGGTCGATTCATTTTGTATCCAACTTCTCTCTTATTTTGGAACAGCATCCAAATGTTTAATGACATACAAATGTAAAATGTAATGAAAATTACAACTGAAGTCTGCAGCACGTTGAGCAGTTTCTTCAGGTTTCCACATAGTCTTATTTAATATGTTTGCCTTGTTGAGAAAGCATGTCTCCTAAAAAGCTTCATCTCAAATGCTCGTTTTCACTTTTTGTTATGTTTAGCATGCAATTGGCAATTGGCACCTGCATTTGAATGGAACTCAGCATGGCCTCTGCTATTGATTAATTTGTGCTAATTAAAAACAGCAGTGATTCTGTGGGGGGAAAAAAGATGTGTAAGTGTCAATAAATTACAGGAAATTTCTCAGATTAAAGTTTGCCAATTTCTGCCTCAAAATAACTAAACAAATGTTAATGGCCTTTTCCAAAGAACTGGAGGCTTCCGCGGAGATTCTGGAAGAACCGCAAAACTGTTTGTCAAGCCTTTTATTGAGTTATTTAGGGCAAGTTCCTTGCAGCTCCCTCCTTCTCCCTGGGATGTGTCCAAGGAAAATTCACACTTTTCACACTAGATCTGAAGTTGAATTATTGGTTAGTGTTTTTCTTTCAGATGGCAAGAGGTGGAAAAACAGGCTCGTTAGCAATGAAAAGCTCACCTTCTAACAAAATATTCATGATGGCTTGTCAACTTCATTTAACAGATATCAGATAATCAGAGTTGGAAGGGATCTTGTAGGTCATCTAGTCCAACCCTCCGCCCAAGCGGGAGACCCTACACCATTTCTGACAAATGGCAGTCCAATCTCTTCTTGAAACTCTCAAGTGATGGCGCTCACACAACCTCCGACGGCAAGCTGTTCCATGGGTTGATTATTCTCACTGTCAGAAAGTTTCTCCTTATTTCCAGGTTAAATTTCTTGTTCAGTTTCCATCCATTATTCATTGTCTTGCCTACAGACACTTTAGAAAATAGCTTGACCTCCTCCACTCTGTAGCAGCCCCTCAAATATTGAAAGACTGCTGTCATGTCTCCCCTGGTCCTTCTCTTCACTAGACTAGCCATGTCCAGTTTCTGTGACCGTTCTTCATATGTTTTAGTCTCCAGTACCCTAATCATCTTGGTTGCTCTTCTCTGTACTTTTTCTACAGTCTCAACATCTTTTTTATAATGTGGTGACCAAAACTGGATGCAGTACTCTAGGTGTGGTCTTACTAAGGCTTTATAGAGTGGTATTAGTACCTCACTTGATCTTGATTGTATCCTTCTGTTAATGCAATTTAGGATTGCATTAGTTTTTTTGGCTGCTGCTGCACACTGCTAGCTCATATTTAGCTGGTTGTCCACTAAGACTCCAAGTTCCCACTCACAATTACTGCTATTGAGCCTGGTTTCACCCAATCTATATGTGTACTTTTGATTTTTCTTGCCTAAGTGTAGGACTTTACTTTTCTCTACGTTGGATTTCATTTTGTTAGATATGGCCCAGTGTTCTAGTCTGTCAAGATCCTTCTTGGGTATTAGCTATTCCTGCCAGCTTAGTATCATCTGCAAATTTGGTAAGTTCCCCTTCTATTCCCTCATCTAAGTCATTAATGAAGATATTGAAGAGTACTGGGCCTAAGACAGAATCTTGTGACACCCCACTGCTTACTTCCCTCCATGTAGACTTAGACTTATTAAGGTCTACTCATTGAGTATGGTTTGTCAGCCTGTTGTGAGTCCATCTAGTGGTGGTGTTATCTATTCCACTTTTTTCTAGCTTACCAAGAAGTAGGTTGTGGTCTACTTTGTCGAATGCCTTGCTGAAATCTAAATATATTATGTCCACAGTATTTTGCTGGTCTACTATTTTAGTCACTATGTTGAAGAATGAAATAAGATTGGTTTGTCATGATCTGTTTTTAACAAACCTGTGCTGACTGCTAGTTATTACTTTACTTGTTTCTAGATATTGGCAGGTCTGTTTTTCTGGCATCTTTTCCAGTATCTTTCTGGGTATTGACGTTAGGCTGATTGGTCTATAGTTTCCTGGGTCTTTTTTCTTCCCTTTTTTGAAGATTTTGAATACTTTATTTATTATTAAATTTGTATGCCACCCTTCCTGCTGTATGAAGTGATTCTGGGCAGCTTAATGTATGTTGGGGTAATTGGAGGTGTTTGGGGATAGTACAGTTGGAGATATATTTCAATCCCTTTTTAGGCCTACTAAAGAAATTCAGCTTATTACCTGGCTCCTGGTGGAGAGTTTGGAGTTTTTCTTTGTTTTTTAATGGTGATAAGTCAAATATATTCTACTCTAAAATATGCAATATATATTAAGTACACTAAAATATACTCTCATTTATCTATAATTGGGGAAAGGGTGGACAGGGACACAGGAAGTAAACAGAAAAGAAGCAAAGTGCTTTCAGATAGTTGCAAAGGAACTTCTCCAATAATATTAGAACTTGAGGTCATCTAATGAGGGTAGAAGGTTTAATATTCATGAAAGAAAACACTTTCTTGGTCAGAGCACAATAATATAATGAAATGTGTTCTAATGGTGTCCACCAATCTGAACAGTGAGAGGAGATGCTCTAATTTTTCAGAGGAGAAAGGATCCATGGTTCCAGTCATATTTCTTATTTCTCCATATTAGTTGTTAAAGAACCACAAATGAAAATACATGTGGGGAACACACTTTTGTAGAAAACACAATGTGGTAATTTATGTTGGTGTTGATGTTTTTGATATTGTTTTTATGAAATGCACACTTACATTTTTGTGGAACAGGTTTTGCCTCACTGTTTCTGTGATGTTTTAATTGTATTTTTTAAACACTTGTTAATTGGATGTTACTGTTGTTGCTTTTTTTACTGTTTGTGATGAGCTGATTTAAACTATTTTAGGAGCGGTAGGAGGCACATTTTAAACACACACCACAAGTAACTAAGTAATAATCGTCTCCAGAAGTTCTTAGCTGGGTGGGCTTAATAATCATCCCAGCTTGCTATATGATTGCTAGTTCATGGGGACCACTGACAGGTCAAACTCACATCAGAAGAAGGGAGGGTGGAGCCCTAACGCAAAAATATAGCAGATGGAAAGGAAGGCAAGCAGCCAGGAGATAATTCAATAGGCAGAAAAAATTAGATGAGGAAGGCAGAGCAAAATAGAAGTCAATAGAATTGATCTGGAGGATTTATATCCAGACTAAATCAGTGAAGACCATGACTTGATGAAGATGATGAGATAGACTTAGAAATCTATTCAGAAGTTGCTTGCCAGACCATCCCTTCTCTGATAGAAAGAAGCTTGTGCAGCTCTATGGAAGAAGAGGTGATAGTAACTTGAAAACATTTGCATTTTTATTGAATAAATTGGATACCCAAAGGGATTGTTTGTAACTTTATGAATAGTTAACACCTGAGAGATGCTTGTTGTTCATCCCTTAACAACAATTATTTCCCAAAGAGGTTTTTTTTTAAATCTCTGTACTACCAAGCTAACTATTAAGTGGTTTAGGATGTAGAAGTGGTTCACTGTTCAAAATAGTGGTTCATATCTGGCTAGCCTAGATGCCCAGTGCACTTTCAAAGGGGAAATCATACCTATTGTCTGAACATTTGTTTATTTATTTGATTTGTCAATTGCTTACACGATAATAGGTATAAGTATAAACATAGTTCTGAATACATGAAATGGATACATATAAGAAAAATAAAAAGAAACAATAGGACAGGGATGGTAGCACATTGGTGCATTTATGCATGCCCCCTACAGACCTCTTAGGAAAGAGGTGAGGTCAATAGTAGACAGTCTAAGGTTAAAGTTTTTGGGGTTTGGGGAAGAAACCACACCGTCAGGTAGAATATTCCAGACATTGACTATTCTGTTGCTGAAGTCGTATTTCCTGCAATCAAGTTTGGTGCTGTTATCCTTGAGTTTGTATCTATTATTTGCTCTTGTATTGTTATGGTTGAAGCTGAAGTATTCATTGACAGGTAGGACATTGCAATGTATAATTTTATATACTATACTTAGATCGGACCGACTGGCGGTGTAGTTCTAGGTTTTCTAGGTCTAGAATTTCAAGTTGGTGTCATAAAGTATTCTGCAACGAGGAGATGAGTGAAGAATTCTTCTTGTGAAATATTTCTGGACTTTCTCAACTGTGTTAATATCAGATACATAATGCGGGTTCGAGACTGAAGAGCTGTATTCAAGTATTGGTCTAGCAACTGTTTTGTATGCTCTAGTTACCAGTGTTATATTACCAGAGAAAAAGCTACGTAGGATTAGGTTAACAACTCTTAATGCCTTTTTGACTATATAGTTACAGTGGGCTCTAGTACTTAGATCATTAGAGATGAATACTCCAAGGTCCTTGGTATGGTATGGACACATGCAGAACATTTCTTGGCTCTTTCCTGGGTGGCCAAAAAGCAATGTATATAAGATACTATAGATGTAGGTGAGATTGCATGGGGGAAATTTAAAATCTATTACCATAAAAGAATATGAGGAAGTCCAAGGCAGCCTTCAGATGCTGATCTGTACATTCCATATTTAAAGTTCCATTTCCTCCTAGTTATTACAGACAGCTGTGGAAAAGAGAGGGAGGTGGGAGGAAGTCTTGTTTGAAACATGGTTCAACCCAGCATCCTTTTCACTTATTATCTTTCAAAGCCTTTTCATAGGGGAGGGAGGAACAAGTAATATACAAAGACTGAAAAGCTAAGATCAGCAATAATTCTGTTGACACAGTATTTCATTGGCAGCTGGCACTCACTGCTCTATTGCCTTGCCTGGAAGACTATGGAATTGATGATTACATTTCCAGTCATTGATGACTGTATATCAGATACTTGGCAGTTTCTTCTCTGGCTCTGTGAGGCTTTCACCATGTGGAAGAAATGGATTTAGAGAAAAGTCAAACATCACATTCGGGTTATAGGAGAAATAACCCAAATCAAACTAAGACCAGGGAGGAAATTTGCCATTCTCTTGCTATCACACCAATTCTAATGCCATTTATCCAGAACACCTCAGTAATTTTATGGGACATATTTCTGTCTTCAAGCAAAATTAGTTATTTCATTTTTCTTGTGGGATTTATTTATTTATTTATTTATGTCAATTGCTTACAAGATAATAGGTATAAGTAAAAACATAGTTATGAATACATATAAGAAAAATAAATATATATATATAAAAGAAACAATAGGACAGGGACGGTTGGTGCACTTATGCCACGAGTTTGACAGCCCTGGCACAGGATTTCCTGCTTGAGCAAGGGGTTGGACTAGAAGACCTCAAGGTCCTTTCCAACTCTGTTATTTTATTTATTTATTTATTTATTTATTTATTTATTTATTTATTTATTGTCAATTGCTTACAAGATAATAGATATAAGTAAAAACATAGTTATGAATACATAGATTCAGTACATATAAGAAAAATAAAAGAAACAATAGCACAGGGATGGTAGGCACATTGGTGCGCTTATGCACACCCCCTACAGACCTCTTAGGAAAGGGGTGAGGTCAATAGTAGACAGTCTAAGGTTAAAGTTTTTGGGGTTGGGGAAGAAACCACAGAGTCAAGTAGAGTATTCCAGAATTGACCACTCTGTTGCTGAAGTTGTATTTCCTGCAATCAAGTTTGGTGCGATTAACCTTGAGTTTGTATCTATTGTTTGCTCTTGTGTTGTTATGGTTGAAGCTGAAGTATTCATTGACAGGTAGGACATTGCAATGTATGATTTTATATACTATACTTAGATCTGACCAAAAGTGGCATAGTTCTAGACTTTCTAGGTCTAGAATTTTGAGTCTGATAGCATAAGGTATTCTGCAACAAGTAGAGGAGTGGAGAACTCTTCTTGTGAGTTCGAGTATTGGTCTAGCAAATGTTTTGTATGCTGTAGTTAGTAGTGTAATATTACCAGAGAAAAAGCTATGTAAGATTAGGTTAACAACTCTTTTCAAAGATTATGCTTAGAGGTTTGGCTGTGGCAGTGGATAGCCTTTTTAAGAAGTAGGCACGTATTCCATCCGGTCCAATAGATAGAGATGGTTTTAGATTGTGTAGTGCTTTTTCAACATTGTCTTCTGTAAAATCGATATGTATTAGATCATTGTAGTTGTCTGTGGTTCGACTAGGAAATACTGGGCATGATCCATTGCTGTTTACAAATACTGAGCCAAAGAATGTGTTAAAGAGGTTGGCTTTAATAATGTCGTTGTTGCAGTCTTTAGCATTAGGTCCTTTCAGGGGTGGGATGGACCTTGAGTCTTTTAGTTTGTTGTTTACAAAATTGTAGAAAGTGCGGATGGAATTGGTGCGTAGAAGGTTTTCTTCTTGTTTAATGTGATAGTTGGTGCATTCAATCTTTATCTGGTGACATAAATTTTTGTATCGGCTTTTGAAGTTGGCAATGTGACCAGATTTGTTTTTCTGCCAAAGTGATTTCTTTTTGGATTGAAGCTTCCTTATTGTTATGGGTAGTTTTTTATGGTTTTGGGAGTTGTTATTGGTACATATAGTTTGATGACTCTTTTGACTTCAAGTAAAAATATATTGTAATGGTCTTCTACAGTACTGCATCCAGTGGAATAGAAATTGCCAATCAAGGGATGAGAGATCGTTGTTTATAAGATCATAATTGCCTTTTTTGAAGTTATAATTGGGGATTCCGTCATTGTGATGATTTTTGTGTGGACGTATGTTGAGACAAAAGTCAATCATGTTGTGGTCACTGTTGGAAAAGGGTTCTTTATTTTGTATTCTGTAAATTGAATTCAAACTATTGCAGAAGATGAGATTGAGGCAATTTTTAAGTCTAGTGTTGTTGGTTACTAGTTGTTCTAGTTCTAGATTTGTTACTGCATTGTAGAAGATTGCATGTGTGGGTTCAGTTGTACATTCATTAAGGGTTCAGTTAATATGAGGTAGATTGAAGTCACCAAGAAAGATAAAAGCATGTGGGCAGGATGCTGCCCATGTTAGTGTGTATTTAGCTTGTTTGCATGTTCGATGTCATAATCAGGAGCTCTGTAACATAATAAGAACCAAAATGTGATATTTAAGGACAGTTCACAGATGATGTTCTCAGGAATAGCAAGCTCCTGGGTAACTTGGATGTTTTTAGATGTAGGGACTTTTTATAGAAGATAGCAACATTACCTCCTCTACGGATTTCACAATCTGATTGGTAAACATGATAGTCTTACTGTGGGTAATGGAATCAGGGAGAGATGCATTGAGCCATGTTTCACAGACAAATATAATGTCGAATTTAGCTGTATTTAGTAAGAGGAGAAATCCAGGTTTTTTATTTACAAGGCTTCTTGCATTGAGTAGCTTGCATTTAAGTAAGCTTGCAGTTGTGGTTGGAATAGAGGTATTTAGGGGCATGCATGCCTAGTTTTGAGTGATGTTGGATTGGATGGGGTGGGGTTCTCAGCTCCTGAAATATATCTTCCATTGGAGAGAGGCTGCTTGAAGAAATTGGAACAAGACAAACGCATACACCCAGTGGTGGGATTCAACTGATTCACACCACTTTGACCAAACTGGTAGTTAAATTGCTGGCTAGTTTCTTACCTCCCCATCCCTTCCAGGACCCCCCCAACACACCCCATTTTTTCTCCCAGGGAGCTGCAGGGAGGCCTACTAGGCCCAAAACGGGACACAGGGTATGGTGCAGCTCCCCTCATGGCCTGTTTTTGCTCCCAGGAGGCTGCAGGGAGGCCTACTAGGTCCATAATGGGGTGCAGGAGGGTGTGGCACAGCTCTTTGGTGGCCCGTTTTTGCTCCGGGGGGGATGCATGAGGCCAAGTGCTGCCTGTCACATCCCTTGGCCATGCCCACCATGGCCACACCCACCCAGCTGGTCATTAGGGCAGAGAACCAGTTGTTAAATTATTTGAATCTCGTCACTGCATCACCACTAATAAAGATACAAGAATAAAGACACACCTCAGTTCCATTAACTTTTTTAATGCATTTATGGACAGGCAATGGAAATATACATATAGAGAAACTATATGCTGCATGAAAGTGATTCTATGCATGCAATCTTACAGGATGGTAGAGAAGGAAGTGTATTATACAGTATTATTCACAGAAGGCCAACTAGAAGAATCAAAGGACTTGAAATTAAATCCTTCTAACAGAGACAGAAGGAATTGCATATGTTTAACTTAAAGACAATTGAGAAAGATATCATAGCAGTTTTCAAATATCTAAAGGGATGTAATCTAAAGTAAGGTCAAGACTTATTTTCTACCACTATGACTAAAAGATTGGGATAATGGATTTAAGATACAACTTCTGACTGAAAGAGAAAACAGGAGTTTGAAATTGGAAGGTGTCACTTTGGCCATTCAGTTCAGTGTTCTGCTCAGTACAGAAAGTATTCACGACAGATAATTATGTAGTCTCCAATTAAATATACCCTGTAAAGGGTATATCCAATTAAATATACCCTGTAAAGTACCCTCAGACTTTCTCTGGATTATTGGTTTCACTATTAATATGCTTTTATTGTTTAGATGGTTTTTTTCCTAATGTTGAAACAGATTCTGCCTTGCTGTAATTTAATACCATTTTTCTGTGTTCTTCCCACTGGGATTAAAAACAGGCCTTGATACTCTCTTTGAAGTGTGCTATCAAATTCCTTCTCTGCCGTTTCCCCCCCCCCACACACACACACACATACACATATACAGATCAAATATACCTATGAAATTCTTAAATCTCTCTTTATAGGATTTTATTTTCTGATTCCCTGATCATCTTCATTGCTCTTCTCTAATTTTGTTTATTTTATTGCATCTATCTTTGAATAATATGCCTGGTAGCAGGTAATAGTCAATATGGAGAATGAATAATTCAGAATAAAGTAGAACTATTCTTTTCTGTGATTATAAAAATATATTTTGATTAATTCAGCTTGAAGTACAATTCCTTTTTTGGTCACCGGACCACACTGCTGATTCATTTGCAACTACTATTCCAAGCTCTTTTTCACAGATACTACCACTAAGCCAAGTGTTCCCTATGTTATATTTGTGCATTTGATTGTTGTTCCATAAATGAAAGCATTTGTATTTATCTTTGCCAAAACTCATAGTTATTTTCAGCCTATTTCTTTAGCCTATTACATTTACTTTAAATTTTATTTTTGTCTCCCCTGTTTTATGGAAAGACAGAAAATTGATATGCTTTCCCCCCCCACCACCTTTTCATCCAAAGCATTAATAACAAAGTTGGACTGTATGGAACCATTCAGTCTAGTTTGATTAGGAATTTTTCACGAAACTATTTAAGTTTTTTTGAACCAGTTATGAATTCCCCTTAATTGATACCATCTGATCCATCCTGTTAATCAAAATGCCATGAAGTACTACAACATATTCACGGTAACACAAATTTAATTATGTCTTTAGTCTTCAACAAGTTACTTAATTGAAAACTGAGATAAACTTTGTCTGGTGAGACAAATCCATGCTATCTTCTGGTATGTCATTGTTCTGCAGGTGTTTGCTTGTAGATCTATTTAGGATCTTCTCAAAATACCTCTGAGGCTCTTTGGTCTGTAAGTCCCTGAAATTTCTCCCTACAACACACATTTCTCTTCTGAAAACAGGACACCTCTTATCTTGCAGTTTGTTAATGCTCCAAGATTTTTCAAGGATCATTTGGCCAGCAAGTTACATCTGTACTTTACCATAGGATGCGATTACTTTTGTATGAGTATTCAAATTAACTCAAAATAAATAGGTATTCCCTGATTATACTTCAAGAACTCCTGTCTATTGGGCAGTGAAACTACTTATATAGGGAAAGTGGTTTGAGGCTACACAACCTTCTTTTGGGAGACCTTAATTTGAGTCCCTGAGGCTGACTTCAGTGGCCCAAAAACAGTCTCTTCCAAATTTCCTATCATTCTGTGAAGAGATAGATCAGGCAGATTCAAGCTCAGCTAGGGGTGCTAAGGTACCCCCCCTTCTTATATTTAAAAAAAAAATACTAAAAAGTTTAAGGCAAGGGGGAAAAAAAACCCCTCATCATTCCAAACAATCATGGACTGAGAGCTCTGCTTTTTGTTCCTTGTCCAGAGCCTCTGAGAAAGCTCAGAAAAAATTATTCTTCATATGCTCACTTCAAGCAAAGAGATGTACTGTACATTGTTGCTGCCCTCCTTTCATGCTATGAAGCACTACTTTATCAGAAACTGACCAGGATAGCTGACCAGGATAGTTATGCTTGAACAAAGAGGGGGGGGGGGGGCAGTGATTGTCTGAAGCTTGTAAAAAAAGGGAGAAACTGTCAGATCAAAAAGAGATAAAATGGTGGGCAGCTAAGTAGCTCTTCAAATATAGAAAATTTATTCTTAGGCAGGCTTCATCATTTGCTAGAAGAAATCCTTATTTTCTCATTTTATCTTTTTCCCATTTCAACCTTCACTTACTTGTCTATGTCTCACACATATAGACAACTCAAACTCTCCAGAAAATCAGATAAACTCACCAGTCTCTGCTGTTTTGCTTTGTTTGGCCTTCTCTTCTCTTCTCTTCTCTTCTCTTCTCTTCTCTTCTCTTCTCTTCTCTTCTCTTCTCTTCTCTTCTCTTCTCTTCTCTTCTCTTCTCTTCTCCTTCCCTTCCCCTCTCCTGCCCTCCCCTCCTCTTTCCCTTGAAGATATTACCATTGCACATTCCTATATGAAATTAATTAATGCATTGTTTGAATTAACATGGACAATGAAACTTAATTATCACTGGAACTTCTTTAGGTGTCATTAGCTGTAGATGTACATAAGGTTAAGTTCAAATTATAGTTTGGCAATCAGCATGATACCTTGTAGAATGAATGAAATAATTACAAATGCTTCTCTGCTGCTTCAAGCATTGAAATCTGAACAGTTTATAATGTAAAATTATCAATCTCAGAATTAGGGTGAAGCTATACTGTCTACATGTAAATGGCACCTTTGCCCTTAGAAGATGGATGTCTGATATTTGGAGGAAAAAGTAACTGGTTATGCCAACAGCAGCTCTGCTTTCATCTCTAGTTTTATTTTTGTATGATTTGCCAACATCCTACCATAGTTTCATGATGATGGGCAATTATTATTAAAGTTCACTTTGGTATTAGTTCATTACTATACACTGGATTAATTATATCATTATGTTGCCATATACACACAAAAGCAGATAGTATAAATTAAGAGACCCACACATTGCAAAGGCAATCCAGAGAGGTAAAACAATGAAGATTCTTTGAACTACCTAAGACACAGAAACTAATAAGAGAACTAAACATAAAACTATTCCAAACCAAAATCTAATAAACAGAGATGAAATACAAAATGGTAGAAGTTAAGTTGTATATGGAAAAGCTAACACAAAGCTACCATTTTGGCAAACTGTCTGCATTTCTCCAGGTACCTGAAGTATCAAAGTTTTTACAAGAGGTTAGGAAGTTCTTTGGAGAGACAAATGAGACTGGTGTACCTCAGGGAATGACATAAATTCTACAAAATGGCCCAGATTTTTGAATTAAGGCATATATGCAATCATTGTGCAGAAAGGAAACCTTTTATACAACAGAACATTTAAAAAATGTCAAACACTCAATAAAACATACTCATTAAACACAATTTAGAGGTGCTAAATATACAATAAAATACACACTTAAATATAGTTCATTATTTAATTAACAAATTAATACGTACAAAATATAGAATGCTTAAAATATGCAGATTGGGAAGTTTTTAGATCTGCAAGCTGTCATTGCAAGTAGGTCTACAGTGGAATCAGTGTGAAAGGGTATGGAAGAAAGTTTCTACTGGATTTAGCAAAGGATTGGGGACATTCAAAGATTTGAGGCCCAAGGGTTAAGGTCA
The DNA here is from genome assembly GCA_023653725.1 of Bungarus multicinctus. Taxonomy (NCBI): domain Eukaryota; kingdom Metazoa; phylum Chordata; class Lepidosauria; order Squamata; family Elapidae; genus Bungarus; species Bungarus multicinctus. The sequence goes on from CM042834.1 coordinate 54,566,040, forward strand.
TCCCCCATTCCATCTTCTGCTTTTCTTTACACTCGTGACATCTATATACAAGCTTCAGAACTAAGTTTGATGTTGCATTGTATTACTGCTTGCTATCATGCTACATTCTTGCTCTAGATTAGGAAAAACACCAATATGAAAATAAGAAAAGCATGTTTCTCTTAGAACAAGAATTTTGCACTTTTATTATATTGATGGTTCCTTAGATCCAACTCGAATTTCATTCAAATATGGATGTGCATTTCATTTATTAGGAATTCTCTAACTAGATAAAGATACCCAGAGAAGTCCCAAACAACTCAGAAACCCCCTCCTTCAAGATTTTAAAATTTTGCCTCCAGTGTGGTAGAAAGAATTTTGAGTATCATTAATCTCAAGAAAAACATTTACTTGATTTTAGGAGAGGTCGCACCATATTATTGTGTGGGGTGTATATGTGTGTGTTGAAGAATTATCTAGCTGAATCATCCAATTGATAACTCTGAATTGTATTGATTTCATAGCCTTCCCCCATGTATGTTCATCAGTTACTGGTAACATTTTGCTATGTAATTAGTTCTTTATTTGGATAGTTATTATGTTTTTATGTTGCTACGTATTTTACTCTGTCCTTTGTTTCTACCTTTTTGTATCCTTTGTACTATTAGTTCAATGATCGAAAGCCAGTTAGCACAATAGTTAAACATTTGAGAAATCATGAGGGGTTTCTATATTCTGTAAAGATAGGTTAACCGATTGCCTAGTAATTATAGTCAAAACAGAATAAACAAATAGGATTCTTTAGTGTGTGACAATCCTACTATTTTCAAGTGGGAGGAATTAATTCCTCAGAAAAAGTTAGTGTACTGATACCTGAAATTGCCTGAGAATATAACGTTTGGACTTTTTGCAGTGAGAAAGTGCTACTTGATTTAAAGCTCATTGAAAGAGTGCTTCTCACTCTTTTTGCAGTGTAAGGTATCATGGAAAGAACAAAAGCGTAAAATATATGTCTAATAGTCCTTGCATTCAAATGTGGTGGGTGAGACACTGCTCTGGATATCTACCTGCTGATTAAAGTGGGGGATTAGGAGTGGGGAAAGCCTTCAATCATGGATAGTCACTGACTGACTCTGGACTAGTCACTTTTCTCTGTCCAACTTACTTTACAACATTGTTGGTATGAGGACAAATAGGAGAAGAGTGCACTATATCTACCACCTTGAGCTCCTGAACAATAGATAAGATATAAATCTACCAGAAATGCGCATTTTCTGCAGACAAATTCAGGGAGAAAATGGCTCAGGAAATACAATTCATTTCCAAGCAGCTACTGTTAAGGAATACTGCAAAGGCTCTTCATCCACATTCATATCTGTTCAGTGATGGAAAGTGGTAAAACTTCTTTTAGCGTGATTGATATCCAGATAACCATCAGTCCCTCTATCAGTGAAGTCAGCTAGTGGCTGGTACTGACAATGGAGCTATATGAGTAGAGGCACTGACAAATTAGACAGGAATACCACTAAGTCTGAGGAAAACAAAAATAGAATTAAATAAAAAATGTGGAGGACTGAGCCATGGAATATTGTGTGTCAGATGGAGAATTCAACGAAACAGTTGGGTAATGAAAAAAATGTGTGTGTGGGGTGGACATCCTGGAGGTTTACATAGACAACAGATTCCAACAAACAAATTTGCCATTTTTATTTCTCCCATGCTTGTTTTTTTTTTTAATTATCTAGTTCTTTTTTTCTTCTTTACAAAAATGATCATGAACAAAATTCTAATTTATTTTCAGTTCGATCCATACATCTATTTCCACCACATAGTTGACCATTTAGCCTCTGTCTCCCAAGTAGTTATTACTGTAGAGGATAGATCTTCAGCTTCCCTTTTTTTCTATTGGAAAAAGAAAACCTTTGAGAAGAAGCCACAGGGACCAAGTGAGTGAGAGTCTAAATTGTTGTGAGCGCCTACTCCTTTCCCAATGTATGCATATAAATAATCAGTCTAGTGTTAATCACAGAAGCATGTTTTTCCATGTAGTATTTACGTGAATCCATTCTGCATGTGTCATTTTCACATAAGATTACTTGCTGAAATGACACAATGGCTGGAATTTTGAAGGGAGTGAGAGTTGAGAGGAAACCGGTCATCGCTTTGTTGACTTGAAGGACTTTGCATTTTGAATGATGCTGGACTAGGTATTTCAGTAAGCAATCTAACATGGCAGTTGGCAATGTTGTCAACAGGAATCATCTACACTACAGAATGTGGATTTAACAGAACAATCTTTAATTAGCAGAAAAACACAGTTACACTAGCCCCACTTTACCCTTTTAGAAGCCTGTGGGAAGATGTATTGTGTGATGAAGAGCCAATGAAGGTCCCCTCCCTTATGGTTGAGTCATCTGGACAGAAATTTCTACATCAGTTCTGCTTTGTCAAATAGTCTGTATTGGATTATTTCCATTTCCAATTATCAAGTGACATTAGCAAGCTTATAATACACCATGGCAACTAGCAACTTTAAAAGTACAGAGATTTTTTTTTTGCATGTTTAGTGCAACTATGCCAAATTTATTGTTGACAGATATATATCAGCCCTCCTTCTCTATCTGAAGGAAAAAATATCCCCAATGGAGTGGATTATATTTTACAGTCAATGCACTAGTATGGCACATACCTATTTTGTTATTGCTACCATTGCTGTCAATGGTGGTTCTGGCTAGAGTGCATTTGAAATCTATAAGGAGAACTGGGATAGAACTCTTCTTTGTTGAAGAATTTTCATGGAATATATATATATATATATATATATATATATATATATATATATATATATATATATATACTGTGTGTGAGTGTGTGTGTGTGTGTTAGCAAACAACATTGACAGGTTACTATATGAATAAAATTATTATCTTGCCATATCATATTATGTAATATTCATATTACTTTATAAACATTTTATTTGCATAATCATAATGTTATGGTTTTCAACGTAGACCAGCCTGTCCTTGAATGGCTGGGTGGACTGGACATTAACATTTGAAGTCCATGTATTTGCCATATGCTAAATAAATAAATAAATTTTCATGGTCTTTTTAATCCTAAACTGTCCTTCACGAACTGCAGGCTTAAAATCAGGCAAACATTAAAATGGTGATATTGAACTTAATCCATTTATGAACATCCACCAGCAAAAGGAAGCAGCAGGTGAAGCTAAGCAGAATCACATCTGATACCTGTACAATTAGCACAGCCCCCCCCCCCCCCCACAAGGCTGTGTGCTTTCTCCACTTCTCTTTTCCCTATATATTAATGACTGCATCTCAAATGATCCATCTGTTAAAATATTGAAGTTTGCTGATGACACAACAGTGATTAATCTCATTCAAGACAACAACGAATCCTCATACAGACAGGAGGTTGTACAACTTGCTTCGTGGTGTAACTGGAACAATCTGGAACTGAACACATTCAAAACCGTAGAAATGGCGGTAGACTTTAGGAGAAACCCTCCCATACTACCACCTCTTACAATACTAGACAATACAATATCAACAGTAGAGACCTTCACATTTCTAGGTTCTATCATATCACAAGACCTAAAATGGACACCTAACATCAAAAATGTCATCAAAAAAGCACAACAAAGAATGTACTTTCTGTGCCAACTCAGAAAGCTCAAAGCTGCTGATACAGTTCTACAGAGGAATTATTGAGTCTATCCTCTGCACCTCTATAACTGTCTGGTTTGGTTCTGCAACCCAATAGGACAAACACAGACTTCAGAGAGTAATTAGGACTGCAGAAAAAACAATTACTACCAACCTGCCTTCAATCGAGGACCGGTATACTGCACAAGTCAAAAAGAGGACTGTGAAAATATTTACAGACCCCTCACATCCAGGACATAAACTGTTTCAACACCTACCCTCAAAACAATGCTATAGATCACTGCACACAGAACAACTAGACACAAGGACAGTTTTTCCCTGAATGCCACCACTCTGCTAAACAAATAATTTCCTCAACACTGTCCAACTATTTACAAAGTCTGCACTACTGTTACTATTAACCTTCTCACTCCTTATCACCCATCCCCTCCCACTTGTGATTGTATGATTTGTTGCTTATGATTTATATTGTTTCCTAGTATGATTTGATTGCTTATTGTACCCTATGACTATTATTAAATGTTGTACCTTATGATTCTTGACTCTTGACGAATGTATCTTTTCTTTTATGTACACTGAGAGCATTTGCACCAAGACAAATTCCTTGTGTGCCCAACCACACTTGACCAATAAAGAATTCTATCTAAATGAATATAGCTGGAAGGTTAGGTTTCTCTCCCCCATGTACTCCTTAATTCTGCTACAAAGGAGAGATGAAAAAAACCTTCTGTCTTTAGATATACCTTTAATTATCATCCCAATTAATTCAAAGTGTTATATCTTCTCTGTTTGCCACTAGAATTAGACAGAAGATGACTTAATGATTATTGTCAATACAAATGGAAATGCAAGATTCACTCCAGATGAATATCTGGATTTCTGTGACCTCCTTTTTCCACACCCTTTACTTTGGAGAGAGAAATTTGAAATTATGGTGTCAAAATACTAAAAGATTTGAAACATGAATGGTTATTGGAAGACATCTTTTGCTGTCAAAGATTTCTAATGTATTTCTCCAAAAGAATGGCTCAGCTTTTTCACAATGAGAAATAGCCAAACATAACAGTTGATTCACTGTCAAGGCGAGAAGGGCAAGGACAGCAGTTGCGGGTTGAGCAAAGAGTACAGTAGGTGACTAATAAGATGGTCCATGAACTTCAGTTTAAAAATATCTGTGAGAAGAGCTATCAATTCACTCAGCAATGTTATACTCAGAGAGAGGGAGAGAGAGAGATCTGCCAGCAACATAGAGAAGTTATATTCTTCTCAGGATGGCACTTCCCTTGATTACTATCTTTTCTCAGTTAGGAAGATCTAGATTGGAATATTCTTAATCAAACATTTTGAATATTGGTTATTAAATAGGAAGTGCTAAACTCTTATTGGATAGAGTGTATTTCAAGGTTTTTTCAAGTGATATAATAGAATGCAGACAAAACAATTCCTTGGCATAATTAAGAAAAATATTTCCCCACTTATATCTAAATTTGTATATATGTGTGTGTGTGTACACACACACACACACACAAAGTTCTCTTCAAGGCCTTCAATTCATGTTGGCTTTAAAAAAATCATACGTGTTACTTACAATTCTATTTCTTCAGCTACATAAGGGAGAAAGAAAAGAATATAAATTACAATTCTGGACATATAAACATAGGAGAAACCACATAATCTTCAACAAGTGACCTATGCATTAGTTTGCTCTAATCTAACTAGGCCTCACTGGAAGAATATTCAGTTGTGTGCCAGATTCATTAGTACGGAAAAATACCACATTTTTATAAGCCACTAATTTCATTTATTAATTTCTTCCATTTGTATTTCACCTTTCTTCCAGGAGTTCCACTATTATCCCCACCAATCTCTGTGAGTGGTGAAACTGTGCTGTAGAAAGTACTGCAAAGATTGCTTCCTAGAATTCATGGCTAACTGGGAATTTATACTGGTCTAGCAGACCATGCTGGTTTCATGCATAATAAGATTAAAAAAAGCTCTAATGTTGACCAAAAGCAGTAGCTGTTTTCTTTTGAGTAGAACATAATAATGTCTGCTCTTGTGATATATCCTTGAGGCATGCTGTGTGGAACAGAGGTACCACTGCATTTTATTTCAACATGTTCTGAATCCTTAACATAAATGATCCAATCCCTACTTCATTAACCATTTCCTTTGAAATTCCTTTTGTCCTCTTGGTATGCTAGCAAATTAGTATGGCAGATCTGTTCAAATCACATTTACCAAGGTGGTTAATTCAAGTGACTGGACAGGCCCCTTCAGTCTTCCATTATTGTTTCCACTCAAATTTCCCATTTCCCATTATTAATGACATTTTTTTTTATTTGTCCTTTTCTATTCAAGAACTTAAAAGTATAGCTTTGAGCATGCTTAAGTATTTGCCACAAGTAGGGGGCCAGAGATTTCCCTTACAGTCGCCTAAGTTCCTAAGTATTTTAATATAGGCAGCTCGTAAGACTGATTGCCTGGCTTGTGACAACCAGGAGTTGGATCAAGAGTTAATTTCATTTTCACAGTAACTTAGGGACTAGGAACTCGTACTTCTTCATTGGACAGATTTCCCCTTTTTTCTCCCACTAGCACTATCTTGCTTTTTTTTTTTTCATCCAACTCCCCAGATTCCAGCATGACCCAGATGAAACACTGCTAAAATCTCCTAGATGTACTCAGTCAAGCACTTTCATACAGCTCAAACATTAAAAAAAAAATTCAGCCTCCTGCCCACTAAACATTTTCGATTTCAAAACGGATTTCATCTTCCATAGAAAGCAATACTGCCTCCAGCCATGTGTAACTTATTTTTTATCCAACGGAGTATATGGGCTTATAACGAGATCCTGATAGGAACCCGGGTTTAAAACATTATTCACAGCAGGTTATTTGATCTTTATTTGCTGAATGCACTCAGCTGAATCCCTATCTCCAAACAATATGAGAAATAAAATGCCAGACATGCTTCATTGGCCAGCTAGCTCATCTTGATTTGCAGAGACGATTACATTGCTCTCTCAGCAGTTTCATTCATAGACCATATTCTGGGAACCACGTTCTCCTCTCTATTCCAGCATAACCACCTCCTCCAACTTGATATTCTCCAGGTGGACTACAACTCCCACAGTTTGATAGGAATTATAGGAATCAAAGGCGAATGAAAGTGGGTGGATCTCAGAAGCAATGGCAATGAATGATGTCAAACCAAGTGCCCAATACAAATTCCACTGCATTCTGCTGGGTCATTCCTACAAGACCTTTGAGCTCTATCAAACAATGACTTCTTGGTATATAGGGATGCATATAGGGATATTCACTGTATTTATCATTGTCATTTTATTTGTTTGTCTTTAACATATTTTTTGGGGGACTCTGCTGCTTTTGAACATCAAAGTGCATTGTCATGATAGTTAAGCTTTGATATTCATGGTCAGTAGAATCCCAAAGAAGAATGTTAAGAACAAAAAATAGCTTCTCAGAAATATTTATCTGGAAGTAGCTGGAAACAAGATCCTTAACTGGATGGGACATGAATAATTTGATAAAACTTATAAACAGAAAAAGGATCTGAGCCTCAAAACCTCACCTTCAGTTGATATCTGTCCAAATCAATTAACTCCTGGAACCCCGTAAAATAAATGGCCATTCTACGGAATTACCCTTTTTGAGGATATGTTTTTTGAATTTCTAGTCTGGGTTACAACTCCTGGTGATCTCTCCTTCAAGTTCTAACCTGGCCCAACCCTGTTTAATCAAGAAGACTACATGGATGAACATTTGAAATCACTTGAAGTTGAGTTGAAACTCAAGGAATTATTGTTTTTACAAATACTCCTATCTCTTGTATCCCTTCTATTTTTTTTCCAAACAAATCTAAGACAATACTTTTATCCTTCTCCATCAGTGAGGCGAGATTCAAAAAAGAAGCACTTCAAGATGGGCAGAAGTAGTAACAGGCTGAATTTAGACAAAATAAAAAGAAATAGACTGGATTGGTACAGAACAACACAATCTGAGGAAATTGCCATAGAAGATAGTTCAGTACAACTTGAAAAGAGCTCCAACTTGTAGGGAAGAAATGCAAACATATCATTTTATATCTTCATTCAGTATCTATTAATTCTTGGTTAGCTTGTACCACCTTATTTTTTTGAGTCACTCACAACACAAAGTCAAATAATTAGAAAGAATGTGAGAACATCTTTTCCGACTAACACATTTTATTAAAGGGCATAAGTCCTTTATTGAGGTTCACTTCATAGGTGCATAGAGTGGCTGGGCTGTTGTAGGATTTAATTTTGGATGAGGCAAGGAGAGGGAGATACATATGCAGATGCAGGTGACATGTGAGACAGCCTACAAGCACCTTATCAATTAATAATTGTCATGCATTTAAACACCCACAATATTTGTTGAAACCTTTTGAGAGAGTCTGAAACCTTTTGATGTGAGTTCAGCAGTCTTTTATGCAATCATGTTATTAAACTCTCGTTTTTCCAATGTGGTCACCTTGAGGTCTGCTCTAGTGTATCCTGGGAGGGTCAAAGGCTCTGATATTGCTTTGTCCTTGCTTTGAGTCCTGAAGTCAAACTTGTATGCATTAATTCTTCTGCTCAAAAGTTGTCTCCTTTGTCTTATATAGAATATAGAAAGGCATTTGTGGAAGTTACCTTAAACAAACATGGCTTTCCTCTTAACAATGGAAAATCAAGCATCCTAAACTGAAGAAGTACAAATATGTTACCTGTCTTAACACTCTGATTCCATCACTTTAAAACAACAACAGCAACCATAACATTTCCTATCTTTTATACTAGCATTGGATTTTCTCTTTTCTAATTCTAGAAAACATCTTTCCAGTCAGTAATTGCCACTAATTACACATATTTAACACAATCTCATAAAGCACCTCAGAACTGTTATATTGACTGATAATTGTCATATGGGAATTGCAGACCCTATAGAAGAGGAACATCTATTAACATCTTTTCCCCAATGGCTCCATTCCTACATGTTTTATTTTAGAATATTGCAAGTGGATTCTAAAATAAACATTAAATTCACATTTAGCTCAAAAAATGTTCCCTACATTTTGGCACTGGACTAGTGTCTATTTCTCACCATGGAGAAACTCAGCAGTGCAATCACCAAACACACAAAAAATGCTTCTTCAGATATGTGACAGTTGTAGTCACCTGGTCATTTCTAAGCATGTAGGCACCTGGTTAAAAAGAGAAGAATCCTCTGCAAAGAGAGATCTTTGCTGAAAGCAGCCTGGGCTTTGAAAAGATTGAACAGAGCAGGGGAAGACTCTTCAGCCATTTCATACATTTTAAGCAGCAAATACAATTCCCATCTGATTTGTCTGCTATATAGATATGTCTTTGGATTTCTAAACACTCACCAAAGCTTGTTACATTATTCTACCAAAACAGGTAACAGAATGAGGAAGGAAATTTTTGAGATTGCACATCTCCAACCCTAAATTTTACCTTGATGCAATAACAACAACAACAATAACACCAATATTCATATAAGTAATAATAATGTGGAAAAAGTTGTCAAAAATTAGAAGGTGAAGATCTTGTGGGACTTTCGAATACAGATGTTCTGACCAAGCCTTCCTGAGACAGTAACAATCACATGCTGTTCCAAAAAAACCTTTTTATTTCAATGGCTGTGAATTATATGCATTCACAGTCTGTAATGAGTCCCAAACAGTTTATGAATAGTCCAACAGAAGTCTACCATAGTCTTTTGAGGTAAGGCTGATAAGCACTCACCTTTATCCCCCTTGAAATGCTGTCAATGACTAAATTGCCAATTAGCTGTATAAGGCCAAATGGAACACAAAGTCAACATGGAGCTTCAGAGTTTCAGCTCACCAGAATGAAGAAAGTTGCTTCCTGCACAGGCTCATGTCCCTTTGCTCCTTCTTTATATCTTATGAGAGGGGCCAATCATCTCCAAGTCTTACTCTAGAGTTGCCCCTTTTGTCTTAACTGTTCTTGCCTTCTGGCAGCTCTGCACAAGTGCGCACTGGGAAAAGGCTCCCCCTGTTCCTCTGCCTCACTGATGTCAGATTCTGAAGGCTCCGGAGTCAGCACATAATTTTCAGATGGCCCTGGCCCCAACTTTGTGTCAGATGCAGATTCCTCATCTGAGCTCTCTCCAGACTCCAGGATTGGCCCATGTTCCTCCCCACTGTCTGACTCTGCTGCCAGTTCCGCATGGCGCCACTGGACCACAACAACAGATGGATCATCATTTGAAACACAACATGCCAGATATCACAGTTATTGAAAACTGAAGTGTACAATTTATTGATATCACTGTACCGGGAGACACCGGAGTCAAAGAAAAAGAACAGGAAAAATCATGAAATATCATGACCTGGATTATGGATGAATCATGTAAGAGTGATATCCATTGTCATTGAGGCACTTGGTACCATGTCCCAGAATTTTACAAAATACATCCAAGAAATTGCAGCTTGCTGCAATAACATCAGTGGAAATGCAAAAAAACTGTTCTACTCAGAACATCGTACACTGGGTTCTCTTACACAGGGAAGCTATTTACTGTATGCAATAAGGACCAAGAAATATTGAGATTTTTCCACCTTTATAGATACAAGGTAATAAAAAAATATGAACTTTTACCCATGTCTGCTAAGGCTTCCTTTGAGTTTTCCTCTCACAGCAATTCAGGTGCCTTTGCTGGAGCCCTTGGTAAATCAATGAACAGCCCAAGTTTGATGTGCAGGGAGAGGCTACAATACAATATGTATTGTACCATATTGATCGAATATGATCCAAAGACACAGAGACATCCCCATTCCAAGCAACAACTAGTGTTTCAACTGAACCAGCCACCAGATCCAGCAACTCAGGTAGGGATACTGCTTGTCAGCAGGGAGACCAATACAACATACTATTGTATTGCAATATTACATTACATTACCAGTACATTACCATACATTACATTACATTATATTACAATTTACATTAAATAAAGACATGTTTCTTTTTCAAAAAGTATGATTAAATGCCCTCAATGACAGATCCTCATATGTTCAAATAAATCATGAAGTGCTGAATTATCAATGTTGATGAGATACAGGAAGTACCTTTCATTTGAGGGAATGTTGGCAGGAGTGGCTACTTAAACAAGCAATAATTAGCATATGATTAAAGTAGGATGTGAATAATTTAAAAACAAATTAATGAATAGCAAACCCTTTCCTGACAGATTTCAGTAAGACCTACTTCCGAGTATTAATAAACTTCGGATTGCCGCCAAGGTGTGAAATGCTTGTTTTCTCCTGCAGCTTTCCCATGAGTCCTCCCATAACTCAGTTCAGCATCAGAGTGCCCAATCCTTAGACATCCTTAACAAGCAAGTAAACTTGGCAACTATTGAAATCCATGGAGCGGTATACACACTGAGTAGCTACTGCTGTCACTCATTTGTTTTGTGTACTTCCTGTGAATTTCAGGCTGAAGTTTTATATTCCTCGAAGTTTCCAGAATCCTCTTCAGGAGCTCGCTTAGCCCCAGGCAGCTGTCAGTTATTTATTTCTTGTTGGCATCTAAGTAAGGAGAACCCCTGCTAAGTTGGTGACAGGCCCCTCCTGATTTGTGGAGTCTACTTAGAAATACAAGCTGTCATCTAAATTGTGTAGGAATGGTAGGCAGGGGGGAGTGAGGAGGAAGGAAGATGGCTGGAGAAGATCAGCTGACTTCCCACAAGGCTGAGGTGTCTAGAACGAAGGAAATCTGTCAATCAAGCTTAGCTTACATACAATTTGCTTTCCTGCACATGAAGGCCTGCACAGACAAAATACAAAGGTTAGGACTACCTTATGATAAGCTTGACACCTATTATTTCTATGCAGCGATAAGTGTGATGTCACTGAGAAATAAAGTTGAACATGAGAAGAAATGAAAGACTTTACAGTTTGAAAATGCTAAAGTTGTAGCAATACATATGGAAAAGATAGACAAGGAGGAGCTGGGACTTAGGTTCATGAATACAAAGATGAGAGAGGGATATCCTGGTCCACTATTACTTAGTCTGTTGTGAAAGCAAAATATGGTTTCTTAATGTTTAAAAATGGGAGTAGTCAACATCCCCACCCCCGAGTCTCACTTTGAAATGGTTGAGTTTTGTTGAGTATCTGAAAGCCAATAACATGGTAATGTTATCAAAGTGGTTAGGGAGGATACTTGTGACACTCCCCTGTCTTTTTAAATAATTTTGATGCAAAACAAGAGCAAAGCTGCATCTTGCAGAAGCTTAACTCCATCTAGCTGGCTCTTTATTTGTTAAAAAAAAAAGATGCCACTGAAATTCAGTGACCCAAATTCAACAGTGTAATTGTAGATTATTCTGGAAGCTGCAAAAATGTGTCTGGGGCAGCAACAATTGCAGAGGACATCTGTATGTGTGTGTGTGTGTGTGTGTGTACATTTGCAAGATGGCAAGAATGACATTGCAATGTACAAAAGGAACAGTGTGTCCATCATGGTGCCATGCCTACCATCTTGTAGATTTTGACTAATCCCCTGAGGATGTCCATGGTCTGAAGACTGTATTCTGGAATTAAACATGGAAAAAAAATTCAATGAATGCTAGGGAAATGGTTTATTGTGCTAAGCATTAGTATGTTTTAATTTAAGTCCTTCCTTATTCAAAAGGAAACTATAATAAAAACAAGCAAATACTAACAGAATAATCTTTAATATTTTATATTTGGAGGGTTTCTTGTTGTTGATAGCTTAATCCCTTATTCTCACAATGTTTTGAATTCGTAAATAAATATCTTAACATTCTTACATAATTGTCCTATATTAACTGTTTAGGATGATCTAGACATTTGTAATCCAAAATGTCAAAGTGAAATGAGGCAGAGATAAAGCATTTTATCAACTGTTGATTTTAATCATTATCATTACTGTAAAATTCTTCAAGATCTTTGCCAAGGGAAAAATATCATTAAGGCAATTGTCAATCTCGCAGCACAAACAACTTTTTCTTGACCCTAAATACAGCGCTGAAGATGAGCTAAACTCATCCACTTTAACATTTTATTTGCCTATTGAGAATATATTAAAAGTTAGTTAACATTAAATATGTTTCTTTCCAATCCAACAAAATGCAGGCAAGAAATTATGAAATTAGGCTCAGGACTTTGTCTATTCCTTTGTCTCCAGGATAATTCTCTGAAAGCTTAGAATTAATTAGAATAACAGAGTTGGAAGGGACCTTACAAGTTTTCTAGTTCAACCTCCTGCTTATGCAGGAAACCCTACACCACTTCAGAGAAATGGTTATCCAATCTCTTCTTAAAAACTTCCAGTGTTGGACATTTACAACTTTTGAAGGCAAGTTGTTTCACTGATTAATTGTTCTGTCAGGAAATTTCTCCTTAGTTCTAGGTTGCTTCTCCCTTGATTAGTTTCCACCCATTGCTTCGTGTTCTACCCTCAGATGCTTTGGAGAATAGCTTGGCTCCCTGTTCTTTGTGGCAGCCCCTGAGATATTGGAACACTGCTATCATGTCATCCCTGGTCCTTCTTTTCATCAGGCTAGACACACCCAGTTCCAGCAACCATTCCAGCAAGCTGAACAAAAGCAGATTATATTTGGTGTTGGAGAAATAACCTGGGCAAAAAAACCCACAACCCTTAAAAATGGGCCAGATCTTTCTGGAAGAGACAGATGGCCTATATTGTTGTTGACAGTCCCACTTTTAACCCCATGAAATCTGTACATTAATCATTGTGGAAGAAATGATGAATCTTCTGACAAGTGCTAGTATTTTAAGTTCTGTGTCTATAGTTATAACGATGTCTTTGAAAAATGTGAAAGATAAAGTGCCTTTGAGTCAAGCTTAAGCCATGATAACTTCTGGGACATGTTTTTGACTTTCCAAATCAGCCTACAGTTCAGGACTTTTCTGGTGGTTTCCCATTCACAGATCCACCAGTTCAAACCCTTCTTAGCTCTTTGATACCATCCCAATTTTTTTCTTTATGTGAACCACTATATTGTCACTGATGGACCAATGCTGCCCTTAGCAGTATGAAATCCTTGGGCACTCTGCTGTATGATGACCTGTTGGATATTAAGATTAATTTTTTAAAAAAATGAATTAATATTCAGAATCTCATGAAAGCACAAAACTTTTTAAGATTTGGTTTTCCCATCTGAAATTTTGGGAAAGAAGCTCATTAGATTTCAAGCAAGAATGCTAGAGACTGTACCCAGCACACACATGTATATTCTTCAATGTTTTTTTTTTTTTTTGACGAAACCTAAAATCAGACTCCATCAATACATTGGCTTCAGTATATAAATTCTTCCCCCTGTTATCCAAGCTGTATTCATCATTCCTAATCCCTGGACCTGAGATTCCAGCACATGCCTCAAACACTGTTTCCAAGAATAATAACGTGGAGAGAAGCTGGAAGTTATTCAATACAATAGAATTCCAAGAATGTTTGAAAAATAAAATCAAGGTCTCTCCTTCTTTCAGATTAGTCATTTATCACATTATATTCCAGAGTCATTTATCACTTCTTTTATCTATGTTTAGACAGAAATTGGAAGACTGCAAAACTTAATCAATGAGCTATAATTATAGCAACCTCATAAAATCTTTCTCCCTCTGCGTTATTGGTGTGGCTGGGGAAATTGTGATGTCAAGTAGCACTGTACGGATTCCAAATTTTGGCAAGAATAGCTTTATCACCAGTTGAGACCTAGATATGAAATTATGCATTAGACAAAAAGTTTGATCCTGGAATTGGCCTGACTCCATGAATCTGTCTTCATTGATCATTCACTTGCTCTCTGCACTCCTGTCTTGAGAAAAAGCTGGTGGAAACCACAGGTTTTTTTCTCTTATTCTTGTCACTGCACTCCACTCTCTTGGAGAGAGCAGCTGAAGAAGCATTAAGAGGGGAGAGGAAAATGCTCAGGATGAGGTGGGATTATTCAATTTGCAGGTGAACACCTGACTTTAGAAGAAGACATCAACTTTTAAATAGCCACTGGAATTCTTTGATAGAAAGACTTCAAAAAGAGAAAAGAACAGTGTATGGGGGGGAGACAATACTTAATTTTACAATGGCAGATTTTCAAACTGGCACCATCATCTTCTCACCCTGTATTACTACAATATGATTAAGAATATGGTGTAATTTGGGGAAAGCAAAGTGCTAATCTGACTAGCATCTTCTATAATAGTAAACAAAGGTCAGTGAGAGTATCTACAACAGGGGTGTCAAACTCATGGCCTGTGGGCTGGATGCATCATGCACTTGGCCATTCCCACCCCCATTTTAGCAAAGGGAAAAAAGTCATGATACTTATGACAACAATGTGATGATATGAGTTTGACACCCCTGATCTACAAGTACTAGTCAATTCAGAATGACCCAGCCAGCAGAAAAAGCAATCAGAGGCAATCTTTCTCTATTTCCTTTTCTTACTCTCTCCCACTTCAACCAATGCCATTGCTCATAATGGTGCATTCATTAGTGCTGTACCTGTTCCACATTATTGCTGGTCATCCTCTTCTATTCTTCCATCTTTCTGAGAATTAGAGCCTTTTCTAGAGAGCTGGGTCTTTGCTTAATGTGTCCAAAGTGGGATAATTTAATTAGTCTTTTGTGTCTCAAATATAAGAACTTTCTGTTGATTTGTTTGATGATCCATTGCTTTGTTCTTTCTCTGTCCACAATATTCTCAGAAGTCTTCTCCAACTCAAAGTTTGAAAGGATCAATTTGCTTCCCATACTGCTTCTTTAAACTCCATCTTTCATTTTCATAAAGTGTTACAGAGAATACATTGATGGCACAATTTTGATCTTTGTGGGTATATAGACACATTACAACATTTAAATATTGAATTAGAAGCTTCCAAAAATGGAAGGAGCCATCTCATTCATAGAAAGATATCTCTGAATCCAAGCCAGCAACTTCCCCCCAAAATCTATAGAGATTCTCAATCATCCAGGTCCCAAAGGTGCTTTTTCAGGAAGCAACTGGACTTTCTTGTTTTTTCTTTGAAGACATTTCCCTTGTCATCCAAGAAGCTTCTTCAGCTCTGACAGGATAGGGGTGGTGGTGGAAGGATTTGTATTCCTTTCAGACAGTTGTTCATTTGCATCCTTTTAGAGGGTCTTTGAAGCACTTAGAGGTTTATTTGTATCCTCAGGGTCACTTGAGTAGCGTTCCCAGTTCCTCTGGACTGCAATTTTTTCTATGGAAATCCAATCCTACTCTCACACCATTGAAAGGGTGTTCATCCAAATTGTATATCTAAAATTCTGTGGAGATTCTCAGGTCATGGCTGTCTTCAAAGAAAAAAAAAACAAGAAAGTTCAGTTGCCTCCTTTGACATTTGAAATCAGAGAACAAGGAGATAAACAATTTTATAAGATTTGGGATTTATTTTATCAATGGTTAGACAATAAAATATGGTAATGAAATATGTAGAATTTTAGAATATAAAAATATATAACGATGTATTATCATAAATATAACTATGGGATAGATTTGGGATGATAATATGAATTGTCATAAAATAAATCAATTAAAATATGGATTATTTTGCATAACATGAACAAATAACAGTATAGTCAAATGATTGATTAACAATGATATTAATGTATTTAGGAATATTTGATAGACAATATGAGAACATATACAAGTAATTGTAAGTGATGACTATGAAGTGGATGCACAAAACAATTTGTAAACCAACCGACACACTATAGTGTGTCTTATAGTGGAAGATGGCTTGATGTTTTTATGTTGTGTTTGTCTATGTTTGTTTAAAAAATAATAAAATTTGGATAAAAAAGAAAGAAAGTTCAGTTGCCTCCTGAAAAAGCACCTTTGGGTTCCCCCCAAAAATGAAAACATGCTTCTTCAGGAAACATAGATATAATCACATTGACTATAGAAAATTTCCCCATCCCAGCTTCTCTTTCTCCCTTCTTTTTATGTATATATGATGTAGGAGAATTTATTTTGTGTTCAATATTTGGATGTTTCCATCTTTCATTGACCAAACTGCAGCCTTTTCTATCTTGTTTTTATTTTTAGTGCAGTACTGTTTATGTAAAAAGGAGGAATGGAACCATCTTACCATGAAGCCTGAAAGATTATTTCCTTGAATTTTTTTCTGGATGCCTAAAAGGAAGGGAGTGTCTTGCCCCTGACAGTGCCAATAGAGTGTTAATGGCCACATAAACTGGAAAAGGCCATTCAAAACTGCACATGTAAAAAAAAAACAACCCACCAAAAATAAAAAAACAACTACACAGGTTATCCTTTAAATGTGCTGTGACGTGGAGTGGAAGGTTTAAAAGCATGTTTCTGGGCAATTAATTTGAGCAATAATTCTAGTAGCTAAAGTTGTCATTTGTGAGTACAAGGGTGGTTCATGGCTAGTGCAATCAGCAATGGGAAAAGGAAAGTGCTTGGAGGTCAGAAGGGGATGTTAAAATATTTTGACAACTCACATCCATGACGCTGGCTTAATGAAATGCTTTAGCCAACATTTTTTATAAGGATTGAAATGGAATCTATTCATTTCTCTCCAGTAACTATTGGCTAAGGTACTGGATTGGCCATTAATTACCATTGCACGCCTGTTGAATGAAACTATCTATCAAGCTTCCAGGCCAGTGATTTACATTCTATATACCATGGTAAACCAGCATTAGGAATTACTTTAAAACAATTCTAAAATGGGCAGTAAAATAAAGGAATGAGTCCTGAGTTCAGCTCCTTTTTCCACTCAGTCATCACAAGGGATATCCAGAAGAAATGCCTGCCAAATTTCTAATTATATTGTAGGCAGGCTGGCAATTTCTTGTGGAAAAATAAAAAAGTTATATCAAGAAGGAAGGAAGGGAGAGAGGGAGGAAGAGAGGGGGAGAGAGAGAGAAGGAGGGAGAATGGTTATTTTGTTTAATCAGGCATAAGACATGCAGGATCCAGAAAGAAAATAATGTGAAGAGGTGAACATAGATACACAAACCTTTCAGAAATGCTGAGGGGAAAAATGTACATGGAAGGAACTGGAAATAGAAAATGGAAGGAGGGGCATATAATGCAGAAAGAAAGAAGAAGGCAATGAATCTGTTGTGAGGAGAAAGGAATGAATTAGTAAAATGTGATGAGAAGGTGTCTTAATTTGTGTTTTATATGTTTCAGAAAGGAAATAAAGTCTAAATTGCACTTTTTCCCCATTAGATAAAAGAGGAGATTGAAGTTGAAAATAGACAAGGAGAAGTTAAAAGAATATTTGGGTAATTTAAATAAAATCAAATTTTCAGAACAAGATGAATTATATCCTAAGGTACTGGAATCAGTCACAGAAGATCCTGGAGAATTCCTGGAGATTTGGAGATGTTCCAGAAATTATAGATATGTCAACCTGAATTTTGGTGGCTTGGCCTTGGAGGATTTCTCCCAACAAGATCTCCCTCAGCCAGGGGGCACTGATCCATCTGGAATTGCAATGGCTCCAGCTGGCCACCTGGTGCTTGAGTGGGGATCCTTGAGGAGGAAAACTACTTTTCCAGAGTGATTGTCATGATCCAGGCTTTTTGCCTGTGGTGTGCCAAGACCAACTGGACAGTCGCATCTGCATCAATAGGCGAGGTTCTGGAGTCCCTTCAGGATGGAATGGACAGAGAGCTCTCACCCAACATGCTTCACAGCAGCTGGTGGCCTTATCTTCAGTTTTGTCTTCAGGGACTTTAGATTCTCTTTCCCATCATCCCTTGGTGCGTAGGTTCCTCAAGGAGGCTATGAACTTGCAGCCACCTACATGGGACTTGTCCAAAGTTCTCCAGACAAAAAAAACATTCAGTTTCATTGTACACATGTTGTGTATTGAAATAAACGCTTGATTTGATTTGAAATGGTTGTTAAATGAATGATAAGTCGAGGGCTACCTGTAGACATCTGAAGTCAGTTCCAATTCTATGATTAATACTATGGGTTTTTCTTTCTCTTTATCAGAAATTTCAGTATTGCTATATGTCATGATAACAACCAGTTTCCACATATTCATTAAAAAGATAATACATGGTATACCAAAGTCATATGAAACAAACATGACCTGAAATGCAGTGGAACATTGACTGAAGAAAAGAACCCTTTGATACCATTTTGGGACAATTTACATTTTATTTTAAACAGATGCTGAACTGACGGTATTCTTGCCTGATCCCTAAGCAGATAGAATCTTATGAGATATGCTGTTAAATAGGACAGAATATTTTTCTAATTTCTTGCTTAGGAGCCTTTGAATGGTGAGTTGGTGAAACAACTCATTGTAGACCATTTCTCTTCATCTGAGAGATAGTTAGATTTCTCAAATGGGAAAAGTGAATCCTATGGCAGTGGTATCTCACCTCTTTTATCAGAGCAACAAAAGCAACATCTCTTGCTGCGACATCACAACACATGTAGATAAGCAGTGGGACTTTCATTGCAATGCAGTGAAGCTGCTTTTATCACTCTGAACCTGCTATCCCTCCCCATGACCCATATGAATTCAATACATACAAAGGGGAGGTGACTTAAAAGAAGAGGGAACAATTTAAAAAAAATCTAAACTATACATATGTTTTAGTAGGTATATTTAATTCATGTTTACCACATTTGGAACACTACATCCAGTTTTGGTCACCACAATGTAAAAAAGATGTTGAGACTCTAGAAAGAGTGCAGAGAAGAGCAACAAAGATGATTAGGGGACTGGAGGCTAAAACATATGAAGAATGCTTGCAGGAACTGGGTATGTCTAGTTTAATGAAAAGAAAGACTAGGGGTGATATGATAGCAGTGTTCCAATATCTCAGGGGCTGCCACAAAGTAGAGGGAGTCAAGCTATTCTCCAGGGCAGGAGAAGAAGCAATGGATGGAAACTACTCAAGGAGAGAACCAACCTAGAACTAAGGACAAATTCCCTGATGGTTAGAATAATTAATCAGTGGAACACTTGACTTCAGAAGTTGTGAATGCTCCAATACTGGAAGTTTTTAAGAAGAGATTGGAGGTTTGTTAGAAATGGTATAGGGCAGGGATGTCAAACTCACATCATTATGGTGTATTGCAACTTTTTTCCCCTTCGCTAAACCAGGTATGTGCATTGCCAGCATGTGACACATCTGGCCCGCAGGCCGCGAGTTTGACAGCCCTGGCATAGGGTTTCCTGCTTGAGCAAGGGGTTGGACTAGAAGACCTCAAGGTCCTTTCCAACTCTGTTATTTTATTTATTTATTTATTTATTTATTTATTTATTTATTTATTTATTTATTTATTGTCAATTGCTTACAAGATAATAGATATAAGTAAAAACATAGTTATGAATACATAGATACAGTACATATAAGAAAAATAAAAGAAACAATAGCACAGGGATGGTAGGCACATTGGTACGCTTATGCACACCCCCTACAGACCTCTTAGGAAAGAGGTGAGGTCAATAGTAGACAGTCTAAGGTTAAAGTTTTTGGGGTTTGGGGAAGAAACCACAGAGTCAGGTAGAGTATTCCATACATTGACCACTCTGTTACTGAAGTCGTATTTCCTGCAATCAAGTTTGGTGCGATTAACCTTGAGTTTGTATCTATTGTTTGCTTCTGTGTTGTTATGGTTGAAGCTGAAGTATTCATTGACAGATAGGACATTGCAATGTATGATTTTATATACTATACTTAGATCGGACCGAAGACAGCATAGTTCTAGATTTTCTAGGTCTAGAATTTCGAGTCTGATGATATAAGGTATTCTGCAACGAGTAGAGGAGTGGAGAACTCTTTTTGTGAAATATTTCTGGACTTTCTCAACTGTGTTAATATCAGATACATAATGAGGATTCCAGATTGATGAGCTGTATTTGAGTATTGGTCTAGCAAATGTTTTGTATGCTCTAGTTATTAGTGTATTATTACCAGGGAAAAAGCTACATAAGATTAGGTTAGCAACTCTTAATGCCTTTTTGGCTATGTAGCTACAGTAGGCTATAGCACTTAGATCATTAGAGATGAGTACTCCAAGATCCTCAACAAAGAGGATCATCAACAAGGTCTTGACTATTCAGCCTGTATTTTATTTTCTGATTTTTTTTTGCCAATATGTAGGACAGAGCATTTATTTGTTGAGATTTGAAGTTGCCATTTGTTTGACCATTCTGATACATAGTCAAGGTCTTTTTGAAGGGTAGCAGTATTGTCTGTGGTGTTGAATAGCTTTACATCATCAGCGAAGAGAACACAGTTGCTCTTGATATGATCACAGAGGTCATTTATGTAGAGGATGAAAAGAGTTGGTCCTAGAACACTGCCTTGGGGGACACAACTGTTGACTGTACAGAATTTGATCGGACGCTCCCAATTTTGACCATTTGTTGTCTGTTTGACAGGAATGCTTCTATCCATTTATGCAGGTGTTCAGAGATACTGTAAGTTTTTAGTTTTAGGAGTAGTTTGTTGTGTACCACTGAAACAAAGGCTTTACAGAAATCCATGTATTGTATCTATTGCCCTGTTGTGTGGTCCATATGTTTTTGCAGTGTAAGAGTTGCAGATTACATGATAGTTTTTTTGTAAAACCAAATTGTTTATTAGAGAGTAGGTTGTTTGTTTCTAAGTGGAGGATGATGGATTAGTTAATAATTGATTTCATGACTTTACAGGTGATGCAGCATAAAGAGATTGGTCTGCAATTTTTAATTAGGCTGGGGTCTCTCTTTTTGAAGATAGGGATGACCGTGGCTTGTGACCATAGTTTTGGCAAGGAGCTGGTCCTAAAAGATTTTTCAAAGATTATGCTTAGAGGTTCGCCTATGTCAGTGGATAGCGTTTTTAAGAAGTAGGCACATATTCTGTCCAATCCAATAGATAGAGATGGTTTAGATTGCATAGTGCTTTTTCAACAATGTCTTCTGTAAAATCAATATGCATTAGATCATTGTAGTTGTCTGTGGTTCGACTAGGAAATACTGGGCATGATCCATTGCTGTTTACAAATACTGAGCCAAAGAATGTGTTAAAGAGGTTGGCTTTAATAGTGTCGTCATTGCAGTCTTTATCATTAGGTCCTTTCATGAGTGGGATGGACCTTGAGTCTTTTAGTTTGTTGTTTACAAAATTGTAGAAAGCGTGGGTGGAATTGGTGTGTAGAAGGTTTTCTTCTTGTTTAATGTGATGATTGGTGCATTCAGTCTTTATCTGGTGGCATATATTTTTGTATCGGCTTTTGAAGTTGGCAACGTGACCAGATTTGTTTTTCCACCAAAGTGATTTCTTTTTGGATTGAAGCTTCCTTATTGTTATGGGTAATTTGTTTTTTTCTAGTTTTGGGAGTTGTTATTGGTACATATAGTTTGATGACTCTTTTGACTTCAAGTAAAAATATGTTGTAATGGTCTTCTACAGTATTGCATCCAGAGAATAGAAATTGCCCCTCAAGGGATGAGAGATTGTTTATAAGATCATAGTTGCCTTTTTTGAAGTTATAATTGGGGATTCCGTCGTTGTGATGATTTTTGTGTGGATGTATGTTGAGACAAAAGTCAATCATGTTGTGGTCACTGTTGGAAAAGGGTTCTTTAATTTGTATTCCATAAATTGAATTCAAACTATTGCAGAAGATGAGATCGAGGCAATTGTTGAGTCTAGTGTTGGTGGTTGCTAGTTGTTCTAGTCCCAGATTTGTTGCTGCATTGTAGAAGATTGCATGTGTGGGTTCAGTTGTACATTCGTTAAGGGTCCATTTAATATGAGGTAGATTGAAGTCACCACGAAAGATAAAAGCGTGTGGGCAGGATGCTGCCCATGTTAGTAGTGTATTTAGCTTGTTTGCATGTTTGATGTCATAATCAGGAGCTCTGTAACATAGTAAGAACCGAAATGTGATATTTAAAGACAGTTCACAGACAATGGTCTCAGGAATAGCAAGCTCCTGGGTAATTTGGATGTTTTTTAGATGTAAGGACTTTTTATGGAAGATAGCAACACCACCTCCTCTACGGATTTCACCATCTGATCGGTAAACATGATAGTCTATTACTGTGGTAATGGAGTCAGGGAGAGATGCATTGAGCCATGTTTCACAGACAAATATATATCAAATTTAGCCATATTTAGTAAGAGGAGAAATTCAGGTATTTTATATACAAGGCTTCTTGCATTGAGTAACTTGTATTTAAGGCCAGTTGTGGTTGGAATAGAGGTAGTTAGGGACGTGCATGCCTAGTTTTGAGTGATGTTAGATTGGATGGGGTTGGGTTTGGTGCAAAGTTGTGGGTTGTGTGACTTTCTTTTGATGCAATCAGCTCGGTAGTCAATGTATAGGTCCTTTTCTCCATTGTCTAGACGGTTTTTGAGGTTTTTGACCATTATTCTATTCTGTTCCTTTCTGTTTTCTGTTCTCTTCTATTATTACACACCTATTCAGTTATATTATAATTTACTGCAGTCACTATAGTATTGCATTTCTAATAATGGTGCATGGATAACAAAAGACTAATTTTCTTGAGTAGCATGTAATACAATTCCCTAGTTGCATCAAAGTAGCCAGTGCAAGTCATGCAATTGATACATTTCATCCTAAAAGGGCATTTCTGTGCATGCATTTGGGGCTTAAATAGCTTGAGAAAGCAGTCTATGTTTACATAATGTGCAATTATACAGCATGCCCTCTTATTTTATTTTGTTTTATTGCAAGAGGCCCCGTACGCATAAAACAATCTGTCTCTCCAAACACATTTTTCACCAGCAGTTCTCCAGGAAAGCAAAATAAATGAACACATGGATATACATGCACAATTAAGCCTTTGCTTACATAATATTAGAAACCTCCTGGAATGTGGTAAGGGAGAAAAATCAATATATAATATTCCCAAATCAGCAGCAGTCATCAATCCGTTTTGCCCTGTGTAAATATAATGTTCTCCCATCCCCATCCCTGCTCCATCCAAATTACAGAAAAAAATGGGATCAAAAGCCCAATGTATAACAACAACAACAAAAACAACAACAGTAGCTGGATTAACGCCTGCTGGAAAACTTTGGAATCAGCAACAATATTTGTACATTTTTGAAAACAAACTTTTAACAGCAAATGGAGAGAACATTGGTGAAATCAACATCAGAAAAGGAATCTTCCAAGGGGATTCATTTTCACCAGTACTGTTCAACATCGCATTAAGTCCACTGACAATAATCCTATGAAACACAAAACTGGGATACCAAATCTCAAGCCAGCATGGCAAGATAAACCATCTACTGTACATTGACAATTTGAAAATATATGTAAAAGCCCACTGAACTTGAACCAATACTCAACACAGTTCAATGGTTCAGCAACAACATCAGAATGAACTTTGGTCTTGAAAAATGTGCTATATTATCCATGCAGGGAGAAAAAATAGAAGGAATAGAACTGGGAAATGGAAGTATCATGAAAGCATTAGCAAAAGATGATACCTAGGCATATTGGAAGTATATAATATCTTGAATGGAAAAGTCAAAAGTCAAAAGACAAAAAGAATACATCAGGAGGATCTGCAAAATATTAAAATCAAAACTGAATGCCGGAAATATAATTAAAGTTATTAATACATGGGCAGTTCCAGTGATACGCTACCCAGCTGGAATCATCAACTGTACTGTGGCTGAACTGGAAAACTTTGATTGGAAAATGTGCAAACTATTGAATATGTATCACACTTTATACCCACAAAATGGCATCAAGAGGTTGTACCTGCCACGAAAAATAGGGGGCAGAAGGCTATCACAAATCCATCAAATTGTAGAAAAACAAAAATGAAATTTGAATGACTATGTGAACCAAAGTATAGAAAAACTGCTGCAGGCTATGAAAATGGAGAACATTACAAAAACAACAGAAACAAAGACAGAATATAAGGAAAAACAGCTGGATGACAGATTTAATGGATGGAAAACCAAAAAAGCTTTGCATGGACAGCACTTGAAAAATATTGAAGGAAAATATGATAACAAATTGACATGGGCATGGCTTAAGATGGGAACCATCAAGAGAGAAATGGAAGGTTTAATACTTGCTCAAGAACAAGCACCACAAACTAATGCCATGAAAGCGAAGACACAAAAATCCACTGACAATCCAAATTGCCGACTTTGCAACAACAAAGTTTAAATTGCTTCACATTTAACATGTGAATGCAGCAAAATTGCACAAACTGATTACAAAGCTAGACACAACCGAGTTTCTAAATTAATCCACTGGTCATTATGTAAAAAATACCACTTACCTGTATCCAAAAAGTCATGGGAACATAAAGTGGAAAAAGTTATCAAAAATGAGAAAGTGAAGATCTTGTGGGACTTTCAAATACAGATGGATCATCATTTGCAACACAACATGCCAGATATCACAGTTGTCTAAAACCAAACGTACAATTTATCGATATTGCGGTACCAGAAGATGCCAGAGTTTAAGAAAAAGAAAGGGGAAAAAAATCACAAAGTATCGCAACCTAGCCATAAAAACTATGCAATTATGGATGAAACATGTAATAAAGATACCCATTGTCATCAGGGCACTTGGTACCATGTCCAAGAATTTGCAAAATACACCAAGAAGTTGCAGCTTCCTGCTGTAGTGGCAGTGGAGCTGCAAACAAGTGCACTACTCAGAACATTTTTAAGAAGAAACTTGGTTGATAACTAGATGCTGGTAGCAACCTGTATCAACCATCAGAGCCATTCAATATTTGTGAAACATTTTAAAATGTTCAATTGACTGAGTTTTATGTTTAATGAATAAAAGATGATGACAATGATGATGATGATGATGATGATGATGATGATGATGATGATGATGATAGACCTAAATGCAATGTTCCAGGTCTGTCTGACACAGAGTTTTGGGCTACCTTTGCATCTTGTATAATTTACTTTGTGCTCCTCACAGTAATAGCCCTGAGCAGTTCCTACCAGCATTGGACACTGAAGAAATATGGATCAATGTAGAAAAGACTGTCAAAGACCAAGTTATATAAAAAAGAACCAAACTTGATATATACTGTATATCAAGAAGAATGAATTTAACAAAGATTTTCAGAGAAGTGTTAGAAGAAACAAGAAGCAATTTTACAACAATATTTGTAAAGGCATAGAAAATAGAAACAGTCATGAAAAAAACAAGGAAAGTTTTCTAAAAGATCTCTGAATTCAGAAGGAGACTCTAGTCTTGAATTGTTATGCTAAAATATGCCAAAGAATTGATAATAACTGATTCAAAGAATATCAAACCAAGTTGTAAGACATATATTAAGATTCTGTGCAGTAGAATTATTGATAGCCACAATGCTTTAGAAGGTAAAAGGTAAAGGTTCCCCTCGCACATACATGCTAGTTGTTTCTGGCTCTATAGGCAGTGCTGGTCTCTGTTACGAAGCTAAAAAGCCAGCACTCTCCGAAGACATCACTGTGGTCATGTGGCTGGCATGACTAAATGCTGAAGGCGCACAGAACATTGTTACCTTCCCACCAAAGTGGTCCCTATTTTTCTACTTGCATTTTTACATGCTTTCGAACTGCTAGGTTGGCAGAAGCTGGAACAAGTAACAGGAGCTCACTCCGTTATATGGTGCTAGGAATTCGAACCACCGAACTGCCAACCTTTCTGATCAATAAGCTTAGCATCTAAGCCACTGAGCCACCAAACTTTCTCAGTGATACTAATTTAACAACTGCAGTGATTCATTTCATAAATGTAGCAAGAAAAGTCATAAAATGGGACAAACTCGCTTAACCATGTTTCACTTAGCAATATAAATTTTGGGCTCAATTGTGGTCATAACTCGAGGACTACCTGTATTAAAAATATTGATGTTGGGGAAGACTCTGGAGAATGCCATGAATAATCAAAAAAGTGAACAAATGGACAATGGAATAAATCAATCAGAGTTCTCATTTGCATTTTTCCTTACTTCACAATGATGGAAAACCACAGCATCAATTTTGAGCTGACAACATTCAGTATCACAATTGAAGGGGACTCTAGAGGCAGTGAAAGAGGATTGAGGCTAGGATTTTTCATACACAGCTAGATGCTCTGCCATTGATTTTCTTTTTATTTGCAGTGGCAAAGGATTATAGTTAATAGGCAGCAGAGCAATACAGAGATAGAGGTAAGACTAGAAAGCCATGTGGGAGCTGTAGTCCAAAATATCTAGAAGGCAGTAGGTCAGGAAAGGCTGTGATAAGATGTTCCCAAATGTATTGCAGAAGCTATGTGTAACTATATGTTTGGGGTGTATGGTGTTTTAGGAACCCAATGTTGTACTCCTGGAGGAATTTTGCAAGGAATATCTTAAATGGCTTAAAAAGAGAATCTAATGTATCAGAATGGCTTTTGAAAAGTGTTACACTGTTTTTTCTTCCTTACAAACCACTTGTGCTTTTTTCACATGATCCTGAATTAATCCTAAAAAAATGGAATGAGTGAGTGCTGTATTTGAGGGCAAGTGATTTTTTTACATGTGTAAGAAGATCTATTAAGTGCTGATTTTACGGTTTTTAATTTAAAAAAATTGAGGCAAATTGAGGTGAACCTCACCCCTTTCCTAAGAGGTCTGTAGGGGGCGTGTATAAGCGCACCAATGTGCCTACCGTCCCTGTCCTATTGTTTCTTTTTATTTCTCTTATGTGTATCCATTTCATGTATTCATAACTATGTTTATACTTATACCTGTTACCTTATAATCACTTGACAAATAAATAAATAAAATAAAAATAAAAAGAATTGGCAGGAGAATAATGAGTCTCTTAATCTCCTGATATTTTTCAGTTCCATGTTGCTTCCAAGTTGTTTCTCTAGGTATGGGTTTCTCTATGAGCCTGGGCATATTTGGCACGGAGATGAATTTCCTCTTGAAAAAAACAACAACACTTAAAATCAGCTTCTCTTCTAGAACTGATTCTTATTTATTAAAGCAGAAGAACCAGCCTCTGGATATTGGAGTTTCAATCTTCACAACTTTTCCTGAATTGTGTGTTTGCCTTCTGGAACACACTTTTAAACCAAGTGACACTTAACATCCTTTCCCTCTCAAGCATCCAAAATGTATACGAGCAATAAAATGGATGCCAACATTTCCTCAGACTTTTCCACCAGGGAAAAGACTAAATATTAGATATCAGACTTTCACACAGGTTGAATATCTCGAGAAGAGAGATCAAATGCATTTTCTATCACTTGAATATAAATACTTCAGAAAGTAAAGATTTATTCTGCAGAAAAAGTTAGAAGACTGGGGAAGAAAAAAATAAGTTACTTTGAACATATTAATATAGCTCAAACTTTCGCTCCATGCTTTGGTTGTTGCTGTTGGGCTTCCAGGGATAGCTGGGTGATTATGTGGTTGAACAGCATAGATCTTTTCCCCCTCTTGAGGTTATCTATTCAGAAAGACACCAATGACTATTTTGGTCTGTCTCCTTCTCTTTTATATTTGATTGATTAGGTGCCATCAAGCCAATGTTGACTCTTAGAAACCACATTACTAAACAATCTGTCCTGAACCTGGCCCTTCAAGCTCTTCCAGCATTGCACCTGTTGCCACTATAATCAAATCCATCCACCCTGCTGCTGGTTGTCCCTTTCTAGAATCCCTCTTCCTGCACTAAATCATCAATCACTTCATGTATTCATGTTCATGTTACTTTATGAATCTATGTGACTAAGATCCAAAAAAAAAAAAATCTTGACAAATTTGAACAATGAGCCCTATCCAACAGCATGACATTCAATGTGGAGAAAAGAAAGGTTTTACACTTAAGCAGGAAAAACCAAAGGTATGGGTACAGATTAGGTGAAAACTAGCTCCAGAACAGTAACTATGAGGGGGACCTTGGACTTAGGGATGGGATTTAAATTTTTTAACAACCAGTTCTGTGGGTGTGGCTAAGTGGGCATGGCCTTGTGACTGGATGGATGTGGCTTCTTCTTCTTCTTTGCAGCAACCCCTCCCCCACCAAATATTTTTGCCTTCTAGGCCTCAGGGAAGCCTCTTAGAGGGGTTTTGTTCCTAGAAGACTTCCCTGGGGCCCAGGAAGGCAAAAAACGGAGCCTGGGAAGCACCCCCAGGCTCCGTTTTTGGGCCTCCTGAGCCTCAGGGAAGCCTCCTGGGTGAAGCAGTATGATAGCAAGGGGGATCCTGGCACGAACAATTGATCGTCAGGAGGGGGGGAAAGAAATACCTTAAGAAGTGACTGGGCAGGGGAGAATGCAGTCAGCAATGTTGGGCATGTGCGTGATGTTGCACATGTGTGATGAGGACTGACTGAGTGGGGAGGGGAGGGGCAGGTGGAGAGGGGGGGGCAGCCAGGGGCATGATTTATCAGTTCTCTGAACTGCACAGAATCATAACAACCAGTTCTATAGAACCAGTCCGAACCACTAGAATCCCATCCCTGCTTGGACTCCTAGTCACTTAAACATGAGCTAGAAGGGTGAAGCTGCAGCCAACAAAGCTAATACAATCCTTGGTTGTATAAACAGAGGCAGAGAATCAAAATCATGTGAAGTATTATTAATGCTTTCTAAAGACTTAGTAAGGCCACACCTGGAATACTGCATCCAATTTTGGTCACCGCATAACAAAAAAGATGTTGAGACTTCGGAAAAAGTGCAAAGAAGAACAACTAAAATGATTAAGGGCCTGGAGACAAAACTATATAAAGGAATATGCAGGAAATGGGTATGACCAGTCTAGTGAAAAGAAGGATTAGGGGTGACATGATAGCAGTATTCCAGAATTTGAGGGGCTGCCACAAAAAAAAGGAGACCAACTTATTTTCCAAAGCACCAGAAGACAACAAACAATGGATGCAAACAAATCAAAGAGAGAAGCAACCTGGAATTAAGCAGAAATTTCCTAACAGTGAGGATAATTAACCAATGGAACAGCTTGCCGTCAGAAGTTGTAGGTGCTTCATCACTGGAGGTTTTTAAGAAAAGACTGGATAGCCACCTATCTGAAATGGGTCTCCTGCTTGAGGAGTGGGTTGGACTAGAAATCTTCCAAGGTGTCTTCCAGCTCTATTCTGATTAATTTTTATTGATAGTAATACTTTACTAGTAAAATACACAAGTGGTTTACCAATGTTTTTTCTTGTAGAGTATGAAGCGTTGCATTTGATATTGTTATTAATATGGTCATCTGACTTCGGCATCTTCCTATGTTATTGCTGGCTGATTTATTGTAGGTGTCTGCTTCCTTTAGTTGGGCATCTAAGTTGATCTTCACACTTCGGACAATCCTTTTTCCCTAGAATCATTCCCAAAAGAAAACAAAGGAAAACCACATCTTTATTTGGCCAAGTCAACAATATGAATATTCCATTTAGTTGCCAAGTGTTGAATGTCTCAGAAAAGATTTTACTTTCTATAAGAAAGGTATACACTTGCATGTTTTTTCCTTTGTGTCTTTTAGCTGGAATTAATTTTCATAGATCAAAGTCATTGTTTGCCTTAAGCTTCTTTGAGAGGTGATGCTATTCTATGCAAATTCTCCCGAAGTATTGTTCAATCAGAAATTGACAGAATTTAACTTTATATGTCAGATAGAAGAGATACCAAATTCTAGAGGATTCTTTTTGAGGCAGAATTATAATACTTCCTGTTCCTGAACAAGTCATAAAATGCTGCATATAAATGGATTAGACTACAAGGGAAGATATTTTTGTGTGTGCAATTGTTGCATTATATGAAGTATACCAGCTTTGAGTTTGTTTTCTTTATTGCTCCTAACTGCATCATGGACCAAATAATTTTATAAGTGAGTCTTCATGATGTTCAGATGAGATAAAAATGAAATCAGAACTTTTCCTTTTGGACTTAATGGAAAAAGAACTGGAGAAAAAATGGAACTTTGTAATTATATATGTTGACAGTATCCTCAAAAATGGAAGGATTCCTACCATGGACAAATGGTTGCAGAAGTTGATGGAGTTGGCTGAAATGGCAAAATTGACCACTTTGATTAAAGAAAAGAATATAAGTACTTTTGTTTCCACATGAAGACTGCTTCTGAAGTTTGTGCTTGATATGGAGAAGAATGAAACTCTGGCTTTGGGTTTTATCAATTAGACTGACAGAACTTTATAGAAATAGCTTGTTCATATTATGAAAAGGCAAAAAGTTGTGATTTGATGTTAATGCTTTATTCTACTGCAACAGAGAGAGTTGAAAGTCAAGACTTCTTTTTCTTTTCTTTCTTATCTTTCCTCTTTCCCCTCCCCCTCACTGATTTTCTATTTACTTTGTATTTTATAATACTTTATAAGTCAACAAAAATATTAATAATCAGCATGTTCCACAATCTTCCCATGGGCAAAATTTCTTTTAATTGCTAATTGTAATTGGCTTTAAAATAAATAAATACAAAACTTGTAAACTCAGTTTAAACAATTCAAGAAGATGATATTTAAAACACTAAAGCATACCAACTAGCAACTAAATTCCTGTCCCTCCTGATGTCAATTTCATTTGTCAGAAGGTGGAAGAGAAAAAAAAAAAAACCACACGAGTTTTTGTCTCCTGAAATTAAGCTTTAATAACAGAGAGGATTTGTTTGAAGACACAAAGGTGACTGATGTTTGGGGAAAAATGATCATGTTATCTTTTAATTTGTGAAATCTAGAGAAGGAGCAACAAAGAAGAGTCAAAATTGCAGTTATATAGATATGATATAATTAATAAGAACCAGCATGCAGCTGTCACAAACAAATCATTCCAGACAAAATGTATTTCCTTCTTTGATAGAATTAGTGCTTTAGTAGATCAGGGAAATGCTGGAGATCTGGCACATCAGGACCTCAGCAAAGCCTTACAACAGTGTCACATTATAGAGCCGTGGTATTGCAGTGGTTAAAATGCAGTATTGCAGGCTGACTCTGCCTACAGCCAGGAATTCAATTCTGAAATTCTAAAATACATGCAAAGAAGAAATAAAGGAAAATTAAAAGTGGAGAAAGGAAAAAAAATAAAAAGGGAGGAGGAGGAAGCAGCACTAAAATTCAATAGAATTAATTTACTTTTCCTGATGCAGCTTCAGCAAGTTACTTTGGGGCTATTCTTCCCATCCATACAGTGCAGAAACATAATTTCTACTCCTAGGCCATCTTTCATAAACTGCCAGCCGCTCTGGAATGCCTTGCTCATCTAGTTGTCTTTTTTTAAAAAACTACAGGATTTACCCTGTTTGTAGAAAGCTGCTTGTTTCTCACTCTTCCCCAAATCAAATGTCTCTACTTGGCTGCGCTCAGCCTGCTCTTTTCATAAGGTCTCAAATCCTATCATTTAATCTTCCCTATCTCCCAAGGCACCTGGTGCTTTCAGATTCTGTGCCTGTTCCTCTTTGTTGGTCAGAAGAAGTAAACATAAAATAGAAAGCTCTTGGCGTATCTTCAGTTTTCTAAAATAAGAGACTTGTTTCCCAAGTATATCAAGATCATAGACACACATATATAAAGAGAGAGACTGAGTCCTATACATGCAAAGTGCATATAAGTAAAACTCAGGCATTCAGAAATTACATCTGTTGGAAAAAATATCCTTCTGGGTTCAGTTCCAAGTGCGGAAAAAGACACTGGAAACATGGAGTCTGCTTGGAAAGATGGTTTAATGAAAGATGGTGGACAGGACCACATGGCCTGGAGCTCTAAAATGAAAAGGACGATCACATGCTGGGTGAAGGAAAAGAAGGGAGCAAGATGCTGAGAGATCCCTCTGTTGGGTCCCACCTTAATGTTTCCTGTTCCTATATAAAAAATGTATCTCATTGACTGTCAGGCTCCCAGGGGCGCAGGGTGTGTGTCTTAGTTAACTTTATAGGCTTTGTCTGGACCACATGGCTTCACCTGAGTGCTGGCTGATGCAATCTTCCCAAGCCAGGTGGTGAGATGGGTAGAGGCCTTTGTTATATAGAATATGCTGGCCCAGGCCTTAATGGCCCGCCCATTAACAAAGGTGAGAGTGAGCTTCTGCTTCTGATATGAGTTGCTGCTTCTGAGTTTCTACTTCTCTTTTTAGGGGAAATATTCTGCCTTTTTAATATTTCCCAGGATATTTCATTTTTCTAGGAGAGGGTGCTAACTTCCTACACTTCCAAATAAAAAACAGGAATTCTAACTACACTGTCTCCATTCTTCCTATCACAACCCCACCTTGCGTTCCAGGCAAACTTCTAAATCAGGAAGGTTCTTTTCTAGAAGAGGGCTGGAGAAGAAGATTGCATGCTTGTTTTTGTTCTTCCTCTTCCCGTGTTATTTAAGTTAGCGTTAGAATATGAGAAGGCTATTCAGATTTTCTTTTTTCAAAGAAATCTACATCCCCTTTACACATGTTTTGGACTATAGTACTTCATCACCCCCAGGAAAGTATCATCTGGAGAGCACTAGATAAGGAAGGCTGTATTGATGCTTTCTCTACTTTAGGGATGAGTGAATCCATTGATATTTGGGGTTTCTCCAGTTCTGCAAATTTGCCAAGATTTGTGGGTCAGCTCTGAATTTTTTAAATAGATCACAGAATAATGTGTTCATTATTTTGCATGTCTCCAAACTTGCACGTTTTTGATTGCAGCTTTACCAGTTGTACAGAATAATTGTCTTTTTTTTTCCCCCTGGGAAAATGATTGCATATGTATGCATCTTCAAATCGTCTTAACTCCTGACAACCAGATGTTCTTGGAGTTTTCTGGCATGATTTTGAGGGAGGTGGTTTGTCCTGCTCTTCTTCTTAGGAATGAGAAAGAGTGATCGGCCTAAAAGGATTCAGCTGCCTTTGTGCTTAAGGCAGAACTAGAACTAGATGAGTTTCTAGACTAGTTCCTTTAACCATTATACCAAGCTGCCACATTTCTCATGAATATATATGCTACGGATTTTCTCCATTAATCATATACAGGTTTGTCACAACTCACAGTGATGGATGGATAGACTGCTTTATTTCCAGCCTCTGTTTTTATTGCATACATTCGTGTGTGTATAGCTCTGTTCATTTCAATATCATTGAACAATTAAACAAGAAAATGAATATGCAATTCAAATAAGTGCCAGGTGGATCTACTTGGGAAGGTTTTGCAGAACCAAGGTACAATGACAGAAAATATCTCTTTTTACCTCACTTTTCATGTAACCAAGTTAAAATCATTTTAAAATGATTTTAAGAGGCAAACATATCAGAAAGGATGTCAGATTGCACAGGAAAAAAAAAGGGGTGGGGGTGGGGAGTTGAATTAGAAAGGCATAAGCTCCTGTTCTTCTTTTTTCTCTGTTTTAGTGCTGACTAATCACATCTATGTTACTATTCAAAATTTTACCCTTTGAGAGTTTTACCCCAGAAGACTGAGTTAACAAATAGTATAAGAGCAGAATAAAAACAAGGAAGGATCCAGACTAGATATTTAGATGATAAATTCATGAAAACGGACTGGACAACCATTTGACCAGGGTAATATAAGATCTCCTGCCTTAAGCAAGGGGTTGGACTAGAAGACCTCCGAAGTCCTTTCCAGCCTTATAATTCTATAAAACATGATGATGAAATATGCAGGCTGATATAGATTCCTCCTCAGGCTGAAATACAATGAAGGAGGATGAGGAGGAGAGAAAACCACACAAAGAACATTATTACAATTTGCCCAACTATTTTCTAAAATATAAAACCTATTTATACTTTGGCTATTTTTTTTTAAATAATAGCCTTCAGACAGGTAGTGTTTTCCCAATATTGTTTGCACCCACATTTCAGTTTCTGTTTTATATTTATCTCAAGCTAGCTAATGCCGAAGGAGTGAAGAGAAAGGAAAGGGGAAAGCAAATAATAATAAAGCATTACATATGGCGGGTTCTTCTTCTGAAGAAATGCAACGTAGTCTGATTTTTGCCGCTTTCTCTCCAGGCTGCTTGTGTTCATTGTTTTTTTTCTGATAAAGGGAATGCACAAAAGAACTGTAAGGATTCAGACGGTGCCCAACCTCCACCCCCTCCACCCTTCCCCCGATACGCTTTTTGCTGAAAAATGCATAAACAAAACCTGGCTTCTGTTGGCAGCCATTTGGCCTGAAAAGGAACTTATTGTTTTTAAATGAATAATAAAGGACATGCTCTTAATGGGAAAGCATAAACTACGAAAGCATTGTTGTAATTTCTCAAAAGATTAAAACCAGAATTAAATATACTACCCTTCAAAGTAAAGTTATTTCAAGGTGGCTTAAAAATGTCATCGCTGTATTGTTCCTATATGAGACCTTTTGAAAAATAAGAATTGATCCAGAGAATGAGCAGCATTATTTTTAATCTAGCATCTTGTCATTCTTTCTGTTTAAAGGGGGTGGGGGGAAACATAGATACTAGTATTTATTAAGAAATTTATTTATTTCCTTTTTTCACTTGCTTTTTTTAAAAAAAAAAAGACATTCCAAAACTTGTATGCACTCTTCTTCCCTTGTGCATTTTATCTACAGTGACTGATTCATACATTGCATTAAGCCGTACAGTGGTTTATTTAGGTTTATGTTTGGCAAAATTAGTCACTGTCATATATAAATAATAAGTTATGGATAAAAACAATGTATGAATCCAAGCAGTGATGGTTTATTTAATAAACTGTGGCTTAGTGATCCGCAAATAAGGACCATTATCTTTATTTAGCATTGCTGGACCTTTCTCCTTCCTCCTTCCTCCTTCCTCCTTTCTCCCTCCCTCCCTCCGTCCCTCCTTCCTTCCTTCCTTCCTTGGGATAGGGAGTTCCAAAATGAAGTGTGACAAAAAGATTTGGAATTCTTTCTGTAGATCAGAACTTTGTTTCTTCAATAAAACTCTTTAAAGTTATTGAATCAATTGCACAAATACATATATATGTGTGTGTGTGTGTGTGTGTGTGTGTGTGTGTGTGTAAGGTTTTTGAGCTGATAATTTTTAAATAATAAATAAGGGAGACTAGTA
Source organism: Bungarus multicinctus (assembly GCA_023653725.1). NCBI lineage: Eukaryota > Metazoa > Chordata > Lepidosauria > Squamata > Elapidae > Bungarus > Bungarus multicinctus. The sequence continues at coordinate 54,601,756 of CM042834.1, forward strand.
TAGATCTATTTCGAGCTAGTTAGCTCTCTTCAGCTAGCCATACCCTTACTGGGATTCGAACCAGGGAAGTATTACATGTGAGGCAGTTGTAATTGCCACTACACCACTGGCTCTCTCCTTATCAGCAGAGGCAGGGGAATAAGTATATACTTTGTGTTACAACACCCTGTTAAGCCCCAATTAAGGGAGAAAGCATACTGCTTTCTTTTCTGTCTTTCGGCTCATCACCAGAGACCATACCGACAGAAAGCTATTTGTTTCGTTGTTATGGCTAGTTTGGTGGGTGATCGCACAGGCGTGTATGCGCACACCCAGGGCTGGGATTCAATTTTTAATAACCAGTTCTGTGGGCATAGCTTAGGTGGTGGGTGTGGCTTGGTGGTCATGTGACTAGGTGGACATGGCTTGATTGTCATGTTATTGGCAGGGTGTGGCCAACTCAATATAACTTACATTGAGGCACACATCTCCTTGCCTGGCCTCTCACGATTGTGGGGATGCTGCAACAGTTGTAAGTATGAAAAATGGTCATAAGTCACTTTTTTCAGTGCCATTGTAACTTTGAATGGTCACTCCACACAAGCAAAGTACCAGCAAAGGAGGGGAAAAAAAACTCCAGAGAAGTTCCTGAGACATGTTGTCTAGTCCTGCTAAGAATGTAATAAGGGTTAACAGAGAGGCAGTTTCTGTAAGCAACACCAGAATGTTTCCTTCCTGCCTTCCTTACAGAATTAGGCCAGTAATTTCTTCTAACAACCAGTTCTCTGAACTGCTTAGAATGTTTCTTCTAACAACCAGTTCTAGCGAATAGGTGCGAACGGGTAGAATCCCATCCCTGCGCGCACCCCTAACAAGCCAATCAGATGAGAGGATGAAGAAATGAAAAGCTAGGAGCAACCCTCCCACCCTCCCATGTGCTTTTTGGTCTTTTATCCTGTCAGCTGATTATAGGAGGCTTGTTTTCCTCCTCTCAGGGGAGGCTTTTTTCCTCCTCTCAGCTGATCAGAGGCTTTTTTTTTTTTACTATCGGTTTGGCTGAACTGTATACCACCATTGATATTGCCCCCAACAATCTGGATCCTCATTTTGCTGACTTCAGAAGGACATTAGGCTGAGTTAACCTTGAATTGGCCAGGATCGAACACCTGGCATTGGGCAGAGTCAGCCTGCAATACTGCGTTCTAACCACTGTACCACCATGACACAATTGTTCCTAATCTGTCAATCTTGTCTTTTTCTTTTTCTGTATGCACAATTGTGTCTAGTTCTCAGAGACTTCCTGGACAAGTTGCTATAATTTTCTTGGCAAGGATTTTCAGACATGGTTTGCTGTTGCCTCTTTCCAAAGACTGAGAGAAAATGAATAACCAATCTAACCATTACCGGACACTAGTTCTTCTCTGAAATTGTGATTAAAATGCTAAGGAAGATTTTGGTGGATACAAAAAGGTATCATGATGTTAGGAAAAGTCCTCAAATTGTGATCTTTGTGTTGCCCTGTTTTCCTTTTAGGCGTACTACCAGCCATTTCTTCTTTAAACCTACAAATTATAAGTCTGCTCATGTTTGAAAAGGATGGGGTTTGGGATATTATTTGTAGCACTGTTAGGCAACAAGGCATGTGCTGGTTAGTTAAACAGCCACACGTGCAAAGCTTTGTTCTTTCAGCTTTTGAAAGAGTCTTTTCAAACACACAAGTCCTACACAAGTCAGCTAAAGCTGCCTCCTCGGTGTCCCAATTTAAATTTAATGACCTTGTCATTGCAATTACTCACGAGCATTTGCTTGACTCATAGCTTGAAATGTTGGATGTCCTGTTCATCCCATCCCCCTTCCATGAATCTGAAATAGTAGTTTCAATTAAATGGCTTTGCTCAGCATGGACACAGTCTTTCCATGCAAATGGTTCAGGGGTCACATTTTCCCCACACTCTCATGCCTTAATCAGGGTGGTCCCTGCCATAGGGCAGGGTGAGCCAATCTGCTTCAATCAGATGTAGGGAAGGGAGGCAGGGATTCCCCATTTAATAGGGCAGGAGATCTTTAAGCTGGGCTTCACCTTTGGAACAAAAAAGCTTAGTCCTCATTACAAGGACCTCTTTTTGGTGCAAGTTAGACTACCTGAGTCGTGGAACATCAGAGCTTGTTCTTGACTTCCTTTTTTTCATGCGCAGAAGTGGGCTTTGGAAAGCACGTGCTACAGTTTGAACACTGGAATCCTAATGACATCCACATTGAAAGTAGTCATTCAAATGAGTCCTTCACTGTTATTGTTGATGTTTCTGCCACTGCTATTCTGTACCTTTGCTTGCCATGTGAAAAAACTGGATGAGATATTCTTGAGTATAGATCAAATCATAGGTTATGTCTTGAGTGTCTTGAGCATAGATCAAATCATAGGTTAAATCACAGACGGCGCAAAGAGTTCCTGGTTCAATCTGCTTAGATCTTCAGGTCAAAATGGACATATCCTGGACAGCATAATAATTTGCATGGTACTTGACAGGTTTTAAGCCATCCAGCCTCTAATTTTAGATTATTTTAATAAAAAATGAAAAACAAACACCAGGCCTCCTGTAGTTATATATCACTTATATATACAAAGTCTACAATTGTTGGATTGGGATTAGGGAGAGCCCCTCTCCTCTCCTCTCCTCTCCTCTCCTCTCCTCTCCTCTCCTCTCCTCTCCTCTCCTCTCCTCTTCTTGGAAAGGAGTTTTAGGGAATTTAAAGGACGTCTAGTCTCAATACCCTGCTCTGTGCAGGCATTCCCTAAATTATCCCAACAACTGGCCAACCAACCATCATTTAAACTGTTCTAGGCAGCTTAATTGCTCTTATCATCAGGACATTCCTCCTATTAGTCAGGCTGAATCTCCTTTCTCAAAACAGTCACTTCTCCACCAGACCCAAGTCATTTTGTGGTTTTGATTAAAAGATTAAAGCACCATAGATACACCCCTTCAATTGATGGCCTTTGTTAGCACCTGCAGGAAGATAGAATGCTTGGGAAACAATAAATACATTTACAGCATAAACCTATACTCAAAATCCAATTATTTGTCTTATTGAATTGTGTTGGGTTCAGTCATAAGAAAAGGGTGATAGGATGTGCAGTCTTAGGTTATTGGCTATTGACCATTTTATTTTGACATACACGCAACAGATTGTAACCTGTTTTGTGGCAAAGCCACCTTTACTATCTTTTTCCAGCATGAAACAGCATGATAGAATATTAATGTAGCTAATCAATGGGACTGCAATGGAGAACAGATAAGAGATGAGAGGATTTTGCCCTGAAGTTCAGAAGAGTGCAAGTAATTACAGAGATTCAAGAATGCTTTCTCACCATCACAGATAATGGTTTGAACATAAATCTCAAAAGTACTTCTCTGACTTCATTATGATGGCTATTATGTTTTCTTTATTTCATTTAATATATCCATATGATGGTCATACAATGCAGCTCTTTGTATTCCTGGTCCCCTCTGTTCTTTTTATTTGCTCATTTGGTGCAGTTTGCCATTCATGATTTATCAGAGGCTGATGGCAGTTTAATTACAGGGTCTATATTATTATCATTGGATTTTTTTTTTTAAAGAACAGGACATCCAATACTACTTTCAATAAAGAAACCCTACCGGAAATAATAATTCTGTTTCCATCTGCTAGAGTGAAGATGGACATACTTAATGGAAAGAGAATACTGATATACATCTAATAATGAAAATATGGAGAGTCTTCATATTTCTATTTTAGAATGTCAGTGGTCATAATAATATTAATAAAACTTCATTCTTCTGTATTTTATTCACCTTTCTCAAACCTTTACATCAATTTATGGAACTTTACTTACAAAGGGGGAAGGAAAGATATTTAAATGAACAATACTTGGTGTAAACATCAGGATGTTCAACAAAGCCAGTTTCTCATATGAGAAGTATGGGTCAAAAAGGTCCAATCATAATCACTGGACACACAGATAGCAACTTGAGGTCATTTGCTTTTCTGTATAAACCTTAAATCCACTCCTGCATGTCACATCTTCAGGGTTGAGGGAAATCTCCAGGCCTGTGCTACTCAGAAGTTCTCAGAAAAAGAGAGCAACTCATATCTGATGAACTGGATCTCCAAATAAGAGACTCAATAATAATATTATTTTAATTCTTCTTCCAGTATTCTTCCATTCTTCAAGAAGGAGAGAGGCTGGGGAGCTGGTTTATATATATATATATATATATATATATATATATATATATATATATATATATATATATATATATTCGGAGATTTTCGTGGGTATTTGTATGTGGATCTTTGGTTCTTCGGGTTTTTTCCCACGTAGAGTTGAAAATATCTAGGCGACGTTTCGATGAAGTCTCATTCATCATCTTCAGGCTTGTGTCTTCGGCCTTGTGCTTCTCAAGGCCAAAGACACAAGCCTGAAGATGATGAATGAGACTTCATCAAAACGTCGCCTAGATATTTCCAACTCTACGTGGGAGAAAACCCAAAGAACCAAAGATCCATATATATATATATATATATATATGCAGGGCTTGGTGTGTGTTCGGGTCTTTTCCCGTGTAAGATTGAGAGTATCTTGGTGATGTTTCGATGAGGTCCCACTAGCCATCATCAGGCTGGTGATAAATGAGACTTCATCGAAACGTCACCTAGATACTTCCAATTCTATGCGGGAGAAAACCCGAAGAACCAAAGATCCACATACAAATACCCGGAAAAACCTCAGAAAACAAATATATATATATATATATATATATACATACACACACACATACATACATACATACACATGTATCTTAGAAAAATCCTGCTTCAGACAGAAAAAGAAAGTATTTTCAGGAGTACCTGAGACAGACTGAGAGTTTATCAAAATTATGAAATATGTATTACAACATCATAATGCAACACCCATTCCTTAGGAACCTGGAAGTAATGTTGCTAAAGAAGTACAAAAGAAGTGGAATTTAGGTTGTGATCTCATAATGGATGTTTTCTTCTCTATCCTTCAGCCCTTGCCCGCCCTCCATGGGTGCCCAGCCTGGGAAGTAGCTGGATAGGATTACAATCTATAGATTTTTAAAGACTTTTTTTAAAAAACCTTTCAAAAATGCTGACGCTGACTGAGATTATTGTTCTGTCTGTGTGAAAAGTAGAAAACTAGCTTCTTATTGATCTGCATACCTCTGAGTGCAGGATTCTGTTCTAAGTCAAGTAGCATTTGATTCAGATTCTTTTGTGGGGTAATTATTCTATTTGTAAATGGCAAAAGGATATTTAGATGATACTGACTTGCTTTGTTATCATGAGACTGAAGAACCTCATGAGAAATAATACAAAACCTATCAGACTCTACAGAATCTCAGGCTATGAATCCCATAAATGGAATCCAATATCATATATATGTTGATATCTCTGTATTTGTTTCACAACAGCCACTGGAATGACATATAAAGAGATATGAAATACAAATATAACAGACATTTAAACTCTCAAATATCTTTATTCAGCATTCCCATTTTTTTTACATGGACAGGAATTCTTTTTTGGGGACTCCAATAGAAGTCTGAAATCAATCAGATTCTCTTTCATATGGATAAAGTAGAACTAGGTCAGAGCTAAGTACACAAAAATAGTTGTGATAAAGCATGGCATTGTCTTTTTCCTTTTTCCTTATTAAACCCTCCTTAAGTCCAACACCAATTAATTGAATGATTTCAGTTTCTTACATTCTGAAAGACTGCCTTTCAGTCTTTCTTAGTCCATTTGTCACTTTCCTTTTTTTCCTTATATTTATAGTCCATATCTTCCCTAAGAATTCCACTGCACTGTACTTAGAGATCATCTTTTTTCACAGCCACAACCTTCAAGAAATAATATTATCTCAATGGGTTTATGATCAAGTGATGACTTGGATCCAACATACCAATTTATGCATGACATTGCTTCTTTGAGATTCATAGACCAGAATGACACACCAAATTGCAAACATGGTACCATATAATCAGGGGTGGGATCCGACAGGGTTAACTACCAGTTCGGTAATTTACTAGTTTCGATGATTTATGATGTGCTTCTCTGCATGCTGCCGGCGGTGCGTCTGTAAATCATCATCAGCATGCTGTGTGCAGAGAAGCAGCCTTTCAAAAAGCCCTTTTTTCCTGCTTTTTTAACTGCAGCTGTGCCTCGCACGGCAGCTGAAGTTGAAAAAATCAGGAAATAATGGTTAGGTAAGAGCAGATGGGCAAAAACATCAGCAGACATAGAACCGGTTCTATGTCTGCTGCTCTTCAGAACTACTGGTTCTACAGAGGTGGACAGAACTGGTAGAAACCCACCGCTGCATATAATAGATTTCCACATAAGTGTTACGGTGTAGGCAGATTTATTTTTAATTCCTTGTCTAATGAGCCACACCATGAAATTGCTTAATGCTAACATGAAATATTTCCATATACAAGTGGATATAGAAGAAGATATGCGAAAATCCATGTTTATGAATACCAAAAACTGTATAAAAAGACAGGAGTATGATACGGACAGTAAGATTTTGCTTTTACATAAAAATGGTTAGGAGGATATTTAATAATTAACGAAAAATTCCATCTTTCATAGTGTGGGTGGAGTAACTGGTAAGGCTTGCTTTTTCTTTAACCTTGATCTTCACAGCTAGTAATACTTGACTAAGGAACACTTGGTGAATGTAGGGTGACAAGTGATTTCCTGAGGATTGCAATTTATTTCTAATGAAGGTGGTACTGGTGCCTCAGATCCAGACACACCTGGGTGATACAGGTTTTCTAGATCTGTATCAATCTGGCTTTTGGCTTGCTCTTGGCACAGAGGCAGCCTTCTGTATTTTGGCTGATGAATTCTGTTTGCCTCATGGGAAAAAAAAGGGCAATCACTCTCTACATATGAATATTCAGCCAACATTACATTTTTCAACTAACTACACAATGCAAAGTCTTCTCTGACAGAAATATCACATCTTACAGGTCTTCTTTGTTGCAGTGATAGAGAGGTTTTAAGTAAATGAACTTCAGAAGTTTTTACAAATCCCCAAACCTTATCTTTACTGTTCAGGGAAAAAAAGTACATAACAACAAGATACAATATGAGTGTGTGTGTGCATTTGTGGGCGCATGCATTGGTTTGTGCGAGAGAATAATAGGGGCAATTGTAAAAAGCATCTTACAAAAGCTTTCCTAAGAATTTGAAGAAAGCATCTCCTTAAGGATTTCATTCAATTGAGGAGACAGTCCTAAAAAAGGAGAAGATTGGGACAGGTAATTATATCCAGAAATCTCTCCGCATCTCAACACTGTCACTCATATCAGCTTAGGAATGTGTATGTAACAGCTAACAAGAGAAAAGAATTAAATAAGCTCTCTATAACAATAGACTTTGCAGATCCAGATCAAAGGGACTTCACCTCCTGACTTTGGAGTATCAAGGCACATTTTCACTGTCCACCCCCACCCCACCATAGAATATATCCTGTGAAGAATATTAACAGCAATAATAACATTTAGGTAGGTTGTTTAAAGTGGTGACAATCTTAGAACTTCAAATACTGGAAACATTTTAAACGGAGGAAATCAAGCTACTAATGAACAAGAAAGGAGTGAGTCTGTCTGAAAGTTTATAATATTCCATAAACTGACAACATTAGCATCCTCCATCCATTGAAATTATTAATATCCTCATGTGACATAGAATGGGAACCACTCGGTTGATTTGATTGCATTTTATTTCCTGCTACAATCTAAAACAATTCTTGTCATTTGATTGTTAAATACATGCTTGATGTCTGTTTGACCCTTTCTGATATTTTGAGTAGAGGTGAACTCTGACAGTGTATGCTTCTTAGTCTTTTCCTCCAAAGAGAACCTCTGCTAAGAGAAGACATAAATCAGTCATTGAGGAGTGTTCTATCGTATCTACAAACCAGCCGTCAATGGTTCCCTCATTTGAGATAACCTATCTAACATCTTAAAATTTTGATCTGATAGGTTGATAGTCCTTCAATTTCTTCCAAACTTCCATATCCAGTCCTTCATCTATACCAGTCTGGGTCTGGCATACAAATTTCTCTTTTGGGAAGTAGTGATTAACTTTACCAAAAGGCTTGTTTTCTTCAAAGTTTCTTCAGGGTAGTAGCCAAACCAGGAAAAAAGAAATATGTAATTTTGCCTCAGTCAAATCCTTTAACACACTCTTTCTCTTAGTCTGTGTTTAAAAAACATGTTTCATAAAACATCAGTCAATTTTATATAGCCAGATCAAAGCTTTTCCCCATTTTGAAGATTCACATTCAAACTGATGCAAAAATAGATGGGACAGAGGAGACATAATTTTGTTAGGGGAAAAAAAATTACAGCACACACATGTTCAGTCCAATGCTTCTTAATCATCTGTATCAAAATGATGAAATGATTGCTAGAAAGGGCATCATAATGCCATTTGTGCGGTAGAATAACAAAATAAAAAATAACCCTGGCACCGTTACAGTACAATAGTCCTCTTTAAAACCAATTCAAACTCTTAACTCTGACAAAATGTACTATCTATTTTCAAAATCTCAAGGGAATCTGAGACAGAACTTAAGTTCAGTTACTAAATACATTTTAAAAGATCATAATAATCGGGGGCAGGAGAAGGGCAGGAGTCTTTCCAAAATTGATATTCATGTGAAAATAGAATGACCATAGACATCTATTTGCAGTTAATCAATCAGCATAGAGCTGAAAGGGACCATAAAAGGTATTCTAGTCCATCTCTCTAATCAAACAGGAGACCCTATACCATTTCAGACAAGTGACTGCCCAGTCTCTTCTTAAAAACGTCAAATGATGAAGCACCCAAAACTTCTGAAGGCAAGCTGTTCCACTGGCCTAATTGATGTCACTGTTAGGAAGTTTCATCCTTAGTTCCAGGTTGCTTCTTTCCTTGATTAAAGTCTATCCATTGTTTTTTGTCCTGCCCTCTGGTGCTTTGGAAAATAAATTGATCCCCTCCTCTGTGGCAGCCTCCCAAATACTGTAACACTGCTATCATATCTCCCCAGTCCACCTTTTCTCTAGACTAGCCAAACCCAAATCCTGTAACCGTTCTTCATATGTTTTAGTCTCCAGGCCCTTAATCATCTTAGTTGCTGTTTTTGCACTTTTTCCAAAGTCTTGTTTTGTAATGTGGTGACCAAAACTGGATGCAATATTCCAGGTGTGGCCTTACTAAGGATTTATAAAACAGTAATAATACTTCACATGATTTTGATTCTATGCCTCTGTTTATACAACCAAGGATTGTATTAGCTTTTTTGGCTGCCGTCGCACACTGCTGACTCATGTTTAAGTGATTGTCCATTAGGACCAGTAGTGGGTTTCAAATAATCCCACCACTGGTTCATGAAAAATGCGAGCGTTGCATGCAGGGCTTTCACTCATGTGCGGCTTTTGCCATGTGGTAAGGCTCAACTGAGCAGACTTTCTCACTGCTCTCCAGGGCAGTGGCTGCTTCTCTTCGCACTGCTGGGACAGCATCTTGTGCAATTTAGCAGCTATGAGCTGCTACAGCATAGAGAAGCAACAGCCATGTTGAATGTTGTTTTTCTCAGCTGCAGCACTTTCTGGATGGGACTTAGAGGAAAGCGGTAGCTCACAGCTGCTAAATTGCACAAGACGCTCTCCCAGCAAGAGCAGCAGTGGAGAGAAGCAGGCAAGGTGGGTGGGGCCGGCCGTTGGTGCAATTTTCCTACCAGTTCTATAAGAGACTGCTTCGCTGATGTGTGCTTTGCCTGCACACATACTGCTCAAGAACCACCTTCTGTGTCAGCACTGGTGAGGTGAGTCTTTTTTTAGCTCAGCTGAGGCATGGCAATGCGCTCTGCTGCAGGAGCTAAAAAGCAAGGGAATATAGGAGAGGAAATGGGCCCGATGGGGCCTGGTGGGTGGGGCCGGCCAGAGGTGGTATTTGCCAGTTCTCCAAACTACTCAAAATTTTCACTACCAATACACCAGAATCAGTCTGAACAGGCTGAATACCATCTCTGACTAGGACTCCAAGGTCCCTCTCACAGATACTGTTTTTCATCTTGTTAAATTCCACTCTTGTTTGTATGTATGTATGGGGGTGGGGTGGAGTGGCAGGAGGAATAACTTTTGATCAGATATTTACTTCAGACTGAAAAACATACTGGTGGAGCACGGAATGATAAAAACAGGAGTTAGGAAATTAATCTATTTCCAGTTCACATCACTTTTGCATATGTTTACCAACCAGTCATTTGCATTCCCTTTCTTCATTAATCTGTGGGAGAGGAACTTAAAAAAAGGATCTGCATGAAAACACACATTCAAATACACATTTCAAAAACATGATTTGCTATTCTTCTGAGATGTAGCCTGTACCTGAATGATCAGGAAATCCTCATGACAGTATTGTGAATCAAGCTTTGATCCATGGTTTTGCTTTGGATCAGATTAGTTTATATTAAAATTCACAATGATCAGATTTTTCAAGCATCCTTAAAATTATTTAAAGAGCATTATATTAGAAAGTCAGTCTTCCTTATCATGTTCTGTCCAAGAACTTTATATATATTCTTGGCCTTTGACCACAATGCTTTTAAAAATAAAATCTCTACCTTTATCAAACCATGATAAATAAGTATTAATCTCTCAAGCTGGGACTAGCTTTAGAATGAGACCATGAGATCATTTTTCACTGCTATCTCAGCTGTTTCCAAATATGGATCCTGGATTCTTCCAAATATGAATCCTGCAATCAAAATCAACCTTTGGCCATCAAACTTTAGATGGGATGGAAAGTCTAGATCGGATGGGAAGTCTAGATGAGATGAGGAGACATATGTAATTGCCTACATATAAAGTAAATGAAATAAGCTTTGATTCCAATATCATCTCTTGACAAAATCCATATTGCTACCAGTTTTGCCCTGGCAGAATTTCAAACAAATTTTTCATGCTGTGTTAGTTAATCATCCTCACAGTGACCAGACTGTTCCTTGTGTTGTCAGGGTCCTCTCAAAGTGACCAAAGGCAACACAAAGTTCAGTACCAAATGCCTTGCTCCTTGTCTTTTTCATGGCCTCTCTGCATTTGTTTTGGAGTGTGGACTTCTGCTCACTCATTAAAAAAAGACCTTGGTAGAAGTGAGGTGCTGAGGTGGTATAGAGAGTAAGGAAGATGATTGTGGTCGAAATATGCAGGCACTGTTACCTAGGCAAGGGGGACTAAAACAGAGCAATAAGATAACGTTTGGAAGCCACTCAACCAGAGACCATTAATTAGGAGTATAAAAAGGGGAAAGAGGCACAATACAATCTGACCTACAAGGTTTTGTTATTAGAGTCAATAAAATAAATGTCAACTTTCCTGTGAAGTTGATTTCCTGGCCTGATCTACCTAGTGGGGCCTGATCAAGGTGCCTTGACTTTAGGAAGGAAGGGTAGTCATCTGGTTTTATTTACAAAGCAGAGTGAAATGGTGGCAAGGAGATTGGGCAACTGGATCTCAGCAGAGAATATAAATGCTGAGGAACAAGGAAGTAGGTAGGAGTTCTCACTGATGGGAAATCATTTATCTTGTACCTCCAGTTTTCCTGCACCATTACTTGCACCAAAGCAGAGCTGGAAGTTAATCAGCTCACCTTCAGAAGAACAGCTAATGGGCTTCGGTATCTTGAATCTTCAGATTATAAGAGGCAGATGCTGATAGTGATAATTCAGGATGTATAATGAAAAAACTCCATTTATCACACAAGAGGCTAATATTCCTTTATAAGGCAAAGAACCTTCTTACTGAATTCCTGTTCAGACAAGTAGAGGATAACTATGTCTTTCCCAGCCTGGAACCAGTTTTTGTTGAATCATTGCCAGATTTCTTGTGAGTCTTCTTCAGATAAGAATTCATTGAAATTGAATTAGGTGATTGCTATCCCAACCAAAGCCTCGGTACCTTAGAGTTTCAAATCTTTCCTCAATATATTCACTTAAACACTATGGAGCTCCCAGCTGAATAATTTTCCAGAACCTTAAAATTATCTTATAGAGGACATACAGCAGTGCTACTACAGCTGCTGAAGAATGTTTCCGAGAGTGAAGTAAATGATGCGTTATTTGCAGCCACTAGATGGCGATATGAAGCAATGTCTTCCATGATAATTAGCACAAACCTGGAAAAATATTCTGGGCGAAAGCTGTGGCCGTTATGCAAAGAGTACATCCTGGGAAAGCATGTTAACCATTTTAGAATAAACAATACAATTGTGCAAAAAATCTGGGCCAGTAAGAAAATCTGCCAAGGCACACTTGAGGAAAGTGTGCTTTTCAGCAGCTGCCAAGAATGCAAAACAAGAGATGTAAAACATAGAAAGGAAAGATGTTGGTTTAAAATATGTGTAGCAATTAATATTTTTTTGTTTAATTAGAACGATATCGAAATCTTGTGAAAATTCTATGGTGCCTTTTTCCTATGCACATATAAGATTAAATTGCCTTGGTAGCAGAATAATTTTTTAAATCTATTTTTCCTCTTGTAGGCTGCAAATAAATATGCTTCAGCCCACATTACATCTTACCATTTGGCCTCCTTTGGAAGAAAGGAAAGAAGTGGAATTTCCCTCAGGAATCCACTTCTTTCATCAGTTTTTATTTTTGAAAGAAGTCAGTTTTTCAATGGTGTCACAATGTACTTTCACATTGTGACAGATGCTATTTCTCCGACTCTTTTTATTCATGGAAATATAACCTGCCTCTTTTTATTCACTCCAGTTTTGAAAGACCTGAGCAGCTTGGCCACTGAAGTGAAGAAATGCTCGCAGGAGTAACCATGTTTCTGAAGCTCTGAAATAGCCCTCCCCAGTTTGATGCCCTCCAGATATATTGGAACTGAAATTACCAGAAGGTTCAGCCCTCAAGAATGGAACTTCTCCCTCCAAAACTTTCAAAACTTCCCCAAATCCCTCAAATTCCAACCCTGACTTCTCCAATCCACAAGAGCAGCTGTCAGAATTTCTAGGCAGATTTCCGGCAGAGTATTCTGGGATTTTCGGTCCCAAGACAGTTTGAAGATATCAGGATAGAATAGACTGCTATAAAACACATCTAGAAGAGTACAAGAGTTGCTGAGTTAAGGTTCTGACCCACTAGAAGCTCACGTTTTCATCATCCAAATATTCCAATTCCCCAAAAGCAGAAGTATACAATTCTGAACCTGGAATTAGTAGTTTTAAATGAATACCATCAAATAGTATATTTCCAACCACAATTTTTTTTATTGTTATGAAGGCAACTGTGTATTCATTTCAGTCCAATATTGGTATTTCAGAATTTCTCAATATGAAAGTGATAAAACAATTATTTTGTGATTTCCAACTGTTATATTGGCGGCGCAAGGAACGGAGGCAAGGCAATTTGAAAGGCTAACAGAGTTTATTGTAACCAGAACAGGTTACCTGCAGCATCCCCAAGCTAATGAGAATGGCTTGTGGAGGGCAACAGCTGATGCCGTCTGACAGCTCCCTTTTAAACACCAGCTGTTAGACGGCCAGCCAATATGGAACAGCTCTGGCTCCCGTCAAAAGTATGGACAGAAGTTATAACTTAGCTGGGAACACAACACTCCTTTCCCACAGCTAGGTGCATGTGTAATCTTTTAAGTAGGCAGGGCATCGCCTAACCTGCCCCGACCTACACAGTTCATTCTGAACAGTCAATGGAGGAGGTACATCTACTGCAGCACTGGCAATCTCCAGTAGAGGCGATTCGAAACTCTCCGGTACTGGGAGCTCCAGCTGAATCGAGGAAGCATCCAAAGGTAGGCCTCCTTCGTTGTTGGGGTTGTTGATCACCACCTCGGAACTGGGGTCATCATCATCTATGCAGGTTGGCTGGATAGACTCTATTGGGCTGTCGGCGGGGGAATAACCTGTGGATGCACTCCAATGGCCCATTAAATGATCAATATGCTGCCGCCAGATCCGGCCATTGGGCAGAGTCACTTTGTACGATTTAGGGCTGGTATCTGTCCTGGCAGCCAAAGGGGATTTCCTGCGAAATTTCTAACGTAAACAGAGTCGATTAGCTGAATCGAGTAGAATGAGTCTAGGGGAATGACAGGGGAGGAATTTGGGTGCAGATTATCCAGATTAGTGCACAATCTCTGGCCCATTAGGAGCTCTGCCGGGGAGCGGTTGGTAACAGTACTAGGGGTGATGTGTTGAATTAACAGATATTTGGCCAATTTAGAGTTCCATTCTTCCTCTTCCATTCTACTTAAGGTTTCCTTTGCTGATTTCACTGCTTTCTCTGCCTGACCATTCAAAGCTGAGTGATAAGGGGCAGCTAGGGCATGTCGAATACCCTGCCTTGCTAAGAACATTTCAAAACGGGTAGATGCAAATTGGGGCCCATTATCAGACACCAAGACACCGGGAAGCCCGTGGGTCACAAATAACTGCACCAAGGCCTTTATTACAGCTTCCGAGGAAGTAGATTACATAAGGGTTAACTCTACTCATTTAGAATAAGAGTCAACCAAGATCAAAAAGGTGCGGCCCTTAAAGGGGCTGGCCAGGTCAATGTGAACTCTTGACCAAGAGGTCTTAGCTAATTCCCATTCCCTGGGAGCAGCCATGGGTGGGGCGGATCTTGACAGCTGGCAAGACTGACATGTTTTAACCTTCTCCATAATATCTGCATCTATGCCTGGCCACCAAACATAACTCCTTGCTAAGGCCTTCAGTTGGACCATCCCAGGGTGTCCCTTGTGCAAATTTCTGATGACTCAGGATTGTAGTTTAGTGGGAACAACCACTCTGCACCCCCACAGAAGACAGCCCAGCTGGGTTGACAGTTCATGCTGCCTGATTTTGAATGGAAGGAATCGTGATTCCAGTGACTGGAGTTAGAACTTAGCTGGGAACATAACACCAACCAACTTATATAAGTGATTAATAATTAGTAATAAGTGATTAGTAAAGTTATATTTTATATAACTTTATGAAGCCTCATAAAAGAACTGCCTCATAAAATTTCTCAATAACATATTCTTTTACCAGCTAATCTCCAGAAAACAAAGTTGGTTACAGGAATTGTTAAAACATAACTACTATCTTAGCATTCCTAAAGAAACAATGAATGTTCATAATATCTTATTACAAACCATTCTGAAGTTGTTTAAATATTCTGGGGCAAATAGGTACCTTTCCACTTTAAGCATTAGGTCTGTCACTACATAGATTTTTTTTTCTTTTTCATTCATGTTACCTCTTCATGGAGTAAACCTTCATTATAGTCAAAACATAAAATGTCCTATGCTTTAACCTGATGATTAACCCGCCTTGGGTGTCAAGCATTCTTTCTCTGAGGACTATAGCATTCAACAGGCAAATGGAAAGTGTTATGATTTCAGCACTTCTCCATTCTTTGACAATCTTTATAATTAAGATTGTCTTGCAAGGCACTAAAGACCGGATTCCCTGCTGGCCTTCCTAAGATACTGAAAACTTGGTGCTGGGCCTGTGTCGGGGGCTCCAGGTGAAGCTTGGAATGTGAAATGTGAAAAGACCCATTTCTTGGCTGTTTTAGCACTGTTGATTGGGGTATTTTTCTTGACAACTATGTATTTTGCTTTTTGTATTTATGATGTAATTGTTTTTATTTTTATTTGATATTGTTTGCTGGTCAGTCACTTGTTGAATTGGGCAGCTTTATAAATGGTGTGTGTGTGTGTGTGTGTGTGTGTGTGTGTGTGTGCGTGTGTATGTGGCATAGTGGTTAGAAAGCAGTACTGCAGGCTAACTCATTGCTCACTGCCAGCAGTTGGATCCTGACTGGCTCAATGTTGCCTTAATCTTCCATCCTTCCAAGGTCAGTAAAATGAGGATCCAGATTGTTGGGGGCAATATGCTGACTTTGTAAATCACTTAGACTGGGCTATAAAGCATTGTGAAGAAAGAACCAATAAGGGTCAAGGGCTTGGAGAATGTATTGTGGGTATCCAATGTAATGCAATCCTTTGTGACTAGCAAAGGTCTAGTAGATTTTTATTGGTCAAAAGATAGGTTTTGGATTACCTGACTGCCTTTCTCTGTAGGTTGTCCAGGGTCATGTGTTTGGACAGACATCCATATAAATACAATGCACAAATAAATAATTAAATAAACCTAAGAAATCCTTCGTTCAATCTACTTCTAGATGTAGATAATCTAATTGCAATTTAACATATTGTCCCGATTGTGCCTGACACCAATTCAGTCCCAACATATTTCATCTTTGTTTCTTTTATTATGGTTATTTCAGGGTCAAAATCACCCCTAAGAACATCCTCAAAGTGCAATGGATCTGAATCAATCTGATAAAGTAGGAATGATAAATGCAGAGATAATTGAAATAAAGATCTGTGAAAATACGTGGGATGAGTTACAGGCCAAATACCTTTGTGTATTGTCTCTACCAGAACATGTAAATCCTCCTTCACTCTCATAAAATAAAAGCAAATCCTATGTATAAGTAGAATAAATGCCAATAGTTGAATGAAAGTCATGAATAAGCACCAATATTTGAGACAACACTGAATCAGCTTACATCTGAAATTAAATAGCAGCTTGCAAATTCCTGAATCAATATCAAGTCTTCTGTGGAACTGACAATTATATTAATGGGTAGTCTTCCTTTTAAGAACATCAGTGAAATCATCAGCTTGATATGTGATGACACAGAAAATTCAAACTCACTACATCATTATTATCTTATTATTTCATCCACAAGAAGCACAAAATATGTAAGGAGTAAACAAATAAACTATTCTGAATTATCAAGTGTTTTTATTTTATAACAGTTTGCTCTTACTCTGAAGTCCAGATTGGTGTTTCTATTTTCTAAACCTGCAGTTCTGAATTCAGAACAAAAACTGCATTGATGAGAATGGACATAGAGTAGCTTTATATCAGAGAATCAATAAAATTTAATTAAAAGTTCCATTGACATCACAGAGTGATTAAAACCTTAGAATCTATGAAGTCATTTGGAGTATTTCAGTGGCAGGGTGGGTTACAACTAATGTATACATGGAGATCAAAATCTATTCATCTACCAGTCAGAAATACCTTATTCTTTTTAAAGCCTCATTAAGAGACAGAGATAAAGAGATAGAAAAAAGTATTTTCATAACAGCATCTGTGAAAGCAATGAACATTGATTCAGAATGTTGTAAACATGCCCTTGCATTAGGCTAGTTCACACATTTTAAAAGAGTAGACTTTAACATAAGCAATGTTTTCAGTTCTGAATTGTTCGTTATGTCTGCTCAGCTAGATCAGAAGCAACTGCAATAATCTTGTACCTTGTATGAATGGATTAAGTATAAAAATGGAATGTGATTGCTTCTTTAAGATCATTTCACATTCCTTTTTTATAAGAACTTCAACAATTCCACACTACAGCCTATGTTGCTTCACAGAGAAGAAGAGATTGATTTATTCTCCAAAGCACCGGAGGGCAGGACAAGAAATAATGGGTGGATGCTTGCTAAAGAGAAATCCAACTTAAAAGTAAGAAGAAATTTTCTGAGAGGGAAATCAATTAATTGCCTAGGATGGTATAAGGTCTTCTGCCTTAAGCTGAGGGTTGGACCAGAAGACCTGTGAGGTCCCTTCGAGCCTTATGATTCTAAATTCTATGATTTTTTCCTCACTTTGCTCCACTGTATATTAAAGTTAAAGGCATGCTAGTCATTTCCAGCTCTAGGGGGCAGTGCTTATCTCCGTTACAAAGCTGAAGAGCCAGCACTGTCCGAAGACGTCTCCATGGTCATGTGGCCAACATGACTAAACACCGAAGGTGCACAGAACACTGTTATCTTCCCACCAAAGTAGACCCTATTTTTCTTTTTTACATGCTTTCGAATTGCTAGGTTGGCAGAATCTGGGACAAGTAACAGGAGATCACTCTGTTATGCAGCGCTAGGGATTTGAACCGCCAAACTGCTGACCTTTCTGATCAACAAGCTCAGCATCTTATCCTCTGAGCCACCGCATCCCTTCATTGAGCCACTGTGTCCCCACTGTATCTTACACCAACTTAAAAAATGCAGCCAAATTGCAGTGGGCTAGCAACAGGGCCAAACTGATGCTCAGTCCAGACTTAAGCAACTGCAAGATCGGATTGGTTGCTCATCTCCTTCTTGCCCTTTCCATCCATACAATGGGGCCTTTTCTGTACTTTCCCAGATGTCTTGCACATATGGATTTTTTTCCCACATCTCCTTGGCACATTCTTTCCTATATCCATAGGTGCTTTTTCAAAAGGCAACCAGACTTCCTTAGTTTTTCCTTGAAGACATTTCACTTCTCATCCAAGAAGTTTCTTCAGTGCAGACTGAATAGTGGGGAATGGAAGGATTTATATTTTTTGCAGTCATCTAATCATTAGTGCTCTTTCTGAGATTTGTTGAGATCACTTGGAGGTTTATTTGTGCCCTCAGAGTCACCTAAACAGTGCAAATAGATGCGGAACTTGCTAGAAACATCTGAAAGGAGAAGGTTCCACACCCATTGGCACTATTCAGGTGCAAGGAAAAACAAAGTTTGGTTGCCTTTTGAAAAAGCACTTTTGGAACAACCACAACCCAGATGACTGAGAATCTCCATAGACATTCTTTCTTATATTTAAAACACCTTTTTTTTAACAGTATCATCATTGCTCTGATAATCAAAGCCAGAGGGGAACTTTGCTGCATCCCTATTTCTGATCCATCCATGGAAATTCTCTGGCAAGGAAGAATGGATAATTCAACAACTTCATGGAAACAAAGTGGTGACTACTGTATATTGCAACCTAAATGTTTCTTTAAAGGGAAGGAAAGAGCAGCTGGATGGGAGAGGGTGTATCAAAGACTGCAGCCAATCAAAGCTGGGGTTGCTTCTAGCATGAACTACAGTGCTGGAGGCCACTGACTCTGAACATCTTGAGACAATAAGAAATGCATTTATTGGTTAATTGCATCACTTTCAAATCTCTGTCCATCCTATGACTGTGACATCAAGCAGTGATTTGGAATCAAGCTGGAAAACCCACGTATGAGTGCATTTGATTTATTTGGGAAAGGGAGGAGGTGACATCACTCATCCTTGCATTCGGGAAGTGATGAGGGGCCTGCATTGGTACAAGTGCAAACTGGAGTACTTGAGGAGCTCCAAAAATATTAACTGTTTGCACTTTTTAGTCTACTGATCCCTGGAGGCATTAGAAATAGAAAGAACAAACAGGGATTCTTTTTCTATTCCAGTCTTTGTTTCTGATCTGCTTTTTCTTGACTGGATGATGATTATTTTAAAGATCCCATTCCCTGCTTAACCTACATGTACTCCTCGCTTAACAACCATAATTGGGACTGGAAATTCCATTGCTAAGTGATGTGATTGTTAAGTAAGACAAATTCCTTGTGTGTTAAATCACACTTGGCCAATAAAGCTATTCTATTCTATTCTATTCTATTCTATTCTATTCTATTCTATTCTATTCTATTCTATTCTATTCTATTCTGTTGTGGTCATTAAGCAAATCACACGCAATTGTTAAGCAATAAGCCACATGATCATGACTTACAATGGAGAAATGCCAATTACTCCACCGATTCTGCTTTTGGAAGCTATCTGAAAAGGATGCAAACAGTGATCATGAGAGACTGTGATGAACAAATATGCAAGGACCCATCATAAAGTTACTTTTTCACCACCATTGTAATTTTGAACTGTTGTTAAACAGGGCAGTTGTTAAGTGAGGACTTCTTGTACATGCTACGGAATATTTCCTTCCTCCTTATCTTTTCTCGCCATGTATAATTTCATAATAGCAGAGTTGAAAGGGACCTTGGAGGTCTTTTAGTCCTGCTCAGGAGGGAAATCCTATACCATTGCAGACAAATGGTTGTCCAAACTCTTCATAAAAGCTTCCAACATCATGAAAAAATTTAATCATTTGGTGGCATTTTCTTTTGGATTTTGAGCAGTTGTCTTTTTTCATATTCATATTGCATGATAATGTGTTTTACCACTTGTATGCTATGCTAAGGTTGGTCCATGGAGAATAAAATGGAAGGTTTCGACCATACTTACTTCAAAACACCCCTTATGTAAGTCTGAAGGGGTGAAAGAAGGTTGTTTTGTAGGGTGGTATACAAAATGTTTCAATAAGTAAATACATAAAAAGGCTAACACACTTCCACAGTTTTAGATGTAAAAGAAGGGGAGGGAAAAATACAATTTCTCAGTTATAGAAAAACTCTAGGTACAGTTGGCTAGAATTGCTCAGCCATGTTGAAGCTTCATTGCTGCTATAGGAATCAGGGTCAGTTAACAAATGATTCTGGCAATACATGCTTGTTAGCTAAAATGATTCCCCTGTGATGGCCTAACAAGTGGTTAGCATATGTTTCAAAAGCCCATAATCCTCTGTTTAAACAACACTTTGTAATAAGATATTCACAGCCATTGGAAAAGAACCAAGTAAATGTGGTCGGAAGAGTCCACAGTTCTATGTTTACTCTCTTAGCTGGCTTTAAGGATATCAAGAAAAGTTCAAAAGAACAACCAGATTGCTAACATTTGAACATAGTCTCATCCAGAACTTAATGCTGTGCCTTTGAAGCTATAAAACCACATCTGTTCCAAAGACAAGCACCAACGTCATTGAAATCTAAAGACAAAAAACACATTCTGGATCTGGAGAATGGAAGCCTCTTCCATTTTGCAGTGTGCCCATGAAGTCACCAGAAATTGAGCTTGTCTTGAAGGAGATGAAGACTCCATTAAGCTAAGATGAAATGCAGAGCCCTTTACATATACTATTGACTCAAAAATAAATTCCACTGAACTGAATATATAAACAAAATTACAATTGCCTGTCCTATATCCATCTTCCTGAACCCAGATACCCTTTTCAATTGATAGGTATAGGACTGAACTATTAGTAAGTTATTTTCCAGGAAATTCCAATAGCTAATTATTTATCTATGAAGATAATCAGGGAAGCACTATTTCCATAGACTGGATCCCATTTGTTTCCCTGAATTGCAATGTTCCAAAGTAATGTTGATACTTAAAATTAATACAAACACCTTAATTTAATCTGTACAAATCTGCACTTTTTTCTGATGAGGATACTGAATTTCTTACAGTTTCCTACAGCATGACAAGAAAAATTTCAAGATACCCATTAAACATTAATGGCAGTTATTCAACAATAGTAATATTTGACAGCAGCTATTAGTGGGTTTCTTTTTTAATTAAATAAAAGCTCCAAAGAGAACTATACCCCTTGACCTACTTACAACGCTAATGGCTATTCATAATCAAATGGACTAGCTTAACCCTCTGAAAATGAAGTGGACAGAATTTTGCTAGGTTGCTAAGTAGATTAGAATTCAGAATCATTTGATTACATGATGGCATATGCAAAGTTTTTCAGAGTTGATCCATCTCTCTATAGAATGGATAAGAGATAAAGTCTAGGCACAATTTGTGTATCTTAGCTTGTAAGAACCAAAGAGTCACATGCCAAACAATTGGAAAGTTAATTTGGAGATAAAGACTTCCTGAACAAAACAAAACAAAACAAACAAAACAACATAACCTAACAAAACAAAACCACAAAACAAAAAAGCAGGAATGATTACATACTCAGATGAAATAATTGTTTTAAAAACCATTTATAATTTTTGGTTGACTTCTTTATCTTAGGAAGCTAAAGACCTTTAAAGGATGGAGCACGTTTACCTTCCCTACTCCTCTCCAATTCTTTCTGAGGAAAGCAAAAACACAGGATTATAAATCTATGTATTTGAGAAAAGAGAAACAGCACAGAGGAAGAGAGCACTAACAAGGGAGAGGAGGACGTGTTTCAAGCTGCCCCTTACCAGCAAATCATTATTTCCTGCCAGTAGAGTGTCAGATTTGTAGCTTCTCCTTATTTCTTGCCCCCCAATCCTATTCATGTTAAGAAGCCCAATGTTCTTACAACTTCAACTCACTCTATCACTTCTTTTCGTTAGTAAGAATTAGGTCCAATGTAGCTTTTCCTTTAGTTCCCTCCTCTAACATTTGGATGACAGCGTTGTCAGCTAGGTTGGGTAGGAATCTCTCCCACTTGCTATAGAGTTTGTCTCTCAGTTGATATTAGTTAAAGACTTCCATTACTACTGTGGTATGTTTCTTACATATATTTGTTAATTGGTTAGGAAAAAGTTCATCTATTTCTTCTGCTTGGCTGGGTGGCTTGTAGTATATGCCAATGTCATTTTTTTACCTTTTATATTGACCCATATGGATTCTAGGAGGTTTTCACTCTTGGTTTTGTATAGAGATGTAGTGATCTTTTATATATATAATACAACTCCACTTCCTCTTCTGTTAGGTAATTCTGCGGATTTAGGGAATTCTGAATTCTGGGAATTTTGTCTTAAAAAAAATATGGGATAAATCTAGCTAGTGTTGAAATACAACCCACTTCAATCTAATCTGAATAGATCTGTCTGAGGCTTCCTTGAATTATATGACTTGTCTTTTCTCCATGGGAGAAAATGTTCCTTTCTCTCTTGCGCATTAGGAAGGCAGAAGAAGGTGGGAATGAGCTTAGATTAGGATACCCAATTTTGCAAGGCCCATAATTTATTTTTCTCCTTGTTAAGTGGCATGAGGAAGTAACATATGAAATCAGGAGATCAATCCCAAATATTCCAGATGATGTTCAGTTTGGTTTCCCTTGGTCTGTAAAGGTTGAGGTCAGATCGCTCCATTCCCACTCATGTACATTTTATTTTGCTGAACATTCAAAAGGCATTTAATTAATGCTGCTCAATGGCTGTATGCAGACGTTAAGCAAATTAACACAAATACCCTAAAATAATTTTTAGTGGGGTTTTTAAGTATCAGCATGACAGCTCTACACATAGTAGACAATGCCAGAAAATAAGCAAGGTGGGACTCCTGCTTTCTCCCTATTTTGTATACCTTCCTAAATTCATCAGAAATTAAATGCGACTGGCAGTTATTCAAATAATTTTCCATTTATTGCCCCCAAATGACAATTTGCATTTTAGTTCAATCCTACTAGCCAAATAATATCTGATCAAGACTGCATGCACATATTGCCCCTGGAACATCTGTAGAGAAATCAGGGCATCTGCAGGAGAAGGCAAGATAGGCAAAGGATGAAATGTAATATATAACTATTATAATGTAAATCACTTGACTTGGGTCTCACATCAGAATGCAAGTATAAGAAGACAGGGTTTGTGGTATGACATCACAATGCAATCTTGTAATTTTCACATCATTCCAGCTTCTACTAGATTCCCATGGTGGAATCAGTATTTGCATAATTAATTAGACTGGCAGAAAGATCACTCCAGCTGGCCATAATACAATTGATTTAAATGGGGTTTTGTAGCTAGTGACAAAAAAAAAAAAAATCCCACATGGCAGACAGTGTTACAGTTTGGGTTGTTTGATGTTAATCATCCTAATGATAGAACTTGGTGTTTGATTCTTGGGAGTCTCCTTGTTTCCATCTCTGGGGTTGGCCTTCACGTGTAGGAGAACTTCAAGTCTTCCTCAAATCATTCAAATACTATACTGTAGTATTAGAATGGATATTGCAAAAGGTATAATAATGCATGGGAAATATCCATTTTAACACTTAATCTCTCCTTCATTTGTTTGTAAAGTTGCATAATAAAATCTACAGAAATCAATTCCCTAACTCTGAAATATATTCTCCATTGGTGCCCAGGAAGTACTCCAGACATGGACAGATGTATAAGGGTAATTATATGTAGCCATTGGTCTAACATTTAAGGACTTCATTTTTGTTATCTATCTATCTATCTATCTATCTATCTATCTATCTATCTATCTATCTATCTATCTATCTATCTATCTATCTATCTATCTATCTATCTATCTATCTATCTATCATCTCCCAACCCTCCACCACCATACACACACACATACACAGAAATGTCTTGATTTTCAAGAATATCCTTTCTCAACTAGAATATGTTAATAGGGAGTTTTGGGACTTGCATTCCCAGCACATCTGGCAGAAACCATGTGGGGAAAACTGTTTAAATAGTTCCCATAAGATGCTAAAAATAATAGTCTATATTATTTAGTATAGAGGCACTAAAACTGGCAAAGTACCTCTTTCTCATCAATGTCCAAACAACCCCATTATGATTATTATGATTGGTCCACAATCAGTCAGATATTTAGATTTGGCATTTTAATTTACCTGTTGAGTCTTTCCCAATAATCTCTCCCAGTGTCGCCTCTTGTATTAACCTTGTATCAACACTGACCAGCAATTGTTCCCCCACGCACCCATTGTGCCATTGATCTTTGCACAAATCTTCTGATGTTTCTACTGACTACTGTTATTTCTGGTGCTTAATTAATCCAGTCATGTGGCAAGGAATTGAATGCCTTCTTACAATCAATCCGTGCTACATTCAAGTTGCTCTTCCTTCTTTTCCAGTTTTCCAATATCATCTTGTAAAATGTTCCACTGCTGTTTGAACTGTTTCCTATATTGTTATGGTTCAGCTCATAGTCAGCCAGATGTTTAGACTGTATTTGGCATTTTAATCCAACTATTGAGTCTTTCCCAAGCACCTGGATAGGCAGATGTGGTGATCTATAGTGTTAGAGGGATTGTCACAGGATGTAAACGGTTCCAATTAAAACTGTCTTTTGCAATTGACTGGTGGTGATTTTCCTCAATGCTGATGGTGTTCTAACTTTGGGATTGCATCCAAGGCACCTGTGACTATTTGTACTAGCTTTGCTTTCTTTCATCATACTCATTTCTTTCTATTTGCAAATCTTTGTATTTTGTGATTTTCTCCTGTTATTCCCCTTCTATTTTGCTGTTCCAAGTTATTGCCACATTCACTATCTAGACTTTCTTTTTTCTCCTGACAATTGTTGGTTCTGGGATGTTAGGTGGCAGGGGCTTATCTGTTTGAATTATACACTCCCAGAGTACTTTAGCCTCTTTATTTCTTCTTTATATATTACTTTGTCTTTATATGTATATTATGGTTCCATGGTTCCATTAGTTCTTGCTTGTGGGCAAATGGTATTTCTTGCAGATCTTGCAATGGGCTATTATTTCTACTTTGTCATGCTGTGGCTTGTAGTCAGACTGGATAACCTTCTTGCGGTAGCTAACTAGGTATTCTACTGTTTCTTCAGCTTCTTCTCTCACTATGTTCACAATTCTAGCTTTGTATGCATTTGTACTTAAGGCTTTGCCTTGTGCAGTCAGAATTAGCCCCTCTGACTCTTTCTTCAACTTTCCTTCTCTTAGCCATTGCCAGGTCTTGTTGTTATCTGTTTTGCTTGCTATTTTTTTTAATGTACTGGCCATGTAATATTTTGCTTTGC
The DNA here is from genome assembly GCA_023653725.1 of Bungarus multicinctus. Classification (NCBI taxonomy): domain Eukaryota; kingdom Metazoa; phylum Chordata; class Lepidosauria; order Squamata; family Elapidae; genus Bungarus; species Bungarus multicinctus. The sequence continues at coordinate 54,627,250 of CM042834.1, forward strand.
CATGTCTATTTTATATTCTTCATTTTTTATAGGCCATTTTGGTTCCTCCAGAATTATTCATTGTGAGACATTGCTATTTATTCATGTGTTCTTAATTTCTGCCTATAATCTCTTTGTCATCAGGAAAACAAGAATTTCACAATGCTGGAGCAATGCTATACTATGTAGATTGTTTTTCAGGGGATACTTCCCACCCCTCTCCTTATGTCCTTATCAGCACTGTTCATGGAAGATGGGTATGTTAATTGTTTGATTAAAACACAATGCATTTACACATTAAATGAAACCCCAAAATAAAATATGACCATGTATTTTAGGGAGAAAGAATGCTTACAAGAAATGAGCAAAGATTATTACAGGCATATTGAAGGAAAACATGGAAATTAAATCATGTTATGGAGATTTATGTACATATTAAACAAAAATCCAAAATAAAATATGACCACGTATTTTAAGGAGAACAAATCCTTCAGAAAATGGACAAAGATTAGTACAGGCATATTGAAGGACAACATGGAAATTAAATCAAGTTATGCAGATTTATTCTTCTGAGTGCAAATGCTGTACAGATATAGATTCAAATTCTTCATTCCATATTTTGGTTCAGTTTGGAAGAAAAGGATGTCAGTATCATCAAATATCTCCAAAAGAAGACAAATTCTTCAACAATTTTTAGGTAAAGATAAGAAACTAAAGTCACTACTTCCTTGTCTCTTTGCTCCTTGTTTTTTTTTAGCAACTTCTACAACTCACAAGATAATTGGATCAGGATATTGACTACATGTTGCTTTGTCTATCATCTTCACCCCCTGTCTGGTAGTGATATATAGGGATATCATGAGGGGGTAGATGATAAAGGAAGAGTAAATTTTGAGAAGAATCTACAAAACTAATCTCACCTTCCTGATAGAGGAGTTACTTTAAAAATATCTCAGAAGTCTAATTTACAAAAATATCTTATGGTAAGTTTTCATTTAGCTCTAGAATTAGGGCACTGTAAAATCATCTCTTCTGTGATTCACCCAAACCTAGACAGATAAATAACTCACTCCTTTGCCTATGGAGATTCTTAGTCATCCAGGTCATGGTTATCCCAAAGGTGCTTTTTTCCCAAGAGACAACTGGATATTTTTGTTTTTCTTTGAAGGTGTTTTGCTTCTCATCAAAGAAGCTTCTTCAGCTTCACACACACACACACACACACATCAATAATACTTCAGTTGTCTCATTATTAGAAACTACAGATGACCACCTCAGTTCCAGTTATATCAGAATCATTCATTCATAAATATTGCCTGATTACCATGATAGTTATTACATATGACCTTTTCAAATGTACAATGTGATTTTCTTCTTTTTCCTCACATGGGCAATCTTTTGTTATGCATGCATCTTGGTGCACATGCAAGTAGCATAACTATTGTAGAAAAATAGGTTAGCTGAAAAAGAGATCAAATGTCTCCATTTCAAATTGCTTTGAACTAGTGGCAGAAAGGAACCAGAGATTTTTAATGGTAGCCTGATTCTCTGAAGTTCACATTTGCCCCAACATCAATGAAAATTTATTGGGTCAAGGATTCATACATTGTAGAAAATAGATATTAATCAGGGTCAAGAAGAAAAGGCTATCAGAATGATATTTCTGACAAAATTTTGTCAAAAAAACCTAGATGTAATTTCACATTGTTGTGTATATAATAACAATTTAATAATTCAAGTGCAATAGATTTTTTTCTTTTAATGAGCTTGTAATCTTTTGCATCAGACTGGATCAGGTCAATTGAATGGAGCTCGAGCATTTACTGAGCAGATTCCCTTCCTGACACCTACATGGAGTTCGCAGCAGACAATTATTTATTGTGCCCAGAAAGAGAAATATCTGTTGCTACCTATGATCAAACTCACAGCCTCCTGATTGTGAGGTGAGAGCTCCACCTGTAGGCCACCGCATTGAATAATTTGATTAATTCTGGTCCTAGTTCAGTCTTAGTTCCTGTGACGATTGGGGACAAGCTGAGACACTATTTCATGTGCCACACGAAAAAAAGGGATAATGTCCAAGTATACCATCATGACATTTTTAAACAAAGAGTGGCATATGCACATTTTAAATAGGTAAACTCAGCTCATATTAGATCATGCTTGGGTTTGATTTCATCATGGTTTTTTTCTACCTTTGATAAACTATTATATCAGTAGGAACCCATCAGCTAATCTTTAGATGAATGTCAGAAAAGAAGTTACAAGTAAGAATTACATTTTTCCCCAATCTCTGTGAACATATTCTTGAAAATGAAATATAGGTTCCAAAGTTTGGTAGCTGTTTCTGAATTCTGACAAAACATTTAAGTAATTATTGCTAGAAACCAGGAAGTTGCTCGGGCGATCTTTCGGCGACGGAGGCCCTGCCGTGGTCGGCTTTTGACCGCTGTGGCTGGAGTCGGGCGGCGGGCGGTCTTGCCACAGCCGGGCCTGGGAGAGGCTGCAAGCCACGGAGCTCGGAGAGGCAGGCCTGGAAAGACTGTGGGCTGCAGGGTCAATGGTGGGGCCGCCATTGGATGGCCGCCCGAACCACCCCGATGGTTACCTGGGCGGTTTTTGGGTGGCGGTGATGTGGACGGCCCTGCCACAGCTGCATTTTGCCATGGCGGCTGGCGCAGGTGGCGCCGCAGCAGCTGTGGGGGTTGTTGTGACGGCCAAAGATGGTGCAGTGGTGGCTGTGGAGGAGAGGACCTGGCAGCCACGGGTGACATCTTACTCTGACCGAGTTTTGGCCATGGGACAGGCTTTGCCCGCTGTGACTGTCGTGGGTGACGCCGCGGCGGTCGCACGGGGGACAGCCCACCCCTGACTACTGGGGCAACCGCGGGTGGCGCTGTGGCAGCCGTGGATGACATCTGGCCTCGGTGGTGGGAGAGCTTGGACTCCCTGATGACAGTGGCAACAGTGCCCTCGGCGGTTGGGACTTCCTGATCCAACAGCGGTGGCGGCGGTTCCAGTGGTGGCGGTTATGGCTTTGGCGGCCCCGACAACGGCGGTGGCGGCAGTGACCAGGTGGCCATGGGGATGACGATGTTTGGTGCCGTCTCCTGGTTTGGCGGGGACTCCAGCCTCGGCGGTGGTGGTCCCAGCGTTGGGGGTGCCACTGGTGCCATTGTCACAGCCACCTCGTGTCGGCGGCGGAGGCAAGGACGGTGGCCGGGTGGGACACAGATGTTGGCTGAACATTTCCAAGCCCGGTCCCAGTCCCAGCCAGTAGGCCCCCCACGTTGCCAGCGTCGGTCAGTAGAGGGTCAGCTGAGGGTGCCGTTGAGATACTCCTCTGAAGATCTATGGGCCTTGACAAATGTCCCCCTTTCTCTTAAGTGGCCCTCTAGACATTTCTTGAGGACAGATCCTGAGATCCAGAGAGATGGTGCGGCCACAAGAAACGCTTGGGGGAGGGTTCCTGTTTATATAAATTTTTATCTAGGCTATTATTGGGGTTAGGGAGGATGGCCAGGTGGGGGTTGGGGGACAACCTATCTGAGGCTGGGGCCAGGCCACGGGTCGAGCATTGCCAGGAGATGCTGGGTCGGGTGGGGTCATATCGAGGATGGGGGGTTGTCCCGGAGAGGGCGGAACACAGTCTATCGGCACGGTGAGTGGGAGAGGCAGATTTGGCAGTTATAGGGGGCCATATCCTATATTGGGAGCGCGCCCCGGCTGCTTGCGCGTGGGGGCGCGCTCCGACCCCCTAGTCATGTCCCATTCCCCGGGTGGTCTGAGTCATCGGGCCCTGGGCCTTCGGCTGATGTTGTGTAACGCCAGGTCCATCGTTAACAAGGCCCCCCTCATCTATGATTTGATTTGTGAGGGGGGAGCAGACCTGGCGGGTATTACCGAAACCTGGCTGGGCCAAGAGGGAGAAGTTCCCCTGGTGGAGATGTGCCCATCCGGGTTTCTGGTCTTTCATCGGCCGAGGGCTCAGGGGAGGGGTGGGGGGGTTGCGGTGGTTATTAAGGAAGATCTGTGTCCTAAGGAATCCACTGTTTCTCAGACGACCGGATGTGAGTCCCTTTTTGTGAAGTTTGGTTCCAGGGTTCAAGTGGGCCTGTTGATCGCATACCTGGCTCCCTGCTATGTGACATTGGCCCTGCCTGAGCTCCTTGAGGTTATAGCCAGCTTGGCGGTTGGGACCCCCAGGCTTATGGTCATGGGGGATTTCAACCTGCCTTCTGCCGGCGGGACCTTGGGGATTGCTCAGGAGTTCATGGCTTCCATGACAGCCTTGGGCCTGACCCAATTAATTCGGGACCCTATTCACTTGGGGGGTCACATCCTGGATTTGGTTTTTGTCTCTGATCAGTGGCAGAATGATCTAGGTATAGGGGATGTTGTTGTAGAACCCCTGTCATGGACTGATCATTCGCTCCTTAGACTCGACTTCTATTCCGTACCCCCCTACCGCAGGGAAGCGGGGCCAATAAAATGGTACCGCCCCAGGCGCCTGATGAACCCAGATAGGTTCCTGATGGAGCTTGGGCCATTTCCCGAGACTCACACACACGACTCAGTCGAGGGCTTAGTGGCTGCCTGGGATAGGGTGGCGGCTGAGGCCCTTGACCGGGTCATGTCCTTGCGGCCTCTGACCCGGTGCCGATCCTGAGTGGCTTCTTGGTTTTCCGAGGAGCTGAGGGAGATGAAGCGCTGGAAAAGACGCCTAGAGAGTGGTTGGAGGGCCAGTCGCTCTGGATCTGACCGAACACTATTATGATCCCATATTAGGGCGTATTTAGTGGCGATAAGGACGACGAGGCGATCTTACCTCTCCGCCCTTATTGTGTCTGCGGAAAATCACCCGGCCGCCCTTTTAGGATGACCCACTCTCTTTTGGAAGTGGAGGTGCGGGAGGATCCCTTGCAGGGACGGGCCGAGGATTTTTCTAGGTTTCTGCAGGACAAAATCACTCAGATCCGGGACAAGCTGGACTCTGACTGGGCATCTCCGGGTGGGGGGGGGGTGGGGGTGGACTTTGGTGAAGTCATTTGGGATGAGTTCGATCCTGTTACCCTGGAGGACGTGGACAGGATATTGGGGGGGGCTTAATGCCACCACCTGTTTATTGGACCCGTGCCCCTCCTGGCTGGTCTTGGCCACTCAGGAGGTGACATGAGGCTGGTTCCAAGGGATCATTAATGCTTCCTTGAGAGAGGGGCTTTTACCCACTGCCTTGAAAGAGGCGGTGGTATGGCCCCTCCTCAAGAAACCGTCCCTGGATCCAGTATTATTGTCGAACTATCGTCCGGTCTCCAACCTCCGCTTTGTAGTGAAGGTTGTTGAGAGTGTGGTGGCATATCAGTTCCCTCAGTACCTGGATGAAGCGGTATATCTAGACCCCCTCCAATCGGGTTTCAGGCCCGGGCACAGCACGGAGACGGCATTGGTCGCATTGGTGGATGATCTCTGGAAGGCCCGAGACAGGGGTTGTTCCTCTGTCTTGGTCCTGTTAGATCTCTCAGCAGCTTTTGATACTGTCGACCACAGTATCTTATTGCGGCGGTTGGGGGGGTTGGGAGTGGGAGGTACCGTTTTACAGTGGTTCTCCTCCTTCCTCTCCGACTGCTCACAATTTGTGTTGACAGGGGGGCAGAGGTCGACCCCGAGGCCCCTATTATGTGGGGTGTCCTAGGGGTCTGTGCTCTCGCCCCTACTGTTCAACATTTATGTGAAGCTGCTGGGTGAGATCATCCGTGGGTTCGGGGTAGAGTTCCATCAGTACGCTGATGATACTCAGCTGTACATCTCTACCCCGGGCCACCCCAACGAAGCCGTCGAAGTGATGACCCGGTGCTTGGAGGCCGTGTGGAGTTGGATGGGTCTTAACAGGCTTTGTCTCAACACGACCAAAACCGAGTGGCTGTGGTTTCCTGCGCCCAGATACAGCCAGCTTATTCCGTTGCTGGCCGTGGGGGGAGAAATTTTGCCCCACCTGGAAACGGCTCGCAATCTGGGTGTCCTCTTGGATGTACAGCTGTCTTTAGAAGATCACATTACGGCCGTTGCCAGGGGGGCCTTTTGTCAGATTCGTCTGATCTACCAGTTGCGGCCCTTTCTGGATCTGGGCGCACTTCGCACAGTCACTTCCACCCTCGTCATCTCCCGCTTGGACTACTACAATGCTCTCTACATGGGGCTCCCCTTGAAGAGTATCTGGAGGCTGCAGTTGGTCTAGAATGCGGCCGCGCGGGTGATCTTACACCGCTCCTGCGCGTGCTGCATTGGCTTCCTGTGGCCTTCTGGATCCGATTCAATGGTGGTAGTGGTAGTGATCATCTTTAAAGCCACTCCATGGCTCGGGACCTGGGTACTTACGGAACTGCATGCTGCCACCAATAGCCTCCCGCTGCCCAGTGCACTCCCACAGGGTCAGCCTCCTCGGGGTTCCGCCAGCTGGGCGATGCCGGTTGGTGGCCCCGAGGGTGTGGGCCTTCTCTGCGGGGGCTCCCTCCCTTTGGAACGACTTGCCCCCGGAGATATGGGCCATCACCGACATTCAGACCTTCCGGTGTGCAGTAAAGACCCTGTTTTTTCAACAGGCCGGCCTGGCCCAGTAACGATTTGTGGGGTTTTAAATTTGGTATTTTTAAATTTTTTATCAGTTTTTATACTTGTTAATTTTATATTCGGCTAATTTAATCATTTTAAATTGTTTTTAACTTTATAACTTTATACTGTTTCTGTTTTAGCTGGCTGTACACCGCCCCGAGTCCCTTTTTTGGGAGAGGGGGCGGTATAAAAATCTAATAAACTAAACTAAACTAAGTATGAAATATGCTATCAGGAATCATTGTAAGGCATATCATTTGTTGCTTTGGTTTATTGTTCTCACACTGAGAACTGAAAGATCCAGATAATCAACAGTTCTCAGTTTTTAAGTCAAACTGAGTAAATGGATGACCAAAAGATGTGTCTATGGAGATTCTCAGTCATCCAGGTCATGGTGGTCCCAAAGGTGGTTTTTTAAGAGGCAACTGGACTTTGAAGATGTTTCACTTTTCAGCCAAGAAGCTTCTTCATCATCTTACTGGTTGGTAGGGAATGGAAGGATTTATACTAGAAGAATTTGTCAGTATAAATTGCTCCATTCCCCACCATCCAGTCAGAGACGAAAAAGCTTCTTGGATGAGAAACAAAACATCTTCAAAGAAAAACTAGAAAATCCAATCCCATATATATGTAGAGAGTTGTCCAGTGGAAAGTGCAGAGTGGATTTCATAGATTGTGTGTTCATGATCATCAACTACCAGTCAGAAAACATGAAGCAAACTTCTTTATCTCAATTTCAACCATATCTTTAACTGAGAAACTGTGAGTATTGTAGACCAAGCTATGCTAGGGGGATTCCTGGACATTTGGCCCTCAGATTCATTTATTTATTTATTATTTATTTATTAGTTAGACTTATATACCGCCCCCTCTCCCAAAGGGACTCGGGGCGGTAAACAGCCAGGATAAAAAAATACACATGCGGAACACATGTACAATATGACAATATTAAAAATTAAAATAATTAAATACAGTTTGGCTCTGATTAAAAATTTAAAACAAAAAGTTAAAAGAGATTAAAAACCAGGTTAAAATTTAAAAACCCCTAGGTCAATCCGGCTTGCCGAAATAGATGAGTTTTAAGTAAACGACGGAAGGTCATGAGATCAGGGACGGCCCTCACCTCCGGGGGTAATTTATTCCAGAGAGGGGGTGCTCTCAATGAGAAGGCCCGCATCCTCGGGGTCGCCAGCCATCGTCCTCGACGGCACCCGAGGACACCGACTCTATGGGAGCGTACCGGTCGGTGGGAAGCCGATGATGGCAGGAGGCGGTCTCGCAGGTATCCCGGTCCCGAGCCATGGAGCGCTTTAAAGATAATAACCAAGACTTTGAAGCGCACCCGGAGGGCCACCGGGAGCCAATGCAGCGCGCGCAGAAGTGGTGTAACATGGGAGCCCCGAGGAGCTCCCATTACCACCCTCGCGGCCGCATTCTGCACCAACTGGAGCCTCCGGATGCTCTTCAAAGGCAGCCCCATGTAGAGAGCATTGGCATAGTCTAGGCGGGAGGTCATCAGGGTGGAGGTGACCGTGCGAAGCACATCCCGATCCAGATTCATCAGCCATCAATAGACATATAAAGATAAACTAACATTTGCACACCATTCAAAAGAGACAATAAAAGGCTAAGAAGAAAATAAAAGACAGAACACACCCTCTTCAGCAGCCAACATTGATATAAGAAGAGATTAACATCAGACAAGTAATTAAACAGAAAACAATGCCCTAATAACTAAGGAGATAACCATTCAAGCAGACAACAATCAAGCAGAAAACAATAGTCTAATCAAGGACTACTAAGAAGAAAAATCACACCCCAGCAACACTGGCAGGACAAGCTACTGTATATAAACAGGGAGAAATTACCACATTCACTAGCATTAAAAATGTTACTTAGTCAGGTAATGAAATGCCTGTGAGCGAATAACCAAGCTCAGGGAGTACCAAGGACTCCGTAATATACTGAATCACTGACCAACTTCTTCTATTGCAAAATACACTGGGAATTTTTTCCCCCTGAAATGTTTTTCTCTGCAGCTCTCAACTGGATATGCTGAGACTTAAACTTAATCTTTATTTAGTTAGCTTCTCTTGTCACACCAAATTTGGTCCCATTTTGTTTTGTTTATAGAGAATTATCTTGCTTATAGTGAAGAGTCTCATATTTTTTTGCATAATTTCTTTCCAACATGCCATTGGATTAGAAAGAATAATAAAGGGGCAAAAGAAAATGTACTAGCAAATGTTGAACTCTTGTGTCTGAAGCAATAGAAGACATGGGGAATGGGGAAAGGAACACAGAACTGCCAAAATAACTTATGGGTTTGGTAGACTAGAGAGCAAGGCTGGTGAATGAAGTCCAGGTTGATAGGGTAGCTATTAACTATTTTTCTGTACTTGAACAGAAGTCTTTTGTCACTAATTACCGAACAATGTTAAAGGGGTCAGGATGTATTTAAACTCTATTGTTTGCCATTAAAAGGAACAATTTTTTTTCTTCGTTTCCTCCTCCTCTTTTTTTCCCAAGCACATTAGTTCAATAACTTTCAAGAGAAAGCAGAATTGGCTCAATGGATTAATCACTCTCCTTCCGAAATAAGAAAAGGGTGATTCACTTCAGAGGAAAGAGAACAAGAAGCAAGTGGCCATCAATTTGCTTTGAAAGATTGGAAGCAAAAAGGAGACAAGCAAAAAGCATGCAAAGTTTTTTTATTATTATCATTTATCAATCAAATTTCTATATGACCCATGACTTTAAGTAATTTACAAATAAAACAATAAAATCATATAAAAGTCATAGTTTAAAAACAAAGTAAGAATTAAAAAGAAACAATTTAAAACTTTTAAAAGGCAGAGTGAGGGCACTTCAGCCCATCAGCCATCCCAGGGTTGCAGTATCCTCTCAGAACCCTATTCCAGTTGACAGAGCAATTTTGACTAGCAAGTCAGGGACTAATTGATATGGATGCACCAGGGAGAGAAAAGGTTAGAAGAGAGCCAGGGCTTTAGTCTTGCAAATCTTCATAATCCTTGATATGCCTCAGCAAAGACATTCATAGATGCTTTGCAGGACACCTGCCAGTCACAGCAAGTCATTATTCCTGTTGCAGAATGCGTCACTTCCTTCTGCTAAAGAAATGGGGCAGAATTTGTAAACAACACCTCGAGCCACTTTTTCCATGGTTTTCTTTGAACTCCAGGGAGCTAAAGGCAATTTAAGGAAATATTAATCCTTTGCTGCCCTCAATTCCTGCACACACCTGCTGAGTATATGTACACATGGCTGAGTGCCGACTAGCAAAAGGAATTACTGACTATGGGGGGTAAGAGCATTATGAGAGAAGAATGGTATATATAAAGTCCACTTTGCAACTCAATCTGGGTGATTGAAATGCATCCAGGGGAACCCCTTCCTTTTATATTTTACTAACATTATTTTTTTGTTTTAAGTGTGGTTTGAATCATGATTAAAGCTAGACAAATGCAGAGGTTTTACACACATACACAAATACAAAAGACACACACAGAGAGAGATATATCACTATAAATTGTCAAGCAGCAAAATTGACAATATTTGAAAGTGTGGGTGATTACTGGATTATAAAATGGAGGAGGAGCAGGTAAAAGAAATGATGTTGGCATTGGCTAAAAATTTTGGATATGGCATTAATTTGGATAAATGGCAAATTTTATGGGAAACAAAAAAATGTTATATGGCCACATCATATAAGGAAAACCTATACAAAATGTGTTATAGATGGCATCTTCCTCCAACAATAGGATCCCCAATTATAACTTCAAAAAAGGCAACTATGATCTTATAGTCAACAATCTCTCATCCCTTGATTGGCAAATTCTATTCACTGGATGCAATACTGTTGAAGACCATTAAAACATATTTTTACTTGAAGTCAAAAGAGTCATCAAACTATATGTACCAATAACAACTCCCAAAACCAGAAAAAAACAAATTACCCATAACAATAAGGAAGTTCCAATCCAAAAAGAAATCCCTTTGGTGGAAAAACAAATCTGGTCATGTTGCCAACTTTAAAAGCTGATACAAAAACACCAGATAAAGACTGAATGTACCAATTATCACACTAAACAAGAGGAAAACCTTCTATGTACCAATTCTACCCACGCTTTCTTCAATTTTGTAAACAACAAACTAAAAGACTCAAGGTCCATCCCACCCCTAAAAGAACCAAATGGTAAAGACTGCAACGACAACACTATTAAAGCCAACCTCTTTAACACATTCTTTGGCTCAGTATTTGTAAACAGCGATGGATCATGCCCAATATTTCCTAGTCGAACCATAGACAACTACAATGATCTAATGCATATTGATTTTACAGAAGACATTGTTGAAAAAGCACTACACAATCTCAAACCATCTTTATCTATTGGACCAGACGGAGTTTGTGCCTACTTCTTAAAAAAGCTATCCATGGCCATAGCAGAACCTCTAAGCATAATCTTTGAAAAATCTTTCAGGACCAGCTCCTTGCCAAAACTATGGTTACAAGCCACAGTCATCCCCATCTTCAAAAAGGGAAACCCTAGCCTAGTTGAAAATTACAGGCCAATCTCTTTATGCTGCGTCACCTGTAAAGTCATGGAATCAATTATTAACCAATCCATCATCCTCCACTTAGAGACAAACAACCTACTCTCTAACAAACAGTTTGGCTTCAGAAGGAAACTGTCCTGTAATCTGCAACTCTTGCACTCTAAAAACATATGGACTACACAACTTGATCAGGGCAAAGCAATTGACACAATTTACATAGACTTCTGTAAAGCCTTTGATTCAGTGGTATATGACAAACTACTCCTAAAATTAAGGTCTTATGGTATCTCTGGATACCTGCATAACGGGATAGAAGCATTCCTGTCAAACAGGCAACAAATGGTCAAAATTGGGAGCGTCCTATCAAATCCTGTACCTGTCAACAGTGGTGTCCCCCAAGGCAGTGTTCTAGGACCAACTCTCTTCATACTCTATATTAATGACCTCTGTGATTATATTAAGAGCAACTGTGTTCTTTTTGCTGATGATGTAAAGCTATTCAACACCACTGACAATACTGCTACCCTTCAAAAAGACCTCGATTATGTGTCAGAATGGTCAAACAAATGGTAACTTTAGATCTCAACAAGTAAATGCTCTGTCTTGCATATTGGCAAAAAAAATCAAAAAATAAAATACAAGCAGAATAGTCAAGACCTTGTTGATGACACAAACTTTATCAAGGACCTTGGAGTACTCATCTCAAATGATCTAAGTGCTAGAGCCCACTATAACTACATAGCCAAAAAGGCATTAAGAGTTGTTAACCTAATTCTGCATAGCTTTTTCTCCGGTAATATCACTCTACTAACTAGAACATATAAAACATTTGCTGGATCAATACTTGAATACAGCTCATCAGTCTGGAATCCACATTATATATCTGATATTAATACAATTGAGAAAGTCCAGAAATATTTTATGAGAAGAGTCCTCCACTCCTCTACTCATTAGCAGAATACCTTATGCCACCAGACTTGAAATTTTAGAGCTAGACAACCTAGAACTATGCCACCTTCGATTTGATCTAAGTATAGTACATAAAATTATATATTGTGATGTCCTACCTTTCAATGAATACTTCAGGTTTAATCAAAACAATACAAGAGCACAAAATAGATATAAACTAAAGATAAACCGCACCAAATTTGATTGAAGGAAATACGACTTCAGCAACAGAGTAATTAATGTCTGGAATACTCTACCTGACTGTGGTTTCTTCTCCAAACCGCAAAATCTTCAACATTAGACTATCTACTACTGACCTCACCCCTTTCCTAAGAGATCTCTAGGGGGCGTGCATAAGCACACCAAAACGTGCCTACCGTCCCTGTCCTATTGTTTCTTTTTTTTCTTATTCGTATCCATTTCATGTATTTATAACCATGTTTATACTTATACCTGTTATCTAATAATTGTTTGACAAAATAAAATAAATAAATAAAACAAAATTGGCCAAAATGTATCAAAATATATCACCCAATTGCTAGAAATGTACTCAAGAATATGGATAATATTACCATGTATGGTGGAAATGTAGAAAAACCCAAGAGTTTTATTTATTTATTTATTTAAGTTTATATAAGAGTTTTGGCATAGAATCCAGAGGTGGCTGGACAAGATGAAAGGGCAAAAAGTGGAATATAAACCAGAATTTTTCCTATTCAGAATCATAACAGAAAAATATAACAAGGAGGTGATCTATTTAATAATACACGTGATCACTGCAGCAAGGTTATCCTTTGCTCAAAAGTGGAAAGATAAAGAAATTCCCGATGAAGGTGAAGTAATAGAAAAGATATGGACTTGAGCTGAGATGGATAAATTAACTTTGGAAATGAAAGATAAAGAAACAGAATACTATAAAATATGGGATAAATTCTGTCAATGTTGGGAAAAAAGAAAGGATCTAGAATCAAAAGATAGGAGGGTTGGCAGAATGGATGATTAGAAACAGAAAATGTTGTATAAATGTATATAGAACATGTTCTTTATACCATAATATGTATGACAAACAGGATTGTCATACCACGTCCAATGTTTTTAACAATTTATTCAATAAAACTTTTGTTATAAAAAAAATAAAAAATGAAAATGTGGGTGATTGTGGCACAACTCAGAAAAGGATGATATGTTCTGAGATCCACTAAGCCTATCTAATTGTGTCAGATTTTATCTCTCATTTCCAAACCGTGAATAGTTTCTAGACTGGTCATTAAATGTTAATATGATAGGATTGTCCAGCGTTTGAAAAGGAATGAGTTGATGAACTATCTGGCTTTAGCAATACTAAAAGAAGTTGACATTTCTCTGAAGACTTAGATGCCTTACCTTTAATGAAGAAAAGCTGCTATTCATTGCAAAAAGAAAATGAGTTTAATACTTTCCCTTTCATTTCTTTGGAAAATAAATGAAAAAGAGTCCTTACTGCAGAGCAAAAATGGGTTCCAAACATGAGGATATTCAAGTCCCATCTGTAATGCTGGAGAGCCAACTGTAATATTACTGGTGTCTAGTATAGATAGGAGGAATCCATAAGGGTTTCATTCTGAAATATAAATTGTTGCTAACTCTGGATATCAAAGAGAAAAACTTTTAGTTCCTCTCCACTTCCAACATTAAATATGATATTGAAATGAACGCTTATCTGTGACCAGTGAAATACCTTCCCCATAACGAATTGAAAAGGATTTTAATCTGCAATTAAAGTTTTAGTTCACTAATCTACTTAAATCAAATTAAATAAAACCCACAGTTTTCTTTTTAATCTCGCATGGACCTGGAAAGAAAAGCCATGTTTATTACAGTTTTCTAACTGCAGGACAGAAGGCAAGAGACACTGTGCATATGCACATATACCTGCATATGTGTCTGTACACCCAAATGTATGGACACACAAACACACACACAAAATCCTAGGCATTCCATAGCTAAAACTGTACATAACTGAGCATTTCAGTCCAACATTATTATAACAACTGACAGTGATTAGTCCTGTTCAAACATTCAGTACTGTGGGTCACAGCCATATGGGGGATTAATTGAGCCCTTTGAAATATATTCTGACACCATTATACATCAGCAGGGGTGAACAGCTGGCTCTGAAGAGCTGATTCTGTGCTGACCATGATATTCATGGAGTATGAAACTCTTAAAAAGGCTTTCTTCATACTAGATAAGTTACAGATGTAATGATTTGCCATGTGTCCATCATGTTCCCAAACTTTTTCAGTCTACCGCCCCCTTGGTGCTACAAACTCATCCTCGGTGCCCCGCATCCAGGGGTGGGATTCAAATTTCTGTGTGCATGGCCTAATTTGAGGGTATGGCTTGCAGGCCATGTGATTGGGTGGGCGTGGCTTGCTGGCTGGATGTGGCTTGGTGGTAACATGACCGGGTAGGTGTGGTTTGGTGGTTGTGTAACTGGGTGGGCATGGTCAGGTGACTGGCAAACCAAATACAAATGGTTCTCACTTAATGGCCGGTTGCTTAGCAAGTGTTCTAATTTATGACTGGCCTCCCCAGAGGGCAAGACAAGAAACAATGGATGGAAACTAATCAAGGAGAGAAGCAACCTGGAATCAAGGAAAAACTTCCTAACAGTGAGGACAATTAACCAATGGAAGAACTTGCCTCCACAAATGGTGGGATCTCCATCACTAGATGTTTTTAAGAAGAGTCTAGACAGTCACTTATCTGAAATGATATAGGTTCTCCTGCTTGAGCAGGGATTTGGATTGGCAGACCTCGAAAGGTCCCTTCCAGCTCATTCTATTCTATTCTATTCTATTCTATTCTATTCTATTCTATTCTATTCTATTCTATTCTATTCTATTCTATTCTATTCTATTCTATTCTATTCTATTCTTGAATTGTGTGGCTTTTAAATTTCTAAATATGAACATAATATAAAAACTAGCACAAGAACTGCCTATCCAAATGGTATTCTGTTGGAGATGTATCTTCTATCTTATGTTTTTCAAAATGGGCTAGAGACCATATCAACAAGACAAAAGGTTGTGTGAATCTAAACCCAACATATATGGAGGGAATTATATGGAGGAAGACTTAGTTATAACTACTGTTGCATATTCTAGCCTTCTCTCAAGGTAGATGAATAGGGACTCTCATCCCCCACTGCAGTCTCTAGTCACACTTATTTCACTTGTGAGCATTTGGTTCTTCCTATGTCCCTCTTTGACAACTCGGTATCCAACAGGGATGGAGAAGCCTGGCACATCCTGAAATGTGGAAGTTTTGTGCTTGATGGACAGCATTTCAACCAACCTAGCTGAAGCCACAACTTCATACTGAGCACCAGCCCATTGCTTGTAGGAGAAACACACCTGAAACTTTGCAGCGCTGGTGTATTCAGTAGGTTTGATGTTTCATTCATTTCATTGTGGAGATCTGAGGAGAACAAACGATCCTCTGAATTTCACAGATAAGAATTTCACCTTATCCTGAGGTGGCAGAAGTGACAGTGAAAGGATGCCTAATTATCCTCCTCCTCAAGTTGCAGCCTTCAGTTGTACATATCCCCAGCTGCCTTCAACAAGGAAGCCTTTGGAGCTTCCACTGTGCAGTCAAAAAGAAGAGTTTGTCTCTGGGAAATGCTTCCTTTTTAATTACCTGCCTTGCCTTGATAAGGATAGGAATCCTCTATACCCTAACAACACCTCGGTTTAAAATTAAGATTCTGTTCCAGAAACATTTTAAAAAATCAGCTATGGACAGTACAAATAGAGATGCAACTTCTCATCCTAAGTCTTTTTTTTTTTTAATTTCCCCCCCTTTTTTTTCATTTCTAAATTTATAAGGTAGCCAATTCCTCGAGAACTCTGGTGGCTGACAAATAGAAAAGAAAAAAAAAACATATGAAGATACAAATGAAAAAGAATCCTGGCACACCAGACCATTCAGCAGATGTAACAAACAAAAACCTACACTGAAACTTGGCCACCCAGTCACCCTGCTCATCCTTGGACCTGGGAGAGCAATCAGGTTTTTAACAGTTTCCCAAATGTCACAAGGCTAGAAACCACACAAATCTCAAGGGGAGGGGGGGAGAACAAGGTTTGAGCGCTAGATGCAGCAACAGAATCTTTCTTAAGATCTATTACCACAACATCATTAACTGCTGTTGGAAGGAGGTATTAGGGTATGAGTGATGGCAGACCAAGTGAGGCTTAAAATGTTAACTGCAGGAAAAGCTTTGGATATCTTAAAAGTAATTTCAGATGATGACTTAAATTCTTGTCCTCCTTGTAATGGGACAGAATTTCATCTTTGCCCTTAGAAGTGTAAAAACTGGACTTTACACTCGCATGTTTACCCAGCTTGCTCTATTACTGTGAGTGGGAAGCAACTCCACCCATAGATGTTCGTGGAGCTTGAAAGGAACAACTTAAAACATTAGGTCATCCTGGTGTTAAATCCCACAGAGATTTAAATGTACTTCTATCTATGGTCTTTGTCATCTGATGGGTACCGGCCTGGGGAAGGCTGTTTTAGGTTTGAAATAAGCACATGAAGCAGATAATAACAGACATATGAATACAGAAGGCTAAGGTCAGAACTCCACAGAAGAGACCAAGTGTCAGACTCCGGGAGCTTACCCACATCTGACCCTATACTGCTCAAGACTCTACAACAGTCACCAAATGGACTGAAAATGTGCAAAGTGGAACTACAACTGAAAACCCCAGGGCGTTTAGAGACAATCATTATGAAATAGAGGACATCCTAGATTCCCGTAGATGTAGGGTTTTTTTGCAATATCTCATGAGGTGGAGAGGGTACCCTGTAGTAGAAGCATCCTGGGTACACCATGTGGATATAGCGGCTCCATGGTTACAATGACTATACCAACGCAAACATCCCACAAAGGCAGGAGGAGGGGAGAGATTAGTAATGCTACAAGCACTAATATGTCCTCTTATCTTGCAGACAGATCCATGGTAGGGGGGCCCCACATGTTGGGCTCTGGGAGCTTACCCACATCTGGTGCTTGCCTGGAGCCCGAAACTTCGATGGGGCAGGATCTGCCACGGGTACTGATGGGTGTTCCTGTTGCTCCAAACTGTGTTGGTGGCGCATGGAACTGGTGCTGTGCCTGCAGATCTCCTGGTCTGCCGAATGCAAGCCACCAACCACCTGGGACCCACCAACCCTTCGGGATGATGCAGCATGCAACCCTCCATGATGTGGGGCTGCAATTAGGGGAGGGCTGCAATTAGGGATGCTGCGGTTGGGGACATGCTGTTTGCATTAGAGGGATATGGGCATCGGATGGATGGGAAGACAGGGGGTGGGTGGATACTCAAGGGGGTGACAGGGGGAGCGGGTGCGGAGCTGACAGACAGGCATGGCAACAGCATGGCAAATGAGGGAATTAGGAAACAAAGGCTAGGTGTTGGAAATAGGCACAGGAAGGAAGTGGGGGGATGTGTGGTTAATCAGCTGGTGTCAGGTTAGCTGGGAGGGGTCAGGGAGATGGGATAAGAGGCGCTGAGAGACGGATATTCTCAGTGCTGACTTTGTTCGGGATCTCCATTTTTGCCTACCAGGACTGGAAATGCTGCAATAAACTTCAAAATTCACCAACATAGTTTGTGAGTAACGTAGTTTGTCTGTAAGACTTATCCAGTACCCAGCTGGGGCTGAAACCAAGGAGCAAAACTAGAATGGGAATCTGTCATAGAGGATGGGACCAGACACACAATCAAATTTCCAGTAGTTGACATGAAAGGCACAATTATATGTATCTGGGGCTAATGAAAACACTGTGGTTCTATAAATCTAGCAAACTCTAGATATAAATTCCTCTTAGTTTTTCTTCCAGCAGCAAAAGCTAAGATTCTATGCAGCTAATGAATACATTTTACTGAAAAGAACCCCCTCAGAAGTATTCCTGACATCTTTGTTTACACCAAACGAGTTAGCAGTGATTGATGTAATTCAAATGAACACTAAAGGAATTAATGATTAGGACCATTATTTTAAAACATCCCTTCCCCCCCCCCCAAAAAAAAAAGAAAGCAAGCGAGAAAGAGAGTGAGAGAAACAGAAGAAAACAATTAGAAGCCTTCAGTACTTATCTTTCACAGTGTACTTCCTGCAATGATCACATATGATATTATGCTTATTAATAAATTCTGGGATGGGCAAAAGTGTATAACGAATGTGTATTCTTGCAAAAATTAATAAAGGCTATCCTTATTTACTGAGTAATGCTCTTTTTTATTTATTTTTTGCTGCTGCTGCTTTGAAACTGACCCCATTCCATGGGCTAGGAGAAGGACTAGAGGTCATTTATTTAAAAATTAAAACAAATAATTTGCTTGACTTTCGTGCATTCCTGATAGTAACAACAATGTTTTTATTCCTTTTTTTCCCTTTCTATGACCTTTCTTTATTTCCATTGGCCTTTTCCTGCTTGTACCTCATAATGGCACAAATTTGTCCTGGCAACCTTTTTTCTTCTGTTGTATCCCTAAGGTGTTGTTTTCATCTTGTCCCCTGACCCACTTCATTAAGAATAACTGGCTGCAAGATGTATGGAGAATGGGATCAGGTGAACATTTACTGATATTTTAGGGTGATGTGATTAACTTGAAACAGTGTTGGATAAGGCATTCATCAACCAAGACTGTAATTCAAAATACAAATATTTGATCCATTTATTATTTGGGTGTATGTATATATGTATATACATACATAAACACAGACCCATTACACTGTTCAGTACTTATGAACACAGTCTTCCTGTTGACCCCCCTTGAAGTGCAGAGAAATTAGTTTGATTCACATTTTAACATGGAGTGATCCAATTTACATTTCCCGAATTAATATATGAAAGAGAATACAATTATCATTGACGTTTGACAACATATTTTATAACACAATTCTCTTTATAAAAATGCATGTACTGTATTTATTTATCTATGTGTGTTTCTAAAACTTATTGTCTGCCCATCTTAACATAAGGTAAGAAATAAAAATACACCTACATTTAAACAAGAGTACATTAAAACCAAGATTAAAACCAAGGACACATGGGGGAGGGTGGGGACAGAATGAGGGTGGGGGAGGTGGGATCTGTTGTTATTCAGTCAGTCAATTCCACTGTGCTCTTCCCCCATTGGGACCCCAAAGCCAACTGGAAGAGCCTTATGAAAAGATAGGAGGATTGGGGCCAACCTCACATCAGGGGGCAAGATGTTTCAGATAGCAGGACCAACAGCAGAAAAGGTCCCCTTTCTGGACCCTGCCAGCTGGGTCTGATGGGACCTGCAGCATGCCTCCTCTGCCAGCATGAATGGCACAGGCCAATCCCACTAGAGTGAGACCGTCCTTCAAGTAGCCTGGACTTTTTTTTAGAAGGGCTTTAAAGGTGATCGCCAACACCTTGTATTGCACCCAGAAGCAGAATGCTCACCAATGCAGCTCATGGAGCAGTGATGTTACAGGGGCCAGTTGTGGAGCCCCCAAAACTGCCTGTGCTACCACACTCTGCACCAGCAGTAGCCTTCAAATGCTCTTGAAGGATAGCCCCATATAGAGTGCATTACAATAGACTAACCATTAGATGACTATGGACTGAACGACTGGGAGTATATAAGCTATAAAATAGATTAAAGTAATTTAGTACAAACATGCATAATGATTTTCATGCAATATATACAGCACATTTGTACAAAAGCACTGATGATTTTTTTATATAGGCTTTTAAAAAGCACACAAATCAGCCAGAAAGCTGGAGAACATGTCTTCAGAAATTCCCTTTAGCGTCTGTGCCATCACTCTGATCTGATAGTGATAATTATTTCATTCCAAGACACCAATTAAAAGAAAGTTTTCAACCGAACTTCAGAACTAGAAGAGGAACTATGGAGGCTTCTGTATGGCATGCAAAAAACTGTAAACCAATCTAGCATTACATTCTAGTTACAGTATGTAATGTATGTAATATTCTGGAAATCATTCTATTACAGTTATGAATTCCTTCTGGGAGTCAGGTAATGTCTTTTTATTTAATATTCTCAGATTGCCCGATGAAAAATATCTGAATACACAGCAGGAAGAGGAAAAGAAATAGGTCAAACCAATGTAAAACTGTATTCTGCTAAATGTCTAAAAAGACAACACCAAAGAATGGATCCTGATCAATTCCAAGCAAAATCATTGAATATATCTGTGTGCAATACTGTTTATATATGGAACGGGCAGGATGTCTCTGAGCCTGTAATTCACTTGGAAAACTGTCAAATGGCTTTACAATGTATTTCTGAAAAATATACTGGATAGAGTGAATTTTAAAGAGGCATCCATATGATTTTCATTTGTCAAGTGAGACAAATCTGATCAAAATATAGATCTTTCCTGATATCATAGTATAAAATTATATCTTATTGCTTTAGATCATTCTATGTCTCCTTTTTTATAATTCTAGTGTTTTCTGCTTTAGCAGATAACATAAATTCTGGATCATCTCATTTTTGTTCAAGACAGATTTCCATATTACAGCCATTGTCTTTCTTAATCTAAAATATATACACATGTGAATGCACAGACAGTACATTTACTATTATTATTTTTTAAAAACTGCAATTTACCCCATATCTAAGAAATAAAACATGAAGACAATTCACAATAAATTCTCTATGTCTGTTTTGGAATATTTAACAATACATGAAAATGATATGAGAACAAATATTAAATATTTCTAGATTAATATTCCTAGACTAAACTCTCTTTGGAATGAGCTTGAAAATGACTTACTGGACTTCCCACCCCTAGCACAGCCCTTTAACCAACATACTAGATTTCCAATGTAATCATAAGACAACGTGATAGAAGCAAGTTCTCTTTAAAAAAAACAAAGCATGGGATCATAGTTTTCTTTCAAATGTAATCAACGGACAATGGAAACTATGAATGCTAGGTCCACATGAGATAGATATTTGACATCTTCTCAGGCAAAGACTTAAGAAACAAAATCTATTCAGGAATAATATCTGTGGGCAATAATGACTACCATGCCATGAAACTTTTACCTTCAGTTTAAAAAACAATGTGGAGTAAATCATCTCTAAAGCCCCTTAGTTCTCTTCAGACCTAAGCAATATCTTCTCAGTAGTGTTGAAATTAGATTCATCTATCAGTGGAGTCATTTTCCCTACATGGACAGGGGAGGGAATGTCAAAACATCTCAGCACCCACTCACCCTCAGCAAATTCCATCCTTCCAAACATGATCTGGCATTCTTAAAAAGGATAATTAAGAAAAGTATTGTGCTTCCAATAAGTCTTTCCTGCCTCTAATAAGACTTTCACTGGTGATGTAGGCTTTTGTTTCTTTAGTATATCATACTGCCACATCACTTGAATTAGAAAAACTTCTAAAAATGAGTTGTGAAATAGTAGGGAGAACTATGGTTCTGTGTAGATTTTTTAAAAATCGCATCAAATTACCTGAGTCTCTTACATCTATAACTAATTCTTCAGATTGGAGCTACTAGAAACTATGTCTGACTTAATAAGAATTTATTCAAATCAGTGATGGGATTCAAATTTTTTTACTACTGGTTCTGTGGGCGTGGCTTGGTGGGCATGCAGGGGAAGGATACTGTAAAATCTCCATTCTCTCCCCACCCCACTAACCTGCTTTCCAGCTCCATTTGCAGAGCTACAAAAGAAGATCCAGCCAATCAGCTGGGATTCTAGAGGCAGGGAATAGATGAGGGCAGGGCCAGTCAGATGTGATATTCCGAACTACTCAAAATTTCCACTACCGGTTCTCCGAATTACTCAAAATTTCTGCTACTGGTTCTCCAGAACTTGCTGAATACCACCTCTGATTCAAATCCTGGAATGACAGAAACACAGTAAATCTGTAAATCAGTCAATCAGTCAACTCCTTGAAATATAAAACCATCAGAAGATCTTCTATATCCCCCTTTTTTGCTTTCCGTTTTCAAAGAAGTTCAACTGAAGATAACATGATTAACCTGAAATTCCACATGTAACATTATTATATATCAGTGTAAATTTGAAATAATTACTAGAGTTAAACTTACTAGAGTTAAAATAAAAATCAAAATAGAGAAAATTCTGATTACATTTAAATCTGCTCAGTTGCTATGAAGGGGGTCATCCATACATCTGACTCTACCATGAACTGGTCCTCATGTTTGAAGCCACTTCAGACCCAGATTTTCTCATGTCAATCTGAGAATCTTATTCAACATCAGAAAAAGTAATCTATGCAACCCGTGCTTCTGAATACTTCTTCTTTCTTCTTTCTTTTTTTAAATCATCTATTAGAGTCACAAAATGAAACCCATGTGGGAGAATGCCCCTTCTGATTTATTTTCTGTAGAAGGGCATTTTCCACAATGAGCAACATGTTTGTAGAAAGGTGTTCCTTATTTTAACTCAACTCTAATTCTGTAGAACACCAAGAATAAACTGAAGGGATTTTCTTTCGCACTACTAGCAATAAGAGATCAATTGCTCCAGTTCATTAAGAATACATGGCTTCCTTAGATAAGGGATTACTTTAACTCTCATTGAGACAAAACAAAACAATTCAAAACAAAGAAATCTCTTGGTGACAACTTGGTGGCAACTATCTGTAAAAGGAGTATAAAAGCTACACAGAATCCTATGAAATGTTGATATTTCCAAACACTGAAGCAAGTTTTGGACTTATGGTTTTGGAGTATTCATTTCTAATCAGGTAGGCAGATAGGAGCCTGATTTGAAGTGATGAGAGAATAGAATGATTATTACTAGGAAAGTGATGAAGGAAGCTGAAAAGTAAAAATTAATGGAAAGGGGATTTAAGTAAACCAAGAAGAGTTAATGTAGCCAAAACAATGAGCTATCATTCTCCATTTATGGAAACAAGAACACATCAGAGTATTTTTTTTAAAGAAAGGAAAGAGGTACAAACATACATTAATACAGGTGATCAATATAATAGTTGTATAAAAGGAGTTAAGCTTAACAATGATTATCTTGTCATTATTAGCCTGTGGATTCATTCTTAACAAAACTGTGTGAATGTCCATTCAGCCAAGTGGTAAAAAAGTTGTTGAAAAGACTTTGCATATGTTACCCTTACCAATGCCCTATCACCATAAAACAAAGGAATATAGGTTAATTTGGGAGACAGTCATGCTTTGCTAATGAGGCAACTGCAATATAATGTTTGTTTGTGCCAAATGTTATACATGGATCTACTTAACTTATATTCTGAATTTAATGGTTCAGGTGAGTAATGAGCCACGACGAAATGAAGAACAAATACTCATGATGGTAATAATCCAGCTCAATAAAACTTTGCACATTGGTGAAACTTTGATTAAAACTGGACAAAATAAAATAAACTCACAACATTGGGGCTAACCAAGCCTGTGTAAGAAGGGTGAATAGAGAAGTGAAGGAAAGTGATATCTCAGCATCAACATTCTTATACTTTCAGCAATATTTTCAAGGTGTATCCCAAGGTTGTAAGAGACCTTTACTGTAGTGTTACCAGAATGCCTCCAGGCAAAGCTACTTCAGAAACTCAAAGACACTGTAGGAAATGTAAAATGGCAGATTCATTGAGACTGCCTTTCATGGAAGAGTCTGGAGAATTTATCAGCATTTGTGGGCCTTGTGGTAATCCTGTTCATAATACATCAAAATATTCTTTAATATGACTTTTGTTTCCTCCCTTCACATTCTTTGTTACCTATCTCAATCTTTTCATGTTATGAATAACCAAACCAGGGGCTGTTTCCTCATTCTAGCTTGTACACTTATGTAATGTATGTAGGCATGTATAGTAATAGATATACTAGGGGTGGGATTCCACCGATATAACGATATAACAACCGATTTGGTGATCACACGCATTCATGCCAAATGCACACACTCTACATTTTAAAAAGGCAAGCCCATACTTACCTTCAAGTTCAGCCTCTGTGAAGAAAACAGCTGAGGCGTGGCAAACTGCAAACAGTGTGAATCAGCTGTGCTGTAAACAAAGGCATAAAGCACAGGAAAGAGCAGGAGCAGGCAAGCAGACGGCCCCACTTCTTCATTGCAGCGAACCAGTTCAAAGTGAGCTGAACATGGGAACAAGGAGTTCGCTTGATCCAGTCCAAACCAGTAGAATCCCACCCCTGATTTATACTATATATGTATATAATACATGCATATGCGTATCTATTTTACACACACATATATGCATGGGTAGCCTCATAAGATTTCAAATAAATAGAGGTAACTCAAGGCAGAACTGATCTGCTTCCTGTTCTCTCACCACCAACACAAACATACTGACCTATCATTGCATCAGTGAAGAATACTTAAAGAAAGTGGACTGTGTTGCATGAGTCCAAATGCTGTAACCCTCACTTTGAATCATCCATCCGTCCATCCATTCATCCATCCATTCATTCATTGCATGGGTTTATAGGCTACCCAACTCAAAGAAAGTCACTGTCATTTTGGGCACTATGACTTTCCATTAAGATTCCAGATATTAGGACTCTGACATTTTTGCCAGGTAGCTAAATAAATACATACAGGGAGAGAATTAGAAGGATATCTACTTACATAACTGGCTTCTGAGCATTCTTTTCTTTCACCATATGCATGATATTGTGGATATCTTATTCTTCCTGAGGACACAGCATATAGGATGCTGTGAAAAGAAAGAAACAGATGGTGAATCACATGGGGATAATTGGCTGTCAGTGATCAAGACCCAGCCAAAAGATTAAACTGTGGTGGGGGGAGAAAGAAACCGTCCCTGGACCCAGCACTGTTATCAAATTATCGTCCCGTCTCCAACCTTCGTTTTGTTGCGAAGGTTGTTGAGAGTGTGGTGGCACGTCAGCTCCCGCAGTGCCTGGATGAAGCGAGTTATCTTGACCCCCTCCAATCGGGTTTCAGGCCCGGGCACAGCACGGAGACGGCTTTGGTCGCGTTGGTTGATGATCTCTGGAGGGCTCGGGACAGGGGTTGTTCCTCTGTCCTGGTCCTATTAGATCTCTCAGCGGCTTTTGATACTGTCGACCACAGTATCCTATTGCGGCGGCTGGAGGGGTTAGGAGTGGGGGGCACCGTGTTACGGTGGTTCACCTCCTTCCTCTCCGACCGTTCGCAATGTGTGTTGACAGGGGGGCAGAGGTCGGCCCCGAGGCCCCTACTATGTGGGGTTCCTCAGGGGTCGGTGCTCTCGCCCCTGCTGTTCAACATTTATGTGAAGCCGCTGGGTGAGATCATCCGTGGCTTCGGGGTGGAGTTCCATCAGTACGCTGATGATACTCAGCTGTACATCTCCACCCCGGGCCACCCCAACGAAGCTGTCGAAGTGATGTCCCGGTGCCTGGAGGCCGTGCGGAGTTGGATGGGTCGTAACAGGCTCCGGCTCAACCCGACTAAAACCGAGTGGCTGTGGTTTCCTGCGCCCAGATACAGCCAGCTGGTTCCTTCGCTGGCCGTGGGGGGAGAGGTTTTGACCCCCGTGGAAAGGGCGCGCAATCTGGGTGTCCTCCTGGATGTGCGGCTGTCTTTAGAAGAGCATATTGCAGCCGTCGCCAGGGGGGCTTTTTATCAGATACGTCTGATTTACCAGTTGCGGCCCTTTCTGGATCTGGGCGCACTTCGCACAGTCACGTCCGCCCTCGTCATTTCCCGCCTGGATTATTGCAATGCTCTCTACATGGGGCTCCCCTTGAAGAGTCTCCGGAGGTTACAGCTGGTCCAGAATGCAGCCGCGCGAGTGCTTGTGGGTGCCCCTCGGAGCTCCCACGTTACTCCGCTGCTTCGCAGGCTGCACTGGCTTCCTGTGGCCTACCGGATTCGATTCAAGGTGGTACTGATGGTATTTAAAGCGCTCCATGGCTCGGGACCTGGGTACTTACGGGACCGCCTGCTGCCATCGTCAACCTCCCGCCACCCAGTACGCTCCCACAGGGTTGCCCTGCTTGGGGTACCGCCGCCTGACCGTTGTCGGCTGACGGCCCCGAGAGTTCGGGCTTTCTCTGTGGGGGCTCCCTCCCTATGGAATGATCTTCCCCCGGAGATACGGTCTATGACGGATATCCTGACCTTCCGGCGCGCGGTGAAAACTTTATTTTTTAATCAGGCCGGCCTGGCCCAGTAACTGTGTTTTAGGTTTTTAATTAAATTTTAATTGGGGTTTTAGTTTTTAACTTTTAAATTGAATCTGAATTAGACAGCCGGATTAAACTATTTAATTTATTTTTAACTATATTTATTGTATATCTCGTATGTTTTAGTAGGCTGTACACCGCCCCGAGTCCCTTTTTTGGGAGAGGGGGCGGTATAGAAGTTTAAACAAATAAATAAATAAATAAAATAAATAAAGAGAAGATAGAAAGACAGGTTTTTATGAACTGCATACTTTTAATTTCACTGAAGACCTCAAAGAAGGAGAATCTGAGTTACATCCACCGGGAACTTGATCAATATCTGAGCAGATAAAAACAAGCTGGTACATTAGATAAAATTCTGCAAAGGACCATGAGTTTATGGCTTGGCTTTTCTTTCAAAGACTCTTTTTGTTTGGCAAAGGTTTCTGGAGTCAGTTTCAAATCCTTTGGACGCTAGGGAGCAGCATCTTCCTTTGCAAACTTCCTCCTCAACAAAGCACTTACCTACCACTGCCGTCTGTCAACCCTTTTTTTGTTGTTTTTAATGGCAAGGAGGGGAGGGAGAGAAAGGTGGAGGGGAGGAGAAGGAGGGGCTGACTGTGAAACGTTCTTGATGATAATTTGATTGCATGCATTAATGATCAAAGTGTTTCAGACTAATTACTAACACTTACCTCTCAGATATTAAGTTATAATTTCTCTCTCTCTCTCTCTCTCTCCCTCCCTCCCTCCCTCTCTCTCTCTCTTTTACCCCTCGATTTTGATCATCTTATCATCTTTACAATCTTGGAGGGAAGGTAGGAGTAATCGAAAGGTAAAACTCTTCTCTGGTATTGATATTCTTTTGAGATAATTTGATATTCTTTCAGGATAATTTCCATGTTAAACCAACCTAATGAACTGGAAGGCAAAGACTTTATGTGATAGAATAGCAGCACTGGTCCTGGATAGGTGGGTGAGATTTGTCTGTTATGTCTTTTGTCATGCTTAGTGAACTGGAGCAGAGGAGAACCCAAGCCCATTCTCCTCTGTTGTGTGGAGTGACTGAAAGAAGGAAGGCCAGAGGAAGCATTCTGGCATCTCTGTCTTAGAAGTTTTACCCTAATGAACATGTAAAGCTGGATGTGAGCAAAGTACAAAAGTCTTTGTTTCAGCACTGTAAAAGGATATCAGCCAAAATGGTGATAGATGGTTAATGTAGAATCTCTCTCTCCCTCTCCCTCCCCTTTCCTCCCTCCCACTCTCTCTCTCTCTCTCTCTCTCACACACACACACACAGAGACACACACACTACTCTCACTCTATATTGTCTCCATCTCTACTTCTAATTATATCAATTTATCTATTAGATAGATAGATAGATAGATAGATAGATAGATAGATAGATAGATAGATAGATAGATAGATAGATAGATAGGTAGATAGATAGATAGATCATCTAGCTATCTATTATGTAGATGCCAGAATGTAGCTACTGGCATCTAGCTTATGTTGCCTGGAATCTTCTCATATCCCACCACACCCTGGAAAATTAACCTCACGCTCATGAGTAGTGTGAACATGCTACAAAATATAGATTTTATAGGATCTGGTGGGAAGGAGGAAGTGCAAAGTAATATAAGAAGTCACCTTATACTAAGTCAAATCATGGTTACTTCTGACCTGGAATTGTCTACTTGGATTGGCTGAAGCAATCTAGCATTTCAGAACTATTTATTTTTCTCTTCATCAAGAAAATATAGGAACTGAAAAGTGTTCGTTCTGTTGCTGAGCTATAATTCTTTCCTAGAATGCTTGTGAAATTCAGCTCTTTGGTCTACAAAGGTTAATCCAAAGCATTCTGACTGAGGAATTCTGGGAGCTGAAGTCTACAAATCATAGAATTACCAAGATTGGAGATCATTTTTTTAAGTGATGCCCTTTAAATGCACTGGATTATCATTCTCAAAAAAAGCCATTGGTTGTTGAAGACTTTAGGAGTAGTTCAATTTACTCGAAAGCCACAAGATTACATAAATGTGATAAACACAAATAAAACTAAACCAATAAAACCAGATAAAACCAGCATGGTTGCATAAATAATTCTCTGACAAACTGAGAGATGAAAAGAACAAGTATAAAGAGGGATAGATAACTAAAACAGAATTATCAGCACATAACCCGAATCTGAAAAAAATGGAATCTGGAATGCTAAGGTTCAGAATGAACTAAGACTTGCAACAAATGGCAGAAATAATAATAAAATAAGTTTCTTTCAATATGTAAAAAAATACGAAAAAAAGCCAAGGAAATGATCCGCTACTGGGAGAAGATGATAAGGAGTGACTGGTAGTAAAAAAGTGGAATTGCTTAATTCATTCTTTGTTTCTGTTTTCATGTAAAAGGGAAAAAAACAGTCCAACCTATCAAAATCAGCAATATAGGAGACAGAACAGGAATGCAAGTCAAAAGAGGGGGAGGGGAAATGATAAGAAAACACCTATCCATTCTATATGAGTTCAAATTGCTGGGACCAGATGGTTTACACACCAGGGTTCTGAAGGAGCTGGCAGATGTGATGTTGGAACCACTGAACAAAATCTTTCAGAGCTCCTGGAGTATGAGGGAACTACAGAGAACTGGCAAACAGCTGATTTGCTTCCAATCTTCAGACAGGGAAAAAAGTGGATCCAGGAAACTACAGACCAATCAACTTGACATCAATACCTGAAAAAATCTTAGAAAAAATATCAAGCAGTGGATTTGTAAGCAACTAGAAATGAGCAAGGCTATTATTAGAAGCCAACAAGGGTTTGTTAAAAATAGATCATGCCAGACAAATATCGTTTTTTGACAAAGTGACTAAATTAGTGAATCAGAGAAATGCAATGGACATAATTTACTTAGACTTGAATAAAGCATTTTACAAAGTAGACCACAGCCTACTTCTTGATAAGAAAAAACGATGTGGAACCATCACCAGATGGATTCACAATTGGCTGACCAACTGCACTCAGCATGTAGTCCTTAATGGCACTACATCTGCATGGAGAGAAACATGCAGTAGAGTACCTCAAGGTTCTCTCATAGGTCCATTGCAGATGCAAAAAATCAGGATCCTCCATTAGATTGCAGCATAGAAGATTTATTCAAGCTTATACACAAAAATCTAGTTCTACTAAAGTTTAACACTAAATTGGCACCAAATAAAAGTCAACAGAATTCAAGAGACTTTGACCTTTGACAATTTGTGGCAACATAATGATTCTAAGCTAATGTGCTTAACTCTGCCCAGTAGCGCTGCCTGCTCTTCTTCTTCATCCCAGTAATCTTCAACAATTTCATGAATAAACTACATGAGGAGTTAGAAGGAGAACTCATCAAATTTTCTGATGACACCAAGATAGGGGGAATAGCTAACACTATGGAAGATAAACTGAAGATTCAGAAGGATCTTGGCAGATTTGAACACTGCACCCTTTCCAAGAGAATGCAATTCATTGGTGAGAAAAGTAAGGTCCTACATTAATCAGGAAAAACCACATGCACAATTATATAATAGATGGCACCTGGTTTAACAGTAGTAACTGTATGAAGGATCTTGGAGTCCTAGTGAATTACTCCTTAATATGAGCCATCAGTACGCTGCAGCTACCCCCCCCCCCAAAAAAAAGCCAGTGCAGTTCTAAGTTGCATCGACAGAGAACTGATATTAAGATCAAGAGAAGTGATAGTACTGCTTTATACTGCATTAATAAGATCACACTTAGAATACTGTGTCTAGTTCTGGTCACTACAACACAAAAAAGATGTTGAGACTCTAGAAAGAGTACAGAGAAGAGCAACAAAAATGATAAAGGATCTGAAGGCTAAACCATACTCTACAGTTAAGGGAACTAGATAAGTCTAGTCTAATGAAGAGGAGGATTAGGAATGACATAAAACTTGGTAGTTTTTAAAACTTGGGGTTTTTAAAACTTGGGGTTTTTAAAACTTGGTATTTTAAATTTTTATTAGTTTTATATTCTCTAATTTTATATTCGGCCTCTAATGTAATTGTTTTTAATTTGTTTTTAATTGTATATACTGTTTTTGTTTTTAGTTGGCTGTACATCGCCCCGAGTCCCTTTTTTGGGAGAGGGGGTGGTATAGAAATTTAATAAATAAATAAAATAAATAAATAATAGTCTTCTAGTACTCAAAGGCCTCTCATAGATAAGAGAAGGCTGACCTATTGTCCAAAGCTTCTGAGGGGAGGACAAGAATTAATGAGTGGAAGATCATTAAAGAGAGATCCAACCTAGAACTAAGGAAAAATTTCCTGACAGTGAGAACAAGTACGTAGAGTGGCTTGCCTCCAGAAGTTGTGGGTCCATTCTAACCCTGTAATACTATGTTCTACTTCGTGGGTATCAAATTTGTGTTGTCAGGTTGCCATCATGTGATATATTATGACATTTTCCCCTTCTCGGAGTTGAGGTGGACGTGGCCTACGCATGACTAATCCAGCCTGCAGGCCGCCAGGTTGACACCCCTGTTCTATTTCAATCATGTATGGCTGTGGCTTTCTAGTTTTTAAACCTCTTGTTAAATCTTGCAACCTAAATCTTTGAATGGAGCCCATAATAATAATGAATATTTATCATGCAAAACAACATGAATTTCACCAATATTCTTCTCCTGCTTTCTTAGGATTAAAAACTCTCCATAATTGTGGTGTCTTCACATTTTATGTCGATATCTCTTTCAGCTAGCAAAGGTGTCGAATTTAGAAATATAAGGTCTACTTATAATATACATAGATAATGAATGGATTTCACACAAATTTCTTGGGGGGAAAGTAGAGAACCCCACCATATCAATGTAGTAATGAAAAGGAGACAGAGCTGGCCCTAGGAGATTCTGTCTTCCCCCAGGAATTATTTCACATCTATTGTTCACTTTGCCTCAAATATGTTGCCTCGTGACAATCCTGGCAAAATGGGAAGTGTTACAGTTCTTACTCATTTTTCCACTTTTTTTTCCTACGGAGACTTGCAAGGCCTCTGATCTTTGAAGCATTTATTCATGGTATCAAATGGTATAATTGATAGTTCACTGCCAAAAGGGTTTTTCTTTCCATGAACTGTGGGGGGAAAGCATGAAATATATACACATTGCAGTTGTTGGGAAGGAGGGAGTGGGGTGCATAAAGACAGTGAAAGAGATAGAGATAGTGAAAATGATTTAAAACAGCTACTCAAGAAGTGGTAGTTTGGTGTAATGTAGACTTCCATTGAGCAAGTTAATATTATATAGTGGCTTCCAAGAACTTTTTGTTTAATCCATGAAAATTAGTGTTCAGTCTTTTAATGATTTTAACACTACTGTTTTGTACTGAAACTGATATCTGTAATTCCTTGTTTAATTGATTGTTGTGCCAAGATCAGTGGCAGCACTGAAATGTGCCCCTACCCATGTTTCAATTTTGCCATTTCTGGAGATTAGTTTCCTATCCATTTAGTCTTTCACACAAAGACTTGCTAGCTTGTCCAGTCTAAAATATGGTGGGCTTTGCTGATATATGATGGCAAATGCCACATGACAGAATGAACATGTGCATGTTCACCTGATGTTGTGACATTATAAAATGTTGTTGTCAGGGTTCCAAGTAACAACCTATAGGAAATCAAAACTCCAAGGCAGGGTTCCTCAAAGTATAGATTTATTAGGCATGTCATATTAGCACAGTTGATGAAAACCTGAATCTGAAGTCCCCTGGGTTTCCCCCATTCAGTTCAAATCCAAAGTTCTTTTCTACATTACACACAACTATCACATGCCCCAATCAGATTTCTCTCCCTATCCCAGATGCCTCCCATCCATGCTCCTCCAGATGCTGGCGAGAGTGTCCCTGGTTCACAGAAGAAAGAATGCTATTTTGGCTACATATTCCCCTCAATTATCTCTACTGCCGCTTCCCTTTCCCACAGTTCCAGCCAGCCTTGCTATGGCAACCCTAAAGAGTGCTCCAAGATGGCTCCAGAGTTGACAGCTATGATAATATTGCTGGAGTAAATCTGAAACTATAATTAGTACCTGGACTTATTTAAGAATTAGATCCTTATGTTAGTATCATTATAGTATGGTCTATTGCAGTCAAACTCATGGCATCACATTGTCGTCACCTGACATATCACAACTTTTTTCCCCTTCACTAATCTAGAGATGGGTGTGGCCAGTGTGTGACTTATCTGGCCTGCAGGCTGTGAGTTTGACACCCATGGTCTACTGTTTCTGTTTCACAGCTGGTTCATGCTGGGTGGTTGTTTTAAGCAAACATAAGCTTAAACATAAACATAAGCAAACATAAACCAAAGCTATCATCCAGGATGGATTATACATCACTGATGCAGTGTATGAGTAATTTATTCATATACTGGAAGTTATTGCGAGCCAGTTTGGTAGTCATTAAGGCTTCAGGCTAGAAATTGGGAAATCAAGACTTCTACTTCTGCCTTAGGTACAAAGCCGGCTGGATGATCTCAGCCACTTTCTTTCAGCCCTAGGAAGTAGGCAATAGCAACCACTTTGGAAAAATCTCACCAAGCAAACTGCAGGGACTTGCCCAGGCAGTAACCGAGAATCAGACACAACTGACAGAAGAAGGAAAAAAGATAGAAGCTACAGGTGAGTGAATGAGATTCTGTTGTTTTACCTGAATATGCTTTGTAGATTCTCTTTATAGAAGACAGAATGTAAGGACCTGCCCCTGCTGGTCCCTCAGCAAAGCATGACTCTTGACTCTATTGAATTGAATCAAAAGAACTTTTACTGAGAGAAAGTGGTTGCCGTAAAGTCAGACAGAATTTGAAGATCCTGTGCAAAGCACAAAGCAATTCCTGTTTCCCCAAAACCCAACCCACCTGGCCAGTCCACTGGCAACCAATGTAATGCCACAAAGATGTTTTGAATAAGCGGTACTTAGGTATCTCAACAATGCTGGAAAAGCTTCATTGAAGAAGTAGATTCTCAGCAGGACATCAGAGGGAACAAATTGGGGTGATAAAACAAGTTTGCAGCAAAGATTCGGTCTAAAGATAGAAACTGAATATGAATTGAAGAGAAATATTAATAGATGTACTTGCATAAGGTTAAAAGGGAAAAGAAAACAAAGGAAGTGAGTGAGTGAGGGCAAATAGCATTTCAGATGCAGACGTGTTATGTTGGGGAACCTAGAAATGGCAATCTGCATATAGCAAACAAGGAATTTTTTCTCTTGGGAAGGGAGCTGTTCCAAGGTCATGGGAGAGCTCTGAATTAGATAAGTTTTCATAATACTCAATAGCTTTACTTGTTTCTACACCTTGAGCCAGGATTTATAAAGATCAGTTGAGGCATAAAAATCACAAGCTCTTGTTCAAGGCTATTCATCCCATAAAGAACATCTCTTCCAAACCCTGTCAGTTAGATCCACTTTCACTGGTATAGCAGGGGCCTATATTTTTGTATGTTTTGTCACTGTGGTCTAAGTACTGTATATTGACAAATAATAGCCAAGGAATAAACAATCAAACACATACAGAGAGAGAGACACATACACACACACAATCTCCAGGACTCAATCTTTGACTCATTACTTTTAATGACTGTTACATCTAGTCTGGTTATAATTGATTACTTAATTACATTTGCTCTCCTGTCAGTTTGTGACCCACCTGAACTGTCAACATACTACTACAAATATTCACAGAAACACACACACGTGCATGCACACATTCACATACAGAGAGAGTCAGGTAGACCACTGTTTAAACCTTTACATTGTAATCTGGTTGCAGTCTCCAGAAGGCTCACCATATGTATTGCCTTGAGCATATTCCACTCCCTGATGTTTGTATTGCAGAGCACAATTGGCTGAATCCAAAGAGTGCTTTTACAACGCAGCTTCACTGGAGTGCACAAACACCAAATGAGATGTCACTCTGTTTACTTACATTTACTGTGCACAAACTATCCATTATAGGCACTGCCGAGTTACAAGATGCAGACGACAGAACAGTAAAACTTCAGGCTGCAATGTAAGTAGGTCAGGCACTTTTATTTTACCTCAGCAGTGATTTTTGTATGGAGAATGAAGAAATTTCACTCTTTGGCTGGAGAAATCCCATGGTTTTCTTTTCTTTTACAGGAACATGAAGAAGAGAATATTACTGTATTGGCCAAAACATAGATCTGTTATATGTCACCAGAGTTGCTTTTAGTAAGGTGAAAGTAAAAGTTCCCCTTGCACATACGTGCTAGCCATTTTTGGCTCTAGGGGGCATTGCTCATCTCCATTACAAAGCTGAAGAGCCAGAATTGTCCGAAGATGTGGTCCGTGGTCATGTGGTTGACATGACTAAATGCCGAAGGTGCATGGAATGCTGTTACCTTCCCACCAAAGTGGTCCCTATTTTTCTACTTGCGTTTTTCCATGCTTTCAAACTACTAGGTTGGCAGAAGCTGGGACAAGTAATGGCAGCTCACTCTGTTATGCAGTGCTAGGGATTCGAATCGCCGAACTGACAACCTTTCTGATCGACAAGCTCAGTGTCTTAGCTACTGAGCCCCCATGTCCCTTTTGCTTTTAGTGTGGATATACAAATTAGATAAATAAATTAAATACATAAATAAATTAAAAGCAATGTGGCAAACTAATTTTAGTTTTAAAATGATGGCAAGGAAGTCACCAACATTTTCAGATCTGCATACAGCCTTGACATATCCATTATTCCCCATTTCTTTTTCCACCTGGAGGGTGAAATGATCTAACCACTGTTGTTATGCCTCTTGTGAGAATGAGCGAGATAGGAAATCTGAACATTCAAAAGGCTCCATAAATGATTCATACTGCTCAGACGTAAAAGCCGTGGATGCATCAAAATTAATCTGAGACCACATTTGATCCTGGCAAAGTAAATGAAATTTATGTATCACACCATTCATCATTATCTTTGTCATTGCTTCCACTATCGGCTTAACAGTCTTTGCTGTTTGGTCCTCCCACTTTCCTGGAATCGATTAACAAAAGCAAAGGTGAAAAGAATAACTAGGGCTGCCTGCTCAGAGGCTGCAGCAAAGAGCACTGTAAGGTAACATGAGGCCACTGCATTGCCTATCGCACTGTCTCAGACTTCAGCATTCTCTAGCAGCTCTCATTTATCATTACAAGCCGTGCAATTCGAGACAGAAAAAGGGAGCCAAAAAGGATAGTGTTGTAAACAATTAAATCCTCATCCTTTCCTGAACAGTGTCTATTGCAGCTTTCACTAGAAGATATAAAAGAAGCATTACAAGCTTTTCTTGGAAGTGACCTTCTCTTTGGGTGTGTGTGAAAATAAATAAATAAATAAATCAGACTCTATGGAAGAAACTGTGGAATAGAGTGATCCACCTGTGGCACTGAACACAAAGGACTGAGAAATCTGCAAAAGACTAGTGCAACTTCTCCAAAACTTTATACTTCCTATGCACATCACTTAATGCACACATGATTTAAAACCTCTGACTTTTCAGGGCTGCACTTACTTGGAAATCTTTTTAGATATGTGTGTGTGTATGTATACACATATACATACTCACACATGCACGCGTGCACACACACACACACATGTCTGCATCTTTCTGAAAAAAGAATTTTTTTATTATTATTATTTTTATTTTCAACATTTATATGCAGTACAT
This sequence comes from Bungarus multicinctus, assembly GCA_023653725.1. Taxonomy (NCBI): domain Eukaryota; kingdom Metazoa; phylum Chordata; class Lepidosauria; order Squamata; family Elapidae; genus Bungarus; species Bungarus multicinctus. The sequence goes on from CM042834.1 coordinate 54,663,278, forward strand.
TAAATTACAGCTGTATTAAGAGTTGTGTTCATCAAACAACTTCTGCACAGTCTTGTTCTGTAGCCTTGGGCTGCTCTTGCAGATAGCTTCATGACAACTATTGAGGTTTGACCTGCAAGTGGAGAACTAAACTAATTTTGGATAAATGATTTCATACATCATTAGCAATGAAGCCCTTCATTATGACCACACATAACACATGTATTTTCCATATGCTTTGGTTAATTACTGTATATCACAGAAAGCTCAATAAGAATGGCCTTTGGTCAGATACAGTAGGACTTTATTCATACTCTTCTAGTTCTGGAAGGCTGAGACATGTCATATGAGGTTGACTGTGGTCACTGACACAATATCCAAGGATGAAATTGAACTGGTCTTTGAGTAAATAGGATATTGTGCAAGGTTGTAGAACGATTCTAACATTTTTTGTGTGCCTCTGTAGCCAAGTTGTTCTGGTTCTGTCAAGATTTAGGAAAGAATTAGAGACAAAAAAACACTTGATAAATCAGAAACATATCAACTTTCAGAAAGTCGATTAAGTTCAGTCAGAAGAAGTTTTCTCTAAAAATACAAGTAGTCAGTCTGGATGAATGGTTGAAGTCAATTGAGAATTTGATTGCAGTTCATTGAGAAGGCTATTATATGTGACTTCATGTCCTACCATATAGAACCTCTGGTCACGAATGCTTCTGACTATGACCAAATCCGGTTCCGACCAAAAAATTCACATTTATTTTCATGGCCGATTTCCCCTTCTGCACCATTTCTTTTGTAAGCGCCAAATTTCCAAAATTAAATTCGGGTCACGACCAAAGTTATGGAATGAATTATGGTCATGACCAGAGGTTCTACTGTACAGCAGTATCCAGGGATCAAGTATTTTCTGAGGTCAAAATTAAAGTGCAATATCTGCTCCCTTTTCAAGTAATAAACATGCACTGTTTTGTTTCTATATGATGCAATGACAGGGAATGGTGAAAAGATCTATACCAGGAGTGTCACACTTGTGTTGTCACGGTGGTGCCACGTGACATAACACAACCTTTTCCCCCTTCGCTAAACTGGCATGGGTGTGACCGGTGCATGGCACATCCAACCCATAGACCACGAGTTTGACAGCCCTGATCTATACAGTTAAAATCAGTCTTTAAAAAGTGTTTTTAAAATATATTTTTACTAAGATAGAGAATGGAAATGTGCAAATGCTAGTAGAAAGACAATAGGCAATGTGGCCTGTGGCAAGGAATGAATGTGAAAATAGCTGTGTAAAAGAGAATGATTTTGTACAGTTTATATAACAATAGTGAGAGACAGTTTAGTATAGTATTTCAAGCATCAGGCTAAAACCAGGAGACCATGAGTTCTAGTCTGGCCTTAGGTACAAAGCCAGATGGGGGACCTTGGCCTAGTGACTTTCTCTCAACTCTAAGGTTGAGGCATGTTAAAAGAAATACTGTAATAAGTTGAAGTATATATGAGATATAGTATATACTATAATATATATTTTACTCCAGGTAGTATATATAAGAATTGCATGTTTAAAACAAAGAAATGTAGGACCAAGTATAGATAGATCCTGAAATAAAGTGGACTGGATAGAAAAGTTAAAAATGCTTTAAAAATGTACAGTGATGTAATTTAGTCCCAGAGGGTGTAATTAAAGATCAAATTGCAAAGCAAATATATAAAGGGAACACTGTATGGATTGAGAAGAAAAGGAAGCCCAAGAAAGTTGTGCTTGGATATCATACAAGTAATCCTCAAATTACGACCAGGACTGAGACTAGAAATTCTGCTAAGCAAGGCAGCTATTAAGTGAGTTGTGCCCACATTTATAACCTTTTTGCTATAGTTGTTTACCAAATCAGAGCAATTGTTAAATGAATTGTGTGTTCATTAAGCAAATCTAGACCAATACTTGAATTCAGCTCTGCTGTCTGGAATCCGCACTGTATATCAGACATAAATACAACTGAGCGAGTCCAAAAGTATTTTACCAGAAGAGTACTGCATTCCTCTGTTCGCAACAGAACACCCTACATCACCAGACTTGAGATTCTAGGCTTAGACAACCTTGAACTACACCGGCTAAGATTGGACTTAAGCATAGTACACAAAATCATGTTACAACGTCTTACCAGTTAATGAATATTTCAGCTTTAACCACAACAACACAAGAGCACACAAATGATATAAACTTAAGGTAAACCACTCCAAACTTGATTGCAGGAAGTACGATTTCAGCAACAGAGTGGTCAATGTCTGGAACTCACTACCTGATTCTGTTGTCACCTGCTTAAACCCCCACTCCTTTACCTTCAAACTGTCCTCTATTGACCTCACCCCATTCCTAAGAGGTCTGTAAGGGATGTGCATAAGTGCACAACTGTGCCTACCATACCTGTCCTATTGTCCCCAATTATTAGTTCCTATTTCTTATATTTAAACTTATGTTTATTCTTATTTCTATTGTATTGTAAGCCTTTGACAAAATAAATAAATAAAAATAAATAAAAAATCCAGCTTCTCCCATTGACTTTGCTTGTTAGAAACAGTTGGGAAGGTTGTCCAATGGTGATTACTTGCTTTGAGATGTTGCAACAGTTGTAAATACATGCCAGTGGACAAACACTTGAATTTTGGTCACATGACTGTGGGGGATGCTGCAATGGTTGTAAGTGTATGGACTGGTCATCCCAAAGGTGCTTTTTCAAGAGGTAACTGGTTTTCACTTCTCATCCAAGAAGCTTTTTCAGCTCTTCAGAAAGTCCAGTTGCCTCTTGAAAAAGCACCTTTGGGACAACCCTGATCTGGATGACTGAGAATCTCCATAGACAGGAAGGACTGGTCATAACTCACTTTATTCAGTGCCATTGTAATTTTGAACCATCGCTAAACAAATGGTTATATGTCAAGGACTGCTTGTAATAAGTCATGCTGTCCACAGATGCATGCATGCCTAGAAGAATGGAGAACTGGGTTCCCACATGGTTGTGGTGGAAAAATGGGAACAGGGAGTGCTACATATGCATCCTTTAGCACCTGAATCAAAGGCAAGATAGAAATATAACAAAGTCATATCTGGAAGAAGACAGTGAAGAAACCTCCTGCTTAACCTTATCCAGTGTTATAGCTTATCAGAGCAGCCACCACGTATAATAAGCAAAATTTCCTGCCAGAATGAAAGCACTGATTGAGTACTGATTGGAGAAGATAAAAGTCTTTTGCTATGAAAATTAATATTAAGAAGCTAAACAAGAGTTAAACAGAATGAGAAAAAGAAAATATCACTCTTACGATTTAACTCAGGGGCTATCCTTTCAGACAGAAATGCACAGCCACATTCATAGGAGATCAGATAGGACTCAGGATACACAAAACACTGTTTAAATCAGTGTTTAGTTCATGCTGGCTGGGCAATTCTGTGAGTTGAAGGCCAAATATCTTAAAGTAACCAAGTTTGAAAAATGCTGGTTTAGATCAATTTATAAAAGAAATTAACAGAAAGGGATCTTAATCTTTATCTAGCTCCACTTTTCCCTTTAGGCTATAAGCCTAAGGCTATTTTCTTTCGATTTGTTAACACTGCTCAGAATTAGAATCTTTTTTGGTGTTGGGCAAGGTTATAATAGAGAGGACGGATGTTAGCTTAGGTGGAAGGGGAGGGACTGGTTAATAAAAGTCACTGAGAAGCAGTTGCTCTCAGCGCTGGTTTAATTCGGGATTGCCACTGTTGCCTGATTGGAGGAAACGAATTATAATAAACAAGTCTTTCCACAATAAATGTGAGTAAAGTCGTTTATTAACAGAATTCCTACTGTTTCCAACAAGGGCTAACAGATGGTGTCAGTCAGCGAGAAAAGACTCCTTTCTGCCTTCCATAATTGAAGACAAAAGAAGCAAGTCAAATGGAGTGGCCACTTTCCCTTTTAAAAGCTCACCGGAGAACAAAGGAAGCCTTCGTTCAATTGCTTAAAGTTTGTTTTTCTTGGGCTTGGGTGGCCTCTGCCTATTTCTAGATGGGCAAGCCTATCCCATTTCCTTTAACCTTTTTGAGTTTGAAAATTGGATTTCTCCTTTTTCATCAAATATGATGAAATTGATAAGATTTGATAAGGTCTTCAAGAATGGAGCAGTGAGAAGTTTAGAGAACAAATGGCAATATATGGGTTAGTGTATGGACATGATGGAAGCCAATATGATTTGCAAGAGGAGGAAGGTATGGAGAGAAAATGAAGTTGCTGCAAACTAGATTTTACTTTTACTTTCATTTTCTTTGATTGTATCTTTAATTTCTTTTGCCTACTATTTGTACTCTTGTGCTGTGCTCTGGATGTTATTGACCTCAGAGAGGAATGGTATGATGTGTGTGAATAGTTTATTGGATGTCAAAAACCTAAACAATTCATTAATACCTCCCCATAAAAAACAATTATTGTATTTCTTCACAAGCTACTGATATTATGAAATTAATAAGCACATACCCTTCTCCCAAAGTGATTTATGGAGCAGAAATGGCCTTCTACAATGTAAGTTTTTCTGTCCATCTGTCCCACTACTATCTGATAGGAAATGACCAGAACTCTCAAGGAATTTCTTTCATGTTTTTCCTTTTTCATCCTTCTCAGCTGGTGGTGTAAATAATTGAGATATTTTTTCATGGAGATATTCTACTGTTGAGTCTAATCCTTTCCAATATGCACAGAGTTATTTTCCTTGCAATTGAAAAACATATGTTGGGCAACATATTGAGGAACTATCTTACTCCAATTATTTCTACCCATCTCATTAAGTCAAGTAGGAGGGGTATGTTCCAGGTCTTGTCAGTCAGAAATTGCCATCTAGTAGGACTTTGGAAATACGTCATATCATTTGAGGTTCAGCTGCCCCCAACTCTGCTCACCTTTGAAAACCTCTAAGAGGCCAAGAAAAGCAACTGAGCCCATACTGCCAGTACATAGATTTTGAGAAGCCACTTTGTGTTTTGGTTGGTAAAATTCTTGTCATCCACTCGAAGTCACATTTATGAAATCAGAAGTCATATAAATTGATGCAAACAAACAAATAAATAAAATAATTCCCTTTGAAGACTGAGAAGATCATTGCCCAACTGAAGATATTCTCTGCTTAAGACTGGGTCAGCCCAAATCCATTCTGAAGGCTAAGAAGCACACAGAACAGAAGTTGTGACCTTGATCTTGTTAGCCATAGTTGGAAAGCAGATTAAGCAGGTGCAAAGTTCACCTGTCAAAGTAATCATCACTAAGTGAGATACTGCTGTTCTGTTGAAATTATGTGGATGTTGTTGGATATTATTTTTAAATTGGCACCCGTGCATATGCACATTTTGTAGGTATTGTGATATGTTTCATGCTTTTTCGTTCCACATTAACCATTAAGCATTGGGGGTGAGGAGTTGTTTAATTGCTTCAATCTCAACAAGCATTCAAAATCTTAGGTATAGATGGAATTGGATGGTTGTTCCAATTACTTTTTATCTGTAATTCCGTACACAGCCAGACTTTGGTTCCATTTAAACCAGTGTTTTTCAGTGCTGGCAACTTTAAGATGTGTGAACTCAACTCCCAGGGGAATTTTTGGAATTGAAGTCCACACCTCTCAAAATTGCCAGCACTAAAAAACACTGATCTAAACTGCCTGGGGTTGCTAGTTATTCAAAGGATGTGCAACAGAACTATTGCAACAAGCCAAACAGCATCAGAAAGAAAAGAATTCCCCTTCCTCTCAAAAAATATGGAAGAAGGAAACAGTTGAAATCCAATAAAATATAAATGTCAATCCTTAAAGAATTGAAAAAACTAGTGTGTGTTCATTTATAAATTCCTATTAAATTCCTATAAAGGTATGAGAATGCATAAACCCCTGAACAAAACATTCTAAATACAAGATGGATCTAAGTCCACTAGGATAAAGCATCCAGGTGCTGTTTTAATAATTGGGTTGTTGCTTGCATCTCCATAAGTACCAGTTTCCCCTAGTGGCAAGTTGGAGCATGCTCAGATATTACTAGTATCTCCCCTACACGCCATAATTTAATTTAGAAAAACAGCCCAACTGTTTCAGACATAAAATCAGGGCCGTGAGAAAATGCAAACTTGGTCTCCTTCGGAGATTCCATTTTCAAGCAGCCATTTCTCATAAAAAATACATGAAGGGCAGTTTTAATGTACTAATAATTCATTCCACAAGGTCCAGACTGTTCATTCCCTGGCCTAACCATGCTGTTTGTGCAGTACTGAATGCATTAATACACATTTGTTTTCATATGGTGCACACTTATTGAAATCCAAGTGATTGTAATTTGTAGAAAACCTCTGTCAAAGCAGAGATGGTGCCTACTAAAAACTACACTTCTGCTGTTTTTTTGTTTAATGTGCTATGTAAGGCACCTTTTAATCTGGGCCTCAAATAGCAAAAATCTTTTAGAGCAAAGGTAATATATTAAGGGAGGGAGAAAGAACTAATAATAGGCCATGAGAAATAAATCATTATGTATAGAAGGTCCATATTAGAATCAGGTAATACTCAAAGTCAAGTGATTTGTTATTGTTTCCTTTTCCTACATAATCTGTACAGGATGGCCAACTTATTTATTTGTAAGAGTCCTTGTGCTTTTTAAAATTTTATGATAAATACAACAATCAATCATTCTTTTTAGGTTGCAGATGCAAACATATCAGAAGAGTTTTTCCTGTTGAACTTAGCTGGGCAACTGTTGACAATGTTTTGGCTATCTTATCATATGTTAAGAACAAGATCAAAAGTTAATAAAAGCAGTTTCAAAACAGCATTGAAGCAGAAACCACTCACTGAAGAATTAAGAATCCTGACAGAAAAAAAAAACAAATACAGTTAGGCTTAGTTAGATTATTTGAAAAGGCAAAACATTTCCTGGAATGATGCATAGAACCTTAAGAAGCTAATATAATTAAAATTATCAGCTTGAGGCAGTCTCCAGAGATCTAGTAATCAAAGATGAAAATAAGCATCAGAGATGTTCCCATAAGCTTCAATACCATTTGAATAGAGGTTGCTCTAAGAGATATTGCATCAGGATTACTCCTGGAAGTTTGCACACATTTTCAAAAGTTGTAATTCAGACGATGGGGTGGACACACTCCAGGTCTTTTACTGTAAATGTTGTCACCTGTTGAGACCTCAAAGGCATGCTTTCTTAATGGCCATCCTATCCCTTTGAAGCAACTTCTTACCTGAAATTAGAGAGACTCTACTCTTTTAGCCTTCTGGAGAACTGTGAAGACCTGGTATTTGCCCCAAGCACTGGGCTAGGATGGGGGTTTGGTGTTTGGGGTAAAGGGTAATTTTGTTTTTAACCATGTTAAGTAAGCATGGAAGGAATCAAAGAACTAAAAACAAATAATTTTTATTGAAACATGTTAATAATTTGCAACATACAACATTTCTAATTATGCTGCTATTGAAGAACAAGTCCTATTTAGAAACAATGTTCAAACCATCTTGACTTTCTTTTTCTCCTCCTGGCCTATGTAACAGATTTTCTGCCCCCTAACCATGGGGGAAAGCATGGGCTGACTGATTCCATGGGTCCTTTGTTTTTACAACAGTCAGATTTGCTCTCACTCATGGGGATTTCCCTCATCTGCAATAATTTAGAGAAGAAGAAAAAAACTATCCATGAAGAAATGACTGAACTTGGCTAATAGAGCTGTTTCAGGGTTAATCCCTAGGTGTTTATCTTCTTTTTTGAACTAGTTAGCATTATCCTTCCTGCAGACCATTTAAAATATATTCATGAAGTTGCCAGATCATTTTAACGTTTACCTTGACTGCTTGATCAATACATTAAGCTGAGATAATAATTTAACATAAGCCCAAGATGTATTGTTGATGATGTGTGCACATACTTTAGTGACAAGTACCAGTTCCAGAGGTGAGTTAGATGGATTACAAACGCAGAATGAAATGTTAATTAAAATTCAATGCAGGAAGATGAGAGCTAGGCTAAACATTCTAATGCCAAAGTGATTTTACTTTGAGGGGGGGAGGGAGAAGAACAAACCAAGCAAATTATATTTGTTTTTTAAAAAATAGTAAATTACTTCATATAAACCATTTTAGTGATTTCTTTGTTATGCAAGTGTGACTATGTGTGTACCTCTCTAATGTATTTCAAGGCTTGCCAGAGTTGGGTTAATTGATCTACTCAGACCTTGTTCATTAGCCTCTTGCTTTAATAAAAGCACTTGTGCTACTCATAAATGCCAAGACAAATTGAGATAAAAAATATAATTAAACCGAGTTCTTATTTAGCTATTTTTTATTTTAGTTCCCACCGGCTAATGATTAAGTGTACACAACTGGCTACGGGGAAAATATGATCTGCAATAAAAAGCTACCCAGGAATGTAAAGGTAAAAATGCAGCTGTGGATTCTCTAGAATATAGGTTATATTTTCAAACAACCAATGGTAACATTGCAGTTGGTTTTCACCCAGACGTTAAGATAATCTTTGTCCAGTATTCAGAATGAAGGTGTGAGTGTAGAAGTAAGATGATAAGTGAATATACGTTCTCTTCTTTGTGCACTTTAATTCTCACTTATATTACAAGAGAACCTGAGTTTAGGCTACTGTGTTTAGAAGAAGAGATACTAATACTTTCAAATATTGCACTTTCCAAACTCTAGAACTTTACTGAACAGAACAGAATAACAGAGTAGGCCGTTATTTTTTGCTGGATCTACTGTGTTTTCCCGAAAATAAGATCCGGTCTTATTTATTTATTTTTGCCTCCAAAAGAGGTATAAGGTCTTATTTTTGAGGATGTCTTTTTCATTGTCTCACCTCACGACAGCTGCACCAACAGCCCTGCCCAGAAGGAGACCATGTGCCCACTGCCAGCCTTTACTAGCAGATGCAGGGCACATGGGAAAGCTTTACCCCCATCCCCACCCTAGTTTGATTTTTGTGCCTTGACCCACCTCATACAACCAGGTACAATGGAGTGGGTGGGGTCTTAACTAGGGTTTATTTTGGGAGTAGGGCTTATATTGGCACCATATAAAAATCTAGAGCTTATTTTTGGGTAGGTCTTATTTTTGGGGAAATGTGGTAGTTTGTACTTATGGCCAATCTCTTCATTACTAGTTTTCCTCCCAAGAAATGAATTAGTGACAGTTAATCACATGACAGTAGAATTGCTGCTGCCCTATCAATAATCTTCAAAAGATCAACCAGAGCTCAGTTTTCTCACAGGAATGATGATTTCTTAACCACAAATTAGCCACTTTCTGAATTAATATTGCATCCCATATGTGAATCATCACAAAGTAAGCAAACCTCAATATGCCATCATTATTCATTTGTGACTGACTTAATTGGCTTTAACTACAAATTAATCCAGAGTTATGTTTGATCTACAAAAATCCAAATTAATATTAGATGACATAAAGAAATACAGATAACTTTCACTTTTGGCTGCCATCCTATAATGGACTGTGTGAAAGACCTTGGGGAATGAAGGAAAGAGATGCTGCTTAGGAAGCAATGAGAGGCAGGAACCCTCAATGAATTAATGGTCAGAAAAAGAAATTTTGAAAGGACTCGCCCTAATGTATTAAACAATTAAAAGTGGTGGTATGAAGTTTGGACTTTCAGACTTGCAAGAGCCTGTTAATGTAGCTTTATGATAAATAGTTCACCTATTTAGGGTTCCTGTCTAGTTTACCTGGGATATCCAGTGTACAAAGTCACATGGATTAGTGAGTTATGCTCAATTAAAAATTTATCAGAAGCAATTTTTGATGAAATACAAGTTGTTCTCATCTACATATCTCAATCTCTTTACTCTTTCCCTACCATGTTCAGTCACTCATAAAACTTATTTGGATGGACCTTAGAGAATGATTTCAGTTCACAGATGGAGAAACTGAAGATCCAAAAACTTGTATGTGATCCAAATAAGTGCAACAACTGGTGTGTTGAGATTCTTGTTAGGTTGTTGTATTTTAGCATTTCTTAGATTCTCATCAAGATCAGAACATAATTACTCTACTTGTCAAGTATCAAAATGATTTTTTTTTGTTTCTAAAAATATGTACCAGAGTCCTGATTAGAATGCAAAATTGCAGACTAACTCTGCCCACAGCCTGGAGTTTGTTCCTGATGGGTTCAAAGTTGACTCAGCTTTCCATCCATCTGAAGTCAATAAAATGAGAGCTAGATTGTGGGGGAAAATATGCTGATTCTGTAAACCAGCCAGAGAGTGTTGTAAAGCACTATAAGCTTAAATGCTTTTGCTTTTCTACTCTTATGCACTAATATATTAATATCAATATGTATAATATTATACATTAGATGACATACTATACTTACAATATGTATGGTGGAAGAGCAGAATTCTTTCCAATACTGAGATAATTTGAAATTCACAGAGATTCCTCCACAAATTTGATGGATAAGGAGAAGGAGGTCATTTTCTTGGATTCTTCAAAAAACAGTGTGCCACATTGATTTGGACTATGTACCTGCATCTTGATTCAAAATTTCAGATGTATGTATTTCCAAGTAATTACTCTTGGAAATCAACATGTGGCTGATATACTGTATAGTAGTATTAAATAAAAATTTCAAAAACAGCACAGCAGTAGAGGTTTTGTTTGTTCTGGAGACTGATGCCAAATATTTTGGGATGGGGGTAGTGAATTTTTAAAATAAGGAAATGCAGACAACATTTTAATTTATAGCAAAATTAGATGACATGTACAAGGAAAATTTATACTTCTGAAGGCACTAAGAATGTCAATTTTCATATAAATGAGTTCAGGCCTTTTGGGGGAAAAATATGTGTCATGGAGCCCTTGTAGTCTAGATATTTATTATAAGGAGGACAAACACTTCTTATTATGTGTTTTGTTATAAAATAATCTACAATAGCAATGACTCTACCCAGAAAATAAGACAAACTCATCTCCAAAATTGATGACTAGATGAAGCATGTTTTAAAGGGGAATCTTCGTATTTTTGAAGGCAAGGAATTTGATTCAGTTTCCATATTTGTATGAAAAGTGAAGGTGTTACTAGACCAGTATTTCTCAACCTTGCAACTTTAAGATGTGTGAATTTCAATTCCCAGAATTCCCCAGGCAGTATGTCTGGCTGGGGAATTCTGACAGTTGAAGTCCACATATATGAAAGTTGCTAAGGTTGAGAAACACCACTTTAGATGAAATTGCCTCTACATTTCAAATTGCTAATGAAGCCTCACAAATTATGGGCTATTTTAAATGCCAATTATATTGTGGAGGAATGAGTGCTTTCAAGTAATAGCCGTACATTTTGTACCATGTATATTGTATCTGTATACAGAAGCATAAGTTAAAATGATCTATTTATTAAATATATTCTGTGCTGCCCAATCAAAAGACTCTCAGCAGCTTTACGTATGTAAAGAAGCAAACGTGACAGAGCCAAGCTTACATCTTTTAAGCTTTTCATGTTGCATCTGTGCTCTTTTTGATCAATAATACATGGCCTATGGATCAGCAACTTCTTTGTGTACAGCATTTCTGAAGTTTGTCCATGCATTCTTAAGATTAGAATGTGTCTTAGAGACCAAACATCCCTTGAACAGATGCCTGGACTTGTCAAATCTGAATTACAATTTGCACTGTCCCTTTTCATTCTGCTTCATTCTATAAATAATAGAGCTTTAAAAAAATACTCTCATAAGATTTCTGGCTATCTTTCCTGATGTAAGGCAAGAAAGAGAATCTCCCCCCCCCCCTCAAATCTAGAGCAACGCTTTCTAGAGACATCACAAGCTATATGCTGCAGAGTATCACTGCAGTTGCAAAAACTGGGCTTTTCCTTCAGGCTTTGGACTAGAATGATACTAGTCTGTCTTTTGAGAAGTGGAGTAGATGATTGATGAACCATGACTGCATGTTATTGATAAGTTGGTTTATGGGATTCTTTGGGGGGATTGAAGTTGTACGGTATTTATGTAATATTGTCTTTTGATGAGGTATTTCAAGCACACTGTCCAGAGTCACAATGACATTGTCAGATGTGAAAGACCAGGTCTCTTCCAATTAAACTGATTTATTGCTAAGAAGCTTATGCAATGGGAATCTTCTCAACTAATGGTTAACACCTGCTTAGAGTTAGATAAGGGTCAATGAAATTCAAAACAAGTTCCACTTAGTCTGCTAGTAGCTATGTAGGGATTCTCAGTTGATGCTCTTTTACCTCTGCCCCCAAATTCTGCCATTCATTCTCCTACAGATATGAGATAGCAGTCATATACATTCAATAAAGAAGTATCAGGAAAATTGGGAGTGGAGGCTGAAAATAAAATAAATCTTTCTTAGAATTCTATGGGAACAAAATAAATTGCTGTATCATGAAAGGACAATAATATACTGAATCTATTGACATCTGCTGTTTTCCATTCACAATTTTCATGATTTTTCATTTTGGAAAGTTTTCTCCCAAAATATATGTATATGTATATGTATGTATGTATGTATGTATGTATGCATGCATGTATGCATGCATATACTTATGCATACATTAAATAAAACTGCACTCAGAACTTCCTATATTAAGGAAAATTGTATTTATTTATTTATTTATTTATTTATTAAATTTCTATACCGCCCCCTCTCCCAAAAAAGGGACTCGGGGCGGTGTACAGCCAACTAAAAATAAAAACAATATATACAATTAAAACACATTAAAAACAATTACATTAGAGGCCGAATATACAATTTGAGAGTATAAAACTAATAAAACATTTAAAATTTAAAAATTTAAAATACCAAGTTTTAAAAACCCAAAAATCATTACTGGGCCAGGCCGGCCTGTTGAAAAAACAAGGTCTTTACTGTGCGCCGGAAGGTCTGAATGTCAGTAATGGCCCGTATCTCCGGGGGCAAATCGTTCCAAAGGGATGGAGCCCGCACAGAGAAGGCCCGCACCCTCGGGGCCGCCAACCGGCAACGACCAGGCGGCAGAACCCCGAGGAGGCCAACCCTGTGGGAGCGCACTGGGCGGCAGGAGGCTGTTGATGGCAGTAGGCGGTCCCGTAAGTACCCAGGTCCCGCGCCATGGAGCACTTTAAAAACAATCAATACCACCTTGAATTGCATCCAGAAGGCCACAGGAAGCCAATGCAGCATGCGCAGGAGCCTCATTCTGGACCAACTGCAAGATCACCCGCGCGGCCGCATTCTGGACCAATTGCAGCCTCCGGACACTCTTCAAGGGGAGCCCCATGTAGAGAGCATTGCAATAGTCCAAGCGGGAGATGATGAAGGCAGAAGTGACTGTGCGAAGTGCATCCAGATCCAGAAAGGGCCGAAACTGGTAAATCAGACGAATCTGACAAAAGGCCCTCCTGGCGACGGCCGTAATGTGATCTTCTAAAGACAGCCATACGTCCAGGAGGACACCCAGATTGCGAGCCCTTTCCATGGGGGCCAAAATTTCTCCCCCCACGGCCAGCGACAGAGTAAGCTGGCTGTGTCTGGGTGCAGGAAACCACAGCCATTCGGTTTTGGTCAGGTTGAGACGAAGCCTGTTAAGATCCATCCAACTCTGCACAGCCTCCGGGTCATCACTTCGAGGGCTTCGTTGGGGTGGCCCGGGGTAGAGATGTACAGCTGAGTATCATCAGAGTACTGATGGAACTCCACCCGAAACCATGGATGATCTCACCCAGCGGCTTCACATAAATGTTGAACAGCAGGGGCAAGAGCACAGACTCCTGAGGCACCCCACATAATAGGGGCCTCGGGGTCGACCTCTGCCCCCCTGTCAACACAAATTGCGAGCGGTCAGAGAGGAAGGAGGAGAACCACCATAAAACGGTGCCTCCCACTCCCAACCCCCCCAACCGCCACAATAGAATACTGTGGTCGACAGTATCAAAAGCCACTGAGAGATCTAACAGGACCAAGACAGAAGAACAACCCCTGTCTCGGGCCTTCCAGAGAACATCCACCAACGCAACCAATGGCGTCTCCGTGCTGTGCCCGGGCCTGGAACCCGATTGGAGGGGGTCTAGATATACCGCTTCATCCAGGTACTGAGGGAGCTGACGTGCCACCACACTCTCAACAACCTTCGCTTCGAATACAAATGTGTTTTAGATCCCATCTAAATGGGATCTAAATGGAAGAAAAAATGAGAAAGCCTGACTTAGAGACAAATCAAATTTAGTTTCGGCAGCACAGTAGAGGGAGAAGCATTTGTCAGTAAATAAATGGATAGACTTATCATGTTGCCAGTAAAAAAATTGAATAGGTTTATCCGACTGGAATGGCCCTGTTTTTGTGTTGCAATCCAGGCATCCTGGCCAATTTTCTTCCCCCTTTCTCCAAATCTGAGAAAGTAGAGTTGTACCAACAAACAAAGGGGGATCAGGAAGGCTTACCCATCCCTCAAAAGCTACTTTCCTCATGCACATAGAAAGGGAACAAATGTGTCAGAAAGCTAAATCCAGCTTTTCCCTTCTCTTAGGGAAGTGCAGATTTAGACCTTTGTTAAGAATCATTGCATGACTTGGCTTATGAAAGCTTGCTGATCACAATCTCTATCTTATTTTATTTGCTTGAAAATATGGTAAGCCCCTGATGGAATGCTTGTGGGGCACGGAAGCTATCAGACTGGGAGAACAGTGTTTGTGACACATTCAAGTGCAGGTAAAGAAGTTAGACAACCATTTGTTTGAAAGGATATAGAATTTCCTGCTTGAGCAGTGGGTTGGACTAGAAGACCTCCAAGGTCCCTTCCAACTCTGTTATTCTAAATATATTTAGGAATTTTGTTTTAAAAGCCAACATAATATGCAATCTTTATAGTCTCATGATCCTACTGTGGGAAGAAATATCCATCTGGTTTAGTTCCAAGCTGGGAGAAAGACACTGGAAACATGGAGGATGATTGGAAAGATAGTTTAATGATGAAGCAGGACCATCAAGTACATGGTTCTGATGCAGCTGACCACATAGAGTTGAGAGTGGGTTTTTTTTTATAACTTCTCTTGGGCTTCCTATTCCTGTGCAAGAACATGTATTCTATTGTCAGATTCCCATGGGGCCTTGTAGGGGTTATGTAGCAGTCATAGCTGGTTCTATAGATGAAGTACGAATCCTAGGTGTTTGTCTGAGCTAAGCTGAAGTTTGAACTGCTGATGCAATGAAGGGGCTTCTGTTCTGAAAGGGTGTTGTGAAATTCCTGTTGTAGCTTAATGGCTTTATCCTGGTTTGGCCATTGGGTGAGGGTATTTGCTTATAAATAGAGCTATCTAGTTTTCAATAAGCTCTTTATCTGTTAAGTGCTGACATCTGCTGAGGGCTATTAAGAAAGCTGGGGGCTGCTTTCTGTCTCCACTATATTTCTCCCTTTAGGAAAATATAATGTTCTGCCTTTTAAAATATTTCCTTAAATATTTCATTCTTCTAGGAGAGGGATGGGTGCTAGCTTTCTACATGACATTCCAGATAACATTATTTTAAAGCTTTGGTGGTGCAGTGGTTAGAGTGCTGTACTGCAGGCTACCTCTGCTGAAAGCTGTCTGCCTGCAATTTGGCAGTTCAAATATCAACAGGCTCAAGCCTTGACTCAGCCTTCCATCCTTCTGAGGTGGGTAAAATGAGGACCAAATTGTTGGGGGCAATAGGCTGACTCTGTAAACTGCTTAGAGAGGGCTGCAAAGCACTATAAAACGGTATATAAGTCTAAGTGCTATTGCTATGCTGTTGCTAAAGTGGAAAAAAGTTTTTAGAGAATATCTCATTTCCATTGAAGGAACAAAGAACCTTCATTAGCACCAACATCAGTCAAGCTTCACTAACTTCCCAATAACCTTTACGATCTCATTCTGGATCTTCTCCCACCTAACTTTTCTTTCCATGTCCTCAAAGCACCAGTGGAAATGAATTTATATGGTACTTCAGAGCCATTGTAGGAGTGCTTATCCGGCTCCAGAGAATTTATTATTAAAAATGTACTCAGGAGAAAAGACTCAGCTCCTTTCTTCACCATAGGTGAAGACAAGGATGGCATTCTCCCAACTGAAGGTAATATCAGGATTAAGTTTCAAAAGTAATTTCTATATTGAGTAAAAGAAATAATGCCTTTGTCTATTTATTTTTGGCTATGCTGATTGTATTAATTTTCCCAAACTAGACTGCAGCTATGTGTGGCCCGACATACTGCCTGGCATATTTATTGGCATTGCAACCTCACAGTTAATGACTCTTCTAAGGAAAAGTTTTTTTTTTTTTTTTTTTGGGGGGGGGGAGAGGAGGACCAGGCTGAACAAAAGTTTGAAGAGAGTTTTTCAAACAAAAAACTGAGATAAAAGACCATGAAAGTGAAATGTAGCCTAGGTTTGTTGCTTGCCAGAATATATCTGAGACCACTTTTCAAATTCCAATTTTGCAGTGCATTCATTCCTTAGCTTTTTGTTGAATCTTTCTTTGTCAGTTCTTTCTTTATCAGGCTCACATTACTACTGGTTGTAGAATCTTGCCCCTGGCTTCAATTCAACACCTGCCACCTGTTTACAGATTTCACTCAGGTAACTTGTGATAGAATGGAGCAGATAAACACTGCCTGTCATCTCATCAGGTGTTCTCCCATACATACAAGCTGTACCTGTAGTTGAAAAGCTCCATATGGGAAAATAGCTGGGAGAGAAATAGATTGTGGTTTCACATATACATACAGAGTCCTTAGCTGTAATCTAGCTGTAAATGTCAAATTCTCAGAGAAACTGAACTTTTTCTGTTTTACTGTTACAAATAAAGATAAAAATCGAATTGGCAGGACCTTTAGGACTATATGTTGGTCTGTTTGATCTCGCAAAACTCTTCCCACGACATTCTTCTGTCATTGAATTCTGATCTTTGGTCCACCCTGCATATCTTTTAACCACTTGAAACCCAGATTGGATGTTCCTTTAGACTAGATAAATACAGGACATCTATAATATGGACTGATATTATTTCTGGTACTTCTCCTCTGAGCCCTGTGAAATTTGCTGGTGCTCACCATTATTTATCATAGATTTAACACAGGGAAAACAATTATTTCCCATTGTACATAATAGTTTCTATTTCTCTAAAATTAATAATATATCCTTCTGTAATATTAAAAATCCCAGTTGAAGAAACTCTGGGGACAGCTTCAGTGTTGCAATATGGATCATTAACTTCAAAGTGAGAGCTACAATTTCATATACATATTCATTTTTGTGAAGTTACAGCTCTGAATTGCTGGCTTTTTAGGTGAAGGTGATCTCCACAGTTGCACCAGATGATACTCACATTACTAGTCCTACTTAATGTTTCCATTGCACTATTATTATTGTGTGTATAATTGCTGAAAAGGTTTCCCAATTAAAATATTCAGGTCAAATCATGAGTTATCTCCTGGATTGTCTTGCAATCGAATTATATTTGATGAGACTCTTTTGCAAGAATAGGGAAGTAAACATTTAATTCTTTCCCTAGATTCCTACAATTGCAAATTCTTCTGCCCTGGCTCATACAAATAGAGAATGCATTAAAACACATACAAATTAAAGTCATAGAGACTATTAAAGTAACCAATAATATTAAGGAAATGGGCAACAACATAATCATTATGCAAATGTTCCATGTTGAAGTTTCCAAAATGGGGAAGGCTGCTTTAGAAAATTCAGATGTAAATAATGGCATGGAGACAAAGTATTATAGATACTGCCTAGAAAGACATCTGGTTCTATCAACATTTAGAAAAAAAAATGAGGGATTATTATGTACATTGCCTTCAGTTGCTGGAGATTTGTTTACAAACCTAACAAAAGCATAAATAATAAATATTGTTCCAGATAGTTAATTAAGAAACCATAACATGTGTTTCAATAGTCCAGATGAAACTTGGAACAGTGCCTATTTTCTGGTTTCTGTCCATCTTGAATCAGTGCTACAAGAATGGCACAAAATATCTTTTCTTTTCACCTGAATTTCCTTTCCGGACAGAAACAGCAATTGTTTTCCAAGCATTCCTCTAGATGAAGGAAGAACACCACCATAAATTTAAATATCTATTAAACGTTTTAAATTTCTTAAAGAAAATAATATTTTGTAAATATGCTTTCTGAATTAGAAATGGACTGGAATAGATAGTAAGTCTCTCTTGAGCCTGTCCAATCACTAAAGTTGCATATCTCAATCTTGGCCACTTGAAAATGTGTGGACTTCAACTACCATAATTCCCCAGTCAGTATGCTGAAGTCCACACATCTTCAAGTGGCCAAGGTTGAGAAACATTAGTGTAGGCAGGGGTGGGATTCAAATTTCTTAACAACCAGTTCTGTGGGGGTGGCCTAATTTGTGAGTGTGGCTTGGTGGGTATGTGACTGGGTGGGCATGGCTTGCTGACTAGGCATGGCTTGTGTGTAAATATTGTAAATATTTATGTAAATATTGAATTTTTTATTTTAAAAAAGCCAAAATCAGACAAAGCAGTCAGGCAGATTGAGTTGCTTGCAGAATCACAGATTCACTCACAGATCTACCTTTCAGCAATTTGCTGCCTGAGTTTGCACTGAAAAATAGAAGCTTCAGTCCTAAGGAAGGTTCAGCTCTGTTCTCAGGCCACTTCTCACTCCCCAACCCCCTGAATACCACCCCTGACTGGGCCTCAGAGAATCCTCCTGGGCAAAGGCGAAGCAGTACAACAGTGATTTAGATTAGCTAGAAAGCAAGAAATCCAATGATTTCCTGCTTTCTAACTAATCTAAATCGCGTGGTACAGTTGATAGTTGGAACAACTGATTGTGGGGGAGGGGGAAAAATAGAAACTTACCAAAAATTAGGTAAAAACACAATGCAGGCAAGTTGGATGATACGCATGCAAGATGACTGGACAGGGTGGGGCGGGGCATGTGGGGTTGGGTGGGGCTAGCCAGTGGCATGATTTGCTGGTTCTCCAAACTGCGCAGAATTGTAACAAGCGGTTCTGTAGAACTGATCTGAACTGGTAGAATCCCATCCCTGAGTGTAGGAAAGCAAGATTCCTTTAGTGCCTTCCTCTACCTCCATCTCTGCACAAAAGATTGGATATGAATGTATAGAAATTGAAGAGTGGATTTTTACTATATAAATACAGTAATCAAACCACATAATTTGCGCTGATATGTGCTATTTACTGTCAATAAATAGCTGGCATCTGACTTTAAAGCTTGTGTGGAATCTGTAGTTCCAAACAGTGTCATTCCCCCGCCTCCAACAACTGGGTTGGAAGAACCTCATTCAACCAAGAGGCTAGAAAGCAGATGGAACTTAAAGAACATAGTAACTTTATGAAATGTGCATTGGTATGTTGTGTATCAAAGGGAGGACCTTTGAAATACCAGCTGAGGTAAACATAACAGAAAACTATCCAAATGAGCTTATCGGAGGTTCTAGACAATTTCATGTCTAGTGCTGCTTAAGCTGTTTCTTTCTCACACTGTTCCTGTTTCTTAAATAAATTGACTTCCAGATCCAATGGGGTGTCAACAAAGCCAGGTTATGTTCAGACCAGTCTATAGCTTCTGTAAGATCTATTTATTGTTCCTTTGCTGCTTGCTCTTCCCATTCATGCAGTGAAGACAAGGTTTTCTTCTGCCCCCTCTGTGTACTTGTCTACTATTGCTTGTGTTTTATTTTATTATTATTATTTTAGGGATTGTTCCCTCCCCATTAGTCCATTTCCTTTCCTATGTTTTCCAGGAGGTTTGTACATTTTTACTCCCCTTGATACATTATCTCCTTTCACATTAATACAAAGCTTTTATTTGTTGTTGTTCTCTCCACATGACATCATCATAGCTCAGTTACTACAATAATCAAAGCTGTGGGAGAAAGGTTGTATTTCCATTGCTATATTCCACCATGGGGCCAATGGAATTTTGTAACGAGCAAGAATGGCTAGTTCTAGCTCCATAGAAACAAAATAGAAATATTCCTATATTGCAACTCAAAGGTGTTTTTTTAAAAATATAGGAAAGCTTTGCTATACAGGTAATTCTTGATTTACAACCATTTGTTTAGTGACTGTTTGAAATTGCAACAGCACTGAAAAACATGACTTACAACCAGTCCTTGCATTATGATTGTTGCAGTATCTCCCTGGTCCAAAATTCAGGTGTTTGACTACTGTCATGTATTCATGATGAGTTGCAGCTTCCAAGCATCATGTGATCACAATATGCAATTTTCCCAGCTGGCTTTTGACAAGCAAAGTCAATGGGGGATAGCCAGATTTGCTTAATGACTTCATGATTTGCTTATGTACTTCCCTTACCAATCTTGGGGGGGGGGTTATAAAATTGGTGTGACTCAATTAACAACTACCTTGTTTAGCAACAAAAATCCTGGCCCCAGTTGTGGTCATATATTAAGGACTACCTGTGGGCAGGAGACAGCAAATTGATGGGGACATGCTTCATGTAGCTTGGGCAGAAACTCAAAGGATGCACACTGGGAAATAGAAGAGTTGAATGGAACATGAGCATTTAGACTTGAATGTAGTTTGATCACTTATTGAATAATCATTGGATCAATTGTGTGTATGTTTGTGTGTGTGTGTAATTTTATACATGTGTTCATGTGTATGTGAGCACATATGCTCACAGATTATCATTCCCATCAGCACCACTAACAACAACTACTGACCAGCAGTAACCAATGACCATAGGCCAGCTGAAACTCAGATGAACAAAACCTTGGGATTGATTAAAGTATGCTGTTCTGAAATTATCTACTTCTTATGCCTGGATGTTAGTGCAATATACAAAAATAGGTGGTATTTCTTTATTATTTATTAGCAAGATTATTTATATATAAAGGACTCTATGTAGCTAATAATAAAACACAATCCCTAAAATACCCGGTTAGAAAATCAGAATACAAACTTGTATTCCTGGGATCACCTGGTATGTTCCCATCCAAGAACTACCCAGGTAGCTTTTTTTGCTCAGATGCCAGGGAAGACTGTGTATGAAATGTAAATACATGCATATGTATATGGAAGAACTACTTTTATTTTCAGCACACATATATATGCATAGCCTTAAATCTAAATATATGAATCTGTCCTTGGAAACTCATTTGAAATGGCAGCATAATCAGAAATGTAATTATTTAAACTTCAAAAATAACCCCTTCTAACTCGATGCATCTGGGCCCTATGTGTTTTTTGAATCAAATTTGCTTATGTTTTGAGCAAAAAAAAAAAATCATTTAATCATCATTACATCCGTTCAGGGAAGCTACAGCTAAGGTAAAGGAAGCTAGAGTCTGAGCTTCACAAATGATTGACTTGATAGCTGCAGGTTGTTTAAGGAAAGTGGGAGAAGCATTAAAAATGTAGTTCACTCTTTTCATAAGCCTCATTACATCTGCTCTAGAAATAACTAAACAGGAATGAAGTTAAGGGCTACATTCCTATGAATAATACTTTGAAAAAAGATTGACATAAGTGAGACAGCATTCCAAATGAAATGAACACAGAGATCAAACTCATAATCTCAGGAAGACACCATTTAATATATAACATAATATATAAATATATTGCAGGGTCATTTCAAGTGATCGCCATTGCCCTGTTTGGGGCATCCATGTGTCTCCCATAAATATGTTTCTGGGTTCTGCTTTCTTTGAACTGCAAGGAAATTGTCTTCTTTCCTGTGAGAGATGAGGAACTCGAGGAGTTTTACTATGTTCCTTTCAACATGCAGAAAAGCATTTCTAGGGTCAATAGGCTGCAGGTAGTTCATGTACATAAGTTGTAATTGCTCCAGTCAGTCTGGAATCAGATGATGCTAAAATTAAAACAAATAAATGATGCTGTCCAGCTTGATATTATTGGCTTTTAGCTTTAAAAGAGCATTCTGGAAGTTGGCAACTCAAGCTGCAATCTACTTTCATATTCAATGAATAATTTGAGATATACATGGGGTTGTCCTTGATAGTCTCTGGAAGCTTCAGCTGGTTCAGAATGCACACAGGTGTGCTCTAGAAAACACATGGATTACAGTTCTGCTGTGTGACCTGAATTAGTTGCCAGTCTAGATCCAGGGCTCATTCAAGGTGCCGGTTTTGACTTTTCAAATCCTTCATGACATAGCATTAGATTAACTGAAGGAATGCCTCTCTCTGATGATATCAGCCTGCACAATTAGATCTGGCAAAGAGGGCATGCTGTGGATGTCATCTACTAGGGACTTAAATCCTCCTTCCCCAAAATTTAACCTAGCTCCATCCCTTTTGATGTTCTGTAAATCCCCCAATATCTGGTTATATCAGCAGGGTTCCTGGAAATTCATGGAAATGAAATTAATGGATTCATTCTCTCTCTGCCTGGAATTTGTATATGTTTTATTTTAATTAATTTCCAGGTTAACAAGCCACCCAGATTAATTTCTCATGAGATGGTTGACTATATAAATTTGATAAATAAATGTTATTTTATTTCAATTGTTGGATGTCCCCTGGCTTACCTCAGGCCCTCACACCCAGGCCATGCATGCCCCAACACCTGCTGCAGGATGGCAGCATTGATAGCCATATGCAGCAGAAGTCCACGTGGATGCAGGCCCACTTCTTCTGCTTGATTGTGGCCACAATGGAGCAGGAGGCAGAGTGGTGTGCTGGTGCCATGACCGCAAGACGAGGCATGTGTCAGGGCGTGGATGGCCTGGATGTGGGGGCCCTGAAAAAAGCCAGTGTGGGGTGCATGGAGCAGCTCCACCCCACACCTCACCCCCTGCCTCACATCATGGCCACGATACTGGCACATTGCTCTGCCTCCTGCTCTGTTGTGGCCACAAGCAAGCAGAACTAGTTCAGTGTCACACAGGTTCCTGTTGGATGGGGGCGCTGGAGCTACCATCATGAGATGAGGCAGGGGTTGGGGCATGGGTGGCCTGATGTTGGAGTCCTGAGGTAATCCCTCTTCCTTGCAGTAGTGGACTAATGCACCGTGCCACCTCCTGCCCTACTGTCAGCAAGCAGAAGTGGGTCTCCCATACATGAAAAAAGTCATCCCCCCAGAATAAGCCCTACTGCTTAAAAGAAAATAAAACCCAGTCTTATTTATGAGGAAACATGGGTACTTTAGACCTGAGTTTAAATGCTGCATGAAACAATTCCTTTCTTTAGTTCCAAATTACAATTTTTAACTGGATGTTCCTGGATCCCTTTACTTCTATTTCATCCCAAATTATTGCATCAATTTTATTTTTAATTCTATTTGTGCTACTGCAGGTTCCTTGTATAGACATTTTCACCCATTTCCACAACAATGTTTAGAATATAATACAATTTGGAATTAAAAACCTTGCATTCTGTTTTTTATATTTTCACAGTACAGTCTTCATTTTTATATGCTTTTTTCTTGATCCACAGCCTCTTTTGTTTCATCATTCTACTAATCCTTTTTCATATTCCTCATCAGCACAACTCCATTCATTTTTTTTTCCTGAATGTCACCACCATTCATTTTTCTCCATTTGATTTTTCCTATGATATATCTATTCAAGTCATCTAATGGAATGTGATTTTCCACCGAAAAATTTACAATGTTGCATAATTTCCCCTAATTCATTACTGGTTTGTTCACTATCACCCTTAATTGGAACATTGTATGTAACTATCCCTAATTTATTAATTCTTTTTTAATTCATGCTCATAACATTTATCTTTTCAAATGTACATTTCCACCTTTTAATTTATAACTTGATCTATACCTTGCTATTCTCTGCAAATTAAGATATCTAACCTTAAATGTAATCTAAATGCTAATTTAAAGTTTTGCAAGCCACATACTGTTATCCCTATACAGAAGGTACTTCTATATCTTTAAATATCTACGATACAATAACACCCAGGGAATTGATACTGACAAATAGTCAACTGGGACTAAGTCCTTGTCACTATTTTATATTTTTATAATTATTATATTCCTACTGTTGATCCTTCTAATAATATCCCTAAGAGTTTGTATCATTATATATTCCAGCCTCACCAGTCATATCTGAAATTAGGATTCTTTGCCCAATCTATATCTCCTTACACTTATATTCAGTTGCACCTTATCTAAGAACATATATATTACTAGCTATTGCATTAACTTCTGCTTGGATTTTAAGAATTCTGCTCCAGATACCTTGTTATATAGAAGGCTTCTAACAAATTGAGTGTTCAAGCAGAAGCTAGGGCATGTCTAGTTTTTGTCTCTGGCAGAAAAAAAAAATATTATAATACCTAATGTTTATTTTGTGTGATGACAAAGAATTGCTATAGACTTTGTAAATTATATACCATTTTTAAAGAGTTAAACAGGAACCAATGTTTTTACATACTACATGTGTTAATCAGCTTATCAGCATTATACTGTCTGTATCATACCTAATTACTGCTTTGTTAAAGGTCAGTTTAGGAAATTCTTTCTGTCTCTTGCTTTTCCTTTGGCATTTTCTCCTTCATTTGATCCTCCCTCTAATGTCACTTTTATATATAATATTCCTTTCTAAGTACTCTGTGCATTGGAGTGGATAATAGGGTACAGAAGCTTGTATGGTTACAAATTAGTTAGCTTTTCTTTTGGTTAAAGTCCAATATGGCTACTCTATTAGACACCATTTTAGACAAAAATGTAGATGATGACAGCTGGTTCCTATCTTTCCACACAGGAGATTTATAATGAAGTTGTAAAGAATGTTGATAAAGAATGATAAAAGAAGAATTTGCTTTCTGCTTAATTCTTTCCCAATAACTATTTTTCTGCTCAAAATTATAGGCCATAAGTCCTCATGATGCTACTTGAACAATTCCCCAGCCAATGGAATGGAATGGAATGGAATGGAAGAGAAGGGAAGAGAAGAGAAGAGAAGAGAAGAGAAGAGAAGAGAAGAGAAGAGAAGAGAAGAGAAGAGAAGAGAAGAGAAGAGAAGAGAAGAGAAGAGGTCTTTATTGGCCAAATGTGATGGACATACAAGGAATTTGTTTCTGGTGTATAAGCTCTCAGTGTAGATATAACCATAAAGTGATAAATCATGAGTGAGATATCCTTAAGTTATCCTTATTTGTACTGTTTCTTAAAATAGTGTTTTCTCCTTAAGCCAACACCATCCAAAGGTAGCTGCAAGGTGAAAGGGGAGAGGAATTGGTCTTAATGGCCCATCAGTTACAGCAAAGTGAAGTCAGGTGACTCATAGCAGATGGGATCAGAGATGCAATTATTTGGTATTTCAATCTGAGGCAAGTAGGCCCTTTCCACCCAGATGATGGGTGGCATAATTTGTTGTCAATCTGCCCTTGTCTTCTAAACAATTAAATGTCACAACATTGTATTGGTGCTCTATCAGAATTGCACAAGAACATCGAAGGAAAGATTTCAAGAAACAGACTCCATAAGAAAGCTAGAACTATATTTTATGAGATACTGGTAAGAGAAGTTTGCAAGTCTAACTGTATTTCCCATTCTACCATCAGCTCTTATATCTCATGGAAGAGACAGTCCTAATACTCTTCACTTGTCCCAAGCTCTGCCCCATTTGAACAGTTTCTGGACAGTACTCCAAAGTTATCTCCATACTCCTCACATATAATGAATGATAATTCTTTGGGTATTACCAGTTTAGTGCATGGCTGAAACAATAGAACGATGGGCCGTATTACCATATATAAAAAGGAAAAGACCAGGAGGAAAATCCTAATTAAAAATTATGCTTATGACTCAGTTTTCTCTGTGATGCCAGGTTTTGTTTTACAATATATTATTCATTCTGTGATATGATAGAATGAGGACAAAGTTGAGAGATGAGGAATAGAATCTCATAGCCAAACCTTTTCCTATTCCTGTTGCAATGCCATGATTGGTGGGTGGTTTTTTTTTTTTTTCCTGCCATGAGATGCATAGAAAGAGAGAAAATGTTTGTCATGCATCGTACTTGCCAAATCAGGACATCATTCAGAAGTAAATCAGAGCAGAAGCAATAGAGGGAAGATAGGGGTAACCAATATGGGCAGCCTGTCTGATTCAAGGATGAGTAGAGAGAATTATAACCTGGCAGTGGGGAAAGGCCACTCTCAAGGATACAGAAGAATCAGAGAACAATGAGATGAGTAAATTTGTCTCTGGTGATGCAAACTGGTCAGAGCTTAATTTGTACCGCAGTTGATTATGCTAAGGCTTGTAGTACTCAAGTGACTTATAACTCCCTACTGTATAAAATATTTTCTCAATGTTTATATCTTCTTTTGCAGTCCAATTAAACATTCATTAAAAAGTCTTATAAAGTGATCTTTCTCGTGAACTTCATCTACTTTATGACCAAAGGAGAAAGAAGGTTTTTCATAAAGCAAACATATTTCCTAAGGTGCCTTTGCTATTTCATATTTTATTGCCTTATAATAAATTTACAATGCCAGCTGGCCAAAAGGCCCCTTCCCCTGGCTGTTATCATTCACAGGCTCTGTGGGATGCAGGAAAGCACAAGCATCACTTTTGCAGGCTTACGGCCTGGAACTAAGAACCCTGTCTAAGATCACACAAAAGAGAAACACATAAATGCCTGGGGGGCACCATAGACATTTATAAAACAAGGATCTGCAGTGCTCCATGACAAATACTGAGGGATGGAAGTTGTTTCCTGTGCTGTACTCCCTCAGCTATCAGGAAGAAATAAATGTGAAATTATATATGCAACTCTTTTTCCTAGCTACTGCCACAAGAACACATTTACTGCTGATAACTCCCCTAAAGGCAAAATGATTCTATATCCAACTTGTGTTTCTTTTTCTTTTTTTTCTGACTTCCATATGTGGGTACTTGAGACAGGAGGTAGAGGCTGGCAGTAAAACATTTTGTGAGCATTGATAGGAAAGCTATTGAATGGATTTTGCTAAAAGACAAAATAAAATGAAGGCAAACTATTTGATAATATTTTTAGATGAATAAAATATTCCAGTGATTCAGAAAGAGTGGCAGATACCTAACAAATCAGATCAAATCTTTATTTGATAGACCAGCATAAGGATACTGGAATACAGTCATTTAAAAAGCACAAAGGATACATCAAGAGTAAAAAATAAAAATCTAAATCTAAATCTAAAAGAAAAATAAGTTAAAAGTGATAAAAGATATATGACCTCTCAGATGATATATCATGATTGAAGTTCCAGATTAAATTGGTAACATTTCCAGTTGAAAGACATACTAAGTAACTGTGTGAAAAATGTTTCAAGCTTCAAATGGTATTTATGGCTAGTGTTTTGAATATGAAATAAAATGTCCAAGATCTAAATTTTTCATCTCAACCTTGGTGCAAAACTCAATGGCTTCAAGCTGTGTTGTTTTTGAGGAGTGTTGTATATTTTAAAATTGTTGATCGTGTTCTCATTTTAATATGTCTTTTTATATTTTTATAATGACTGCTTTTTTATCTATTTGGATTTTTTTAAAATTCAATTGTTGTACTCTACCCAAAGTCCCTTTGTGTGAGACGGGTGAACATACAAATGTGATAAATAAATAAAGATGTTTTAAGAGTTACCAGTTTTATAATTGGATTATTATACTACAAGTTGTGACTGGCCTTGTTTAAGAAAAGATGTTCTGTCTGATGAACTGTTACAGAAGATTAATATATGAAATGCCTGAAATTTTTTTGGGGAAGTTTGTGGACTCATATGTGATGAAATACATTATACCAAAGAAAATCAATGCCCTATTTCAGGCATTATGCTACTGGATATTACTTGTGGGAGAAAGACCAATTGCTTTTTGTGAACCTCCAGATAGCTGAGTTACCATGGTTTCATCAAGTTGATGAGGTGGCATAAAAGTACACCAGAATAATTTACTCTGTCCCAACAGCCAATCTGTGTTCTGACTTAGTAAGTAGACCCATGAGTGGTACTGTTCTGACAGCTCTAATGTGGGACATGTTAGAAAAGTGATTCATAGGCTTCCTGCCAGCAGGAAAAATATCTCCCAATTTTTCTTCCTAATGTGTGGGATGTGGATAAAAGAGGGGGTGAGTTTTGACAGATGTCTAGACCTTTGGATTTTTACCATCTTTCAGAACCTGATCCAGAAGGTAGAGAGGGGGCTTTATAGTCTGCCTAGGAGGCCCCCTGCCACTTTGCAGGTGTTCCAGATCTCTCTCCCTCTCTCTCAACTTTGTTTTCTTTCTTCTTCTCTCTGCTCATTTTTCATTTGCTCTTCTTTGTTCAGTCTTTCATATATTCATGTCATTCTCATTCACTTGTTTTTCTCCGTCATTTGGGCAGTCAGTCTTTCTCACTTTTCTTTTTTTTTTTTGCTCTTGATTTTTCATTTTATAATTCTCCTTCACATTCACTTTATTACTTGTTCTGTCCCAAACTCTTTCTCATTTTTTTCATTCACTCACTCACTCTTGCTTGCTCTCACACTGCCTAAAAACAACTATCAGGGCTTGTGGACAGGAACTCGCAGGTGTACTCCCTGCTTCGACCAAAGCTCTGCAAGTTATCTGGTAGCCAGGACATTATTTTTATAATAATGGTACCCGCAAAGTATTTTATTTACTCATTGCAAAGGGAAAAATTTCTGCTTCCTTCCTGTTGCCAAAACTAAACTGACCCTGCTGGGAAGTGCCAGCAGCTGGAGGGGAAAGAGTATGTCCAAAGCAGTGGTGGAATTCAAAATATTTTACTACTGGTTCTGTGGGTGTGGCTTGGTGGGCATAGCAGGAGAAGGATACTGCAAAATCCCATTCCATCCCCACCCCACTAACCTTTCCAGCTCCGTTCTCCTGTGCAGGGCAACAAAAGAAGACCCAGCTGATCAGCTGGGACTCAGGAGGCAGAGAATAGATGGGTGGGGGTTAGTCAGAGGTGGTATTTGCTGGTTCTCCAAACTACCGTATTTTCCGGCGTATAAGACGACCGGGCGTATAAGACGACCCCGGATTTTCGGTTGTCTTTTTTCAAAGTCATCTTATACACCAGAAAATACGGGTATTCAAAATTAAGCTGCAAGGATTTGTAAATGCTTCTCCTTCCTTCGCGCTCGCATCAGCCGACCGTACAACCTTCCTCCTCCGGCCCCAGGGCGGCTCTCTCGGTCTCTCTCCCACACACACGGAAGATGACCAGGCCTCCCGCGGAGCATGATGGGCCGGCAGAGCGGCCGCCATCTTGTTTTCTTCGGGAAGGGGAGGAGCGTCTCCCGGCGACGCCCGTAATATTTTCCGGCGTATAAGACGACCCGGCATATAAGACGACCCCGGATTTTCGGTTGTCTTTTTTTGGTTTCAAAAGTCATCTTATACGCCGGAAAATACGGTACGCAAAATTTCCACTACTGGTTTTCCAGAACTGGTCAGAACCTGCTGAATACCACCTCTGAGCCATAGCAGCTGACAATGGAAATTAGGAGTTGGGTAGAACCCAAGATGTCTGCATCATCCTCATCATCATCACTTCTGAAGCACCACAGACTAAATAGATGGCAAGGATTGTATTAAGAGAAGATGGAAGGATGGTTAGTGAGAAATCTTCCAGCCGGTTAAAAATAAGTGTGGATAAACCCAAAGACTTGTTTGTAGTTTGTATATATCAGGGGGTGTCAAACTCATGTCGTCACGGTGGCATCATGTGATGTATCATGACTTTTTTCCTCTTCATTGAACTGGGCGTGGGGTGGCCAGTGCGTGATGCATCCAACCTGCGAGCCATGAGTTTGACAACCCTGGTCTGTATGCATCTTTAAGAACTTTATGGGAACTGAATGATAGATTGGTCCTTCCCTGTTATATTAATAAAAAACAAATCCAGATGCTAAAAGCCTTATACATTTTTTCTGAATTCAGATTAGTTATTGAGTGATGCATATGTTTTCCTTCAGTTATTTAATACTTGCAAAAAATGGACAGTCTTTTACCCTTGCAATGTAGGGAAACTCTCCCTGTGGGTATCATGGATCACATGAACATTACAAAATGTGTCAAGTGTTATTATATTTGAGCTGTTCAGGGCAAACTAGAGGAGATCAAAGGCACCTCTATCACCTTACAGTCATCAAAATATATCTTCAGCTGCAATGACAACCAGGCAAGGAAAATTCAGCTTATGTTTCAACAATGCATCATGAAAAACTGCTGTGAAATCTCCATGGACACACAGGAACAGGAAATAAATGTCATGCCTAAGTTCAGTCTAATGTTGATGAGGTTGAGTAAAATAATTCATTAGAGAAGATGAACGGTTCATGGCAATGAAATAATTAAAGGCCATTAAATCCAACAAAATGACACCTTCCTTTAATGTCCACATTTTAACTGAATGGAGAGGAATCATGTTGCACAGGTGGAAAAGGTAGATAGGAACAAGGAAAGGATACTGAATTTTGCCCCAGAACACTTGGACTAAATTCCTGGCTTAGCTATTAGGTATATCACAGTGCTTTGTATTTATTTGCCTGTCTGCATCAGAAGGAGCCAATCATATGGATGGGATGCCTAATGGAATTATGTCAGATAAAGAACAGATTGTATTCCACCACATGGAACAAATAAAGATGGGGAAATGAAAGACTTGGCTTGTCTGAATTTTGTTGACAGCAATTCTATTTGCATGGTCAATACATGGAGAACAATGTTTGAATCAGTTTCTTTACTTTATTAATCTTTTCTACAACTACAAGTTCATAAACTCTTCAGTTAATAAAGTATGGTCAATGTAAGAATTTAAAGATTTGAATCAGACTACAGGCAAGATTAATTGGGATTAACACCTATTTTGGAAAAGGTTAAGGAATCAAGTGGCTGGTAGGAACTTTTATGTAGGAGAGCATTCCTGAAAGTGGGAATATGATCTCAGCAGAGATGAGTGAAACAGCTTTTACAATGTAAAGGAAGATTTATAGGAAATAGAGTAAGGTCCAATCAAAGCTGATTTTTAAAATAAGTAACGTTGAGGCTCATTCCTACTTGGATGGGATGCTGAGAGCTGGAAATTTAGGAGTAAAAAGGAAAAGAAAAGGAGCTTAGAAAAAAAGCAGTGCTAAAGTATTTACAAAGAAGGCACAAAAAGCTGCTATTGCTGATTTTCAACCTCAATGCTACTTCAATTTACCAATGCAATCAGAGGGTAGAATAAATTAATAAGTAAGGATACACATGCACACACACAAACGTGTTTGTCTGAAAACATGACCCACTCCAATAATAAGCCCAACCCTAATTTTTTGGAGGTGGGCCTAATGTTACTCCTACCCTGAAAATAAGTGGGGGGGATGGGCATGGCCAGCACAAGTGGTAGCATGGGCGGGAGGAGGCAACTGTCAGGCTGCAGCTGCAGCCCCCTGGCCCCTTGGGGCAGTGCCAATACTGCTTTTACCCTTCTCTTTCTGGGTGCAGTGCTTCTCCTTGTTGGGCCGCTTCCTGAGCTGCCAGCTGCTTTGCTTTTTCTCTCTTTTTGAAAGGCTCGCAGGAGGCTTTTTGGCAAATGGCGGGAAAATGGGGAGGGGGGATTTTCCTGCCTGTCATCCATTCCTCAAGCTTAGCATGGACTGAGGGAAGGATGGCAGGCAGGATAATTCCCCCCCCCCCCCATATTCCTCCCGTTCGCCAAAAAGCCTCCATTCTGGACACTGAAGGTTCGGCATGGAGGCGACGGTATGTCCACCGTGTGTCCAGCTCACCGAGTCTGGCCTGCTGCACCTCAAAAAAAGGAAGACCATCTCAAAAATAAGCCCAAGTGCTTATTTTCAAGTCTAAAAGAAATAACACGGATATATGTGTGCGTCAGTGGTGAGATTCACATTTTTTTACTACCGGTTCTGTGGGCGTGGCTTGGTGGGCGTGGCAGGGGAAGGATACTGTAAAATCTCCAGTCAGAGGTGGTATTTTCTGGTTCTCCAAACTATTCAAAATTTCCGCTACTGGTTCTCCAGAACTGGTCAGAACCTGCTGAATACCACCACTGGTGTGTATGTGTGTGCACGCACGTGCACGCACGTGCATACACACACACACACACACACACACACACACACACACTTCATTTTTTTCAAAATACATGAGATGTGAAGTGTTACCATTTTATCAATTGAGACACAATCCCTTTTAGCTAGACTAATAGAGATCAGAAGACATAGATTGCTTTTCTATGCATAGCTTTGTGTCAAAATTCAGAGAACCTCATCCCTGTTTTCAAAGAATTGAAAAGGAAATGGAAGTACTATCTGGATCATATTTTCTATGCTCCCAAATTCTAGTTTCTGTCAATGGCAAAACCGAGAGAACTGTCCTCAGCTTTCTGATGTTTTCTAAACAGTCCTTATCTTGCCCCTTTTCTAAAGAGCCCATGTCAGATCTGAACTTTAACTTCCCCTTGTTGGAAGAATTATCCTTCTGGGTTCAGTTCCAAGTGGGGAAAAAGACACTGGAAATATGGAGGCTGTTTGGAAAAATGGTTTAATGGTGGACAGGACCACATGGCTTGGAGCTCCAAAGACAGATGATCATATGCTTCAAGGTTAAGGAAAAGAGAAGGCTGAGATGCTGGGAGTCCCTTATACATCCTCTGTTAGGATTTGAATTTGAGCTTGTATTCTGATTGGTTGTCAGACTCCCATGGAGTCGTGCAGGAGCAATCTATAGGCTGTCCTGAGTGCCAGGGTTGGTTGAGCCTTGCTGGATGATGATGTTATTAAAGGGCTTTGGGCAATTCCTATTATAGCTCTACCTGGAGATCTTTGTTATGTAAAATATGCTGGCCCAGGCCTTAATGGCTCACCCATTAACAAAGGTGGGGGTCAGCTTCTGCTTCTGAGGTGAGTTTCTGCTTCTGAGTTTCTACTCTTTTTAGGGGAAATATTCTGCCTTTTTAATATTTCCTAGGATATTTCATCCATATGAGTCACCACATCTCCATATTTCAGAAGAAATCAAGCATATTATCATAGCAAGTGCCTTTTTCTGGTGACATAAAGGGGACAAAGAGATGAACTGTGGGAAGTGAAGATGGAGAAACGGATCATGAAATAAGAATGCAAGCTGTTGCATGTTTATGCTAACAGCCTATGCAAACATTATATTTCATTTAACTTTTTTGGCTCAAAAGTAAAATAGGGTTACTAAAATTTTCAAAGGGCATCTGGAACTGTGCCTGTAACAGCTTAGCCCACAGCAATTCTGCAGTGAAATCTTATTTCTGTGGGCAACCTGGTTTTGCTACTTGCATCCCACATAATAGCCATCAAACAAACAAAAAGGTTAGCTGAAACATTGTCAATTCTGTTTCAACGTGTGACAAAGAATATTTCTGGAGACTCAGTGTTCTTTTTTTGTTTGTTTGTTTGTTTGTTTGTTTGAAGCTCTCCCTTTTTAATGGTGATATTCATCTGCCTTTAAAAGCTAAGTTAAAAGAAGCTTAATATATAAAGTGGCTGAATGCTCAACCCAGAAATTTTAAGGATACATGAAAAAAAAAGTTTACAACTCTAATCAGTGACTTCTTCAATTTCATCCACATGGAATTGTTGAAAGAAATATCCTTCTGGGTTCAGTTCCAAATGGGGAAAAAGACATTGGAAACATGGAGGCTGCTTGGAAGGTTTAATGGTGTACAGGACCACATGGCCTGGAGCTCCAGAGTGGGAGGAACACATACTTCAAGGTGAGAAGATCAAGAAAAAAGGGGCTGAGGTACTGAGAGTGCTGAGTTTTATACCCTCTGTTGGGATTTGAATTGGAGCTTGTATTCTAATTGGTTGTCAGACTCCCAGGGGCAACTCTGTAGGCTGTCC
The DNA here is from genome assembly GCA_023653725.1 of Bungarus multicinctus. NCBI lineage: Eukaryota > Metazoa > Chordata > Lepidosauria > Squamata > Elapidae > Bungarus > Bungarus multicinctus. The sequence goes on from CM042834.1 coordinate 54,697,125, forward strand.
TGAGTTCCAGGCTTGGTCTAGCCTTGCTGGGTGATTATGCCCTTAAAAGGGCTTTTGGCAATTTCTACAGCTTTACCTGGAGTTCCTTGTTATTTAAAGTATTCTGGCCCAGACCTTAATGGCCCACCCATTAACAAAGGTGGGGGTGAGTTTCTGCTTCTGAGGTGAGTTTCTGCTTCTTGAGTTTCTACTCTTTTTAGGGGAAATATTCTGCCTTTTTAATATTTCCTAGGCTATTTCAATTTTCTAGGAGAGGGGTGGGTGCTAACTTCCTACAGAATCAAAGGTTGTGTTATCTCCAGAAAATCATCTAAATAAGCAAAGGAAAGTCAAAACTATTTCTGACTTGAAATTTCTTTGCAACCGGGCTCCATACTCTTCCCTCTTGCCCTCAGATGTCTTCTCAGCTCCTGATCTGCTTCCAGGCTGAAATCTGCTTGCAGCTTTCTTCACCAGTGATAGAGGTCTATGTTCTCTTTTTCTATTCTTCTAAACATGCTTGAGATTTTTTTTTTAAATTTCTCTTGGTGCTTCTTTGGACTTTACATTGTCATAGGAAGTGGTGAAGGCAGGGGTTCTCCAAGCATTAAAACAAACTTAAAAGCTGGGGATGGTCTGCACAGAAATCATAAAAGGCTTCACTCTTAAGACTTCAAGGAGGGTGATTTGCTTCTGACAATATGCTCTCTGAAACATCTCTCTTGAATGCTTTGCACACTTGCAATGGAGGGGCTTTTGCCTTGCTGTTATATCTCTTTTGACCACTCTGAAGCCTCCCTTAATGCCAAAAGATTTTTCCAACCTTGGGGGAAAAGATCAATAACAATCCTATTGTAGTATAGTTGGTTAAAGTGCTGAATTCACTGGAGAAGAGCCTAATGCTGGGAAAGATTGAGGGCAATAGAAGAAAGGGACAACAGAGTATGAGATGGCTGGATGGAGTCACTGAAGCAGTAAGCATGAGCTTAAATGGACTCCAGAAGATGGTAGAGGACAAGAAGGCCTAGAGGAATGTTGTCCATGGGGTTGCGATGGGTCAGACACAACTTTGCAACTAACAACAACAATAAAGAATTGGGAAAACCATCCTCATTGACTTACAGGATTATTGTGATGGTGGTGGGAATTGAAAAAGTATTAAACACTGCCCAGAGTTACTAGGGCAAAAGCTGGATATAGATTTGACAAACAAACAGAATAAAGTTAGCACAAAGAGTCATCTTACAATGTCTTCTCTTAGGATTTAATTGAAGCACATAAAGTCAGGAAAGTTTCAAATCACAGGAGCACTTATTGAACAATGACAGATGGGATCTTCACATATAGTTAGGGCCCAAAGGATAAATCAGTGAATACGAGGACACCATAAGATTGTCTCCACAATTCTCTTCTATTTTGAAAGGCATTTTCAAAAAAAGAAAAAAGATGGATTTTTTTTCCTGCGCAGCATGAATGAGTACATGCATAGAAGTTGTTTACTTTTAATCTCATACTCTTGATTTTATTCTTGTTGACTTCTGTGAAATTCCTGTAAACACTTTCAAGCGGATAAATAATTTACAGGACAGTATCCTCTTTGAGTCTGCATGCCAAATGACTGCATGTATGAACCATTCCCAGATTGATGGAGCTCTGACTGACATGTTGCATGCCTCTTACATGACTGTAGTCAACGACTCACATCCTGATGAGTATAAAACCCTGACATGTTGACAATATAGAAGTGCAAGTTCTTCCAAGCACATGGTGCACTAAAGAGAAAGAATCCTACCTTACATGGGGAGAAAAATGAAAAGAATGGGGGTCATTTTTCAAAACTCCCCATTGGCTGTTCATCTATACCACCACAAAAACTGACCTGCCAGCTCATAACTGTACTTGTTTAATTGTATTCATTTTCATATTTTGATTTTATGTTTGTTTCTATTGTGTGCTGCTTACAGTCACTTTTCTGTTTGATAGGCAGATATATTAACATGATGAATAAAATAGGTATCTTCAAAACACAACTTTCCTACCTTCCTTTTTTTAATGATAAATTAACAGTTGGATATTCAGTGCCAGTGTGCAGGATGAGGTACTTTTGCTTTCTTTTCATTCTCTATCTTGCAATAAAGGAGGTGAAGCTGCATTCCCAGCTTCAATTCCCGATCCATCAAAGTAGGGCTGGAACAATTTGCTGAGGGCCTAGGACAACTTGCTATGGCCAGCTTGCTATGGACATCTCACATGATTATCTGATGGTTATCTCTCTTCAGCCCACTCACTGCAGCCATCTCATCACAGCCAACTTGCCATGGGACAATTCAGCGCAGCCAGCCCATCATAGGAAAACTTACCATGGACAATTCCATGTGAGATAACCTAACACGATAAATGTTATCCACCACTGTTTCTTCAACAGTATTTTTATCAATGGAAATAATGCCAAAAAAGGACTGGTGGGAACGGGAAAGACTTCCTTTACTGCTTTGGCCACTTCATTAGTGTCGTGGACAATGTGTTTTGACAGGCTGGTAGAGATGAGGAGTGTTTTGTACATCTCAGGAGTGAATTAGAGGAGGAAATGGGCTTGTGAAGTTCTCCCTTTTGTTTGCAGGTGATAGATTTGATGGGGTTAAGGGAAGAAATTGGATTCACAAAATAGTCTCTAGGTACAAATATTTGGAAACTATCCTTGTCAAACATTTTCTATGGAAATTCTCATCTGAAAAAAAATTGCAAATCTTTATCTGGTTAATACTGAATGCTTGACCATCTCCTGGTGTTCCATGGACAGAAGCGAGGCAGATGAGCAAGTAAATCTTTCTTCACACTTCAGGAGTTTTATCATCCTGAACTATGAAGGAAGCCTATGGCAGGAATCGCAATGAGAAAGATAAAACAAGATTTCTTTCCAGTTGTATCATTTTGACATTGCACACACCCCAATAAAGAATTCCTCTGATTTCAATCTTTTGCAACTCAGTTTTTCTTTGGGAAAGAGCTTATCACATCAATTATAAGATTGATTCAAATGGGACATAGCATTTAACACTTTCCTGTATGGTTGTTTTAGAGATTATGTCCATTGACATGACATGATATATGTCTTAAAATTGTTGCATTTATATATGTTTCTGGTTAAAATCATTAGATGTAATTGTATTTGCATCTGCACATATGAATATCTGTCTGTATGTGAATACCATGTGCTTCACAGGGAGTCCTTATTTAGCTACTGTCTCATTTAGTGACTATTTGCTAACAAATAGTTTGCTAATGGTGATGCAAAATAACTTTGCAACCAATCCTCACATTTATGATCTTTGCAGGTCTGCAAAACAAAGCAAAGCTGAAGTAAGATCATAAGCATAGTCAGAGTTTCACTTAGTAACTGCTTTGCCTAAAGAAGCCAGCAGTAGTTGCTAAACAAGGACTACCTGTATTTCATTGCTCAAAGGAGCATAGAGGACAGACTAATTTCATTCATCTTGTGCCTTCCCTCAACTTTAAAAACTGTATCTAATTAATTAGCACGTTTTCCCATTAGTGTAGCTGCGGACTCCTTTTATATCTCCTGTGTCTCTTAATGAAGTATCCTTTTTTAAACATTTGAATGATATGAATTTGTTAGCTCAACCTGACCAGAATTAATGATGCGTGAATTGCCTGCCCATTCCCCAGAATCTAAGAAAGTGTTCCAATAACTCCCCCAACCCTCAAATTTATCACATGCAAACCACATTAACCACAATTAAGCAAAGTGGCTTTCTGGTAACAGGGGATGTTTATGGGCTTAGCAATAGCAGTAGCACTTAGACTTATATACTGCTTCACAGTGCTTTACAGAGTCAGCATATTGCCCCACCCCCATCCCCACCCCAAAAAACCTGGCTCCTCATTTTATTGACATTGGAAGGATAGAAAGTTGAGGCAATATTGAGCCATTCAGAATTGAACTCCTGGAGTGAACAGTGAGTTAACCTGTACTACTGCATTGTAACTGCTGCGTCACCATGGCTCTTATTAACAAAACAATACTGCATTGTCTCTGGGGAGATCAAAAAATAGCAGACTAACCATGGCCATCAATCTGACTGGAAGACCTGGGGAAAAATAGGGGTTTTATCTACACATTTATTTCTTTAAAACGTTTACAAAGCTGACTATCTTATATCAAACTCTAGGGCCATGATGGTGAACCTATGCACACATGCTGGAAATGGCACAATGTCAGCTGGTGCTCCATTCAAAATCCAAGAAAGAAACACTTAAACTCCATTTGTTAGAGAAAATATATCTTTTACTGGAAATCAAAGTGGTAGCAACAAAAGAATTCTGAATCTGAGGAAATGAGCGTGAAAAGCACATATACAAAGTGATGGCAACGTTCCCACCCCCAACAGTCCATATCGCTCCTCCAATGAGAAGTGGTGCATAACATCACGTGGGCATCTTCAGGTGGAGATGAGGCCTTTGTCCGTTGACCTTGGCATAGTTTGATAAAGAGTCGCAGTTGCGCATAGCAAGGAATAGAAAAGCAAGGAATAGAAACTTAAGCAACACTCCCCCTCCCCTAGATATACAGTTTCGTTTCCTACTCACTCCAGCTCGCTTCCCAGATATATCATGGCCCACTGTCGTCCCCCCCCCCGTTACTTATGGCAGCCGAAAGATGCAAAGCAAAAGAAGAGAAGCAAAGGAAGAAATCTTGAAGGCTGACATTCGGCCCTCCTGCAAAGAGACGTTAGTCCTACAAAAAACATAAGAATAAAAGATGATATATTACAAACAGGTAACAACAGCATTAATGTTCAGGGTTTATCAGGATACGTAGTGCGAAACGCCTGCACCAGCCGGGGAGCTCTAACATCTCTCTCATCTACCCATTCAGACTGGGAAGAAGGAAAATGCTTCCAAGCAACCAAATATTGGATTCGACCTCTCTTCTTCCTAGAATCCAAAATTTCTTTAACTTCAAAATGTTGTTCACCTTCAATGAGTAATGGTACGGGGGGGCTACTTGAGTTGGCCTTAGATCAGATGTATGTTCAGGTTTCAACAAACTAACATGGAAAACAGGATGGATACGACGGAGGGTTTTAGGCAGTGTCAATTGAACTGCCACAGGATTCACAACTCGTTCAACTGGGAAAGGTCCCACATACTTAGGTCCAAGCTTTTTTGATTTCTGTGTGGTCTGCAAATATTTGGTTGATAAAAACACCTTGTCACCAACCTGATATGGTTTTTGTGGACTTCTCTTTTTATCTGCAAATTTTTTATGAACCTGATGAGCATCATCTAATGCCTTGCAGGCAACTGGCCAGGTTAGCTGGAGATGTCTTATCCACTCATCTAATGAGGGAATGCTAGGTTTCTCTTGCGGAAGTTCAAAGTCTTGTCCCGAGGCCACTTTAAATGGAGTGAATCCAGTGCTGCTATGTACCGAATTGTTATATGCCACCTCAGCAAAAGGCAGTAAGTCAGTCCAATCATCCTGCTGATAATTAATGTAACATCTCAGATACTGTTCCAATACCGAGTTAGTTCTCTCAAAGGCCCCATTGGTTTGTGGATGATGGGCGGAGCTTAACCCCTGGGTGGAGCCTAGTAATTTTAGGAATTCTTTCCAGAAGTTTGAGGTGAACTGGACGCCCCTATCAGAGATTATGCGTTCAGGAACTCCATGTAGCCTGTAGATATGCAGAATAAACAACTTAGCTAACGTCTTCGCTGACGGGATCTTCGCACAGGGTAAAATGCACCTGTTTGGAAAACAGATCTGTTACTACCCAAATGACTGTATTTCCTCCACTGTCAGGTAATTCTACTATAAAATCCATGGAGATTTCCTTCCATGGGGCTGTTGGTCTAGCCACATTCTGCAATAAGCCTGCTGGTTTACCAGGCGGCCGCTTGGCCGAAGCACAGATAGGGAAGCTAGCAACATAAGTCTCAATGTCCTTTTTCAAAGTGGGCCACCAAAATTGTCTTTTGACCAAGTGTAGGGTCTTCACGAACCCAAAATGTCTAGCAGGTTTAGAATCATGAGCTTGATGTAAGATTTGGTGTCTTAGTTTTTCCGGTACATATAATTTAGCCCCCACCCAGGCCAATCCATCTCTAATGGTACAGTCATTCGAGTGGGTTAGGAACCAATCATCAAGTTTCAAAACTTTTTTCCATTGTGCAAGTAAATCGGTTGACAAATCAATCTCCTTTTTCTTCTGAGCTCTGGTAACCATTGGAGCTGCCAACTGTTCGGTTGGGATGATAGGTCTCACCACTTCCTGGCGAGCACTATTATACTGAGGTAATCTAGACAAAGCATCTGCCATGAAGTTCTTTCCACCAGGAATGTACTTCAAAGAAAAATTGAACCGCTTAAAATGTTGCGCCCAGCGAACTTGCTTGGGAGATAGTTTCCGAGGCGTTTTCAGCGCCTCCAAATTTTTGTGATCTGTCCAGACCTCAAAAGGGTGTTTGGCTCCTTCTAGGAAATGCCTCCAAGTTAACAAAGCCCATCGAACTGCAAAAGCTTCTTTTTCCCAGATGGCCCATCTCCTCTCGGTTTCAGTTAGTTTACGGGAGGTATAAGCGCATGGTTGTAGAGATCCCTTTTCATTTACCTGAAGTAGCACCGCTCCGACGGCTACGTCACTCGCATCAGCTTGGATTACAAACGGAACGTCCATGTCTGGGTGCTTAAGTACTGGTTCAGCAGCAAACAGACGTTTCAGTTTTTCAAAAGCAGCTTGACACTCCATGGACCACTCCAGTGGTGTGCTAGGCTTTGGTTTTACCTCCCCTCTGGTTTTAAGGAGATTTGTGATAGGCATCGCGATCTTCGCAAAAGCAGGAATAAATTGACGGTAAAAATTGGCAAATCCCAAGAAACTTTGCAGTTGTTTCCTGGTACGGGGAGGGGCCCATTCCAAAACCGCCTGCACCTTCCCCGGGTCCATTTCTATGCCATCGTGTGATATGCAATGGCCTAAATAGTCAATTTTCTCCTGGTGGAATTCACATTTTGACAGCTTGGCATACAACTGAGCCGCTCGAAGTTTCTCCAGGACTGACCGCACTAGTTTTACATGCTCATCATGAGTTTCCGTGTAGATAAGAATATCATCAAGATAAACGAACACTCCTTTGTACAAATGTTCTTGCAATACTTGATTTATCATTTGCATGAATACTGCAGGTGCCCCCTGTAGGCCAAATGGCAGGAAGTTGAATTGGAAGCACCCCATCGGGCAATTGAAAGCAGTCTTCCATTCATCCCCTTCTTTAATTCGGATTCGGTAGTATGCTTCTCTCAGGTCAAGTTTCGAAAAAATCTTTCCTTTAGCCAAGTGGGCCAGCATGTCCTTCATCAGGGGAAGGGGGTACACGTTCTCCACTGAAATTGTGTTGAGATTATGGTAGTCCACCACCAGGCGTAAGGAACCATCTTTCTTCTCCCAAAACAACACTGGAGCCGCCACCCGGGGCCTAGCAGGTTGGATGAAACCACGTTCTAAATTTTTTTCAATGAATAACCGTAATTCTCCTAATTCCCGCGGGGTCATCGAATACAGTTTCGGTTTGGGGAGTTTTACACCTGGCAAAAATTCGATACTACAATCCGTTGAGCGATGAGGGGGGAGCTCATCCGAGGCCTTCTCACTGAACACCTCCTTTAAGTCCCAGTATTCCTCTGGAATTTTCTCCTCCCCTTTCAGAATCTCAGTACCAGTAGAAGCCAACTCCGCGGGATTTTTGGGTCTCAATTTGGATTGCCTCTCCCCTTTTGGGGGTTGGTCTGTATGTATGCGTAGTGATCCCCTCCTCCAATTAATGTGGGGGTTCCATTTCCGTAGCCAGGGCAAACCCAGTATTAGGGGGCGCTCCATCCCAGGAGCCACAATAAAACACAGAGTCTCTTTATGGTTCCCCATTGTCATCTCCACTGGTTCCGTTATAAAATGAGCAGGTCCACCCCCAGCTACCGATCCATCCAATTGGCAAAAAGCTATGGGCGTTTTTAGAGTCTTTAGCCTTAAGCCCAGCTTCTCTACCACCTTTGAACTGATTACGCACCTTGTGCACCCAGAGTCTAACAAAGGCCTTGGTGGTGCAGGCTGTTAATCATCTAGCACTTAGTGCAAGCTGCCTGCAATTAGTGCAGGTTCGAATCCCACCAGGCTCAAGGTTGACTCAGTCTTCCATCCTCTCGGGGTAGGTAAATTGAGGACCCAAGATTGTTGGGGGCAATAAGCTGACTTTGTAAAAATGCCGCTTGAGGGGGCCAAAAAGCCCTAGTAATAAGCAGGCATATACAATGGAATGAAGGCTATTGCTGAGCACCTAGCATAGTGCTCCATAGACTGTAAGCCGCCCTGAGTCTCCGGAGAAGGGCGGCATATAAATGTAATTAAAAAAAAAAAAAAGCCAACATGTCCCCTTCGGCCCCTGACATGGGTACCCTTAATCTCACTGGAATGGTCATAGGGCCCTTGTTTGGACTTACCAGTGCGTCGTCTTCCAATTCGGATTCACTCCCTTCAGAAGAGGTTGGAGTTCCCAACCCCCCTCTTTTTTGAGAGGTGACCTCTACAACCTCCTCCGCTTTTAGCGCCGATCCACGAGGCTTGGCTGGAGGTCTCTCGGATTTTCTCCCTCCTCCTGGCGCCCCTTTTGGTTCCAGCTTGGCACGGCAGTCTGCAGCCCAGTGACCTTCTTTACCACATCGGAAACATGCTCTGGTCCTGGGTTTTGCCGGTGGTCTTCCTTTTAGAGGTTTTAAGGCTTCTTGAGGCCTGGTGAGAGGGGAATTCTTCAAACCAAAATACCCCCGGCGTCTGTTTCGGGACAGGTCAATCTCTACCTCTGCTGCCAGCACGTACCACTGCTGCAGCTCACCAGGGTCTCTTCTGGCCACACAGCGTTGATAAACATCTTCATTCAGCCCATCTTTAAAAGCTTCTATCAGGGCTCCATGGGACCAGCCGCGAATATGGCACGCCAGCTCTCTAAACTCCTGGATGTAATCAGCTACTGACTTTCGCCCCTGATTTATGGTTTTCATCCTGATTCTAGCCTTGCGTTCAGCTAGAGGATCTTCAAATCTAGTGCGCAATGCTGTCATGAACTGGTCATAATTCAACAGCTGAGGGGCATTATCATTATGCAAAGTCACCATCCACTTTGCAGCAGTTCCCTCCAGAGCCCTGGTCACACACCTGACTTTGGCTGCTTCTGAGGAAAAATCCTGCCCATACTCCTCCATATGGCTCCAAACTTGTGCTAGGAAAAATGCTAATTCCTGGGGGTCCCCTCCATATTTTACTTCCAATGGAGGCACTTTCGAAGTTCTATGCCTTCTGGCAATTATCCCCCCAGCCAGGGGGCCCTGTGCTGCTGCTGCTGCCTGTTGCGCCGGCCCAGGTTGATTTATGGGGGTGGCTGCTCTGGTTCTTCTGCCGGGGGCTACCTCCCCCTCTTCCCCCTCATACCTTTGATCAGCTTGAGCCTCTCCGGCAGCTTCATGTAAAAGGTGCATGGCTTGCATTAGTAAGAAATCTCTCCGTTCCTTCTCTTGCCATGGCTCATCCTTCCCTCGACGACGGGTCGTGGTCACTCCTGGAGGGGGCCTTTCCTCAGGATCCTTTCAACCGACTCCCAGGGACCATTTGGGTTTTACAGCTGGGGTTTCGCCAAGACTTAGCTCTGCTAAGAAGTCGGGCTCTTCTGCTCCCTCCATCAACAGGGATTCTGGTCCTCCAGTCACTCCCAGGTCTTGGTCGCTGGCTGGATTAGACATTGTTTGCAAACCCCCTTGGAAGAAAATTTGGGTTTTCTCCGGGTGGGCCGGTAAAGAAGAGATTTAGAATAATGTCAGCTGGTGCTCCATTCAAAATCCAAGAAAGAAACACTTAAACTCCAATTGTTAGAGAAAAGATATCTTTTACTGGAAATCAAAGTGGTAGCAACAAAAGAATTCTGAATCTGAGGAAATGAGCGCGAAAAGCACATATACAAAGTGATGGCAACGTTCCCACCCCCAACAGTCCATATCGCTCCTCCAATGAGAAGTGGTGCATAACTTCATGTGAGCATCTTCAAGTGGAGATGAGGCGTCTGTCCGTTGACCTTGGCATAGTTTGATAAAGAGTCGCAGTTGCGCATAGCAAGGAATAGAAAAGCAAGGAATAGAAACTTAAGCAACATTCCCCCTCCCCTAGATATACAGTTTTGTTTCCTACTCACTCCAGCTCGCTTCCCAGATATATCATGGCCCACTCCCCCCCCCCCCCCCGTTACTTATGGCAGCCGAAAGATGCAAAGCAAAAGAAGAGAAGCAAAGGAAGAAATCTTGAAGGCTGACACACGCAGAGCCATCTCTCTGGGCATACCAGCCATTGCCTGTTGGGTACACATGTGCATCAGAAACCGGAAAACTACTGGTTTCTGGCACTCTCACGTGTACGCCGGGGAACTGCTCTTCTGGTTTCTGGTGGTCCCCCGTGTGCGTGCATGCTCCTGTTTCAGCACTTGGTGCCGAAAAGGTTTGCCAACATTGCTCCAGGGGAACCCAAACAACAGTTAACACAATATCAGTATATCATTAATGTTTACATATATCTATTAAAACCACAAACAATAAAACCTGGCACCAGGCAAACTTTTACATTTAGTTCATCATTAAGTCCTCTCATCCATCTCACCCTTTCCCAGCACTTGGATAAAAAGTCAGATCTTAATTGTTTTTCATGGGGTTGAAGCCTGCCAAAGTACAGTGGAAAAGATGTTCCATAGGTGTAAGGACTGCCGTGAATAAGGTATACTTCCTACATCCCATAAGATGGCAATGTTTAGGGGATGAGTATGTACCAAACGTACGTGTGTTAGATCAAATCTTTCCCCAAACTTCCAGGCTTTTGGGGTAGACTTGTGGCCAGAGGACTGCCAAGCAGTCACAGAAATGATCTTGTCTGTATCCCATTTGGAGAAGTTTCCTCTAAATGAAAGACCATACTCTCAAGATACCACATTATTGTATTATGTAGAGCATTAAGCCTAGTTTTAGAACTGCATGCAACCCTTGTTATCCTCATAGAACCACAGGGTACTATTTGAAATTGCCAGTCCTATATTCAAAATAAAAGAAATGCTTTGCAGAGATAAACATAAAGAGTCTAATATTGAAGTGTGTGCGGTTGACTGCCAACTTATTAATCAGTTTTGGATGATTAAGCCCATGCCTTTTAACTGACTGACCAATCAATTGACTGAATTAAAATGAATCTACTTATTACCAAATCCTGAAATACTGAAGGAAATTTAACATGATTTGCAATTCAATAACTCATCATGCCATTGCTAGGAGAGAGCAGCTTTAATATTGTTTCCACTCTTTGTCACAGCAGTGTACCAGACCCAAAATAGTCTCCAGTGATGTGCGAGGAAAACTTTAATTTGTTGGCCTGCCAATTAAAATTTGCTCTCACTGGCTACAATACTGGTTGACTAATCTGCCATTTAAGATGAATAAAGACTGAGACTCCAAGATTGACTTAAACAGTGCAAACATCATCCATGTATTCCAAAAGTAGAAACCAGTAATTAGTTATACACTCACACTTTCTATCATGCATCCTTTCTTTAATATAATCTTGAATTTTCTCTTATAAGAAACAGTGAGGTTCCTATACCTAAGGAAAATTCCTTCTTGGATCTGGCACCACCTTGGGAAGCTTCAGAAAGGTTTTAATGTTTGGCAAGTTCTTAAATAGTGTGGTTCATTGGCACCTCTTAGAAACAAGGCTTTTGTCCTTCTTTGATTTTCTCTACAGTATCGGTAAAACGGTTATTCTTCTAGTTTCTACAGGCACCAATTTTCTGATTGAACAAGCTTCCAGACCTGACCTGCCCCTCCCAGTTTATATTTTTTCCCTTGAGATGACTTCTCATAAAGTCTATTACTAACCCAAAATCCAGGACTCAAATAAACCTAGCAAATTATATAAGGAACTCTCTTTTCAGGAGCAATGCTGAAAAGTTGCCACAAAGAGAAGACACAGTGGCTTCTAAAAATGTTCCATTGGAGGAAAAATACACTTCCAGCCATCATGATCTGCCACCACAAAAAGCAGATCAACAATCTGCTGATTATACCTGGCCAGGGATGGGCTATTTCTGTGAATGGGTGGCAAACCATTGGGCAATAAACACCAATTCATGGAGAAAAATAGATGAGGTGCAAGTGTGCCAGAAAAGAAGTACTTGAAAAGTAGGGGAGGGGCGGTTATCTCTTTTTTAAGCTTTTGCTAATCTTTTTGTTGTTTATAAATCCATAGATATTCTCAGGAAGCCATTTTCAGGTGTGGCTAACTCAAGTTGAGGAGAGAATGCAAAAAAAAGTTCTGTATGTGAGCTACAGCCTTCATGGATGTATAGTGACACCTACACAAAAGCAGAAATGAAAAGAATGCAAGCTGCAGCAGTGAGGGTAACAGGGGTAAGAGGTCAATTGAATATCCAGCTTTTGAGGAATTAGTTGCAGATCAAAAGATTGTGAAGTGGCAAAGCTCAATATTAAATGGATCACTGGGATGGCTGGCTTGAGGTATTTAATTAAAGACAGAAATTGACTACCCATTTCACATCAGTTCTTTGTAGTTCAAACAATCCAAATTGCACTTATTGTACAGTCAGTTTCACTGCGTTCATTGGATTATACCTCAGGGTAAACAAGTTCAGTGTCTCTCCTGTATATTATTTAAGTAATGACAAAGCACCTAATACCTTTTGTGCAAATGAAAATAAACACCATTGAACAATTATTGGACCATTATTGGTCTCAATGCTTTAGCAGAAGTCATGTGCATGTTGTGCAAAGATTTTGCAGAAATTGGGCTACTATTAAAACTTTTTTCCAATTCAGGCACTCCCTTGTCAACACCCATTTGTAACTTGGAGATATGATAGTGATTATTTTTCCCCATGTCTCCCTCAGGATGAGAAAATGGATCCCATGGCAAAAGAAATCCAAGGAAGCAAAACTGAGAGCCCCTTTGATAAACTACTTCTTGTATTCTTTGCTCAGATTCTTTTATTTAGAGGCAATGCTGAAAGAGAGAAAAAAGAGGGGGGAAATGGACTGGGAAACAGAACTGGGAAGAGGACTGGAAGAGGGGGAAAAACCTTTAAGAATGAAAGTGCCTCTAGTATCAAGGTGTCTGCCTGAGTCTCTGAGATGTGGTTCAGGCAGCCACATGGAGTATGCCAGCTGTTCAGACCCACCCCCACAGTCTGCTGCAGCAGTCAGTGTTACGACATCTAATTTCTATTATTCATTTACCCAAAGTCTTGAAACCTGTTATTAGCTGTGTTTGTGCAGAACCAACCATCAATGCAATTGCTGACATTTACCCTCACTCAAGCACAAGTGAGAGAATTTAAAGCATGCCAGATGTGAGAAGCCCATCTTCACAGCATGGGAAATTATTCTGATTAATGCAAGGATTCAAATAAAAGACAATGAGGGAATAATTGGAAATCATACAGCACCCTATATTTACAAAGCCATGCTCTATATGAGAATCAGGGTAACCCAATGGTCAGTGTGTTGCACTGGATCATGGGACATCATATGAATGTCTCTCGGATTCAACAATCTTTATGCATCTCCTAATCCCAATTCAGCTAATGGAATTTTTGTGTCCAACATGGAGCCTGTGGTTGATCTAGAACACAGGTGTCAGACTCATGGCATCACATTGCTGTCACATGATGTTTCATGACATTTTTTCCCTTTGCAGAGCTGGGGTAGGTGTGGCCTGCACATGACGCATTTGGCCCAGGGGCCGCCAGTTGGACACCCTTGATCTAGAAGTAACTTGGTTCAATCAAACTTGTAGAAGGTGAATGAATAGGTCTGTATTATTTTCTTTAATGTATCATTGAGCCATGGAAGGTTGTTTTGATTTAGAGCTATATGCGACCTGGCCTGTAAAACATAGTTATGAATACATGGATACATATAAGAAAAATAAAAGAAACAATAAGACAGGAATGGTAGGCACATTGGTGCGCTTATGTACGCCCCTCCTACAGACCTCTTAGGAAAGGGTTGAGGTCAATAGTAGAAAGTCTAAGGTTAAAGTTTTTGGGGTTTTGGGAAGAAACCACAGAGTCAGGTAGAGTATTCCAGACATTGACTACTCTGTTGCTGAAGTCGTATTTCCTGCAATCAAGTTTGGTGTGATTAACCTTGAGTTTGTATCTATTGTTTGCTCTTGTATTGTTATGGTTGAAGCTGAAGTATTCATTAACAGGTAGGACATTGCAGTATATGATTTTATATACTATGCTTAGATCGGACTGAAGGCAGCGTAGTTCTAGGTTTTCTAGGTCTAGAATTTCAAGTCTGGTGGCATAAGGTATTCTGCAATGAGTAGAGGAGTGTAGAACTCTTCTTGTGAAATATTTCTGGACTTTCTCAATTGTGTTAATATTAGATACGTAATGTGGGTTCCAGATTGATGAGCTGTATTCGAATATTGGTCTAGCAAATGTTTTGTATGGTCTAGTTATTAGTGTAGTATTACCAGAGAAAAAGCTACGTAAGATTAGGTTAACAACTCTTAATGCCTTTTTGGCTATGTAGTTACAGTGGGCTCTAGTACTTAGATCATTAGAGATGAGTACTGCAAGGTCCTTAACAGAGTTTGGATCATCAACAAGGTCTTGTCTATTCAGCCTGTATTTTATTTTCTGATTTTTTTTGCCAATATGTAAGACAGAACATTTATTTGTTGAGATTTGAAGTTGCCATTTGTTTGACCATTCTGATACATAGTCGAGGTCTTTTTGAAGGGTAGCAGTATTGTCTGTGGTGTTGAATAACTTTACATCATCAGTGAAGAGGATGCAGTTGCTCTTAATATGATCACAGAGGTCATTTATGTAGAGTATGAAGAGAGTTGGTCCTAGGACACTGCCTTGGGAGACACCACTGTTGACAGGTACAGAATTTGATAGGACACTCCCAATTTTGACCACTTGTTGTCCGTTTCACAGGAATGCTTCTATCCAGTTATGCAGATGTCCAGAGATACCATAAGATTTTAGTTTTAGGAGTAGTTTGCTGTGTACCACTGAATCAAAGGTTTTACAGAAGTCTATGTAGATTGCATCTATTGCTTTATTTATTTATTTAAAATTTATTTATTTTGAGTTGTTTAGTCCATATGTAAGAGTTGCAAATTGCAGGATAGCTTTTTTCTGAAACCAAATTGTTTATTAGAGAGTAGGTTGTTTGTCTCTAAGTGGAGGATAATGGATTGGTTAATAATTGATTCCATGACTTTACAAGTGACGCAGCATAAAGAGATTGGTCTGTAATTTTCAACTAGTCTGGGGTCTCCTTTTTTGAAGATGGGGTGACCGTGGCTTGTGACCATAGTTTTGGCAAGGAGCTGGTCCTGAAAGATTTTTCAAAGATTATGCTTAGAGGTTCGGCTATGGCAGTGGATAGCTTTTTTAAGAAGTAGGCACATATTCCATCTGGTCAAATAGATAGAGATGGTTTTAGATTGTGTAGTGCTTTTTCAACATTGTCTTCTGTAAAATTGATATGTATTAGATCATTGTAGTTGTCTGTGGTTTGTCTAGGAAATACTGGGCATGAGCCATTGCTGTTTACAAATACTGACCCAAAGAATGTGTTAAAGAGGTTGGCTTTAATGGTGTCATAATTGCAGTCTTTACCATTAGATCCTTTCAGGGGTGGGATGGACCTTGAGTCTTTTAGTTTGTTGTTTACAAAATTGTAGAAAGTGTGGGTGGAATTGGTGCGTAGAATGTTTTCTTCTTGTTTAATGTGATAATTGGTGCATTCAGTCTTTATCTGGTGGCATAAGTTTTTGTATCGGCTTTTGAAGTTGGCAACATGACCAGATTTGTTTTTCCACCATCTCTTTTTGGATTGAAGCTTCCTTATTGTTATGGGTTGTTGAGGTGTTCCCCGTTAAGAGAATGAGTGCTCTCAGAGAAACGTAGTGAGAGTGGTGATGAATAACACACAACTAGTATACAGATACACTGAATAGTAAAATATAGGTTTTACTTCCAGTAAACGGGTAAGCAAAGTCTAACAAACAGTCCACATCATACACGGTTAAAGCAGTCAGGATTCAGTCCAGGGATAATCCAAAAATAAAGTCCAGTATCATAAACAGAGTTCAGTAAACAGACTCACAGCAATCCGAGCAGAACAACAATCAGGCATAAGGCAATAGGGAAATGCAAGAACTAACAAACCAGGTTTCTGGCTCCATCTTATGGCCGTTAGAGGAACCACACCCAATTAAAATTACAGCATTCCCTTAAAGAGACAGTATTAAATGACTATCCTGGTTTATATATTGCCAAGCCAACTGTTAGGTTACTATCATTCCTAACATTCTCCCCTTTGTGTAGGACAATATATAAAACCTTACAGTTTAAGTCCATATTCCTCACAGCAAGCCTTATGTTTTACAGTGCCTTGGGCTTTTGTAAAATGATCTGCAATGTTATTCTCTGACATGCAGTACTCCAGTGTAATCATTTTACTTTGCACACATTGTCTCACATTCAGATATCATAGATCTGTGTGTTTTGATCTTGTTTTTACGGCAAGATTGGAAGCCATCTGAATTGCTGATTGGTTGTCTTCATATATAACAATAGAATCTTTTACATCAATTCTCATGTCTATCATTAATTGTTTATAACATACTAAATCCTTATATAATAGAGACAAACATGAGAATTCAGCCTCCATTGTTGATAAGCTTAGATGTTTTGTCGAATAGACTACATCCAATTAACACCTTTCCTTATAATACTACAGTACCAGACGTTTACATGTAGGTTTGTTTGTAGTGAAACTTGCATCAGCATATGCAGTTAAACTTAGTTCATCCATAGGCTCCAAATATAATGCATAATGCATCGTTTGTTTAAGATATCTCAACACACGCTTAGCAGCTTGTCAGTGCCTTTCAGTAGGGTCAGCGTTGAACCTGGCTAATTGGTTAACATTATATGCTATATCTGGCCTAGACCAATTACTAAAATAGGATAAGCTACCAATTAATGACTGATAAATGTCTTTATCAAAAATAGGATTTGCACATCACTGTGGCTAAACTCCTGGCTGATTGGTGTCTTAGCTGGTTTACAAAGTTCCATTTTAAAGTTCTTCAGTAATTGGTTAATTTTATCTGCCTGTGATATTCTGTAGCCTCCCCTAGTTTTATCTCTTTTCAAACCAAGATACTGTTTAATCTCACCTAAATGTTTGGTTTTAAATTTCTTATCTAACAGTGAAATAATCCCAGTAGCTTCTTGCTCAGTTTTGGTGATTAATGCTATGTCATCAGTGAACAATAGCAACAATGAAACTACACCATCACTTTCCTTTTTAAATAAACATGTATCAGCCATGCCAGCTACAAAACCTTTCTTTGTTAATTCCTTCACTATGCACTAGTTCCATTCATAGCCTGATTGCTTCAAGCCATAAAGACTCTTTTTAAATCTCCAGCAATCAGTTGTGTTATCAGTTTTTATCCCCAAAGGTTTCTTTAAATATATAGTATGTTGCAACGGTGCATGTAGATATGCCATC
This sequence comes from Bungarus multicinctus, assembly GCA_023653725.1. Lineage (NCBI taxonomy): Eukaryota > Metazoa > Chordata > Lepidosauria > Squamata > Elapidae > Bungarus > Bungarus multicinctus. The sequence goes on from CM042834.1 coordinate 54,714,772, forward strand.
TCAACATCTTATTATATATTTCTCCTTAACTGCCCACACTAATGCTGCTCATAATGTAGTAGCCTTCAGACTAGGTGCAAACACCTCATCGTGGTCATTGGCTGTCTGATTGAACTCTTGTGCTACTAACCTGGCTTTATGGGTAACAGTCCCATCCACACCTGTCTTAAGTTTATAAATCCATTTACACCCTATGGCATGTTTACCTGGTGGTAACATGAATTTTCATATACCTTCAACCTTTGTAAGGATTTCAGTTCCTTATCCATTGCTTCCTGCTAAGCAGCCTGATCCTTAGCAGGATACAGTTTTAGTTCATTATAGTTACTAGGAGCCATATTTACTTGGCATACTGTACTAGCCTGATATCTATCTGGTGGTCATGTTACACGGGTTGAACGTCTAGGTAATTCAGAGCTTACTGGTGGACTCTCCTGTTCTACCTGCTCCTGTTCTTCTACTTCCTCCTGTGACAGTTCCTCCTTCTTAATGGCTATGGTTTAACTTTTTCATCATTAGGGACTACTTGGGTGTCAATAATAACATCATTGTTGAATTCATGTTTTAGTTTATGCCACCCCATGTGCTCAAGAAATTTAGCATTAGCGCTACAGTAAACATTAGCTGTGCCTGGATCCCAAAATCTAAATGATCTATGGTTGGCCTCGTAATCTACAAAAACTAATTTCCTAGCTCTATGTTGCCCTTTCAGTCTTACTTGTGAGGGAATATGCACCCATGCTGGAGCTCCAAATGTGTGTAAATAACTTAAATTTGGTTTTCTGCCATGCCAACGAGTGAATGGCAGTTCACCAGTTGTTGTGTTCACCACATTGTTTAACACATGGTTGGAACACATTATGGCTTCACCCCACAGTTTTTCAGTCAAATCTAAATCGGATAACATAGTGCGAGCCATGACTTGTAACGTTTGCCCTCTTTGTTCTATAAATGAGTTATGTTGTGGCCTGTAAGGTGCAGAATGCTTATGCTCGATACCAGCTGATTTCAACATCATTTGGAATCTATTGTCAATAAACTCAGTCCCGTTATCTGTAACTGAAGTAATTACCCTATGTCTCATTTTTCTCTCAGCAAATCTTAGCCAGTTAAAGAAATGTTAGAACATTTCTGTTTTGTTTTTCATTAGATAGCAGAAACCGTATCATGAGTAATGGTCCATTATACTTAAAACATAGCAGGCACCTCCCAAACTGGGTTTCTTAGGACCAATTATGTCAGCAAAAACAACCTCTAAAGATTCTTTGGTCTTAAACCCATTCAGTCTGTTTGCTGGAGTAACCTTGCTTTTCTCCTGGTTACAGGTATTACAGTTTAAGTACTTGTTACAGGGTTTTAATTTTACTCCCTCTGACAAGTTAACAGTTTGTTCCAGCATTTTGAAATTAATGTGTCCCAGATGTCTATGCAGTAAATGTATACATTCGTCATGTGGCTTAACATTGTTATAAACCAAGTTAGCCATCGGCAACTGGTCATCATATATCACATATAAATCATTCTCTAAAGTAACAGTAACATTTTTACCCTCTTTCTCTATTATACATTTATCTCCCCTAAAGGTTACTACATAACCAATATTAACTAAAGCCCTTACTGATAACAAATTAAATTTCAGTTTAGGTACATATTTCATTTACACATGAACAATATGCAGTATTTTCACCAGATGCTTTTATCTTTCATCCATTTGCCAATGATACATGTTGCTTACTCATGGATATCTTACAAATCTCTCTCTATTTCTAGTAATGCACTGCGATGCTCCACTATCAACTACCCACAAATCATGGTTTACAGTTGAATTGCTAGACAAGCTAAATTAACATTCTTCATAGCCTTCTGCTTATTACCAGTATTACCAGTATTCTGTCATTTTCCCTTCTGCCAGAATCCAGCTATATGTCCCCTAGCCTCACAAGAAAAACATTTCCAAACAGTATAGGCAGTTGAAAACAAATCCTCTTCTTGGGGTTGTTTCTCTCTCAGTTGGTCCCTATCCTGCCATCTTCTTGCCTCTTCTAACAACTTTCCGGTTATGTCAGTCAATGTCAGTTCATTTCTGGTCAGATTTCCAGTGAAGATACGTACTCATCATAACTTTCATCCAATGAGGAAAGAATGATGTAAACTTGATGCAGCTCTGAAAAAATAAGTTCCTTTTCATGTAGCTCTTGAAAAGTTATTTTCATGAAGTTCAAATGAGCTAACATATCTCCACCTTTCAGAAGTCATGCTCTAAACAGTTTACATGTAAGATGTATGTGTGCACCTACACTGTCACAAACATAAATCCTCTTCAAATTCTCCCAACACCTAGCACCTCTTTTCCATGAATATGGACTAGCTGCTGGTCACTCAGTGTTAGTCCAATTAAACAAAGAGCTTGTTCGTTGTTCTGTTTAAAGTCAACTTCTTGGCATCATCCTCATCATCTGGATCCCAAGCATTTACATCTGGTGGATCCTGAACTGCAGCCCATAACCCTTCCCTACACAAAAGTAGACTGCACTTCATAGACCAGGAAACATAGTTTGTTCCATCCAGCCAGGTTATCAGTGATAGACTTGTTGAAAAACCAGAGGTACATATATAGACTGGGTGAAACCAGGCTCAATAGCAATGACTGTGAGAGGGATTTGGGAGTCTTAGTGGACAATCAGCTAAATATGAGCCAGCAGTGTGCAGCAGCAGCCAAAAAAGCTAAAGCAATCCTAAATCGTATTAACAGATGGATACAATCAAGCTCAAGTGGTACTAATACCACTCTATAAAGCCTTAGTAAGACCACACCTAGAATACTGCATCCAGTTTTGTTCACCACATTATAAAAAAGATGTTGAGTCTCTAGAAAAAGTACAGAGAAGAGCAACCAGGATGATTAGGGGACTGGAGGCTAAAACATACAACAAACGGTTGCAGGAACTGGGCTTGGCTAGTCTAGTAAAGAGGAGGACCAGGGGAGACAATGATAGCAGTCTTCCAATATTTGAGGGGCTACCACATGGAGGAAGGGGTCAAGCTATTTTCTAAAGTGCCTGTAGGCCAGACAAGAAATAATGGATGGAAACTGAACAAGGAGAGATTTAACCTGGAAATAAGGAGAAACTTTCTGACAGTGAGAACAATCAACCAATGGAACAGCTTGTTCTCAGAAGTTGTGGGAGCGCCATCACTTGAGACTTTCAAGAAGAGATTGGACTGCCATTTGTCAGAAATGGTGTAGGGTGGGGGGTTGTACTAGATGACCTATAAGGTCCCTTCCAACTCTGATTATCTATTATCTGACGGGTCTTGTGCCATCTTTACCAGCACAATTAAACAGTAAACAGCTGTCTGTATACAGTACTGTGTATTCACACTAACTCTCAGTTATCTGAGCCTGGGCCCATAACCAGTGTTGAGGTATTCCCCTTTAGGAAAATGAGTGCTCTCAGAGAAACGTAGTGAGAATGGTGATGAATAACACATAACTAGCACACAGATACACTGAATAGTAAAATGTAGGTTTTACTTCCAATAAACAGGTAAGCAAAGTCCAACAAACAGTCCAAGTCATACACGGTTAAAGTAGTCAGGATTCAGTCCAGGGATAATCCAAAAACAGAGTCCAGTATCATAAACAAAGTTCAGTAAACAGACTCACAGCAATCTGAGCAGAACCACAATCAGGCATAAGGCAATAGGGAAATGCAAGAACTAACAAATCTGGTTTCTGGCTCCATCTTATGGCCATTGGAGGAATCACACCCAATTACAATTACAGCATTCCCTTAAAGAGACAGTATTAAATGACTATCCTGATTTATATATTGCCATCCCAACTGTTAGGTTACTATCATTCCTAACATGGGTAATCTGTTTTTTCTGGTTTTTGGAATTGTTATTGGTACATATAATTTGATGACTCTTTTGACTTCAAGTAAAAATATGTTGTACTGATCTTCTACAGTATTGCATCCATTGAATAGAAATTACCAATCAAGGGATGAGAGATCATTGTCTATAAGATCATAATAATAATAATATAAGATTATAATAATATAAATAATTGATACAATATCCTGGATGACTTTAATCTGATAATCAGGTCAGATTTTCTCAGCTTTGAATGTTGTTTGCTCCAGAAAATTAGCAGATAAAGGTTTACCTAGTTGTGGCCAAATCTAGGTTGTGATGCTGATCTTCGTTTCTTGACTGCGGGAGCCAGTATTGTCTGAAGACATTTTCCTTGATCATGTGGCCAACATGGCTACATGACTACGGAAATTAGCAGTCCCTCAAAAATAGGGATTATTTTTGTAAACAGATTTCTTAATCATGAGCCACATTGTTAATTATAGTAAATGTTGAAATTAATTAGAAATTCAAATTATTTTTATAATGTACTCCTGTGTCTTGTTTCTGAGATAATGGCATAACACACTGAAATAAGTCATTCAGATCAAAAGCATCTATTCTGATGTTTGTTTTTAACGGATTCAGGTACATTACTTTTCCATTTTAGATATTTAGACTTTTTAAAGTTCAGTTTTAAGAGTTTAAAACAATATAATATGGGTCTTAATGCAGTTCTATGTTGGAGATATGGGGCCAGTTTGGTCTAAGGTTAAAGCACTGGGCTAGAAAGCAGAAGACTATGAGTTCTAATCCTGCTTTAGGCATGGAAGCTGCCTGGGTGATTTTGGGTCAGTCTTTCTCAGGTCAACACATTTCGCAGGGTTGTTGTTGTGGGGAAAATAGAGGGTGGAAGGAGTATTAAGTATACTCACTGCCTTGAGTTATTTATAAAAAATAATGAAAGTGAAATATAAATAAATAAATGTTCTAATACCAATTTATCCATTTCACAGAGCCCTTGTAACAATTTTTAAATGAATGCCAGTTGCATATCAGAGTTTGATGTTTGATGCATAATGATGTTACAATCTGAAATGAAAACAGTACTTTTTATGTGTTTAGTATACAGACATACAGAGTGAACATGTTATCATAAATATAGTGAGCCAAACATGTAAACAGCAGAGATCAGTATTATGGGGAATTTTGTGTGCAAAGTAGATTGCCTAAATTCAGAAATAATATTTTTTTAAGTAGAGGAGTTAACTATAATATAAAGGAATTTGAAATTGAAAATTCAAAAATCAAGGCAGTTATTCAGAATAGAAGATTTTTGCATAATCTCTGGTGCTAAAATCAGTAATAAGTAAAACATTGAATGCTGTTTTATTCATTCCAGGTCATAAAAACCTATTCACTCCAGATCATAAAAACCTAAAGTGCAAATTGTTCAAGATTTCAGGTTGAGCGCAAACATTTTTACTGGCAATCGTTATTTATTTCAACAGAATCTAGTTTGACACATTGTGCTAAAGTATTAACCATAGTGGTTAGGTTGCTACAACATGCTAAGCCAAAAAGACAAAAACAAAAACCACTTCATGGCTTAGTGGAAAGTTTGAATGTTAGGTTCTATTTTTCAAAGATTGGAAGTATCTGGTAACTTTAGGGTTTAATTGCTTTCAAATGCAGCAAATCCCAAAGGTATCTTTTCAAGAGGCAACTGGACTTTCTTTGTTTTTCTTTGAAGACACTTCGCTTATCATTCAAGAACTTCTTCAGTTCAGCAAACAAAGCAAATGTTTCCTATGGAGTATTTTTCTTAAGATGGGACAGGTTGCGGATCAAATACGAAAGCCAACTACAAAGATATTACTTAGAGAACAATATTTATCCCATTAGCTTAAAACCTATTCATAATTACATTTTATGAAACAAGGAAGAGTAGCTTGATGAAGGGCAGTTGTTTCGTCAGAGAACATTGGCCCAAAATATAATGGTTAGGAGATGCCTTCTGTATTGGGAGAAAGATATCAGGAGCAGAGGAAATGTTGGAGCAGAAAATCAGAGCCATGCAGGAAGCATAGAGATGACTTTGCCAACCAGGTTTCCCTTATGCTTAACAACAAGCCCTGGTGGGCTCTTGAATGTTTTCACTGGTTGGGAGTCTTGTACTTTGGCAGGAATTTGATGTTGGCTCTTTAGCATCCAGTTCTATCTGTAAGCCACAGCCAAGCAATAGCAGACAAGCTGGCCAAATGAACAGCAGTCTTGGAAAGGAGATTGTTCAAAGACTTTCCTTTTTCAAAGGACGGCCTTAGCATTTTGGCTGAGGAGTTTAACTGGAGGAGAACTTGCTGAATGAAGGCGCAAGGGATCTAAGTGATCCAACAATTGACCACTAAATCAAAGCCCTGATACAAGCAAGAGGCAGGAAGACATTGTACAAATGTGATAACTGGTTCTGAAAGCATCTGTGCCCTTTTCATGTTATACAAACACATTTTCAGCCTCTATTGCTGTTCAAATGGACTTCAAAATGCCTGATAAATCTCAGAAGGTTTTAATGGATGACAGCAGGATTTTTCCACTGGTCAAAAACCAATCACTTAGTTTACATAGCTGACTCCAGTTCAAATGATTGTGTTCAATTTACATAATGTACGCCAGCTGTAGACAGAGCTCAAGGCCTTGCCACAGTGTTTTGATTTATGTCTTCCTTTAGTTCTGCCAACAACATATCTAGAAAATTGTTACCTTATCTTTTCCTTGAAAAGTTCCTAAGGCAATTTTATGATTGTCATGGTTAACTTATAGTTTATTTAATTGCTTAACAGTTCAAGAAGTAATAGTGCTCTCTTATCTTAATTTGGGCTTCCTTTGTGCTACCTAATCCATCCACTATAAGTTCACCATATTTCAAAAATAAGTTGAAGACCTACTAAAGAAGTTAATTTAGAATCACAAATTATGATGAGTAGACGTTCATTTTTCAAATCCTTTCTAACTCAGCACTAATACATTTTAGCACTACATTTTTCTATCAGACTAATTTTACCAGTTTGGAAAATATAAATGGAAAGAGATATGCAACCATGAGCATCTTAGATAAGTTTCCCCAACTTGAGTCACATCCAAATGGGTGGACCAGCTCCCAGAATTTTTTTGCAAGCATGGACACTGGTGATAATTATATAAGTTGAAATCTGCACATCTAGGTGGCATATGGGACAAGGAAGGTTATTTTAAGAAGCTACAGGTAATCACAATAAGCTACGCCAAACAACTTGAAGATCTTTTCACAACATCCAGCAACAAAAATTAGAATAGACAGATGAGAAGACTAAATTCAGCATTACTTGACCACACAGTTAGAAATTTATCTCATATTCTTGGAAAATGAAATGTACAGAATATTTTGTTAGAAAAGAAAGAACAAAATCCCACAAATAAGAAAAAAAAATTCTGCTCCCTCTCTCCCAAAATTCTTCCAGGTTCTCAAGTTCTGGAAAGTTATTTGCTTTAACATTTCTTAGTGAAAATGCAGTGTATTGCATAATTGAATAATAAGATTTTTGATCAGAAATAAAAATAAATTAGAGCAATGAATGAATGAATGAATGAATGAATGAACGAATGAATGAACAAATTCTTTATTGGCCAAGTGTGATTAGACAGACACACAAGGAATTTGTCTTGATGCGTATACTCTCAGTATATATAAAAACAAAAGATACATTCATCAAGAATCATAAGGTACAACACTTAATAATAGTCTCAGCAATAAGCAATCAAATCATACTAGGAATTAATCAATATAAATTGTAAGAATACAAGCACCAAAGTTACAGTCATAAAATCACAAGTGGGAGGGGATGGGTGATAAGGAACGATGAGTAGATTAATAATAATAGTAATGCAGACTTAGTAAATAGTTGGACAATGTTGAGGGAATTATTTATTTAGCAGAGTGATGGCGTTCTGGAAAAAACTGTTTGTCAACTATAAAATGTGTCTAGTTGTGCAGTGCTCTATAGCATCATTTTGAGGGTAGGAGTTGAAACAGTTTATGTCCAGGATGTGAGGGTCTGTAAATATTTTCACAGCCCTCTTTTTGACTCGTGCAGTATACAGGTCCTCAATGGAAGACAGGTTGATAATAATTGTTTTTTTTTCTGCAGTCCTAATTATCCTCTGAAGTCTGTCTGTCTTGTTGGGTTACAGAACCAAACCAGACAATTATAGAGGTGCAGATGACATACTCAGTAATTCCTCTGTAGAACTGTATCAGCAGCTCCTTGGGCAGTTTGAGCTTTCTGAGTTGGTGCAGAAGGAACATTTTTTGTTGTGCTTTTTTGATGACATTTTTGATGTTGGGTGTCCATTTTAGGTCTTGAGATATGATAGAATCTAGAAATTTGAAGGTCTCTGCTGTTGATACTGTGTTGCCTAGTATTGTAAGAGATGGTAGTATGGGAGGGTTTCTCCTAAAGTCTACCATCATTTCTATGGTTTTGAGTGTGTTCAGTTCCAGATTGTTATGGTCACACCATGAAGATAGTTGTTGAACCTCCCATCTGTATGCGGATTCATCGTTGTCTCGAATGAGGCCAATTGCTATTGGATAATAATGGACAAAATGTATTCTATGAAATATTACAACACCAATGCAATGCTGTCCCATAAATTCATTTTGGACAAAGATGTTTTCATCCTTATCACAAAAAATAGGACCTCAAAGTTGAAAATAGAATTTTAATAGTTGGTGACCTTCCAACACATTCTAGCTTTCTTAACCCTTTCATGCATCAATGAGGTTTTTTTTTAAGCGATATGGATTAGGGCTATGCAAAATTTGAAAATCATCTAGGAAGAATGCTTTAGACAAGAACAGCACCTCTGTGCCATTTATTAAAGCACCCTGACTTTTTTGAACCTGGACAACGGCTGTTTAAAAAGCAGCAGAAATATACATTCATTCTTGTCAGAATTCTGGAGGATTTCTTCTGATTTTTTTTAAGCAGATGCACACCTAATGTGGATAACATCCTATAAAGAGCAATTCCCAGATTTAAAAAAAAAAAACAGGGCACTTCTGCACAAGTTTCTATTAGTTCATTTATTATAAATGTACATCACACATTCAGTACAGTTGTACATCCCTCTCTCAATTATTCTTCTGCTTACAACAGTTCAGTGTTACCAAACTCAAATCTTGTTTCATGGTTTTAAAAATGTAGGTAGTTTTGAAAGAAATCTCCAGCCAAATAGTTTCCACTGCAAATAATTTGTTTGTTGCATTCCTGTTTGGGGATGTCTTTGTGACTGAAAAGGGGATTATAAAATGCACAAATATTCCTTGGAAAATGAAATAAAATCTTACTGAAGTTCACAATACACCTTACCTATCAAATGAGCATTGAAGCATTACAAGTTTTCTCTGGCTTGGATTTTCATGTGAATTGGAGGACTGAAGCATTTTTGCTCTTTTGGTCCCCTAGAACTCTTATCACTTCAAGGAAAAAAAGACAGGGAGAGAAGCTCTGGGAGTCAGGGAGATCAATAGTGGCATTAGATCCCATCATACATCCAAGGACTTCATCAGAAAAGGGCAAGCTCAAGTTACCAGGATGAGCTGAGCTATTTTTCAGGAAATTAGTTCAGTTTTTTTTGTGTCCAGTACCAAGCCTGATTGGGAGACTTTGTAGAATTGTAGAACCTTGTAGAATTGGTTGGTCAGTCAGCTGAGTAATCAGGAAAAGCATTCCTTGTTTTTCAGTAGGCTTTTGAATCAGGAATAGTAGACAAGTGATGTATGTTAAAGGAACCCTCCACATCTGGATGTTTCTTCCCTCCCAATTTTGGAATCACCCCAGAATTAGCTGCCTCCTTTTCCTTTGCAGAGCATTTGGCTGGAAACCCACCCTTCTTCCATTTTGGATTTCCTACCTTTATTACACACTGTCGTGTACATTAAACTTGCTATGTTTTTTTTTTTCCCCACTGACATCTTTTTTTTCCCCCTTAGCCGAGATCACATCACATTCTCTTTTCGATGTGCTGTGACTTAATTAGTGCAGTGAATTAGTAAGCTGTCAGGGGGAGAAAATAGTGTGAACTGAAAATTGTAGCAAACTGTCCATGTGCCAATTCCAAAACCAATTTTAGAAATTCTCCAGGTGAAAAGGAGCACTTAGCATGAAGCAGAGCCAACCCACAGCATGATAATGAAAGAGAATCGGGGGAGATCTGTTCATCCCTAAAAGAACCCCGTTAGGCTTTGGCAGTAGCCACAAGGGAGTCCAGGTGGCAGGTTCAGATTAATCAGAGCTCTATTTTTATCTTGGAATCAAGCCATTAATCAATACCTTAACTGTCATTCAATTATTTACCCAGGCCTATAACTTTATCATTTAGATTGAGTGGACACTGGATTTTGTGCAGGTATTTTATATGTATGTATGTATGTATGTATGTACAGATGTGTGTGTATATGTATTTATATACACACACATACATATATACATATACACACATACACACACACACATACACACACACATATATCTATCTCTGTACCTTTATCTCTATACCATAGAAATTAGGAGGATGTTCCAGTCCTTCTTCCCTCTCCATGGGAAAAGACTCTCAAAAATTTTACCTTCTCACTCCATTTAGCACATTGTCCCATTTTACTTTTGGTTTGTTGGCATCTCTTTTATTAAATCCACATTCCAACATGGAACATTAAAAATAGAAACATTTATAGCAGGTATGAAAGCAGGAGATCTTTCTTTGTAAACTGGGTCTCTTTTCCTTTGGCATGTGTTGGAAGTTCTACCACATGGCGTTATGAATGTGGGCAAGCAAGGCTAATAGGCATCTATCTATCATCTATATCTATCTATCTATCTATCTATCTATCTATCTATCTATCTATCATATTTATGAATATACATTTCATGTATTCATAACTATGTATATACTTATACCTATTATCTTGTAAGCGATTGACAAATCAAATAAATAAATAAAATATATCTATCTATCTATCTATCTATCTATCTATCTATCTATCTATCTATCTATCTATCTATCTAACATCTATCTATCTATTATAGCTAACTATAGGGCAATAGGTTTTATACCTTAATATGTATAAATGACTGAAGCAGGACTGAGCATATAAGAAAACTCTGTATAGCAACTTTGAACAATAAATGTAAAGTCAAGTCTATATAGGAATCAAATAAAGAACAAGGTGAGGAAAGAAATATTTTTCTAGTTAGGAATGAAGACAAATGCTTTCAGAGTTTCAACATTTATTTATTTGTAAGTGTTTGTTCAAGAGTGCAAGATTTTAGTTTAGCAGTTTAGCTCATTACATTTTTCTTCTCTTACAATCTTTAGATCTAATATTTGGTGTTTGATCCAGGGGTGTTGAATGTTTATCAGCGCCCATTTCACCTTTGAGTAGTATGCCAGAACTACGATCTAGAAAACAAGAGAGACTGGTGGGAGGGGGGAATAATGCTGAAAAATAAGTTTGCTTGCTTGCTTGCTTATTTATTTATTAAAAACTTATTAAAGGCCAATAGACATTCTAATCTCCGAGGGGAGAATATTATACAAAACAGAGGCTATAGCACAAAAGTCCAGAAGTTCCTGCCAGTTGACACCCTTTGATTGTTGGTATCTGCAGCATGCCCAATCGGCTGGAAAGAATTGGATGTGTAAAGAGCTGTGTTGGCGCAGTGGTTAGAATGCAGTACTGCAGGCTACTTCTACTGATTGCCAGCTGCCAGCAGTTTGACACTTCAAATCTCATCTGCTCAAGGTTGACTCAGCTTTTCATCCTTCTGAGATCAGTAAAATGAGGACCCAGATTGCTGGGGACAATATGCTGACTCCGTAAACTGCTTAAAGAGGGCTGTAAAGCACTATGAAGTGGTATATAAGTCTAAATGCTATTGCTATTGGTAAAGATTCTTGAAGAATCCCTCAGATAACCCAGTCCAAAACTTGTAGGGCTTTAAAACTGACAACCAGCATATTGAATCATATCCAGGAACACAATAGTAGCCAGTGCAGCTCATGTTACATATGCCATGTATCCATCATTTACTATCTATGCATTTTGCACTAGTTAAAGTTTCTGATTGCTTTTCAAGGGCAGCCCCATGCAAAGTTACAGTAATATAACTGAGAGGTTCAAAAGTATAGGAGATAACAATCCCTGCTGATCAAGGAATGGTTGCAACTTGCACACCAAGGGAGGATCTCCTCCCCACATCTGCCACCTGTTCTTCAGGAACAGCCATGAGCCTAAAGCATCCCTAGATTACCCACTGGGTCTGTCAAATCCAGAGGTAGAGATGGAAACACCTTAAGTCCAGAAGATCCAAATACTTACAACCAATCAATCTTGTTGAGCCAGTTCTCCCCATCTACTTCCTGACAGGGGACACAGTGTCTCAGTGGCTAAGATACTGAGCTTGTTGATCAGAAAGGTTGGCAGTTCAGCAGTTCGAATCCCTAGTGCCGTGTAATAGAGTGAGCTACTGTTACTTGTCCCAGCTTCTGCGAACCTAGCAGTTCGAAAGCATGTAAAAATGCAAGTAGAAAAAGAGGGACCACTTTGGTGGGAAGGTAACAGCATTCCATGCACCTTCAGCATTTAGTCATGCCAGCCACATGACCATGGAGACATCTTCGGACAGCACTGGTTCTTCGGCTTCGTAATGGAGATGAGTACTGCCCCCTAGAGCCAGAAATGACTAGCACGTATGTGCAAGGAGAACCTTTACTTTTACTCCCTGACAACTTGCAGACACTGAGGTTGGACATCCATGACATCACTCAAGAGATATAATTTACATATTGTCCATATATTGATGATATGTCACCCCAGATTGATGGATCATCTCACCCTATGGCCTCATGTAAATGTTAAATAAAAGAGGAGGGAAGACCAAATTCTGAAGCAGCCTACAAATAGGGAATTCAGGCTCTTTCTGCCAACCTATATCAATTAGAACTGATCACATAGAAAGGAGTAAAACCAGGACAATAATGTGATGCCCTCTCTCCGTTCCCAAATTGAATGTGATCAATGCCACCTCAGTTCCAAATTCTGATCTGAACCTTGATTCAAAGGGGTCTAGATAATTTACTTTACCTGGGGACCTCTGAAACTATCATGCAACCACTTGTCTACAGCCCTCTCTAAAATGGTAAGAATAGAGTCTGGACAAAATGCTAAATCTAGCATTTAACAACAATACCTTAAAATTAATTCATATAGTTAATTTCCTCCCATCTGGCCTATCAAAAATTACAATTTGATAGAATACCTTGCCACCAGGAGTGGGATTCTACCAATTTGACCTGGTTCGACTGAACCAGTAGCTCAGAGGATCATCTGAGAGCAAACCAATTCACTCCAATGATCAGCTGCTGAGCCTGCCCGCCCGCCCTGGCTCCATACTGACATTTATTTCCTAGTTTTCAACCTCAGCTGCATTGTGCGGCACAGCAGATAGCTGTGCACCAGCTGTTGAAGACACAGGGAGAGTGCAGTTGTAGGTCAGTAGGAAAGCCTCTGTGCACCCACGAAGTGTACATTTGTCACACATTCATTTGCCAAGCACACCCACCAAGCCACGCCCATCGAACTAGTGGTAAAACAATTTGAATTCCACTGTTTGCAACCCTGTGTATACTCATGGATTCACTATCAGGCCCCATTTAAGAGCTGTTCCTCTTAAATACCTACATTCTAAAAACAGTTTCAGAGAAATTAAATTACTTCTCAATTACTTGCAATGGGATATATACATGCAAACAAAACAAACTGAGAGAGCCTTATAACAATAAAGTTGCATGTTTGTATAGCAGCCCAGCCATTTGGAGATATCTCTTTAAAAATTCTGACAAATATTTTCCTGTAATAAGGCTTGTTTCACACACACACACACACACATCTATATCTATATATCTATATCTATCTGTCTATCTATCTAAAATAACATGTTAATTGTGACTCTCTAGCCAACCAAAATTACATTCATGGTTTCCATAAAACCCAAAGTATATCAGATCATCTTAGAAAGGGGCTTCAGCTTTCCACAAAGGCCTGCTGGAAAGCCTTCATTTAGATTAATGAAGGGGCTGTTTATTGATTATGTAACAGTCATATGAAGTTTAATAACAATATAGAGGAGGTAAATGGATTTGCCTTGGAATTTAACTGGGCCATAAATAGAGAGTGGCATCACCATTAATTCATTAAAGGCTTGGAGAAGTGCAAGGTATTCCAATTAACATTTTACAAAGTGGCTGTAGCATGTTAGTTATGAACCAGCATTTGTCATTTTCCTTTCAGCAATTAAATGATACCTAATTCCTTGGCTGTGCTGGAGCTGTCTCCTTTGATTGACTTCAAAGTCCTGCAGAAAGGATTGCCTTAGTTAAAGAGGAGTTTGTGCGCGTGTGTGTCCGTGTGCTGTTTGTATTGGTTATTTGCAGTTGCTAATGCTTTAAATGAAATTAAAAAGCTTCTTCCTGAATACATGAATATGCTGCTCATCCAAGAGTGGAATTAAATATCTGTTAGTTTGCTACATCTTCCTTAACTACGACTATTGGCCTTGTACCAGATGACTTGGGAATTTATTTAACAAACAGTACTGACTTTGTAGATCTAAATTAGAGGCTTATTTGAAATACTTAAAGAGCAGCCATTACTGTTTGCCCTCAGTGAAAATCCAAGTTCTGGTTACATCTCCGCTTGCTAGGATTAGAACTGTCACAATATTTATTTAACAAGATGAGGCACACTAAGCCATGCTGCAAACACTGCCGTGCCAATATGAAGACAAACTTACTGCTTTTTAAAGTGTTTCCTTGGCTGTGTGTGATCTCTCACTCCCTTCACCCCACCCTTCTCTTCCAATCTGGCCTCTTCAGTTAATTCTGGTACTCTCAGGTTGGCCCTGCAGTTTTCACTTAAATAGGCCATAATTCCTGTCATCTAATCCAATTGTTGGTCTTCTCGGAGCACAGAAGATTGCTACCTGCTAGGATAACAACTGGAAGAGACAACCCATAATGTGGTGAAACAGGCCAATGATTTCTTGGCTAAATGGGGATGTGGAAGGAGAAATCAAAATCACGCAAAGCGAGTTCCATCTAGGTCCACAATGGGAAAGATGCTGCTGTTGCTGCTTCAAAAAAGGCCTAAGGTGCAGAAGCAGCAGAATAGCAAAAAAAGGCTATACATTCTCTGCAGAGTCCTACCGTTGACTTGTAAAAATGATCTTCCCTACAGCAGATCTTGCTAAACTACTTCATCTTCCTAACACTGTTTTGTTTCCCCCTCATTGTTCCTTAGGTGTTGAAATTGAGAAAGGAATTTCCTATTCGTGAGATCTGGACTATCAGCTTTAGGGTGCAGGAGTCAAAGGATCAGGAGATGGCAGCAAAGAGAGTTAACCTTTTTTTTGTGTCTCTCTCCTGCTATCTAGTGGTCAATCTTCCATTTGCAACTTACAACCTAAACCTGACAACCGCCAAAAAAAGCACTTAATCATTTTGCTTGAGGAAAATCCTGTCCCTGGCAATTTGCTTTGACTTTTCCTTTGGGTGTCATTAAGTTGGCAGCTGTATTTGTTCAGGGTTAAATGAGTGAATCGGATTCTTATCCATCTCCTTATTTTCTAACTTTTACTGAACCCTTTGTGGGAAGAATTGCTCAGATACGGTCCAATTGACTTTATACTCTGGAATTGCCTCCCTTAAGGGATAAAAAAAAGTCTTTATTTTTTGCTTTCAGAAAGAATCGGTTCTATTTAATTGCTTCATGTTCAGCTAATTATTAGTTGTTTGGTGTTTTATTTTTTAAAAACATATAATTGGACACGTGTCATGTAATTTTACTTCTGTACTGATTTTATTTCATCTGTTACCCATTTTGAACTTTTTGGAGAAGCAGCATATTAATGTCTTGAATGAATATACAAACTTTATAGAGAGATGTTGTCTGCCTTAGAAATGGAGATGGAGCAAAATTTAATTTGGTTCACATTTTAATTTTAATTTATTTAATGCATACTTCTCAAATTAATACATGAATTAAAATGCAGTTATATTTCAATAATCACACCTTTTTGAATTTTGGTAATGCAGTTCTTTAATTAAAATGTGAACGTAAAATGTGTATATTAATCAGAATAATATATGAAGATTTCTTATATTAGTGAAAGATCTTTCCAAAAATATGCACAGAACTTTTATACCCTTCAGTGCCTTTCCTAATAAAGCCAGAAGTGGATGAATCTTTCAAAAAAGTCTAAGATTAATGCATGGATGTCAAACTCGTGGCATCATATTGCTGTCGCATAACATTTTTTCCCTTCACAGAGCTGGGGTAGGCATGGCCTGCACGTGATGCATCCAGTCAGTGGTGGGATTCAAAATTTTTTACTACCATTTCTGTGGGCGTGGCTTGGTGGGCGTGGCAGGGGAAGGATACTGTAAAATCCCCATTCCCTCCCCACCCACTAACCTGCTTTCCAGCTCCATTCTCCTGTGCAAGGCAACAAAAGAAGACCCAGCCGATCAGCTGGGATTTGGGAAACAGAGAATTGATGGGGGAGGGGGTGGTCAGAGGTGGTATTTGCTGGTTCTCCGAACTACTCAAAATTTCTCCTACCAGTTCTCCAGAACTGGTCATAACCTGCTGTATACCACCTCTGCCACCAATTTGACACCTCTGCCTTAATGAGATGGTAAACTTGGTTCTATCCTAACAAATTTAAATTTTAAAATTGCAGCTGAGATCAACATGTTTTTTCTGTCTGCATGTAGGCAGCCTTACATGTGTGTGTCATGCTGTTTTTTTCCAGGACAATCCATTTTTCTCTTGTAACATTTCAGACCTTAACATGAAATCCCACATTTAAAGCACATATTTATTACTTCCCTTTCTGTTTCTATTTTTAGGCCAGTCTGGGGATAGTTAACTGATGGTAGTGACAAAGAGAAGTAGCTGTTCCAGTTAAGATAAAATTTAAAAAAGAAAAAGGAGAAGAAGGGTGACCATCTTGCCCATTGCCAACATTTCTTTTGGCAGCATTGAGTGGCAATTGCATTGATTTCACAGCACAGTGGTAGAACTTCAAACATGGCAGCTCAAGAGAAGAAGCAAGCCTCAAAAAAAATTGCATCTATCCTAGAGGCAAGTGCTTTGCAGCTCAGCTTATAGAGGATGAGAAAACAAACATGGAATAGATTTCATTTGAAATATTAAAACTTAGGAACACTTTGGCAGAATTGGTTCTATCATTATGAACATCTTAGATTAGTCTTCCCACAGTGAGGTGTTTTCTAGATATTTTAAACATAAAGCCAGTTTCGCCCAATTACCCCTTTTCCCAGTCTTGGATAATGACATGAAAGAGGGAGGGAGTGTGTGTGTCTGTCTATGTGTCTGTGTGTGTGTGTGTGTGTGTGAGAGAGAGAGAGAGAGAGAGAGAGAAAGAGAAAGAGAGAGAGAGAGAGAGACTGTTGTTCTATGTAAACATCTCACCAGTAGCAATCAATTTGTGAGCCTCAATTCACAAATAAGCAATTACAAATTGCCCCATTACTCCCAGGATATGCCCAAATTATTGGTGTGTGTAATTACCCTCAGTTTAAGAACCATTGCACTAAGCTTTCCTATTCTGAAGTAACATGATCGATCCTCAGCCAATATGGGTGTTACAATCTGAGACAGAAGTACTACATTGTTGAAGGAGGTGAATTATTGAAATTATATGACTTATTTTTCCCCTGCCCAAATAGCTGTTCTAAAAATATCTGTTTGTAAGATTGCCACCAGATGGCAGCTGTTTCTTCTAAAGTGTAATACTTCCATATCACACAATCAAATCATTGGGATCTTTCAGACTGATCAAGCAAGGTACATTCAAGCCTAACTCTTGTGTGCCCTAACCCTGTGACAACCACTATCTCATTCTTTGGATAACCCATGTGATTGTCTTCAAGTAGCTGCTGCTAGTTTTTCCCTCTTCCATACGAATGAGAGAGGGGGATCATGAATGTGCAGAACAAGAAGTTAGCAATAAAAGAAGGTTTATAGTTCAGAAATATTGAACAGAATTCCATCCTCTATGAGGGTATATGAATAAAAAGGATAAAAACCTGGCAACAATTCTTTTCTTGGCACTTTTGTTCTCATATATCTGATGATACTCAGGTTCATCAAGCAGAGAGAGGAAGACATGCTGGTAACTGTATCTTGGACCTCCATATGATCATGAGGTCTATCTTCACCTTTCATGGAGATGAAAGAGAAACCCAATTGATACAAATAAGTATATATGACTGTAGGACATAAATCTTAGCAGATGGCAGTGCACCACCTTGTTTGGTAGGAAGTTAAGCAAAGTGTACGGTGGTTAGGAAACTACAAGGAAATAGGCTAGATTGACAGCCAAAACCTACCACCCTTAAAAGAAACCCAACTAAAAAAGTTATAGTAGAAGAAAGAACTTCAAAGAATCTAAAATATCATGGGGTTGGAAAATTTCTAGTTTAGGGGTGTCAAACTCAAGGCCTGTGGGCCAGATACAGGCCACAATGTGGTTACCCAGTGCAAAGAGGAAAGATCAGGCCAGCGTAGCTTTGGCCCTTTCTATCCAATACGAACAGGAAACATGCCAGCGGTTTGGGGAGTGGCATCAAGCTGGCCACACCCACCCAGTTGGCCATACCTGCCCAGCCCCCCCCCCCCGAAGTCAACCACAGCCCTGATGGGGGCCACAATGAAATTGAGTTTGACATCCCTGTTCTAGTCCAATCCCCTGTTCAGAGCAGGAACCCCAGACAAATGGCTGCCTAATCTTTGTTTGAAAGGCCCCAGTGATGCCAGGAAGTAAGCTATTCCAGTTCTTAATAGCAATGGTCAGGAGGTTACTCTGAATCTTCCACCCATTGGTTTTTGTCCTACCACCAGAAACTGTAGACTAGAGAATAAATCCATACTATTTTCATCTTGACAATCCTTCAAGTATTGGGAGGTTGTTATTGGGAGATTGCTAATATCTCGTCTTATATTTTATGTTTTACAGGATGATTGGTGAGAAAAAAATGAGTGGTGGTATATACCCCTTTCCATGACCAGCTTGGTATATAGAAGTTTTTATGATTTTATATTTTCATGTAATGGTTTAGTAATGTAGTGCAGAATTAAGCAAGCATTTATTTTCGCCACTAATGGTCATATTCAGGTAATACTTTTCCTTGTCCTTTGTGCGATAACTGTATAAATAGAATGATCTTTCTCAACTTCAGTCCAATTAACCTTGAGAACCAGATACTCCTTAACTTTGAGATGATCTCACTGCCACCTTAGAAAGAAAGATTAATTAGCTTGATAATCTCATTCTTGGTAGGAGGATAATGCAATTCATGATAAGATAGACTTGATCTCCTTGTCCTGGGTAAAATCCAGTGAGATGCGACAGTTGAAAAACAGATGTACTTAATTGTTGTTCAGAGCGTACTTATATAAACTAGTGAGTGATATCCAAGGGGTGGAAAATCAATGCAGATATAACTGAGAGAGTGCTATATGTTTGCCAGCTTTGAAAATTTTTCTGCCCACCTCATCTCTCTGTGGTTCTCTGGATAGCAGAAGAGGTATAAGGTCTTTCTCTGTCTAATTGTATTTGTGAACATTTTTTTTAAAATTTTGCCTTGTATTAATATTTTATTGCTGTCTTGGGTTCTACTATATTTTCCAGTATTTCTGTAGGTTTGGTATAAGCTCTTCTGCCTTAAGGTTGGTCTAGGAGATCTCTGAAGTCCCTTCCAGCCCTATGATTCTATGTTCTATGTTGTTACTGCTGTCTAATATTACGTTGTACTATTTTCTTATACTACTTTGAATAATGCCTTAAATACTCTTACTGTGTGGTCATTGCTTCCAAATTCAAAATAACACACGACCCAACACTGTTGAGCTTGGGATAGAGCTCCAGAGGGCAGTACAGGAAATAAAAAAGGCACTTTCATTGTGGTGCCCAAAACACAACAGGTTCAAGTATCTTCTGATCAGTGCAGTATAGGCTAGAAATATCATTATGACAGTATACCTCTATTAATGCAACTGAAGATTGCATCTATTTTTTGAAAGCTGAAGCACATTGCAAACTCTTGCTTAATTTGTGCTCTAGTGTCTAGTGGGACACCCAGATTATTCTTAAAGCTACAACTGTTGAGGTAAGTATTGTCTTTACATCTGACTTTTTTCTACCTCAGTGCAGAGCCCTATGTTTCTTACCATTTCATTTTAATGGGAAAAGGCCCTGTGTTCAAATCTATCAAGTTATTTCTGAACCATGAGCCTTAATGTTTAGCCTTAATTTTGAGATCAGTTACACTAGAGTGTAGGAGGATGTCATAAACAGTGGTGGGATTCAATTTTTTTTACTAACAGTTCTGTGCGTGTGGCTTGGTGGGCGTGGCAGGAGAAGGATACTGTAAAATCTCCAGTGGTATTTTCCGGTTCTCCGAACTACTCAAAATTTCCGCTACCGGTTCTCTAGAACTGGTCAGAACCTGCTGAATACCACCTCTGGTGATAAAGTTGTCACATACTGGTGAGGGGGAACTGAATAAAGTAAAATCCCTTTCTACAGGTTTTCCAAGCACATGGAGTAGGAAGGTAGAAAGGGCAGAGCCCTTTGGATAGAATGAATTGGAGTATGAGTAATAATAAAGTATTTTACACAACGTATAAGTTACAAAATTCATTACTATCCAATACAGTGATGGTAGATGGATTTTTAGAAGGGGACAAATTCACAGAGGAGAACAACTAATTTGCCCGAGAACCTTTGTTTCATATAGGCATCAAGCAGACTGTTCTGCAATTTTGTCATTTCCTGATTCTTTTTTGGAAGACAGGGATAACATTTGTTTTCTAGTCTTGTGGGACTTCCATAGTTCTGCATAATTTCTCAGACGTTAGATTTAGCAATTCTGTGATCAGTCCTACTACTTTCAATACCCTATAGTGTAATTCTAGAATTGTGTATCGAGATGGGCAGCTATATACATGCAATAAATAAATAATCTATTTGGCCTTGGAGACTTTAGCATTTCAATTAACTAAGTGCTCTTTTATTTGTCTATGCTGAGCTGCAGTTCCTTCTCTGGATAGTGGCACAACAATGTAGACTAACATAAAATATGAGTTGACATTTTGGCTTTTTACCAACACCCATTACCATTTTACCAGTTTCTCATACCAGCAAACCAAGAGCTTTTTAGCCTTACCTTTTCTACATAAAGATATAAAAGTGGAAAGGAACTTAGAAGAAGCAGACGAAGAGAGTGAGGGACGGGATGAAAGGAGGAACATCAGATGATGTGAGAAATGGGAGAGATTCATTATTTTGGCTAAGTAGAAAAGGACCTAATGATTGACAAACTATTTCTAAATTCACCATGTTAAGCTTCAATCATTACAAATTGGGATGAAATTCTTTGCTAAATTTTTTTAAAAAATGAATTTTTGTGCATTTGTATTACTGAAGTGCACAGTGAGAATACTCTGTATGTAGCCTAAACAGGGAATACACACCCACCCACCCACATACACTAATGTGGTGTAAAATAATTTCATAAATCATAAGTTATTCCTTTTCTGATTGGCTGATTCCACATATAGTATACTAGCTCAGTACCTGTTCTTCGCTACGAAACTATGTGGTCAGACCTAGTTTTTGGGGAGGAAAATAAGGGGAAAAAATTCTGCCTCTACCTACCAGGATCAATCGGTATTCATCTGGCTAGCGTCCTATCAGTGTGTGAGAGAGTTGAAGGCTGTTTGGAAACTGAAACAGTATTTGCTGTGTGAGCAAGAAGGAGACAGCAAGAAATCTGGGTGTGGCTTAGCTCATATGTTCTGTACTAAAGCTGCTTGCTGCTGTGAAACTAAAACTGAAACTGAAACTCCTCTCCTCTGCTTGTGCTTTGCATTTGGAGCAGATTTCTTTTCAGGTGGGGCGGGAGAGTAGAACTCTTTAGCATCAGAGCGTGTTAATAATAATATATGAAATACTAATGCTCTGATGGTGCTTTTGAAAAATCCTTTCTTAGTGAGCACCTAGAAGCCAAGACGAACATACGTGCCAAATTTCAAGTTTGTAGGCTTTATGGTTCTGGAAATTTTGTGATGATCCTATTCAACAATAAAAGGCAATAGCTTTAGGGACTGAAGTTTTCTTTGTGTATGTGTGAACATTCCTAAGAGTGAGAATCTAGTCTGAAAAATATTAATGAAGCAAATTGTATAACAGGAAGAAAATTTGTTTACAAGAAATATTTTATAGAGGTAAGCAAAGTCTAGCACCTGGCTGATTACATCATTCTAACAAAAGAATCTAAAAGCGTGTGTTCTGTATGTGTATTCCTGGGATAAATAACAGAAGGAAGGGATCTCAGATTAACAATCTCCTACAGTAGACCAAGAGCAAGCAGAATAACAGACAGAGAGCAGGGACAAAAATCTTCATTTTAACATCACCTTGTTGAAAGAAATATCCTTCTGGGTTCAGTTCCAAGTGGGGGAAAAGACACTGGAAACATGGAGGCTGCTTGGAAAGTTTAATGGTGTGCAGGGCCACATGGCCTGGAGCTCCAGAGAAGTCTGATCGCATACTTAAAGGTGAGAAGGTCAAGAAAAAAAGGCTGAAGTACTGAGAGTGCTGGGTTTTATACCCTCTGTTGGGATTTGAATTGGAGCTTGTATTCTAATTGGTTGTCAGATTCCCAGGGGCAACTCTGTAGGCTGTCCTGAGTTCCAGGCTTGGTCTAGCCTTGCTGGGCGATTATGCCCTTAAAAGGGCTTTTGGCAATTTCTATAGCTTTTATCTGGAGTTCCTTCTTATGTAAAGTATTCTGGCCCAGGCCTTAATGGCCCACCCATTAACAAAGGTGGGGGAGAGATTCTGCTTCTGGGGTGAGTTTCTGCTTCTTGAGTTTTTATTCTTCTTAGAGGAAATATTCTGCCTTTTTAATATTTCCTAGGCTATTTCAATTTTCTAGGAGAGGGGTGGGTGCTAACCAGTGGTGGAATTCAATTTTTTTACTACCGGTTCTGTGGGCATGGCTTATTTGGTGGGTGTGGCTTGGTGGTCATGTGACTGGGTGGGCATGGCTTGGTGGTCATGTGGCTTGGTGGGTGTGGCCAACCTGACATCACTCATGTCAAGGGGCGTTTCGCCGAGTCCCTTCCTTCCCAGCCACTCCTTGTTACCCCCAGCCTCAATAGTTCTGTAAAAAAATTCACCTTTTTTCGACTTTATTATCTGCATCCACATACTATAGATGTACTTTTATGGACCGCTGAAAGGAGGAAATGGCTCACATCCTTTGTCCAAGAGTGTGATAGGCAGGTCACAAAACAGGGTTTTGTGGGGTTGCCACAAAGAAGGGGAGCAATGTATTTTCCAAAGCAGCAGAAGGCAAAACAAGAAGCAATGGATCGAAACTGAACAAAGAAGAAGCAACCTAAAATTAAGGAGAAATTTCCTGACAGTGAGAACAATTAATCAGTGGAACTGCTTGTCTCTAGAAGTTCTGGATGCTCCAACACTGGAGGTTTTCAAGAAGGGACAGGACAAGCATTTCTCTGAAATGGTATAGGGCAGGCAACCTTGGCAACTTTAAGACTTGTAGACTTCAACTCCCAAAATTCTGGGAGGAATTCTGGGAGTTGAAGTCCAGAAGTCTTAAAGATGCTAAGGTTGGAGACCCCTGGTATAGGAAGATTATTCTGACACCTTTGCCTGGCCCTCCACTCAGACTTGGCATCCTCAGTTTTCCTGTCTGAGCAGAGGGTTGGACTAGAAGACCTTTCTCTCTTCCTCTCTCATACCCTCTTTTTCTCTTTCCCTCTTTTTCCCTTTCTCTCTCAAAGCCATGGCTGGCCAAGCGCTCTTCCCTATCTTCCCCTCTCTCTCCCCCACTCTGTGTGTGTGTGTCTCCCTCAAAGCCGCAGTTGGGCTTTTCTTTTCCTTTTTGGAATCAAGACTGGCTGAACAAGGGTCACCAGCCGTGCTGGAAGCATCACTTCGGGTGACCCTTTTCCTCCTCCTTCTCCTCCTCGGGTGTGCACACCATCCTCCCGGCCTTGCCACAGCTGCCAGTTGTGAGAGGAGGGGAAGGGGTAGATGGGTCGACCAAAGAGATGCTTCCGGAGATCCTTGTTCAGCCAGTCTGGATTCCAAAAATAGCAAGGAGCACCAAGAAAAGCCTAGCCGTGGCTTTGAGGAAGACAGACAGACAGACAGACAGACACACACACACACATACACACACAGAGAGAGAGAGAGAGAATGGGCGGGAGAGAGGGGAAGATAGGGACCCGGCCGCTTCGCTACCCCCTGCCATCACCCTTACCTTCTCAGGCCAGGCGAGGGAGGGGAGGGTGAGGGTCCAGAGGACCAGCTGCTGCAGGCATATCAGGACAAAGGAGAAGCCCCGGGACATCCACCCACCCAGCTGCTAGCTGGCTGGGCCAGGCTGGGCTGGAAGAGGCAGGTCAGCTGGTAGAAGGCAGAAAATGTGCTCCGGGAGGGCTGCTGCACAGACATTCGCCTGAGATGTGCCATGGCACCACATGGTTGGGAAAGCCAAGAGAGCGAATGGGACAAGCGGGTGACTGAGCGACCCGGTTTGGGGGCGTGGCAGCCAGGGGTCGCTAGCAGTTCTGCGACCCACAGCAAATCACCGCTACCGGTTCTCCCGAATAGGTGAGAACTGATTGAATAGCACCTCTGGTGCTAACTTCCTACAACCTGATTGCAGTTTTAGACATGAGATGCTGAAAGATCAGCACCACTCGATGTATATCTAACAATAGAAACATGTGACAAATGTTGACATGGATGCTTAGCTATATACAAAAGATGAACTGACTTGTCATTGATCTTAGTTTCCAGTGCAAAAATATTAAAGAGATACTATAGGTGTAAATACATAAACACTGTGTATTGAATGCTTGGAAAGTATATCTGTTACAAAAGTTCATCTTCCAGATATTCAAAACATATGGACTTTGCATAATAAAAAGACATATCTACACTACAAGGGCATGTTGGGTGTATCTTGGGTTTATTCCAATTTAAGTTGCATAGTGACTTGTGAATGAATCTGATTTTCTTTCTTTAGTCTCATCAAAAAATGATTTGTAATAAATCATTATATCCCAACTTCTCCAAAAACAAACAATCACTTGTTAAAATAGTTTTAAGTCTGTGGTATAAAATGTATTTAATTACATTTTAAAAAGCCAGTTTGTTGTAGTGGTTTAAGGCATCAGGCTAGAAACCAGGAGATTTTGGGCTCGTCTCTCTTTTATAGCCTTAGAAAGTAGGCAATGGCAAACTACTTCTGAAAACTTTGCCAAGAAAATTGAAGGGGTTTGTCCAGGCCAGAGGTTCCCAAACTTGGCAACTTTAAGACTTGTGGAATTGAACTTATGGAGTTGAAGTCCACAAGTCTTAAAGTTGCCAATATATATGCAGTGATCATTTACATACTGATTGTCTTTGACTTACAACCATAATAAGGGGTTGGATTTGTTTATAAGTGACATCTGGCTTTAAGCAAGCCATCAGGTGACCATACCTGATTTTTACAACCATTTTTACTGCAATTGTTAAAGTAAATCTCCACAATTGAAATTTTTTTCAATTTTTGACTCTGGCTTATCCAGTTGATCTCTCTTGTTGGAAAGGCCGTAAATTGCAATCACATGTCCACAAAATGCTGCAAATCTCATAAATATGAGCCAGTTGCTAAATGCCCAAATTACAATCACATGACTACTGGTTTGGTCTTAGGGTCATAACTTTTCAGGATAGGTTGTAGTCACTTTTTCCGAGACCGTCATAACTTTGAACTTTTGTTAAACGAGTGGTCATATATCAGGAACTACCTGTAGCATTATAAATATATGAATGATAAGACTTGGCCTTAACCTTCCATTATAAAGAGAAGAAACAAGCATAAGAGACCCACAGTTCTGGGACTCAAACTAGAATTTGGATGCAGATTTGCAAGACTGAAATACAGCGAGTACAATTGCTGCAGCGCAAACAGCTCTGTGCTACCCCAATCTTTTCTGCTGTCAGGAATTAGCACTGTTGGATGGCTTCCAGGGACCATTTGGGGGGGCCGAATGCCAACACCATTATCCCCCACTTCTTACTGCAATGATCCTGTCTGTTCACATATCTCCCCAAAGCAAATGATTGCCTAGAGCAGTGGTCGCCAACCAGTGGGCCGGGGACCCACCATTATCCCCCACTTCTTACTGCAATGATCCTGTCTGTTCACATATCCCCCTAAGCAAATGATTGCCTAGAGCAATGGTCGCCAACCAGTGGGCTAGGGACCACTGGTGGGCCATGAGAAAACTTTGGTGGTCTGCAGAGAAATGTCCCCCCCAAAGCACTTCCCCCAAAGCAATTAATCCAGGCTGCATGGGAACACAAGGCTATGCCACCCATATGGCCCTACCCACTGGCCCCCACCCATCAGCTAAGCACAAACTTTACCTTGGGTAGAGCCAAGTGAGCCAGAACTGGAAGATAAGACCAACAGCAGGGGAGGGAAATCCGCCCCAGGGTGGCTTGCTGACATTGGTGGGAAAGTCGGTCCCATATTCCAGAGCTGCAGCAGTCACAAGACTGGCCCTTTGATCATTCCGGAGCAGCTCCTCCAGTCCATGGCAGGCCAGTGCACCTACGTGGAGGAGAAGCTGCTCCGGCATAACCAAAGAGCCAGTCCTGCGACTACTGCAGCTCTGGAATATGGGACCGACTTTCCCACCAACGTCAGCAAGCCACCGTCAGTCAAAATTCATATTAGTGGTCCGGCAAGATTTAAAATTATGAGTTTGGTGGTCCCTGAGATCCAAAAAGTTGGCGACCCCTGGCTTAGAGGATAAAACCAAAGGTTCTTCCTGCCCTCCACTCCTGGACAGTTTATAGCTTGGACCGCAAATAAAATGGCTAAAAATAAATAGATAGATAGATAGATAGATAGATAGATAGATAGATAGATAGATAGATAGATAGATAGATAGATAGATAGATAGATAGATAGATGATAGATAGATAGATAATGGCATCAGCAAAGAGAAGATGCTGTGCACATGAAAGAAGGTCACTAAAAGAGCTTCCTTTGTTCCAAGCCCTTTAGTTCATATTGGTGCTCATCTTTTCCACTGTGAGTAGAGCACAGGTATATAACATAGTCTTAGGTGATATTTACTACTGGACTTATTTGTCTCATTGAAGTAATATTTGGGTTGAAATATACAGGGAACTTTTACGATTCTAATTAAATTGATGGATTGACAGTTCTATACCTATTGCTTCCAGGTTGTTGTGTTTTTGACAGAGCAAAGAAAAGATGTTTGCCTAGGGCCTTAACCATACCCAGAAATGCTCTGAATTTAGACTTTATAAAGATTTCATCTCTGTGATGGATTCTAACGAGTCATGATTTTACCCACTGAGTGAAACTGGCAGTTCAATAAATGTATAATATAATGAGCATATCAAACCAAGCTTTTACCCAGGAGTCCTGATCCCAGGACATATTTGAGAAATAATTCATCTCAAGGACCGAATTCCCAAACTGATGCAAATTAAGTAACTGTTGATAATTGGTACAGTTATGAGAGAAGAAATCTTGCTAAAATGAGACAGGGTGAAGTCTTGTATCTCTGTGTCTGCGGCATGAATGTGTCTACAATACACATTTTGATAAGTCATCTTTCTTGACATTGCCTTTGCCTCAGCCCCAGACCACAGTTTAAAGGGAGACTTCTATGCTCCCATTTTAATGAAGTGTTTTTCTTCTTCCCCCAACCCAATTTTTGCCATGGATATAATCCAGTACACTTCAATATTTTGATGTTGCTGCCAGAATGAGATCAGTCCAACTGACTCCATTTCCCATCATCTTCATTTCTATCCGGTCCCATCTCTATCACCTCCATCTCTCTATATATAAGGAAACACACACACACACACAGAGAGAGAGAGAGAGAGAGAGAGAGAGAGATTTTCTTGTTTCACATTTATGGCCCTGAAAGAAAGAGCTTAATGCATCAGTTTCATAGACTGAAAAAGCCATTTTTATTTCCTTTAATACTTTTACGGTTTTGAGGAACTACTGTTTTCTTTGACAATACACAGCAGAACTACAATGCCGGTTAAGATACACCTCTAACCTTGGTTTAAGTCCATTACATCAAAGTTAATGCTACAAAGTCTATCCACATCCTTTATAACAATTTTAGTTTGCTTAGCCTGGGAAGTGAAATCAATTTATAATTTTCTCTCTTGGTTGGTATCCAAAGAAAGGAACTGCTGTTTAAAATGTTCATAGAATTTCTCCCAAGCTCTTCAGCAGCTGACATGCTGATGGGAACTCTGGGAGACAAATTCCATCACATTTGATGAACATTAAATTTGGGGAGGCTATCCCACACTCAACCCTTTCTTTGTGGCAAACTTTCTCTTTCCAAATGGGAGTAATTCTTCTCAAATAAAAGTAAGAAAATGTAAAACCCTTCTGAAACTATTTCATTGTTTGTTTTTTAAAAATTCTAAGACTTAAGTTCTAAGACTCCATGTGTTGTGGTTAGCTGGCAACAGGTGCAGATGACTGAGGAGAGCGAGGACTCTAATGAGGGGCCAGGACCATCAGGGAGAGGACTGCTGCCTTCAGAGATTGTGGGAGCTGGCAGCAGTGATGAGAAGGTTCCTGAGGAGCCTTTGCCAAGTGCATGTGTGTGCAGGATTGATTGTAGGACAGAGCAGTTATAGCAGCACATGTGACTCGAGAGTAAGGCTGCAAGGTAATGGCCCCTCCCTCAAGAAGATAAAAGCCAGGTTTGGAAAAGCGTTCTTTGCAGACAGTAAAAGAAGCTCTGAAGCTCAACTGGTGGACATCTCAGTTTGTGTTTGGAGAATCTTGTAAATTAGTTCTTATCTCTGAGTTTTTGGCAGCCTTGACAAACAACTTGGCAAGGCTTTTTCTTGTCCGGAGCTAATTATTGGAAAGCAGCCTTTTATCTGTAAAGGAACAAAATTCCTGATTAAACCTTGAAAGGCGGGGGCTGTTGCCTTTGTCTGTGTTTATTCTCTGGAAACATGGTTGGGTTAGAATACCACATGGTTCAAACCACTCCCTGAAATTTACTACTGTGCACCCTTTCTGGACTCTTTGGATCAAATAACATGGCTTTTCTTCATCCTACTCTGATGGCATTCTGAAGCTGGCAGGAAGTGCAACTTCTATCATAACATGGAAATATCCTAAGGCATTTTAGAATGTGCAACTATCTGACAGAGTTAGCAACAGTCTATTGAGAAACTGATGTTAAGAAATAGATGTGTAGATGAATGGTAACACCAGTCCCACCTCCAAAAGATTCTGGTGAAAAATTTACTCGTTTTTTTTTTAAAGTGGGTATCTTTTCAGTGTTTTCGGAGAAGGAAAGTATTTCAAGAACTGTAGGAGAATTTCTCTCCAGCAATCGGTATGGAGAGATTAGAGGGGAACCAGGAAGCCTTAAAGAAGAGTGCATCTGTCACCAAGGAAACAGGGAAAGCAAACAAACAGCTTGAGTCATAGGGAGACAGGGCGGTCCAGTTGCCATGGTAATGGGGATAAAGATCCCTACTCTTGGGACCTTCGACATTTCAGAATGCATTGGAAGGTAACAAGAGGCACTGGCCTAAGCACCCCCCCACTCCTACTCCAAAGCAGAGATACTGTATTTAAGGCCAAGGAAGACCAGCTGTCAACTTAGCAGTGGCTCATACAGGATGCACAAAGTACATCATGGAAGTAGATCAGAGGTGGTATTCAGCAGGTTCTGATGAGTTCTGGAGAACTGGTAGCAGAAATTTTGAGTAGTTCGGAGAACTAGCAAATACCATCTCTGACTGGCCCCATCCCCATCTATTCTCTGCCTCCCAAGTCCCAGCTGATCAGCTGGGTCTTCTTTTGTTGTCTTGCACTGGAAAGCAGATTAGTGGGAGGGAATGGGATTTTGCAGTAACCTTCCCCTGCCACACTCACCAAGCCATGCCATACCCACCAAGCCATGCCCACAGAACTGGTAGTAAAAAAAAATTTTAATCCCACCACTGAAGCAGATGATCACAACAAAAGCCTATTGCAGGCCTCTTAGATTTCCAGTCATTTCAATCAATGGTAGCTAAGATTGATTGATTGATTAGTTTATGTTTTATAGACACAGAGGAACTGTATTCGGGTAGAAGAGGAGGAGGAGGGTGATGATTGTTGCTACTGTACTATCACTTCTACCACCATGATTCTGAAATTTGGAAGGCTTTCAGCAGCTAAGAGATAGTTAAAAATGTTGGTCAATTGTTTTGTCAATCTCTTATGGTTCATTTAATTTTCTAAGATTTCTGGACAGAGAATCCAATCTCTTCTTGCAATATAGAGTTGTATTACTTGCTTTGACAAAATCTCTAGGTCATTATAATGGTACCTCTGGCATCTTTAGGGCCAGAGAGAGTTTATTCTGTAATCTCCAGCACATCTAGAAAT
Source organism: Bungarus multicinctus (assembly GCA_023653725.1). Classification (NCBI taxonomy): domain Eukaryota; kingdom Metazoa; phylum Chordata; class Lepidosauria; order Squamata; family Elapidae; genus Bungarus; species Bungarus multicinctus. Next base: position 54,745,312 of record CM042834.1, read on the forward strand.
CAAACCTCTTCCGATGAAGTTCTCCCTTGCTTCTCTTTTATTTGAGTTTCCAAATGCTTCTACATATCATTGCTTTCCTCTCTGCACTCCTTGATCACTTTCACAGGGAATTTTCTAACTGATGGCCATCCAGTATATTAGAAAGTAGGAACAGTAAAATGGTTTCAAAATTAAAATCTGTAATAAAGGAGCAATTGCACTGAGACCTAAAACAGCAACTCATCAAATTTTTAAAATAAATAAAATCACAACACATAAAAACAAATAATTGAGTTTCTCCTAAAAAGAGGGGGTCAGCACTCTCAACCCTGCCAGAATAAATGAGTATTCATTGACTTCCTAAATTTCAACAGCTAAATATAAGTTGGCTTGCAAAGTAATGGGACCGGGAGAGTTTCTACCAATATTGCTTGCCCATCTCCTATATTCACTCCAATAGGATTTGAATTATGGTCTCTGTAGCCAGTCCCCTTGAAATGAATGGAAACACATTTCCATTCCAAGTACCAGACACAGCAGGAATTTCCAAGTGAAATTGACTGCTCAGACTAGTAACTGTTTTCCATGGCTCAAAAAATGTCTTCATTACAGAAGGCTGTGACTAGACCATCTTCTCCATGCACATAATGACATCAATGGAGGGCATTGCAGCTCAACAGAGTTAAGTTTGCCTCCATTCAGTTTAGTAAAATTATGTTTGGCCCTAGCCCAACTGAGTTCAATTTTTTATTTGCTTACATCTAATGGAAAGATCTGTAATAATAGAAAAACAGAGTTAGAAGGGACCTTGGAGATCTTCTAGTCCAACCCCCTGCTTCAAGCAGGAAACCTTATACCATTTCAAAAAAAATGTCCATCCAACCTCTTCTTATAAACCTTGAGTGTTGGAGTACTCACCACTTCTGGAGACAAGTCATTCTACGGATTAATTATTCTAACTGTCAGAAAAATTATCCTTAATGCTAGGTTGCTTCTCTCCCTGACTAGTTTCCATCTATTACTTCCTGTCATGCCTTCAGGTACTTCCCCTCTTCTTTGTGGGAGCCCTTTAGAACCCTTTAGACATTGGAACACTGCTATCATGTCATCCCTAGTCCTGCTTTTCATTAAACTAAACATATCCAATTTCTGCAACTGTTCTTCATATGTTTTAGCCTGATACAGTGCCCCCACCAATCATCTTTGTTCTTCTTCTCTGCATTCCTTCTAACCTCTTTTTCATATTGTAATGACTAAAACTGGATGCAATATTTCAAGAGTAGCCTTACAAGGCATTATAAAGTAGTATTAACATTTCACATGATCTTGATTCTGTCTCTGTATTAATGCAGCCTAGGACTATGTTGCTTCTTTTATAAGCTACAGTATACTCCTAGCTCATATTTAAGCGATGGTCTACCAGGACTCTAAGATCCATCTTACAGTTGCTACTGTTGAACCAGACGATATCTATTCTATACCTGTGCATTTGGTTTTTCTTGCTTGAATATAGAACCCTACTTTTCTCACCATTGAATTTTATTTATTTTGCTGGACCACTAGTCTAGCCTATTAGAACTATTCTGAGAGATTCTAAGATATGACTACTCTGAACCTCTTCTTCCCTCTCCCATCCTATTCGGGACTGCACAGTCTTTTAATCTGGCTCTCTTTCTGGAAAAGATCTGTTTTGCCAAAACTCTCCCCTATTGCTCCTATAGGTACATTCCATCACAGATGTAAGGTTTAACTTAGTTCTGAACCAGACATCAGACCAGGGTAAAGGCAAGTGAATTTTATACATATCACTGAGTGCAATCAAATGTTATGGCTGTATACGTCCAAGGTACAGTCAAAGCAGATGTATCAATGTGCACAAAGAAATCTTATCTATGTATATCCCTTTTGTGTTTCCTTGCCCTTTTTACAATTATTCTTCTCAGCACCATTCTTCCTTCAATTCCAGATTTCAAAATGTAATGTTTGCTGGTTGCACAGGGATCTCTCAAGTGTATAGTTTCCCTCTGTGGCAAATTGGAACTACTGATGCAAACCTGCTCAGATTTATTTATTTATCCAAAAGAATTGAATAAATTGAAAGGAAAAACACCCCCAAAATAAAAAATAAATAAATAAAAACCTTTTTTTCACAGACCAAAGAGAGGAAAATAGATTGGAATCTCCAATATAACTGGCTTATGTTAGTCAAATATCTGTACTCCTTACATGGCTGTTTCTTCTTTCTTATTATTTTAAGTTTTTAAATACAAGCCACCGTGGAAAGTACTCTGGATTTCTATTTCTCATGTACAACACTATCCCTCTCAATCCAATTCTTCCACATTTAATGACTGGTGCTTAGGAACATCAGCATAATTATTTCTGTGCAAAAAATAACTTTTTGCATAGACAGAAGCATAATTACTCTAATGCTAATTATATCACAATAAACTTGCCTTATAAGCTATCTTTGTTATGGAATTGATGCAAAGATATTGGAGGTTTCATTGATTGCAAGCCATTTTAATGAGTTAGAAATTAATGGAAAGGGCAAAAAAAATCAGAACATTTGCTCTAGGAATAACCCAATAGCATGCAAATCTGAATTGTTCTTTATTATTTGAAAGAGATTATTTAAATATTATATTAATGTAATTCTGTTGGCCTGATTTCTTTTGATCTGCTAGGATAAAGATGAAAATCACTCAATTAGATATCACTTAACCCTCTTCCTGCAAGCAGGGATATCTATACATACATTCCTGCAAACCAGATAACAATATGACTTTTCCCACAGTAAATGCCATAAATAGAAATTCCAATGAAGCAAACTGCACTGGTGGCTAATTCTTGCACCAAATGTTTTGCCAATGTCATGATAGTGATTAGGTAGCCAGACAATTGGTTCTTTTGGCTCCAGAGACAATAACCAGGAATTTTAAGCTTTATTATTAGCTCAGGCAAACAGATGAAAAGCATAACATAATGAGCATATGTACCAAGCAAGATAATATCCAAATCTCTTAATAGCTTCCAGAAGCTCCTTAACAGTGACAGCAGAGAAACTTTAAGGATGACTAATTTCTACATTACCCAGTGCTTGGTTCTCTGCAGAAGCTCTCAACAAACAACAAACCCAAGGTTTTTTAAATCAAAACCTGGCAGCATGACTCTTCAAAATAACAATGGTCCTCTACATTGCTATTGCACCAACTTCCACATACCGCTCTATATTTCTTCTACCTTTATCGCTCACAAAACTTGATATCAGCAGAAAGAGTTCAGCCAAAATAACAATAGCAATAATACTTAGATTTATATATGGTTCCACAGTGCTTTATAGCAGCGGTCGCCAACCGGTGGGCCGCAGTGCGGCCCACTGGTGAGCCGTGAGAAAATTTTGGTGGGCCACAGAGAAATCTCACCTCCAGAGCACCCCCCAAAGCAATTAATCCAGGCTGCTCAGAAACACAAGGCTGCTCAGCTCACATGGCCCGCGGGAACCCTCCCCGCCCACTCACTCCTTACCCGGCAAACTTGTCTGCTAAATTACTATTTTTACTTTTTCCGACCATCATCTGTTCTGCTGCACTGGGAGATTTAGATTAGCTAGGGAGCAGGAAATGGTTGGATTTCTTGCTTTCTAGCTAAGCACAGACAAACCTCCCTTAGGATTGAAGGTTTGTTTGCAAGCAAATTCAGTGCAGATTCACAGCAAGCAAATTTGAGAGACTGAGCTAGCTGATGGTAGATAGATAGATCACTGAATGGTTCTGTGAGCAACTCAATCTGCCTGCTTTGCCTGATTTTGGGTAAAAATTGTTCTTTTTTTGAATAAAAAATTCATTATTTACATTCATGGTGTGTTGTGAGTTAATTTTATGAGTTTACTTGCTAGCAAATTTTATGAGTTTGCTTGCAAGCAAATTTTATGTGACAGACTGAGCTAGCCAATGGCAGATAGATGGATTTCTGAATGAATCTGTGATTCTGTGAGCAACTCAATCTGCCTGCCTGCTTTGCCTGATTTTGGGTAAAAGTTGCTCTTTTTTTATAAAAAATTCAATATTTATAATATTTATATACAAGCCATGCCCAGCCAGTCACATGACCACTAAACCACACCCACAAATTAGGCCATGCCCACAGAACCTGTTAGTGGTCCCTGGGATCTAAAATTTTGAGTTTGGTGGTCCCTGAGGTCCAAAAGGTTGGCGATCTCTGCCTTATAGCACTCTCTGAGCAGTTTACAAATGTCAGCATATCGCTCTCAACAGTTTGGGTCCTCATTTTACTGACCTTGGAAGGATGAAAGACTGAGTCAATCTTGAGCTGGTGTTCTGACCCAACCGGGTTCCCAGAGAGCAAACACAAAGGCAGCAGCCCCCACCTTTCAAGGTTTAATCAGGAATGCTGTTTCTTTACAGATAAAAGGTTGCTTTCCAACACTTATCTCCAACAAGAAAGAGCCCTGCCAAGTTGTTTGTCAAGGCTGCCAAAAACCCAGTGATAAGAACTAATTTACAAGATTCACCAATTAAGATGTCCACCAGTTGAGCTTCAGAGCTGCTTTGCTGTCTGCAAAGAACACTTTTCCAAAAACTGGTTTTTATCCCCTTAAGGGAGGGGCCATTACCTGGCAGCCTTATTCCTGAGTCACCTGTGCTGCTGTAATTGTTCTTTCCTCTGAGCAATCCTTCATGCACGTGCACTTGGCACAGGCTCCCTGGGAACCTCCTCATCACTGCTGTCAGCCCTCACAATATCTGAAAGCAGTAGTCCACTCCCTGATGGTCCTGGCCCTTCATCGGAGTCCTCACTTTCCTCAGCCATCTGCACCTACTGCTGGCTAACCACAACAGCTGGTCAATATCAAACTCTTGGCAGTGGAAAGACTTTGCTTGCAATATTGTATTGTAAGCACTGCAACACCAGGTCTCCTAAATTTCAGAAAGTCAATGACATGGAAGCATTCCAGGGAAAGTGGTGGCCTAGAGGTAAAGATACTCACCTCCCCCTCAGTTCTTCCTCAGAAGATTGAGAGTTCAATCCTAGACAACAGCAGATGTTTCTCTATCAAGGCACAAACAGAAAATATCTGCTGCAAACTCATAGGCATCAGGAAGGGCATCTGACAAATAAATTCTCACTCCATGCAGTCACTCTGATTCCACCATGAAACAAGGGGTTAAAGGTTCATAAAAAGAAGAAAAAATGACATAGAAGCATTTCTCTACATGACTTCTTATTTATAAGTTGATGTGATCAAACATAAAATTATGTTTGTTATTATTTCAACTGTTAGTGGCTTATGAAAACTAGGCGTGAAAGCCAATTTTAAATATTGAATAATCCTAGATTTATTTAGGGGATATTCTGTTCATATTGGGACTTGGTGGCTCAGTGGCTAAGACACTGAGCTTGTCAATCAGAAAGGTCGGCACTTTGGCAGTTCGAATCCCTAGCACCGCATAATGGAATAAGCTCCCATTACTTGTCCCAGCTTCTGCCAACCTAGAAGTTTGAAAGCATGTAAAAATGCAAGTAGAAAAATAGGGATCACTTTGGTGGGAAGGTAACAGCATTCCGTGCGCCTTTGGCATTTAGTCATACTGTCCACATGATCACGGAGACGTCTTCAAACAGCACTGGCTCTTCGGCTTTGTAACGGAGATGAGCTAGAAACGAGTAGCATGTATGTGTGAGGGGAACCTTAACCTTTACCTTACAGTTCATATTAAATTCCCACTCATTATAAAATATTAAGGGATGGCCTTGAGAAAGTCACAATCTCGCAATCAAACTTACTTCCCAAAACTGTGTTTTGAAGTTAATGTAGGATTTTAGGATGATTTCAATTTTTGGAGGAAGACAGAATGCAAATGCAACAAACATATTCTGATATCTAGCTGCCTGCTGAGCAGACAAAGTCAAATGCCCAGTTTCAAAGTAACATAAATAATGATATTTATGTGAAGCATTCAAGTGATTCCTAGTCCCTGAGGAAAAAAAAATGGAGAAAATTTCAGGGTGAGTTTCTCAATGGTACGAGCAGCAATTTTGTTTACTGAATTCCCTAAAGCAAAAATCCATCATCAGAAAAGCCATATCCTGTAAATATACTCCAACAAGTAGATTCAGACAGTCTAAGGATACAAGATAAAGATACTACACAAAGATCCATTACTTATTTGAGACAAACATCTGTTCGAGCTGAGCAGAATGAAAATAGTCTGGGAGTGTGTTCTCTGCTTTAATTGCTAAATAATGCGACAATAGAAAATAAATTGTATCAATAATCCCAGCTCTGCCCCCCCCACTGCCCCCCATGTAGATACACATTTCAGATGTCACAATTTATGCTACATCACATCTAAGTATCTCTTATGCTTTCCAATAAACAGAAATACGTGGGTGGTAGCCAATATCTCATTTAGGGAACATTGGAATGGCTCAGCCCAAGCAGACAATAGAGTGTGTGGTATTGTTTAAATGCTCCACACAGGAAAAAGGGAGCAATATTCTTTCTCTGCACACCCACTAACAATATGGAGTGCCTATAGCAGAATTATAGATGGTGCATGATGGAAGACAGTGCATTTGACATCTGCAATAGTAAATGTTTCTTCTTCATAGACCATATCAAATCAACAGCAGAAACTGTGTGGTCCATCCATAGGAATGCCAGTCATGTGGAAATGTGGAACATTTTTCTTTGGGACATGGTTTCTTGAATCCCTTTCTTGAGGTTTGAAATGTTATTGGTCTATTCTTTCACTTTATTAAAGTAAAGGACTTATATTTAAGGATAGGATGTTCAGTCTGCTTCTTTTTGGAAAGGAGAGGATTCCGTCCAATATACATTTCTGAACAAGGTGCACGTACATGGGAAATATATGGGCTATGGACACTTCATTATCATAAAGTGCAAATGAGAGGCATTGAGGTTTTAAATCCTTTCTCTTGCATATTTCTTCCTCACTACACTGCAAAAAAAATCCTTTAAAAAAATCAGGAGGATCTCTGAATTCCTTTGCCGTATTAACATTTTTGACTTCTTACGACTGAGATTTTGCAGTGAGTCAGCTTTCAGATTTTTATAAACTAAATTGATCTGAACTGATCACAAATAAGTATTGCCATGTGTGTGCGTGTGTGTGTGTGTGTGTGTATATATATGTAAGGTTTTTGAGCTGATAATTTTTAAATAATAAATAAGGGAGACTAGTATAGATCTATTTCGATCTAGTTAGCTCTCTTCAGCTAGCCATACCCTTACTGGGATTCGAACCAGGGAAGTATTACATGTGAGGCAGTTGTAATTGCCACTACACCACCTGGCTCTACCCTTATCAGCAGAAGCAGGGGAATAAGTATATACTTTGTGTTACAACACCCTGTTAAGCCCCAATTAAGGGAGAAAGCATACTGCTTTCTTTTCTGTCTTTCGGCTCATCACCAGAGACCATACCGACAGAAAGCTATTTGTTTCGTTGTCTTTAGTTTACATGTGTGTAAGGTTTTTGAGCTGATAATTTTTAAATAATAAATAAGGGAGACTAGTATAGATCTATTTCGATCTAGTTAGCTCTCTTCAGCTAGCCATACCTTTACTGGGATTCGAACCAGGGAAGTATTACATGTGAGGCAGTTGTAATTGCCACTACACCACCTGGCTCTACCCTTATCAGCAGAAGCAGGGGAATAAGTATATACTTTGTGTTACAACACCCTGTTAAGCCCCAATTAAGGGAGAAAGCATACTGCTTTTTTTTCTGTCTTTCGGCTCATCACCAGAGACCATACCGACAGAAAGCTATTTGTTTCGTTGTCTTTAGTTTATTATTTTTATTATTTAATAAAAATAATAATGAGCTGTGATCCTGTTGTTTCTGTCTGTCTGTCATCTGTCTAACACACACACACACACACACACACAAACTTTTCTTGAGCAATACATATTATCATAGATTGAACTTCCCAGTATAAACCTTGTATTCTTACAAAGGTGTAGATTAATGCATGGAGTGTGCGGATAGAACTAGCCGCTGTGAATCTTCTGCTTTTATTCATAAATATTATATGTTCGAACTGTGCAGCGCAATCCTGCACATGTTATTCTGAAATGAGTCCTATTGAGAACAATGAAATTTAGCACAGATAGAACTGCAACTTCAAATTTCCTATCTGAATTGTTCCTGAATGATAAATTGATCATGTTTTGTCTAATAGAGGAATGACAGCTTGCACCACCATTATAAAAGATAACAATAATTATGGGAGAGGGAAAAATTATGAATCCTGCTTCCAGACAAAGGAAATGAGGCACAAGATTAGCATAATGATAAAAGACTATTGAATGATAAAGCCATTTTTAGCCAAAGGAGAAAAAAATACACATTATAAATACATACACATTAACAAAACCTCAGAGGAAAACATCCTATACTGCTGGGGCCTCCAGTGTTGCATCATTGTCCTTGTAGATTTATCTTTTGATATGCATCAGGTTCCTTGCTCAAATGACTTTTTTGGTATTAAAATAAAACAAAATACCAGTATTTAGAACATTTTCCTTCTCTAGAATGACTCTGCCCACCCCAAGTCCTAATTACCTTTTTAAAAGATAAAACGTTAGGAAGCTATAACTTCTGGACATGTGGATAGCAATATATTTCCTATGTTCAGAAAAAAGAAAAAGACAAGCAGATTTTGTATTGTATAGGTGGTTAAGGGAAGGGGTAGGATTCACCCAGGTAAATTGGTGTTCTATAATTGATTATGGTAGCCATTTAGTGAGTGGTTAAGCTTCCTGACAAAGAGTTAGTTTGGATGTAGGATCTCTACATTTCAAATTGGCCCAAGTAGGATCTCTATATTTCAAATTGGCCAGCTGCCCCAAATAGGGGAGATCTCTCACTCTGGGATGATCACAGCAATGGTCCCATGCTTCAAAATGGCAAATTTAACCAGGTGATTAAAATCCCACTCCTTTTTAAAGTGTGCTATGTGCATTATGCATATACAAAGTGATCAGGCCTTGGTTTGCTTACTCTCATCATTTTGAAGTTAGTGGCCACCAATGTGGATGCCCCTGTAGAGTTGGAAGTGTGCTAAAAAGATGAGATATCTGAGGATTAAGAATCACAGGAGGATATTTGTTTACATTTGAATGCAAATTTGGTCCAATTCATACATTATGCAAATTGGAATGTACTGAATATGCTTAAATGTACGGTATATATATTTTTTACAAATAAACAAGAGAGATGAACAAGAGAGAGAGTTTATATAAATGTGTTAAATGCATTTATTAAAAGATGTCTAGCAGTGTTCTGAAGAGCTGTATCCTAGGAAAAATATCCATGAAATTGAATAATTCTTTTAAAAAAGTCATAAATTGATATGTGGAAACAGAACAGAATGAACTCTAAGGTGGGAAATAAAGGAAACATATCCACATTTGTAATGTGTTCGTTTGAAAACTAACATATGAAAACAAAGAGAGAACTTTATTTCTATAGGTTTTGTTTTGTTTTTTAAAAACTTCCTCTTCCTCTAGAGAGGCTGTAATTAGAAATAATGGCAGAGGATACAAAGGTAATAGAATGGAATGGAACAGAGCTGGAAGGAACCTTGGAGATCTTCTAGTCCAGCCCCCTGCTCAAGCAAGAGACCCTATATCATACCACAAGTAGCTGTCCAGTCTCTTCTTAAAAACCTCCAGCGATGATGCACTCACAACTTCTGAAAGTAAGCTGTTCCACTGGCTAATTGTTCTCACTGTTAGGAAGTTTCTCCTTAATTTCACCTGCATCTCTCTAAGATTAGTTTCTTGTCCTAGAAAATAAATTGACCCTCTTTCCTTGTGGCAAATATTTAGAGTATCCCCAAATACTGCAATACTGCTATCATGTCACCCCTAGTCCTTCTTTTCTCTAGATTAGCCAAATCCAAATTGTTCAAGTCTGTCACAACCTTTTTGGGTCCTGAGCTTGTCTTCTGGGGTGTTGGCTATTTTTTCCAAATCCCTTCTGCAATGTGGATCCAAGCCAAAACTGCTAGATATGCAAGGAACAGTATGGATATATTGGGAAGTAGTTAACAGAGGAAAAGATGGAGTGCAAATAATAATAAAATGCCCAACAGAAATTGAGTGATTTGTTAAGAGTTAATGTGGAACAGAAATGAGTGAAATTTTGAAGATCAACTCTCCAAAGAGGGGATCGGGGAATAAAGGGGACTAAGATTCTATTGTTAACTTTCACAGTGGGCAATTAACCGCAATCAGAAGACCCCAAAAATGCTGCAGAAATAGCACATTATTTATCATTGAATGAAAAGTAGCTAATAACATACAGAATTCTGGAGTTCGGGTGAGTAACCAAAAACCTAAACTTAAGGAACAGCAGTTGTGGAGACAGCATAAGACCCACTTCTCACATTTGCTTTCTAAGTTGCATAGTCCACACATAGTAATTACAATCACTTCATTTTCACGTGGAAGCAACCGGCACTGATGTGTAAAACTCGTAAGTTACAACATCAGACAAACACTTGAAAATTAGTGTTTTTTTAATGACAATTTTGAAATTCTCACCTTGGATATCTTTCCCACACATGCTTCCCTATGTGAAAATGAGATGGTAAAATTACTCCAGCAAATTTAGCTCTACATGCAAATCAAAGCCTGCTTGTGAAAACAGGTTTTCCAGAAGCCCATCTAATTTACTTTATTGCAATATATTTAGTTATTCATTCACTTTTCGGTACTACACATTTACTAGTTGTGCTCCCCCCCTCTGTTTTTCTGTTTGAATAAGTATTAGGCTTAAATGTTTTATTAGAGGCAGTCTAGGCCACTGAGATCTGGATTGATAACTTGATGCAGCAAAATAATACTAAGACTTCTAATTGTTTATCTGGGTTTTTCTAACTCAAATCTAATAGTCTGAGAACACGTTATACATGTTTACAGGATTTCTTTTGACATATCTTCACTCTTTCAAAGCCTTCAAAATAATTTCCCTTGCCTACTCTATTCTCATTCCTACCCCATATATGTACTCACTAACAGTTATCTTAAAGGGCCCAAAGGAAAGATTTCAACCACTAACCTTGAAAACCAAATTAAATTCTGACTGGAATCATGAAATGTATGTTTGACACAAACATTGGATAAATATTTGTTTCTATTAAAATAGAGAAATTCTATCTTAGATAGCAAAATATGACTTGTGTTTTTTCTTTTAAAATATTTTCATTCAGGAGGCAATCTTGTTTGTCAACTCTATTCTCTTATTTCCTCTTCCTTGTAAAATTTAAATCTTTTCAATATTCTGAGTGTGAAGGTATACTACCATAGTGTGACAAACCTCTGGTTTGTTATGGCACAGCCAAGTCTCTTAGAATACCAGACAAATAGATCTCCTGCTAGGAGTGCTAAATAGATGGAATTACCATAGAGCTTCTCTCAATTAATTCCATTTGTGAAAAGGGCATGTCAACCAGAAAGTTGGCAGTTTGAGACCCAAACACCACCTTCTTGCCCCAGCTCCTGGCAACCTAGCACTTTGAAATCATGCAAATGCAATAGATAAATAGTACTTTATTTTTTATCTTATTTGCATTTATATGCCGCCCTTCTCCGGAGACTCAGGGCGGCTTACAATCTATGGAGCACCATCCTAAGTGCTCGGCAATAGCCTTCATTCCATTGTATATGCCTGCTTATTACTAGGGCTTTTTGCCCCCCCAAGTGGCATTTTTTACAAAGTCAGCTTATTGCTCCCAACAATCTTGGGTCCTCAATTTACCTACCCCGAGAGGATGGAAGGCTGAGTCAACCTTGAGCCTGGTGGGATTTGAGCCTGCACTAATTGCAGGCAATTGAGCTAAGTGCTAGATGATTAACAGCCTGCACCACCAAGGTACCATTTCAATGCACCCTGACATACAGTCCTTGCATCCTGGCATATAGTCAGGCCATCCACATGATCATGGAAAATGTCCTCAGACAAAGTTGACTTCCTTGGCTAGGATACAGAGATGAACACTACCCCCTAGAGACACACAACTGGGACTGGGAAACCTTCTAGTAAAAATGAGACTCCATCTGTGTAGGTGGAGTATTAGGGATGTTAGGATTTGAGATTTGCTGGCTAGATACAAGTCATCACTGGTGGAGCACTGCCCTTGATTGGGCAAAGCAACAGTCAGTCTCCCCAAAGACTCCTAGCTTCTGCTTACCCGATAGTCTATATAACGGAGCAGATGCATGAGAAAGGAGGGACACAACAGCAGCAGCAGCAGCAACAGTCTCTTTACAATCTTTCTCTTGGAAGCCCATCTGATTTCTCCTATCCTGTTGATCCACTCTCTCTATAGTGAATATGGTGTGAAAACTAGGAAGATAATGAAGTAAGTAATAAGTAACTAAGTTTGGCTAGATTGACCCCTTTGTTTTATCTGAAATTCTGGGACTGTGATGTATAAATAACTAATAAATATCTATTGATTTGGCTTCATTGGTTTTAGAAGGGAATTTATTACTAAAATCCTCCCTTAATAGAATGTTATATCTATATGCTTTATGTGATTCAGGAGCAACATAAAACTTAAGTTCTGCAATTCTGGACTTGAGACTAGGAGATCAAAAACACTTTTTTTTTCTTGATTCTAAGAGCTTGATAGAAGAGAAAAGTTTGAGCAGAAGGTCTTAAGGGTCCTCAAAGTGAATGGTTCAAGCTGGCTGGTGACACACAAACTCTGATAAGCCTTTCTCTCAAGATCACTCAACTTCAGGCACATTTAATATCCTCTCTGTAATATTCTCCTCTTTCATATAGGATTATTTACCTTCTGCCCCTTTTTTCTGAGCATTGAAAACCTAATTCAGGATTGTCTTCCCATTGGGCTGATTTGCACATGTTTGTTGTTAAACAAAGCCCTTTCCATGCATGCCATTCAAACAAATAGAGGATGTGGAATAAAATTTACCATACATGGCTGGCAACGTGAGGTATAGTTAGGGTGTGTAATTGTGTAGGTGTGTGGAAAAGAAGGAACTATTTGAGTTAGTTCCATATCCACCACCACCACCCCATTTTTTCAACATCTCAGCAGGTTTGTAAGGGGCACAAAGAGAAAAACAAGTGAGGAAAGTACAATACTGCAATAGTTTAAAAAAGAAGAGTGTCCTACTTTGCATTATGTGCATAATTTATGTGTGTTGGAAATAGAAAAAGAGCATAGGTCTTTTACTTATCCAGAAGGATAATTGATTCTTGTGGGACAGCCTTCCATCCTTCTGAGGTCGGTAAAATGAAGACCCAGATTGTTGGGGGTAATATGCTGACACTGTAAACCACTTAGAGAGGGCTGTAAAGCACTGTGAAGCAGTATATAAGGCTAAGTGCTATTGTTGTTACTACTATTTAGCTGATTTCTGGGCTATTATCAAGATTTCCAGCAGCAATCTTGCTCAGCTCTCACTACAAATAACAGCAATTGGATTTAGAAAACTTTGTAATGCATCTACAGTATATCAATATCCCGAGTTATCTTCCAAAGAAACAGCTGTGGGATTCTTTTGTAGCAGAAGTTCTAGATGTGGGAAAATGCAAATCAGCTCCAGTCTGATTCAAGTTCTTGAGCCTGATCATATATGAATTTCAGATTGCATTCAAACTGAGTTGAACCTTTTGAATCAACAAAATATTTTGGAGATTTCTAATCTCATTCAATCATTTATTTCAAATTGTTGATCTGATCTAATTCAGATATTTGATTTGATTTGAAATGTCAAATTGTTTTGAACTAATCTTCTGAGCAAAGTTTCTATACCCCTAATAAACTAAAGACTAGCCATTTTTTATTATTAAGCTTTTGTGGCTCACCATCCACATGATAAGATGCATAGTGTATAATCTTGAGAAAGCAATGTTTTCAGAACATTTCACAACATTTCTCAGGGATTAAAATTGAGTATAAGGTTTCTTTTTGCTTTCCTTACATTAATCAATAGGTCTATGTGAGATGGGTTTGATTTGCTTGATAAACAGGTTTGCACTGCTGAAGTGTTGCAATCCTCTTTCTCAAGGGAAAGAGGCAACAAATTTGGCCCCCAAAAGGCACTTTGCAGAGACTTGCTGCAGCCTTTTATCTCTATCACCATAGTCTCTTCCATCATTCACAAAAACAACAAAGAAGTTTCCAATAGCTGACTAGAAGCATTAGAAGGAACTTCTGTGAAGTTCAGATCTATAGAATGTCTCTTCAAAATTACACAAGTACTCAAAGAAGCTACAGTGAAGGTAGGTGAAGTTGAATCAGGGATGTGTCTTCTTTTCTTAATTCTTCAAAATGAGGAGATACAAAACAGCTTTGAGAAGTTCTCTGGCAAAGTGAGGCACTCATTTGAAGATTTGGATACAGTGGTGGGATTCAAAAAAATTTTTCACTACCGGTTCTGTGAGCGTGGTTTGGTGGGTGTGGCGGGGAAGGATACCGTAAAATCTCCAGTCAGAGGTGGGATTTGTCAGTTCTCCAAACTACTCAAAATTTCTTCTACTGATTCTCCAGAACTGGTCAGAACCTGCTGAATACCACCTCTGTTTGTGTAGCTCTATTACCTAACTCATCAATTTAAGAATATCTAATTGCTATTTTGTTAAAAGTCACCATCCACAGGTAATTCTCACTTGTCTTTTACTTCTCTTCATTACCCCTTCCTTCCTCATCGATAGAATAGTTACTCCTTCCTTCCTTCCTTCCTTCCTTCCTTCCTTCCTTCCTTCCTTCCTTCCTTCCTTCCTTCCTTCCCTGATTAAATAGAAAAAGCTTTTCACTAGAAAGCACAGAATCAACACTCTGAATTTTGGACTCAGTTCCAAAACATGGCTGCCCTGGAAAAAAGATGTGACACTTTAAAGTGTTGCAGATAGTGCTGCATTCACATTCCAGAGGACCTTTCTGGAATCAGATCCAAAGCTCTGCAGAGCCCTAAAGCCAAGAAATTCCTATTAAATAAAAAGGTTGCTAACACAATGAAACCTTCACCGAAAGCTTTTGGTTGGATATTCTTCTGACCCAATGTATTTACTAAATCATATTAAATAGAATAAGAACTCTTGTTTCTAAAACATATGACTTTATTTTATTTATCCTAACAAAAAGCACACTCTATAATAACCATTTAATATATAGTCCAAAGTATTTAATTGCTTGGAGGCATTAAATCCAAAATAAAGTTGGCTGTGGCATAACGATCAACACTAACAATGTCTTACAATCTATTTTTATTTGTATTTATTGATAGAATTTATTTGACTACATGTCCAAGAGGATGAGCCAAGAGATCTTTCTGTATTGTATCTTCTATTTGTTGAGACCCATAGAAGTGAATGAAGGATGTGGAGTACCTCCCCCGAGCAGTGTTTCTAGTTGTACTCTTTTCATTATCAGTGTTTCTACACTGTCATTTCCTAGCTCAGCCCCTGTATAAATAGTCTGTGGAATCCAGCCCAGATGGATTGAATGCATCTTTCATAAAGCTAAGTAATTTAATTATAAAGATCTAAAGATAAAGTATGTCAGCCATCTCATTGGCAGTAGATTCTACTGCGTAATTATCCCCATTGCTAAGAAATTGCAATTTAGTTCAAGGATGAATTTACCTAAATTCAATTTCTGTCTTTTAGTTCATGTGGTGCTTCAATGGGAAGATGGGAGAGCTTACTTTTAAACAACCAGAACCTCTGCTCAGTAAATAGAGGGCCAAATTGATGTGCTGCAGCACCTTGTACTACGTTTTCTTGGACTCTACTTTCTGGCATCCCCTTCCATGCTGAAAAAATAGGGCTTTATTCATGTACAGATCTCCTCCAGTAGATGACTAATTCTGGTTCTCTGTTCTGGTTCTCTGTGCCACTGTTTTTCCCTCTCTTTCCTTCTGCTTCAGTTTCTTCTCTTACCATCCAAATGCCTGCTCCAAAGCAATAATACCAACAGGAGTGAACAGGATGTTCTCCCATTGTGTCTCTGCCCACATTGAACAAGAATACTTTGCTTAGGTACTTACTGGTGAGTTATCTTAATCTGCCATGGTATGTTTAAATAGGAACAGGAAGGTTCTTTTTCTTCCATTCAATTGTGTCCATTTCTCAGAGACTACTGAACAAGCAACCACAAAAACTGACTCATTATTAATTGTGTATTCTCACTGTAAGCCAAAAACCTAACCCATACTATCAGAAATAAGATGATTGGCATTTGACATCATTGCTGGTCAGCATTTATTATATGACTATGAAAGTTGTTTGCACCCTCCTTAAGTGAACAGAACTTTATAGTCTGTTCACATAAACTTGGCTCAGGCAGATTGTGTGGTCTCCACTCATAAATGGGATCATGGGAATTTTTCCCTTCAAGGCACAGTTTACTAAAATTGACAACACATTAACAGGCACTAGGGGTGAGAATGTCTGTTCCAATGCATGCATCACAATGACAGCAGTTATCTGATTTCCATTAAATTGTTTCACCAGGACTTGTTCAGTGGGTTTAGCATGCATTTGTTTTGGATGAAGAAACTCCCAGATTATTTTCTTGTCATATTTATTTACTTAAAGAACTTCAGAAAACAGCATTCCTTCAAAGGAATCATTACGATATTGCAAGGACCAATGGTCTGATGCTGCGGAAGTAAAATTCATATTTTTGTATCTCTCCCTATTCCTGTACCTGCATACGTGGACAGTGATGAAATCTGAAATTTACTTTGTACAACATAAGCCTATTTTTGAGGACTGCATTAAAATATGAAAATACAACTTCAGCAACAGAGTAGTCAGTGTCTGGAATACTTTACCTGACCCCAAAATCTTCAACATTAGACTGTCTACTATTGACCTCACCCCTTTCCTAAGAGGTCTGTAGGGGGCGTGCATAAGCGCACCAAAACGTGCTTACCGTCCCTGTCCTATTGTTTTTTTTTTTCTTATTCATATCCATTTCATGTATTTATAACCATGTTTATACTTATACCTGTTATCTAATAATTGTTTGATAAAATAAATAAATAATATCAGATTGGTTTTTTTTTCTTAACAAGCTATTTGAGCTGAATCAGATACAAGATTTTAAAAGGTTCCTTATTTCATTACATGGAGAGTCAGGAGGGGCAGTTGTTGAATGCAATATTTCAGGCTAATTCTGCCAACTGCCAGGAGTTTGATCATGACAAGGCTCAAGATTGATTCAGTCTTCCATCCTTCTGAGGCTGGTAAAAGGAGGGACAAAAGTAGAATTTTCCCTATATTTCGAAATCATCCAAGGGCAGGCCCAAGGTGTGACTGGCAATGACAGGGAACAGAAACTATAAAGGCAAGGGTAGGGTTTGCAATGGGAAGAGCAAATTTCAAAGTGGTGCAGATTTCTATTGAGTCAAGGATGGATGGAAGTTCAATTCAGTAGTGCTGTAGGGAAACCTTTGCTGAGTTACTTGCAGTAATTGAAAAGCTGTGCACATTCTCCAAAAAGCTTCTTGCCTGCCAGCAGATGTAAACAGGTGTCAGCATTTACAAAGTTGAGCCTGAAGCTGAACTCAAAGGGATCTCACATTTTAAGATTGCTGCAACCTTTTAAGAACAAAACAAAGCTTCCTGTGGCTGTGATTCATGGTGTGTTTTTTAAAAAAAACTTGGGATCACCAGGACATCAACTGCAGGAAGTAGGGCTTTAATGTTATAGCTCAGGACTTGAATATTTGTGGAAGTGGACATTTCAGTATTTTTTTTTCAAAATCTGGACTATTCATACATAGGTTTATCCATATATCTCCACAATCTATGCACCATATTATACAAAATTTCAAATTCCTTCCCCCCTCCCCCCCAAAAGAATGCATTGAGAAAGGAGGGGAAGGAAAAGGTGTTTCAATTTTTTCATGAAAATGAAGAAATGCTGAAGAATATTTGGAAAGTGTGAAAGACAGAAATGCTGATTTGTGCAATAAATGAAGATCAGATCATACCAACTTCAGGCCTTCCTAATGAAATACAGAAAAGGTTTTGCCTGCTCAGATTTCCATAAAGAAATACTCTCTTTATCTCTATCATCTGATGGTTGTAATGTTAATATGTTTCTATTCTTTGGGTCTGAACTGTGGAAACCTGCTGTAAAAATATTTTAAATAAAAAGATGATACTTGGTTAAGGTTTAAAAGCACCAAGTCTAATATATCATGCTGTTTGAAAGCTTTCTTCTGAACACTGCAATTATTAAACGTCCTCTTTTGCTTTAAGTGGATGAATTTCATTAGCATGCTTTACTAGTGCTTTGACCTTTTCAGTATTCTGTCATTTGATTGGCTTGTCATGGCACTCCTCCTTGTAGGTGAGGACGGCAATGTTGTTGAATAGAAACACCAGACAGCAAATCAAAGTGCAACATACTGAAAAGGTCATTGTGGTAAAACATACATGCAACCATTACTCATAGGGCACAGTAGAAATAATTATACTCCATTTCCATATTGGCAAGTTAAAAGTGTACCAAAATATGTAAAGAACCCAAATCCTCAGATCAGTGTTCAAGTAGATTAGAACAACAAATGTGTCTAAATGAACTCACCATCCTGAAGCAGTGCAAGAGAACAGATTCAGAACAACATTGTGCATTAGAGTGCAAAGATTAAAATGCATATACACATGTATATCTGGATGATGTAATTTAGCTTTCTTCAGTTTGATAATCTTTCACTATTCTGACTGAGAAAGAATGGAATGGAATAGAATAGAATAGAATAGAATAGAATTCTTTATTGACCAAGGATGATTGGACACACAAGGAATTTGTCTCCTGTGCATAAGCTCTCAGTGTACATACAAACAACAAAGTGATAAGTCATATATCATAGATCATAGCTACAATCATTATTCATAATATACAACAGATGATAAATCACTTTTTGGTACAAAAAGTATACCAAAAAGTGTATCACTTATGTAAAAGTATAGAGATTCTCAGTCATCCAGGTCAAGGTGCTTTTTTCAGGAGGCAACAGTACTTTCTTGTTTTTTCCTTTGAAGATGTTTCACTTCTCAGAATGGTGGGATTCAAATTTTTTTTACTACCAGTTCTGTGGGTGTGGCTTGGTGGGCATGGCAGGGGAAGGATACTGTAAAATTTCCAGTCAGAGGTGGCATTTGCCAGTTCTCTGAACTACTTAAAATTTCCACTACAGGTTCTCCAGAACTGGTCAGAACCTACCATCTCTGACTTCTCATCCAAGAAGCTTCTTCTGAGTGAGAACCAAAACATCTTCAAAAGAAAAAAGAAAGCCCAATTGCCTCCTGAAAAAAGCACTTGTGGAATAACCATTACCTGGATGACTGAGAATCTCTACAGACTTTCAGTTGTACAATTTGGGATGATGTGGGGGTAGGAATGGACTTCCAGAGAAAAATTGAAGACTACAGGAACCAGGAGCACTACTCAGGTGACTGAGACACAGGTAAACCTCCAAGTGCTTCAACGACCCTCTAAAACAGGGTGTCAAACTCATGATGACACGTCATCGTGTGATATATCACAACTTTTCCCCCCTTCACTAAAATGGGTGGGTGTGGCCAGCACATGACGCATCTGGCCCGCAGGCCACAAGTTTGATATCCCTGCTCTAAAAGGATGCAGATTACCAGCTGTCTGCAAGGAATATAAATCCTTCCATTCCCACTACCCTGTAAGAACTGAAGAAGCTTCTTGGATGAGAATTGAAACATCTTCAAAAAAAAAAAAAAACAAGAAAGTTCAGTTGCCTCCTGAAAAAGCATTTTTGGGTTATCACTTGTGTATCAAAAATGTATCACTTTTGACAGAAGGCTTCTTCAAAGTGGAAAAGGATTGGGGACCAGAAGGTGGGCATTCTCTCTGCTGCCTTGATATTAAGGAACATGCTGCCTCCCAGTTATACATCTGGAAGTTTCACACTAAGCGTTCCAGAAATATCTGAAAATGGCTTTTTAAGCAGGCATTTTATACGAGTTGATGTTAGGCATTAAGTTGATTTAAAAGAGTTGACTTTACATTTATAAATATTATAATTATATAATCTACAGATGATAAATCTAATCAAAGTGGATTGATTGGAGTAGTATAAGAATTGTAAATACAATAAATAAACAAGCGTTTAGCAATCCTTTTAAATGAAAATATATGGGACATTATCTTCCAATAAAGTCATGAATCTTTTAGTTATCTTTTCAGTATGTTTGCAGAAGTATTTAAATAGCAGAGAATGTTAACAGCGAACTCCTATTTTGGAATAGGGAAATTATTACACTGACACACGGAGGTCCTATTTTATTTGCATTAGATGAAACTCTTATATTTAGATGAGAGTTCCAAAGCAACTTCCAACCTTAGCATGTTTTATTTCTCCTAGCACTCATTCTTGCTGTATTACAGGCAAATATTCTTATTGCCAAGGTAACTGGATCAGCTCAGTTATGTCATTTTTCATTATTTGTTAAAGAAATAAAAATGGCATTTTCTGTTGAGATATTGGTGGTCCTGGAAGCATATTAAAGGCAAGTCAGTGTCTTAAATAAACAATCATGTGGACAGGCCATTCATATATTTATTCATCCTGATATAACAGTTCTTCAAACAGTCAATCATCTGGAGGGCTTTTGAAAAGCCCACAAATCCCTAGATTGATGAACAGTTGGAAGCTAAGCACGAAGCTCAAATGTCTTCCAGTAGCTCTATTGTAGCAGGTTGTAGTTCAAAGGACACCACATGGCAGCACAGAATTAGAATTTTCAGCATTTCTCTGCACCTTTCTAATGGTCATTTGGAGTTTTATACTCCAGGTATCATCGGTCTCACGTAAACAGAATGGAGTTCAGAAAAAGAGAATTCATAAAAAAAGGAAGAGAAGAATGTTTTAGAGAAGAAGGTTGAAGAAATCCCAAAAAGATGAGGCAAAAGATGACCAGGAGATGTTAAACAAACTATTTGAGCCTCGGTGGTATAGTGGTTAGAGTGCAGTACTGCAGGCTACTTCTGCTGATTGCTGGCTGGCTGTAATTTGGTAGTTCAAGTCCCACCAGGCTCAAGGTTGACTCAGCTTTCCATCCTTCCAAGGTGGATAAAATGAGGACCCAGATTGTTGGGGGAAATAGGCTGACTCTACAAAACTGCTTAGAGAGGGCTGTAAAGCACTGTAAAGTGGTATATAAGTCTAAGTGCTATTGCTATTGCTATTTTACCCACGTAAGATTGACTATGATGAAGATAGAAGCACTGCAAATTTCTTCAGGACAGAGTGAGGTAAAAATGGGGAAAAAAATCCAGAAGATTTTGTGTGAGAAGAAAATGAGGCATGTTTGATTCACCGTTTTAGCCACAAGAATACTAAGTACTGATAAATGTCCTTAAATTTAAACTTAATTATGAAAACTAAATCAATAACATTTTAAAATTAACTAAATATTTAAAACATCCAAAGAAAATGTAAAAAATGCACAAAATTATAAACAGGAGAAAAAAGATGAAAAAAGGAGAAACAAAATATATAAATGTAAATTTACAAATCGGCATAGATAACCAATTCTGCAAACCACTGAATGATCGGATCCATATGTTTGTGTTTCTGATACTGAACAATAAGTCTTTTGATTGTAAGCTGATTTTCTTTGTCCAGAAGTCAACTCCCATATGATTGAGATAGAATATAAACATCTGAGAATATTACCTCTGAAGGTTGAGTTAATGCATGCAATTGCTTCTTGCTGAAATAGAACAACATACAAATAAAGCACCTCCAACAACATAAATGCAATGAGGTCATTTCTAAACTATGACTTCTTGTTGAAAATGATGAAAAAATGTAGGAAAAAGAAAAGAAAAAAGATACAGCCACACACAGCCACACACACACACACACACACACACAGAGAGAGAGAGAGAGAGAGAGAGAGAGAGAGAGAAGAGTTTGAGAAAAAAATGTAAAAAACAAAACAAAAAATATTAAAAGGACATTCTGATAGCCCTCTCTTTCTATCTCCTCCAACTCCCCCCCTCCCCCAGCAACTAACTACTACTTGGATATGTTTTTATACTTTACTTTGGATATTACTACTTATTTTCTATTTGTATCATATTTTATTATTATTTAAAGGAGTTTCTCTTTTTAAAAAAGGCACATTCTAATTAGCTTGTCTTGCTGTGTGGTATGTTCTATATAAGGCAGGGGGATCAAACTTGATTTCATTGAGGGCCACATCAGGGTTATGTTTGACCTTAGGGTGCTAGATGGGCATGGCCAGGGTAGGTGTGGCTAGCTTGACATCACTCATGTTGGGGGCACCGGTGGAGGCGCAAGGGCTCTGCCAGCAAAAATGAAACTTGGGAAGGCCGCATGCAAATCCTCCCAAAGTCCATTTTCACTGGCAGAGGCTCTGCAAGCCAGTCCACTGTTTTCAGAGTGGCCCCACGGGCCAGATCTAAGCACCCTGAGGGCCGGATACAGCCCCCAGGCCTTGAGTTTGACACCCCTGATATAAGGCAACCACTCCTCCTTGAATTAAGTTAGATTTCTGCTGTGGGTATACATCCCTTTTTCCCCCCTTAATATTTCTTTTACCAAACAATAATTTTTGAAGTTGTTATCAGAGAAAAGTTGCTATTTTTTAATCTGCATACAACACCTGTAAAAAAGGAATAAATTTTCAATTATGCAATCACAGCTTTCATCCAGAATTTTTTTTTATATGCACATCCTCTGGACAATCCTGAATGCTAGTTTAAGAGAAAACTTAAAACATAATTAAGTTTTATAAAAAAGCAAAAAAAAATAGTAGGTAGTTTTAGGACTATTACTAAAACAGCCTTATAACTTTCCAAGTGCTATCTCAGGAAGCAGAAGCTATTAAAGCTGTCCCAGAAACAGCAACTAGAAGTGTGCTAGAGTGAAGTAATAACTGGGGACAATACTCACATCCAAATACAATGTATCAAATATAATGAAGTTTACAAGCAGAGCAACCCTAATAATCTGCTTATTGTAGAGTTGAATGTAGAATCTCATTAACATAGTCTATAGCACAATTATCTTCCTCAAGTAGCACCATGTTCCTGACCCACATCTAAATCCATGAAAGGGATACTGAGGGTTTCATCTCCATGAGAATTCAAGGGGATATGGAAGCAACTCTTCTTTTTGTGGGCTCCATACTTTAGAATATCTTGCCCTGGAGGTGCACCCAGCACCTTCCTATTAACCTATTTAAACAAATGGCTGTTTGAATGAATGATTAAGGTTAGATTGGTTGGTATTTAGCAGACTGGTCAGCCATCTAAAAGTACTGTTTTTGTTAATTCATCTGTTGCTCTTTTAAAAAAAAATGTATATTGCTAAGAGCTGAAGAGTTTAAAAGTACTTGTAGAAAATAAATAAACAAATTCAGCCTTAAGACACAGCCAGACAGTCATGGTAAAATATGTTGACATAACATTTTGCTGTCCCTATTGCTGAACTCTACTCTGCTGCAGTAAAGAGACCAGAATTTGATTCCATTACTTCATCTTCCACCAAGCACTATCCACTTTCACCATGATTACTTCATCTTCCACCAACTACTATCTAACTGGTAAGAGAACAATCACTCTCTTTAATGTAGAATAGCATTACTATAGGAGGATTCTTGCCTAAGTGTAGGACTTTACTTTTCTCTACATTGAATTTCATTTTGTTAGATATGGCCCAGTATTCTAGTCTGTCAAGATCCATCTGGATCTTGAGCCTATCTTCTTATTAGCTATTAGCTATTATAGGGTATTAGCTATTCCTGCCAGCTTAGTATCATTTGCAAATTTGATAAGTTTCCCTTCTATTCCCTCATCTAAGTCGTTTATGAAAATATTTAAGAGTACTGGCCTAAGACGGAACCTTGTGGTACCCTCCTGCTTACTTCTCTCCATGTAGAAGTAGTACCATTAAGGACTATCGAGCATGATTTGTCGCCAGTTACAAATCCATCTGATGGTAATGCTGTCTATCCCACTTTTTCTAGTTTACCAAGAAGTAGGTTGTGGTCTACTTTGTTGAATGCCTTGCTGAAGTCTAAGTATATTATGTCCACAGTATTTTGCTGATCTATTAATTTAGTCACTGTGTTGAAGAATGACATGGGATTGGTTTGGCATGATCTGTTTTTAACACACCCATGCTGGCTTCTATCAACTAGCTAATTCTGAATATGGGTCTTCTAAAGGAGTGATAAACCTATGCCCAACAATATCCAAACATGGAGAAGGGACAGAATTGAAGTTGGCTGGAGTGATTCATAATAAGCTAGTTCCATATATGACTATGCAATAAGTAAGTCTATTTCTGCCCTTGGGACCCACAATCTCCATATGTAGCTCATGGAAGCTAAAGAAGCAGAACTGAATAAGCAAAGTGGTGCACAAAGGGAACTCCCTCAACCTCATTAACAACCTCATTATCAATGAAGTGTGTGTATTCATGGCAAGAAAATAATGTTGTAAGAAGAGGCTAAACACTACTTTAAAACTGCAACAGCTAGTGACTTTAAGATGAGTCAACTGTTGGCTTGGGCTGAGATGAAGGCAATATCTTATGGACATGACATTTTAAATATATTACTGGGGCATGTTCTTGCTACAGTTACAAGACATAAAGATGAGCCCTTGTATCTTTTTATTGCATTTTCTTCCAATTCTTTATGATTCCAACAATAAATATCTTGCTTTATTAACCTTCAAATAAAGTAAGCTGTGAATTTATTTAAATATGCATTTGATTATTTAAATAGTGATTTAAATAAATTTCATTCCTGTACAAAAAAAAAGCTCTCTTTGGAAATCATACCATAATGTGAATTGTGGTATTATATTGGAGAGACTGTCATAGAACTTTCATGTAGCCACCAGTTGGAACTGGGGCTACAATATTTAATCACCACATTCAGAAGTGAACAATTTACTGTGTGTCAGTCTCCAGCAAGGTATTGTTCACCAATATGGTTAAATAAAATGTGCTTTTTTTTAACTATAGCAAAACAAAGAAGAAATTTGGGCATTTTAGATGAAGATCTTATACATTAAAGAAATTTTCACAAAATAGCTAACTTCCATGCTTACTCAATATCCAACAGATTAGTGACCAATTTAGAGATTTTTTCAGCTTACGAACTGTCAGGTAACAAGATGTGAAAATACCTTTTTTATCAGGCTTCTTGGAGAGTAAGTGCCAGATATACAAAGTCAATATTATCTCTTTTCAGACATATAAAGAAGGACCTTAAAAAACAACTTAATCATATGAATTGACAATCTTCATCCTTCTCCTCAATAATCAGGATCATTGTCCAAAATTATAGTATACCAACATTTTGTTTGCATATTGTACATATGCTATAATTACTTCTATATAATTCAGTATACTCTTTTCCCAGCCATGTTCTTTCAAGCTCGAGCCTCCAATTTTTATTTCTTTTCAATTCAGGGAGAAGATTAATTTGGTTGTTGGCTCTGACATACAGTAACTTATAACTAATACTGCTGAAATAAAACCAGGCTAGTCTGTGGTAGCCAAACCATTAAATTTTTCTTTTTAAAAAAGACATAAGTTTTCATGAATTACAACACCCTTTATCAAATGCATCTTCAGAAGGATATCTTTGCCAGCACTGGTACGTTTCTTTCCTCTTTTTTCCTTCTAACACCAGATATCTAGAAATCCTTTTCTGTGACAAACCTTTGCTCCTTATGAACTCGTACTGGGTAGCTAGTGCAGATACTGCTATTTATAGGATTTGAGAACCTCAAGCATTCTTCTAAATAAAACAAAATAATAATAATAATCAGAACTCTTCAAGAACCCTTGCAATTGTTGATTTAGCATTCTAAAAAGATTCCTTGATGGACTAAACTAGTATCAGTCTCTTTTGATTTCAGGGTGTGGGGAATAATGATAGTTCTGTAAATGATAGATTTAAGAGGACATTGATCTGAGGTAACTTTCACCTCATAACTCTGAATGCTAAAAATTCTTCTATTCACAAAGTGAGATGATCCATCTGCTTTAGGGTGCCTTGCCTATTTCCAAGCTAAGTTCTTCCCTATAAAAGAGACTTTTTTTTTTGAGATGCAGGAAAAACTGTAGCAGGAGCTCTTCTCAAGAGAACTTCAGTATTGATTTTGCTTTGAATTCTACCTCCAGTGTTAATTTGCATACATTATATATTTGTGCTTCTCATGTAATACCTGAATAATGAATGCCTTTATCTCACTTACAGCAAGGTGCACTGTGTTCTCTTTGATATTACATGGGGGGGGGCGGAATGAAACATAACCTCCCCCTTTAGATAATCCTCTGCTTTGTAGCTATTTGCTTGGTACTTTTCTCACTTCTCTGTGGCATTAGAGCCTTTTCTTTGAATCTGGTCATTTCTGAATACTTAAGACCTGAACATATCACAAAAGGAATCATTTTTCGGTAAAGTTTTTATTATTTAGTTATTATATTTAGTTATTTAATTAATAAATTTATTCGCTGTCCATTTCGCTGAGGAGGTGACTCTGGGCAGCTTATAATCAGTGGTGCATTTCAAATATTTTTACCACCGGTTTGGTGGGCGTGGCTTGGTGGGCGTGCTTTGTGTGTGTGTGCCGCAGGCCCAGAAGCTTGCTGACTCACCTCCTGCAATCCTGCACTCTCCCTGTCGCTTCAGCAACTGCTGCGCAGCAATCTGCTGTGCCGTGCAAAGCAGCTGCACTTCAAAAGCAGGGAATAAAGGTTAGTATGGGAGCCCGGGCAGGTGGGTGGGCCCAACAGCAAAGCGTTGGAGAGAACCAGTTCAGTCTCCATTGCTCATCAGTGCTACCGGCTCGGCAGAACTGGGCTGAACTGCTGGAATATCACCACAGCTTATAACAGCTCCCTACTTCATCCTCAACCAGCGAAAGCAATCACAAGAAGTTGCTTAATAGAAAGAGCAACATCGAGGTAGTCCCAGTATAGCTCATACTTCAAAATAGACATATTTGTTCACACGCAGAGACCAAGAAGAAAAATGTTGTAGGTTTCATAATTTTAGTCTAATCCACTACATTCCTACTCCTGCTCCTTTTTTCAATCCAGATCAGTATATAGCTAGTCCTCGACTTACAATCAATCCTTATGCTTATGACTGTTGCAAGCATCCTCAGGGTCATGCGATCAGAATTCAAGCGCTGGGCAATGGGCATGTACTTATGACAGTTGCAATGTCCTGGGGTTGTGTGATTAGCATTTACAGCCTTCCCAGTCAGATTTCAACAAGCTAAGTCAATGGAGGAAGGCGGATTCACTTAACAATGGAAGAGATTTACTTAACAAACAAAAAAGTTGTAGAATCAGGTGAAATTCACCTAACAACTGCTTTGCTTAGCATTAGAAATTCTGGTGCCAATTATAAATTGAGAACTACTGGTAGTTCATAAAAAATTGACCTGAATGTTCTAATTCTGATTCATTTTTGTCCAGGATCATTGAATTATTTCAGGAGGACATCCTACAACCAATTGGCCATGTATGATTTTACCATTTTTTCAGCTGCATTTTGGCAGCCAAATTTTGAGCTTTTTTTTTTTTAGTTAAAGAGGTACATATCAGTGCTTAACATCCACCCAGACATCCCAGAACAGATTAAAAATGTTGCTGCAACTTCTTCTGATCATTGTATCTCCATCGTAGCTCCTGCAGTCTCTGGAAGCCACTTAGCTCCAAATTCTTTGGCCACAAAAAATTGACTGCTTTTGTAGTACTCTTGACAGCTAATGAACCAGAGATTGCCTGACCTCAGGCAGGCAGCTGGAAATGTTATCTGCGTTACAGTTAAATCTTTGAAACCTGCATTGCTCTCTGCTTCAAGCAGAACTTATTCATCCAGTGGACATACTTTACCTCAGGTAAAGATATACAGTGGATACACAGTGGATATACATCTTTACCCGGGATGTGGAGAAAAAACAAAAAATCTGGGTGTTTCTGTGGCTCCTACCCTTCCATCTGTATTCCAAAAGGTTATTTTGTTCTGATACTCAGTAAAATTATTGAAATGGAATTATTCAAAGGATCTAATCATTTATTGTTCAGTCACTAACCCAACAGGACAGACACAGACTTCAGAGGATAATTAGGACTGCAGAAAAAACAATTACTACCAATCTGCCTTCAATCGAGGACCTATATACTGCATGAGTCAAAAAGAGGGCTGTGAAAATATTTACAGACCCCTCACATCCCAGACATAAACTGTTCCAACTCCTTCCCTCAAAACGATGCTATAAAGCACTGCACACCAGAACAACTAGACACAAGAACAGTTTTTTTCCCGAAAGCCATCACTCTGCTAAACAAATAATTCCTTCAACACTGTTCTATTTACAATCTACACTGCAGACTATTTACAAAGTCTGCACTACTATTACTGTTAATCTTCTCATCATTCCTTATCCCCTCCCACTTGTGATTGTATGACTATAATTTTGTTGCTTGTATCCTTACGATTTATATTGACTGTTTCCTAGTATGATTTGATTGCTTATTGTACCCTACAACTATCAATAAGTGTTGTACCTTATGGTTCTTGACTCTTGATGAATGTATCTTTTTTTAATGTATATTGAGAGCATTTGCACCAAGACAAATTCCTTGTGTGTCCAATCACACTTGGCCAATAAAGAATAAAGAATTCTAAGTTGCATCTGCCTCTCCATGACCCCATGGACTACAGTATGCCATCCCACCCATCCCTGTCATTCACTGTCTCCTCCCAGAGTCCATCCAAATCCATGCCCCCTGCGTTGATGACACTATCTAACCATCTCATCCTCTGCTGTCCCCTTCTCATTTTGTCTTCAATCTTTCCCAACATCAGAGTCTTTTCCAATCATCATTGGGACACTTAATGATTCATCTTCATTTTTGAACCATATATGTTATTTGTCTTTAAGTGTACACCACGATTCCTTGTACCATATGGCAATTTAAAAATCTAGTAAATGGGTCATAGAACAGAGAGGTCTCTGTCCATGCACCATCTTGTTTTGTCTCTGATGGCCTGATTCCTTGCCTTGTTTTCTCAAAGGACAATGAAGCTTCAGAAAGGCTTGGGGAGGGCTTTACAAGGAGAGAAGAAGGCAACTCACTGATGGAAAGCTATTAAGCAAGCAGTTGAGCCAAGGATCTATTCATCCAAAAAGCCTGTGTTTACTACTAATGGGTAATAGAGATGATAATCTTGTAATCCAAAACCATAATGAAATTTGCATATTTGTAATATGCCACTATAAAATGCAAATCTTACAAACACAATGGGAAGGGCAAAGCAAGAGTTCGGCTCAACCCCTAATGCATTCCTTTGGGTTCAGACATTTATCCAAATTGAGCTGTATTTATGTAATATAAAGTCAAATGAATACATAATTGGAATGTATATGTATAGCCATTTTCTTCTCAAACATAAGAACTGTTTATCATAATAGGAAGTAATGCATATTTTGCAGGATAAAAGGTTACATATTAAAATTCCCTTCCTCCAGTCTTTTGTATGTATAAAAGCTTTATTTACATAGAGATGATGTTTGTATTCTTTTATCAGAGACCTATTCCAAGTTGAAAAGATTTAAAAGATTACCAAAGCAAGACTAAGGAGATTTAAAACAAAAACAAAACAAAAAATCCCCATAGCATAGTATAAGGGCATGCATTTTCTAGGCATTTAGCCAAAGAATATTAATTTCAAATTATCAGTTTCTTACTGTCCCCAACAAAGTATTTTCCTTGATAAGAGACTGAACTCTTCATTGTCAAACAAACAAGGAACAATATTTGCCATATGAGTTCCCTTTCAGAAAATGTCTTCTCTATGCCTGCATCCCTGGTGTATTCCTTCCCAATCTTATATTTTCTTTAGGGAAAGATTTGGCTGCAATCTTATGAAACAATACCCATGGGTGCCTGGTAATATCTTCATACCCATTTAAATACACTTGTAAATATACATTTATTCAAATATACATTCCTAAATGCTTCTTAATTAATTTAAAAGTATTAATTTAAATATGTTTAGAATAAATTTGCATGTTTGATTTTTGTAGCTGAGAACCCCATTGGAACTTTTGGGAACTGCAGAAACAGGAGGGTATCCATGTGTTGATTTTAACATTAGTATGTACTAATTCTTCCTGGAATTCAGAATGCTCAGATTCCATAAGCTTCATTCCTAAAATTTATTTAGCCTTAAAATTTATATCAATATCTAAAGGAGGGGTTTTTTTTCCCATTTAAAGGCCACAATAGGTAGTCCTAATAGTAGTCCATAACTTATGGTAGTCCATAACTTATGACAGCAACATCCATCACTAAATGATATGGTTATTAAGTGAGTTGCATCTGATTTTACTAACTTTTTTTTGTCACAAAAGAATCACTGAGGTTGTTCAGGGAATATTTAACCACTAACCTTGCTTGTTGGAAGCCCCCTGGGAAGATTGCAAATGGTGAACACATAACTAAAATATCCTGGGTTACATGATATAAATCCATGCCAGTTGTCAAGCATCTAATTCTGATCATGAGACCACAGGGATGCTGCAATGGTTGTAAATTCAAGGACCAGTCATAAAACATTTTTTCTGGCACCATTGTAACTTTCAATGGTTGTTGAACAAATGGTCATAAGTCAAGAACTGCTGACTAATCCACAAAGAAATTCAATATCTTCGCATTCCTGATAGGAGGAGTCGCATGCACGTTGCATCATGGCTGCAGGCATGTGAGCTCGCGAGCACACTTTTGGCATGCAACTAGCCCTTGAAATCACAGCCTAAAAGGCCTGGACAGTATCTTTCCCCTCCCCTGCCATATTCTGATGCCTTCAGTGGGTAGGGCCAGAGCTAAAACTAATGTTGATTTTATTTTATTTATATTTTATTTTTTATCAGGTCCGTAGGATCTACCAGTTGTGGCCCTTTCTGGATTGGGATGCGCTTCGCACAGTCACTCCCGCCTAGATTATGCCAATGCTCTCTACATGGGGCTCCCCTTAAAGAGCACCCGAAAGCTTCAACTGGTGCAGAATGCGGCCACATGGGTGGTTTTGGGGGCTTCTCGAAGCTCTCATGTGATACCACTCTTACGCGAGCCGCATTGGCTCCCGGTAGTCTTTCAGGTGCATTTCAAGGTGTTAGTTACCATCTTTAAAGCGCTCCATGGCTTGGGACCTGGGTATTTACGGAACCGCCTACTGCCACCATCAATCTCCCGTCGGCCGGTGCGCTCCCATAGAGTGGGTCTCCTCGGGGTACCGCCGGCTGGATGGCTGGTGACTCCGAGGGTGTGGGCCTTCTCTTTGGGGGCACCCTCCCTCTGAAACAAATTGCCCCCGGAGATGAGGATCATCCCTGACTTTCTGACCTTCCGGCGCATGTTGAAAACTTATTTATTTCATCAAGCCGGTCTGGCCTAGGGTTTTATGGGCTTTAAATTCAGTCTTAATTGGTTTTAGTCTTTACTTTTTAAACTTGTCTTGTTTCTATTATTCAACCACCAAATTTAATCTTTTAATTATTTTTAATTATTGTATTATTATCATATTTTTAATGATTGTACACCGCCCTGAGTCCCGCAGGGAGAGGGGGCAGTATATAAATCTTGAAAATAAATAAATAAATAAATAAATAAATAAATAAATAAATAAATAAATATTTGACTAACACTACCTGATATGACTAGCCTTCAGTCAGTTAGTTATTTAGTTCCTCTCTTCTATCAGATCATAATGAACTACAGAGGCCACCCCAAGAGTTTTGCAGCGTGCAGCCCCTGGTCTCAGGTTTACACTTTTGCATTAAGCAAACTTCCAGTGAGAGAAAGGAGGAAAAGTTATTCTTGTCCTCCCCAGGCCTCCATTTTGAGAGCAACACAGCAGTGGCAGTTTTTTCAGGCTATTCCCAGAAGTTTGAATAAGTCAAGCTGCTTTAATAAATAGCAGAGGGCATATCTCCTGGGAGATTTATTTTTTTATTTATTTGATTTGATTTGTCAATGGCTTATAAGATAATAAGGATAAGGATAAACATAGTTATGAATACATGAAATGAATACATATAAGAAAAATAAAAGAAACAATAGGACAAGGACAGTAGGCACGTTGGTGCGCTTATGCACGCCCCCTACAAACCTCTTAAGAAAGGGGTGAGGTCAATAGTAGAAAGTCTAAGGTTAAAATTTGGGGGTTTGGGGAAGAAACCACAGAGTCAGGTAGAGTATTCCAGACATTGACTACTCTGTTGCTGAAGTATTTCCTGCAATCAAGTTTGGTGCAGTTAACCTTGAGTTTGTATCTATCGTGTGCTCTTGTATTGTTATGGTTGAAGCTGAAGTATTCATTGACCGGTAGGACATTGCAATGTATGATTTTATATACTGTACTTAGATCAGACCAAAGACAGCATAGTTCTAGTTTTTCTAGGTCTAGAATTTAAGTCTGATGGCATAAGGTATTCTGCAATGAGTAGAGGAATGGAGAACTCTTCTTGTGAAATATTTCTGGACTTTCTCAACTGTGTTAATATCACATACGTTATGTGAGTTCCAGACTGATGAACTGTATTCGAGTATTGGTCTAGCAAATGTTTGGTATACTCTAGTTAGTAGTGTGATATTACCAGAGAAAAAGCTATGTAGGATTAGGTTAACAACTCTTAATGCCTTTTTGGCTATGTAGTTAAAGTGGGCTCTAGCACTTAGGTCATTAGAGATGAGTACTCCAAGGTCCTTGATGTAGTTTGGATCATCAACAAGGTCTTGACTATTCAGCTTGTATTTTATTTTCTGGTTTTTTGTTTTTTTTTTGCCAATATGTAAGACAGAGCATTTATTTGTTGAGATTTGAAGTTGCCATTTGTTTGACCATTCTGATACATAGTTAAGTCTTTTTGAAGGGTAGCAGTATTGTCTGTGGTATTGAACAGCTTTACATCTTCAGCAAAGAGAACACAGTTAATATAACTCCCCCCCTCAAAATGGTAGTTATGGCCATGCCATTGAACCTTTTGCCCCCTTTTCCTACAATGTGTCCTGCTTGCAATGTATGTGAAAAAGGCAAGGGAGCTTGAACATGGCACTGGATGCTGGGCTGACTCAAGATGCAAAATTTTTGACTCTGTTTCAAAGGAGCACAAATTTAATACACAACCCTAGGAATACAGGTACATTTTTTTTGCTTCATGTTCCTTTTCCACAAGACCCCTGAAGAAAGGCAGTACCTGCAAAACAGTGCAGATAAATACCTTATCTCTTACTCTTCTCCCCACACCGAAACAAAGTGAAGTTGTGCCGAGATGCTTCAGAAAAGCAGCCTGCTTGAATAGCTTCTGAATCCTCTCTAGTGCTCTTACTGGAAAATATTTTTGAGCTTAGATTTCAGCAGACTCTAGTGAAGCCAAATAAATAGAAATCTATAGATTTTTCTCCTCATCCCTTTACAGGAATAAAATAGCTTTACAAAACCTGGCCTTGAGAAAGGTTGAATGGCTCACCCACCCTCAGACCTATCAAGTCTTTTTCACTGTCAGGAGCCAACAATTCTTCCCATTTACAAAATTGATCTCAAAAGGTCTTTGTAGAAACTTTCCCCCACAAAACTCAAATAAGACATTGGCAGGAACCCCCTTCTGAGCTGCCATATCGATTGATATCCCCAACTTCAATAGCAGGTGCTATGGTAAGAAGGTCAGAAATCTCAGGAGCAGAGCCAACGGCTAGGCTGGAAACCATCCAGCTTCAGAGGGACCTTAGAGCAAAGGAGGAAATTTTCCTTTTCCTTGCATGAACTGAGATCTGAACAAAAATTGTGTGCCTGCCTAATAGTGTTAAGGCACTTCTGTGCATCTACATTATCATAGCACTCACAGAACCAAGGGGTGGGGGGAGAAAAAGAAAGGCACATAGTTCAGAAGATGATGCCTCCTTCACTCATCCATAATGTATTTGAAGTTTTTGTTAAAATATTCCTGATATTTTCAAATTTGGCCCAGATTAAAAACAGCTATGCAGAAATTGCAAGCAAAAAATCGCAGGTAGACATTTAAAAACAAACAAACCTTCAGGTGGAAATTTCTCCTGGGTTATGAAAGAGTTGACCAGTAAGCAAGGAAAATAAACTAACTTTTGAAAAGCAAAGCTATTTTGATTCACATTTCATGCAATCAGCTGACTGGATTACACTATCTCCTATGATACACAACTCTATTTCTCCTTTCCCATTTTACCTATGTTTTGCAGTCATCAGCACGTCATGGTAATTGAACATGCTGACCATAATCTTATATTCTAAAAAATCATTCCAGAAATATCTTTATCTCTGATAAATATCTTTATCAGAGTGACTCTTCAACCTTCTCTATAGCTATGTAGATTTTGCTGTTCATTTTAAACTTAGATTATTCATTTATTTAAGGCTGATAGGCTACCTCATATCGAAATCTCTAGGTAGCATGCAAAATATGATCAGAATATAATCCAAATTACAGAAAATATTTTAGTTGTTTAACTTCTAAGAAGGCCATCTAGAATATCTGCTTTTTCCTTGGAAGATTTTTTATTTTCAAAGGAAGGGAGGCGCTATCAAGAATGACCACCTTTCCTTCAACTTCCTGATAACAAGGGAAGTTCATCAGGTATTCGCTATTCATCCATGCTGGGCAAACATAATTTACTTGGGATTGGATGCCTTTACAGAATCTAGGCTCCAGACCATATAGAGCTTTATAGATGTTAACTAATATTTGAAACTTCACTCAACAGCCAATCTGATTTCTATAACAGCAGTGTTACGCAGCGAGCTTGTGATTGTCCAGTAAGGAGGCAAGCAGCTACATTTATTTATTTATTTATTTTATTTGGTTTGTCAATTGCTTACAAGATAATAGGTATAAGTAAAAGTATAGTTATGAATACATGGATACATATAAGAAAAATAAAAGAAACAATAGGACAGCGACGGTAGGCATATTGATACACTTATGCACGCCCCCTACAGACCTCTTAGGAAAGAGGTGAGGTCAATAGTAGAAATTCTGTACCAGCTGATTTATATATTATTGTTTTGATTGTTATTTCATGAATTTTCACCTTTTAGAATCGGGTTGGCTGTTCACCATATTAAGCTGTTTGTGGAACAACACACAAAGTATTAACAACAATATTTGTAGTCTCCCGTGTGTGAGAGACAGAGAGTGTGTATAAACTTTCCTTTACAGCAATTGTGTGAAAGCTTTTTCTTTCACACATTCCTTTCTCTGAGTCAACAGCTAGAAACTTCAAAGTCCAACTGTAGGAGCCAGAAATAAAACAGAGCAGGATAATCCTTTCCCCCATCTTTTCTTTCTCCTGAGAAGATATGGATCCATCTGGCAAAAGTCTAAAATGAAATGGTCTTTTGAAGACGGTTTATTAGGTTGAGGATGCGGCCACAGTGGCTCACATGGTAAGATGCTGGGCCTGCGCACCACTGAGGTCGGTGGCTCAATTCCTGTGAGCAAATAAACCACATAGGGACAAGAAAAGAGTCTCCCCCAATTGCCTACCGGCATTTCAGCATCCCGCAGGTAAAAGATAAACATCGCCCAAATAAATTCCTTTCATAGAGGCAGGCAGCCACCTCGGTGATCCCTGGCTAACATGTGCTATATGTTCTTTTTAAAAAGGTTGAGGATAGCAGGAGTTTAGGCCTCAAGTTGCCCATCTCTGATTTAGAAGCTTCTGTGTTAATGTGACGGATGCTGGTCAAGTCTATGCATTGACATAGAACTCCTAGAATATCCTGAAATATGTTGGGATAAAAAAGAACAGACAAAAGAATAGCTTACTTTACTTTACTTTTTACTTTACTGTCATTGCACCTTGTACAATGAAATCAAACACCATCTTCAGTGCATATCATGACCATGACCATGAAAATAAACACACATCCTTCACCCTTCACACATTGAACCAAAAACCTCCAACACCACACCAACACTGCATTATAAAGCAGAATTCAAAAGAGCTACTGCCCTGGGATAGAAACTGTTTTTCAGCCTATTTGTGCTTGTTTCTATTATTCTGTACCATCTGGCAGATGGTAATAGTTCAAATAAAGGGTTCCTAGGATGAGATGGATCTTTGAGAATGTTTTGAACTTTCTTGAGGCAGTGGGAGCTATAAAGCTCTTCCAAAGAGGGGAGAGGGCAACCAATGATCCTCTGGGCAATGACGGTAACCCTCTGGAGTGCTTTCCTATCTGCCACTGTGCAATTGGCAAACCATACAGAGGTGCAGTAAGTTAAGATACTCTCTATGGTGCAGCGGTAGAAGGTCACCAGCAGTTTCTCATTCAGTTGTTTTCTGAGAAGTCTCAGGTAGTGTAATCTCTGCTGGGCCCTTTTCACCAGTGCTGCAATGTGAGTACCCCAGGTCAGGTCCTCTTTTATGGTAACACTCAGAAACTTAAAACTGGCCTCTTGCTCCACTCGATCTTCATTGATAAACAAGGGCTGGATGTCTGATCTTTTCCTTCTATAATCCACTATAAGCTCCTTGGTCTTATTGGTGTTGAGAACCAAGTTATTGTCTCCACACCACGAAAGCAGCCGGTCCACTTCAACTTGGTAGGCAGACTCATTCCCCCTGGAGATGAGTCCCACCACTGTTGTTTTGACATGTTGTTTGTGTTCATTTCATAGATGGGGGAAGGCATTAAATGTAGAGTGAATTCTAAATATATTTATCTAATTCAAAAAAATGTAGAGTGAATTTCAGTACACCAAGAGAAGGTGGACACAAGCCCTCCTACCAACAGTTGCCCCTGCTTTTTGAGCAGAAGTCATGAATCCAAGGGGATCCCCAGATTATGCCCCAGATTTGTCTGAGGCAGTGAAAACTCAGCCAGAAAGGTTCCTGGCAACATAAGATCCAAACACCCAAATTCACTCAGTAATGTTTGGATTCAGCAAAAGCCTGTTGCCCTCCATCCAGGTCCTCACAGTCTGCAGGCACTGGGACAGGACATCCCTAGAATCACTCAGATAGCCAGAGATGAAAATGCAAAAGTGAATATCATCTTAATATTGGTTGTACTTCACTCCAAACTGTTGCATGATCTCACATCTGCATGAGATGTTAAACAGGAGGGGAGAAAGGACCAAGCTGTGCAGCATATTTTCTTATTGCAAATTATAAAAGGCAACAGAATAACTGATGTCTTCTGTAGAGTTAGTATGCAGGATAGTAGAAAGCTTTCTTATTTTCTGAAAGGTCTGGGCATTACATTTATACACACACACACACACACACACACACAAAAACACTGTATGTATCTCTATGTATATGTGTTATGTATATCATATATAAAATTTATATAAAATTATATCATATATAAAATCTCAAAAGCAATCAAGAAAAGATGTCAACACACGAGACATAAGTTTCAGTAGTCATTTCTCCTGAGATTCCTTCAAAGTTATTCTGCACTGCTTCCAATCTGTCTTGAATATTTATTTAGTCACTTTGGTGTTACCATAGTTGAACAAGTTGTACTCACACTTCTTTTAGAAGCAGCTGTACAGCATTGTTTATTGCAACAGCAAAAGCAATAGGGGCTTCCAACAGTAATCAAATGTGGAGAAAGAGGAAGATCTACAAACTGCATTCTTAGGAATAGCTTCTAGACCTTAACTTATTTCTTTGAAAATTTGATGTTAATCTACAACTAGCTCAACTAATTCCAGGTGTCTTTGCTTATCACAAAGTATACCGCACAATCAGCAAAATCCATTGAGGAAATCTGGGTCACAAAATCTATTGCTGGGCCACTTCAAGGAATTCATACTGTAGGCCAGACAAGGAATAATGAATGGAAACTAAATAAGGAGAGATTTAACCTGGAAATAAGGAAAAAAACTTTCTGACAGTGAGAACAATCAACCAATGGAACAGCTTGTTCTCAGAAGTTGTGGGAACACCATCATTTGAGACTTTCAAGAAGAGATTGGACTGCCATCTGTCAGAAATGGTGTAGGGTCTCCCGCTTGGGCGGGGGGTTGGACTAGATGACCTACAAGGTTGCTTCCAACTTTGATTATCTGTTATCTGTTAACCTCTGGAATATAAAATGGCTTATATTTGCTTGGAGCTGAATGCTAGATAGAAAGGTCTGGTTGAGATGACAGAGTCCTCATCTTGTACAGATATCTGGGATTTGTTTGTTTGAAGAGTCTGGAAAAATGGTTAGGATCTGTGCTATCACTCTGGCTACCTATAGACTAGTTCTTTGCCTTTTCTGAATAACGAAGAATGTCACAGAAGTGAGAAAGGAAACCTTTGTGTTGTCTATCTGGTTAAGTCTGAGACAAAGAATCTCTTCTACATTGTCATTTGGGCCTTGTCATCAACTAGGTTTCTCTCTCTCTCTCTCTCTCATTATTGGGCTTCTGAAAAACCAAGAAAACACAGGAAGTGTTTTGGAAGTGTGGTTGGGGATGTTGAGGATTTTTCTAGTTGAATGCTATTTGGTGTGATGAATATGTTGATGGTTATATTTTTAACCCCATGTGACCAGTGGATGTAAGCTCAAAACCTTCAGAAAATGAATAGCGTAGAAAGGTTGTAAATTAATATATGAAGCTTTTGTACACTTAAGGGAAGTCCCATGAGGAGTATGGTGGCTCATGTGGTGAAGATGCTGGGTTGGAGGTTAGCAAGCCCAAGTTTGAGATCCAAGTGCTGCTAAGTGGCAGGGTGGACTCCTATCATTCAGTCCAGCTCCTTGACATGAAAGGAACCCTCCCACATGCATCTCCTGAGCCATGGTGGTGTCACCAGCTAATCTTTTCAACTCAGAAGCACCTTAAATGGTGCCTCTGACACTAACAGAATGGGGAAGATAAGTTTATTTTATTGGAACATTTTTAGGCTAGAACTATAGCCTTAGGCATGTGTTCTTAGCTTAGACTGGAAAGTTTATTCACCAGTACATCATTGCATCTCAAGTGTTGAACTTAGATAATAATGAGAGCTGCCTCTCACAGAGCAACTTTGGCTCAGCACTGAATGTTCTTTGACATTATGATACAACAACAGTGAAGTTGAAAATGGGATTTCTACTTCTGGCAACATGGATTAAATTAATCCTGGCATCAGTAGGTCTTGTTTTCAGTTATATCTGATTCATGGCAGTTTCTGCCCTTCAAGGCAATTTCAAACCATCTATCCAGTGAGTGAGTAGATTTTTGGATTTTTTCAATAGTTTCATGTGGTTAAAAATCAGAATAACTGTACTTTTTATGTTCCAGCAAGCTGAAATAAATTTTGCAGATAAAGTAGAGATTTATGAGAATTAAAGCACATCAAATTTCATAGAAATTGTTGAGTCATTTTCAATTCCACAGATTTAACCTGAAGTGTCTGAAAATCTAATGATAATAATTAAATATGTAGCAATAGTAGCTTCTCTAGCAGGACAACCAATGTTCAATTTCAGGTAAATTAAAAAAATAAAGGGGCGATTTTTAAAAAAATGATAAGGATGATTGGATTTATTTATTTTCAGGATGTATGTGGTCACTTACTTCATTTTAGATAGGTCAGAACCATAAATCCATAAAAGGATAATAACAAAGTACTTTTTGTCTGAGACACCGGACACACATACTTACAAGTCAGCAATGCTTGGGAGAAAAGCCAGATTTTCATGATCTTTCCGAAGCCAAAAAGTGTAGGGATCTCTGTGATCTTAAGTGGGAGGCTGTTACAAAGCGCTAGGCTACCTCTGAGGTTCCATTAGGTGGCAACATTCAGTGGAGGGGACCTTGAACATTCTTACCCTATCTTACCTGGCAGAATGGGCAGACACCAAGGGAGGGATTCAAAAATCCCAGCAAACAGTTCTTTGCCCAGTTGCTGGGTGGACATGGCCTACCGGAACTTCTGAGACGGCCATTTGTTGCATTCTGCAGAGTCTGGAGTCTTCCCTTGGGCTTCTAGGAAGGTGAAAACAGCCTCCCCAGGCTCCGGAGGGCAGGCCCATTTCCAGACTTCCAGAATTTCTGGGAGGCCCATTTTTCACCCTCCCAGAGCCTCCGCGTGGATCCTGCACTTACCTGCATTCAAAACTGGCCATGTGGAGATTCCTGGGAGAGGAGAACTGGGATGGGAGGGGCCAGCCAATTACATTTCCTACCAATTCAGGGAGCCAGATGTAAGTTTAACATACGGTTTACCCGGTTCACCCTTGGCAGACACCAGAGGTGGAATTCAGCAGGTTCTGACCAGTTCTGGAGAACCGGTAGTGGAAATTTTGAGTAGTCCGGAGAACCAGCAATAATTCTGACTGAAGATTTTACAGTATCCTTCCCCTGCCACGCCCACCAAGCCATACCCACAGAACCGGGCAGAAATTAAAAAAAATTGAATCCCACCACTGACACCCTCCAGAAGAGGTGGTCCCACAAATATTATTGAAGTAGGCAAATACATGATTAACTTGCAAATACATGATTAATTTGTACTTCTATTGAATGTAGAAGAATAATGAAATAACTAACAGAAATACAGAATAAATAAAAGAAGGACAAATGAAATAATCCAGCTGCTATACTCATGAATGCAGCTCAGAAAATCCTGTTACATCCCAGGGCACTGGTGTGATGTACTGTATTGAAGCTGAGCCTTAGAAAGAAAATGGAAAAGATCTCTCTATTCTCACAAGATGCTGATATTGGAGTTACTGAAAGTAGTCTAAAAAAGGGGCTACCAGGCTGTGGCCTTTTCGGAACCAGGCCATGCGAACACGTGCATGCATGCAGTTCAACTTGCATAACTTGAGCTGTGCATGCATGTGCTCTGGCTGCTGCTCACATGGCCCAGGTCCCCCCACCCCCCACACACACAGCCAGGCCACCAAACTGCAAGGATTGGGGACCACTGTCTAAAAGGTAGGGTGATTCTGATTTCATGAGCAGATCTGTCCAGTCACTAAATTTCAATCTCCCTTTCTTATCAGCAAATCATCTTTTCATTATGGTCTAAAACTGGGGATGATCCTGTTCAAACTTTTCCCCTTTATCAAGGGGAAATCTGAATCTGATCTCTATATCCTCATTCTGCCTTGGGGCAACTATAACACTGTTATATCCCTTGACATCCAATTTACTGGTAAATTTTCTCTTTGATCTTGTTTTCTTAATGTACAATATAAAGGCTTCTTTGATGGCCCTTCTATCACTGAGATATAAGTTTGCCATCTCAGTGCAAACTAGGATTAATTTCCCAAGTAGCCCTGCAGTATAATTGTTCCTCCTAAGTGAAAAGACAGCTTAAAGCTACAGCAATAAATCTACTGCTGTTCGAATAGTAATGGGGTACAAATTACAGTGTGAGCTGATAATGAGGAAATACTGCAGTCTGCAATGATGTCTACTTCATAGGCCAATGGTGGTTCTTGCACAAGAGAGAAAAAATAGATAGGTGGTAATGCATAGATACACAAGGATGGTCAAATAACCCCAGAACAGAGTCAGAGACATTCAGATGCCACTAGGTCTAGGCCAGTATTATTAGGTCTTGATAATGTAGTAATGTGTGCAACAGAGTTTCTGCTCAGTTTGCCATTCATCTCAACTGAAAAGGAGCTGAACATGCAGGAAATGGGTCCCATCAATCAAGCAGTGCAAAAAGCACAATAAATGCATCATTGTTATGTGAAAAATATTCAGAAGCATGACTGGGTTGAAGATGGTGCTTCCATTATCAATGATGGACAGCATATCACCCTGCTCTCTGCATCCCAAACAATTTGATTTCTTTTCTATATTTGCACTATGACAGCTGTAATGACAAATATCTATGTATCCCAAGTGTCACCTGAAATTCTCTTCTACTGAAAATACCTGGAATCTGACAGAGACATTTGGCCCAGATCCCTGTCTTTCATGGCTCCTCCAGTGCAGATTAGGAGAGATGAATGCTACATATCCACCCTTCTTACAGTCTGCATCTTGTTTAGCATTCATTGGCAAGCAGCACTAAGGTACATTTGTGCTACCCAAGCCATTCAACTGATTGGCATTCTACCACACACTATATCATTTCCTTACCATTTAGAGCCAGGATGGCACTGTGGTTAGAATGCAGTACTGCAGGTTAATTCTGCTGACTGTTTGAGTCTCACCAGCTCAAGGTTGACTCAGCCTTCCATCTTCCTGAGATTGGTAAAATGAAGACAATTGTTGGGAGCAATATGCTGATTTTGTAAACCAATCCTTTGGATTACAAAAATGGGGGCTGTGAAGTAGCATTTAAATCTAAGTGTTGTTGCTATCTTTCCCCCCAAAACATGCAAAATACTGCTGAAACAATACAATAGAAATAATATCCTGTAAAACAAGTGAGTGAACTTGAAATGTCACACTTTGCCAAGTTTAAGGCACCCATTTCAGTTTTAGAAAACTCTCCAAAGCCCCTTCAAATTAGCCTAAGTTCTTAGAAGGATTTGAACACCCCCCTCCGGTGGCCACATCTCTTAAACCTGGTGAATCCAAAACATTAAAAGAGTGGCCTCCAGAAAAAGGTTGGAATACTGTAAGATTATTTTTTAAAGAATTATATTCAATATAAATAAGTACTTCTGATGGCCCTTTGTTCATATATCTGCCTTTCATATTGCTTTCTGGCTCTAGAAAGCTCAGCAAAGAGAATGAAGTTTAGAGGCCAGGACACCTAGCAGCATTCTCCTAGTTCAGCCTACTTTGCTTTTCCTGTTTTCAAAACAATGGAAAGTGGAAGGTTGAACAAAATGTTTGGATATCAAAGAGGTTGATGGACATAAATGGGACTCTATTTTGAGTACTTTGGATTTATCCAATTGGAAATTATTCTAACATTTTTCTAGCAGGGGATCTTAAATAATTTCTCAATTAATCCAAGGGGAGCTTTGGTTAGCCTACCTAGCTCTAAATAAATAAATCATAATGTGATGACATC
Organism: Bungarus multicinctus; assembly: GCA_023653725.1. Classification (NCBI taxonomy): domain Eukaryota; kingdom Metazoa; phylum Chordata; class Lepidosauria; order Squamata; family Elapidae; genus Bungarus; species Bungarus multicinctus. The sequence goes on from CM042834.1 coordinate 54,788,393, forward strand.
ACAATTCAAAAAAATATCTTCTATCCATTGAAAGTAGTAGATCAGATTTTTTTAATGCGATTTCTGCTTTGATCCAAACAATCTCTATGCATAATAAGAAGGTATGTTTAGAATGTTAAGACGAGATAAACCACCACAGAAAGATTGGATGAAAAGCTAGAAACAAATTCTGTATTGTTCTGACACTTGAGAAATGTTATCCTAAATAAGATCCCATAACATCTGGACTTCAAAATTTTTACTGCCTTACAGCTTTTTACAGTGTTTTTTTTTTTAATTCATAAAACTACTTGGAGGGTTCCTTATAGTTGTCTATATTTGTCTTCAGTTTCTCAAGTAGTAGTTGCAGACTCCATTGTTACTGGAGTTAATTTGAAAGTTTGTTTTTATTCCAAATTCCAATCCCATTCCAAGATTCACTGGCTCAACTACTAGTCTAGAAGCCATTAAGAGCAGTATCCCTTCATCTCTTCTCCATTAAAAGTTGATTAATGAAATGTTGCCTCATTGTCCTGCATATTCCCATTAATTAAATGGAATCAGGCAAGGGGCAAGCATAAGCATAAGGTTGATATGTCAAATTTCATTTCTAATTTATTAATTTTTCATTTAAGGCATGGAAGTGACATGTTGAATAATGCTGATTACAATACTTGTAAATACAGTATATAGCTTGGTCCTAATAATACATTATTTCTAAGGAAAACTATTGCTCTTAATATACATTCTTGGCAAATGTGCCCTAATCACAATTTAATAGAAGAAGGGTCAGCTAATTTATATAACCCACTTGAGGTCAGCAAAGACACAGCAGGATCATAAAAATAACCATGTTGAACCAAACTGAAGGGCTCTCTTGTCCAACTTTCTATTCTCTTTGTGGCTAGACACCCACAGAGCTTCAGAAGTTCAGAAGAAGTATAAAATGGCAATTTTTTTTTTTGCATAATGCTACTTATAGGCATGTTATCTCTAATCTTAGAAGACTCATAGTCATTCTTGCTAGTAGCCATCAATAACCGTATCCTCCAGAAAACTCTCTAATTTCCTTTTAAAAACATCCAAGATGGTCCTTTATCAAACCTGTGTTATACGTGTAATTTACAGTATATCTATGACATACATGAATGACTTTGGCCATAATCTTAATTCTAATCTCATCTCCCACATGATGTCCATATGCATTAAATATATTTACCCAAAATACTTCTTCTGAATTGAAACTTCTGACCAAGCAACACTGGAAAAGAGCTTAACACAATATCCTTAAATCTATATACAGTACAGTGTTGCAATTATATTTTTATCAGCCTGAAAATTAGGACAGCAATATGACCTCCATTCTTCTGCTAATGGCAGCACTAAAAAGATCACCTACTTTAGGGCTGTCTGTCAAACTCCTGGTCTGCCGGCCAGATGCATCACACGCTGACCACATCCATGCCCAGTTTAGTGAAAGGGAAAAAAGTCCCGATACATCACATGATGCCACAGTGAGTTTGACACCCTGACCTACTTGATGGGAAATATGCAATTACTCAGAAGGAAGGAAGGGAAGGAGGAAAGAAGGAAAAAGAAAGAAAGAAAGAAAGAAAGAAAGAAAGAAAGAAAGAAAGAAAGAAAGAAAGAAAGAAAGAAAGAAAGAAAGAAAGAAAGAAAGAAAGAAAGAAAGAAAAGGGAGGAGGAAATTCAATAGATTGGTGAGCTTGTTCTTCCTAATTTTCTAACAGAGCCATAACTGGTTGGTAGACTAAGGTAAACCTACTCCTTAGCTTCTGCTCGACGCCAACCAACATGGCAGAGAATGCTAAATGTCAAAAAGGCTTTCATCTAGACTAGCACATTTCATTATTTGACTTTTGGACTAATAAGCATTGTCTTTTAGCCTCCCCAATCACAATGTGATGAGAAACTTCACTTCTCTCCCAATGTGATAATCCCTTGGGAGTGCGTAAAGGTAAGAAGACCTTCATTTTGTAGTCTTATTCCCCTTTGCCCTACAATGATGTGCATAATGCAGGGATCTTTTTTAGCTTCCTAAATTCAATTAATTTGATTTTTTTTAAAAACACACCTCTTGCTCTTCTCAGGTGATCTTATTTTGCAGACAAACATAATGACACCGCAGTGACAATGAAAGAGAGATATTATTGCTTGGCAATAAGAAAGGGCAGAAGGGAGAGAGGAAGAAAACATTGTCAAAATTACATGGCCATTTCTACTGTCTCTCTAAGTGATAATATCTTTTCCTAATCTAGGGCATACTGATAGGATATTCTTCAGAAAATATTATATGGAATAAATAATAGAATAGTCAATTGCTACCTCTGCTCTTAGCCCCTGCTGCCATTTCAGTTCTAAAAACCTTTGTTGGTTTGTCTTTCTCTGCATTTATGATTCTAAATATGGGTTGCTTAGGAGATGAGGCACTTTTCTCCAATAAGAAACTGGCTTTGTCTTGTAAAGGGTCAACATAAAGCTAGCCTATCACATCTTCAAAATCACAGGAAATGTTGCTAAAGTGCCAGAGAAATAAAGAGCCCTAAAATAAAGAGGAAAAAGCAATAATGCTGAAACAAGAGCACAGTTGACTATCTGCTAGCAGATGCTCCTGTACTATCTGGAGACAAAACATGGCAAGCACCAATTTGACACCATGGTAACTTTACTGAAGTTTATTTTTTTGTTGCTGTTTATTTCTTTCAGGTGAAATGCAGTAAAAAGAAAATGTATCAGGTTGGAACCTTTCAAGGTGTTAATGTTTGGTTTGTGTCTCCATAGTAAATATGTCATAATATTACTGAGGATATATCTTCCCAAATAAAAATATGTAATTTTGTAAGAATCAAAGAAAATCAATACAGAAAAAAATGGGAAATGGCCCTACTGCAGCCAAATATGGAATCCTAAATAAAATAAAATAAATAAGTACCTAGATGGAAACCTGAAAGCAAAGACATTTAAAGGCCAGGGTCCTTGTCACATGAAAGGCAAACTGCCTATTCAAGTAATTTTTGGAAGATATTTTTTTTTCCAAGTAGCCATATTTAAATTGATTTTGAATTCAATCCATCGCTCTACAAGAACACAAAGTGGGCGTAATTCTTGCACAGATGATTTGGTTAAAGTAATAAGCACTTGAGGAACAAAGTGGATTCAATGGATGAAACTCAGAGAAATCACAACTGAAATCTTCAGCCTCCATGATGACAATATGTACATATTATAAAGGTTAACCAATATGTAATGCTTATATTACAGTGACTCTATTCATAACTTAAGAACCATCTCTGCCCTAATCAGATCAAACCTGGACATTTTGCAGACTCTGGGCCACATCCGGCCCTTTGGATGTCCCATCTGGCCCACATGAGGTCAATTGGAAATTAGAAATCAAATGTAAATAAGCACACCACTGGGAGCAGGGGAAGAAGACAAGTTGGGTCCAGCTCTGTGCAGTCACTGTGCACATCTTCAGTCAGTTGGCACCCTTGTGTAGCAGCCTGGGTAAAATTAATTGGCCACCCTGATCTAGAGGGAGCTCAGTGGAGTCTATGAACTATATAAAGTTTTCCAACTTCCCTTCATGAGACTTTGAGTGGTTAAAACCAAAAATTTGGCCAGTTATGGAAACTTGCAGTTTTAATACACTCTTTTTCCTCCTTAAATCTCTCTCAGGATCAGGCCTATTTGGTCCATGTCCATCAGTGTGGCTGATGTAGCCTTTTGTGCAATAGAAATTGTGCCCTCTAGTTGAGGAGACCTTACATTTGGGCTGGTTAAAAATTGAATAAGAATGCAAGATCCTAATCAAAATGTAATAATTTACCATCTGATCCTAAAGATGGAAAATTAAATACTTTGCATTAGTGTTTTAGGAATTCCACAACTGACATCATGCAGTCACAGAATTATGGGACAATATTGCTCAAAAAGATTGAATTGCCTTTCCGTCCAGCTCCTAAACACTGTCCACTATCACCAGCCTTTGAATGACTCAATCTGTCTCGTTCTAATTAGAGTTTATTGAAAAACTACTAGATGATTGGAACATTCTGTGATTTGGCAAAATGTTTCCAATATAAAACTGTGTTATTGAACAAGCCCTTAATGTTAACAGTAGCATTAAGTTATAAGTAACTATTATAATGTGTGAATGAAAGAATGAGTGGAAATGTGTGAAATGGCTAAAACGAGTCTGGGAACATCACAAGAAGCATACAAACAAGATGTGAGTAACAAGAGCAAGGTTGAATGCAAATGACAGGAACCAGTTAAGTGCCAAGCTGAGAAAGAGATGTCAATATAGCTGAGAGAGCAACTAGATAGAATGTCAATAAGATTCTGTCTCAGAATATTGTGAGAAACTGAGAAAACATGGAGTGTCAGCAAGGATGATCTTGACATGTTGTGAGCTAAAGTGACAAAATACTACTTTTTCTCACAGTAAGGAAAGGAGGTTCCGACAATAATAAACCCCCACTTCTGAATATAATAACAACAATCTCTTCCCAATGTGTAAAATATAAAATAAACAGCTAGGAGGGTCAATGTGTGGTCTTGATAAACTGAAGAGAGAAGATAGTTTGTGTAACATTTTTTCTATTTTAGACTTTAAGTAAACTACCTAAGCTAGGGGTGTCAAATTCACAGCCCACGGGCCAGATGCATCACATTCTGGCCCCACCGCTGCCCGGTTTAGCGAAAGGGGAAAAAAGTCCTGATACGTCATGTGACGCCGCCGTGACAACATGAGTTTGACACCCCTGACTTAAGCTGTAGAAATGTAAGTGTTGCATAAGTGACTGAATGACTAATACTATCTTTTCTCTGTGATATCAATCAATATTATTATAATATATTTTATCTCAGATTTCATTTGTCACATATCCTCTCTTACCAATCTACACAATGTAGGATGTAACACTTTGCCCTGCTGCTTAGATTATAAGAGTTTAATAAATTTGTGCACAAACATGGTACATTCTGAAATTAACTGAAGCCTTATACAGCTCATTTATTGTTACCAAAGATAACTATATAATTGTATATATTTACTGATTGAAATACATTATGGGCTGGTCACATAGCGAGAAGAATTAATGGTAGGTGGATTAAGGCAGTCACAGAATGGATCCCACTTGATAAAAAGCATCCATGAAAGAGACCTAAGACAAGATGGATCAATGACATCAACAAGTATTGCAGGCCCAGTTGTCAAAAGAAAGCTCAGGACCATATTAGTTGGAAACATGCGGAAGAGGCCTTCATCCTGCAATGGATACACACACACAAACACACACACGCAAGTATATATCTACACCTACATATAGACTGACACACATCCCTTGTCTGAAAAATGATGGAATGCTTGAGGCCCATTCAAAGCAGGCTATAAAGTCAAACATTTTGTCCGGCTTATTGTAAGAATACAAGATTAAAGATACTTGTGAAAACTCCACAAAACCACCTTTCTGAGGGAGGTGGACAGTTAAAAAATGTAAATAAAGAAATAAAGAAATAAATGCAAACAAGAGATGGTTCTCATGAAGTGATTCTCAAAGCAAGAAATAGTTCCCATATGGCATCAAGTAAAAATGTACTAAGGGCATGAAAACTGGCCAAGTTTTCTGAAGGTATAGAAGTAAATGCTCTGAAATACTTCAGAGCCATCACACAGTATGAGTAGTGCCCAGTGAGCCTCCTACCTTGATTCTTAGGAATGCAAAGCTAGCCTGCCCAGTTATGAAAATAAATGAATGTTAAGGGTTGTAAGATTTTACTGTTTTTATTGTAACCAAATTGTGTGAATATGGAAACTTGGAAACATACAATTCAAATTCAAGAGGCAGGAAAATGATTTCACAAAACATTGCATGATGAATACTTTTATTTATTTATTTGATTTGTCAATCGTTTACAAGGTAATAGGTATAAGTATTGACATAGTTTGAATACATGAAATGAGTACATATAAGAAAAATAAAAGAAACAATAGGACAGGGATGATAGGCACGTTGGTGCGCTTATGCAGTTGCAACAGGAATTGGATGAAGCATTTACTATGGTCAGATTATATGGAAATGCTCAAGAGAAAAGATGCCTAACAGAAGCAATAACTGGTATCTCCCTAGATGCTTCCTCTAACTATGGAAAATGAGGGCAAAATATGTTTGCAGACATAACATTCATATCAGGCACAAGGAACCAAGAACCACATGAGGAATTACTTCAGAGTAGTTTCTTTATTGTTGCTTGCTTATAGATAAGAATCTTGCCAGGCTAAAGCACAAATCTGCATAACTATTAGATATACACTGTAAAAAGTTAGGGTGGGTTCACCTTGGCTTTCTTTCTGCATAACAAAGATTCCAAACTGATTTGCTTCTTTCATCCTTGGGAAAGACCCCTTTCCTCCTGCAACTGTGTATATCATTCCACCAAAATTCCAGGATTCAAGGCAGAAATTTCTTGTGATTTGGGCACTTTTCCAGAGACCAAAGAATTACTGAATGCTGGCCATTAAAACTGTTTTTAAAAAATGGACATCTAGCCCAAGTTAGACAAGAAAAGAGATAAATCTTGTAACTAAGATGTGAAAAGACCATGTTCAAAGAGGAAGTCTGTAATGGCTGTTAGGAAAACAGAGAGTGAAGATAATGTGGAGAAAGACTTTGTCTGTGTAACACTTAAAATGGACAGAATTTTATTTGCAGCAACAGCATTGTGGAATATGGAGTTATGTTGATAACCAAAAATGTATTTTAAGCCTATGCTCTGTGCTGCCCATTCATATACTATATTTGGACAACTTCATGGCATAATCAGTTTGAAATTATAGCATGATTGATGATTTTGCATATGGTTTGAAAAATATCTAGACTGAGCCACTACTGGGTCAAAAAAGCTTCCTTTGCCTTGCATATTCTTCAGAATGAAGTCTCTGTGAACCATATTACAAGCTCTGTTGATCTTTCTCAGAATAAAATGGATCAACAGTTGAATTGTAAAACTTCTTGTTTAAAGAAATTGGTGAAATTACAGAAGTAATTGAATCTATTGTATTTGTTGAAGAACACCTAAAATGTATCATAAAATATGTAGAAGCTGTGGATGCTGAATTAGGCAAAATGTTTACAATAGTATTGTAAAAGAAATACAAGAAAGTACATATTAGATATCCCATATTGATTTGTATTCTCCTGCCACCCAAATATATGAAATATTGATGTTAATCTAAAGTGGTAATCAAAACTGTAGTAGGGAATGCCACCCTATAATATCATTAGGTAATTTACATTCCATGCAATGTGTTAAATCTGCTAAAGTAGGTGGTGTTTGAAAAAATAAAATTAGCACTAGATTCTTATCATTTAAGAACTTTTACATCATACTGTGCTTGTAAGGGGTTCTATAAAATATTTGTTTCATTCCCAAATGCTTCTGAGGTTTATCAAAAGGTAAGGAATTCTCTCTTGCAGTATCTGGAATATGGCTAATACTGTTGTATATGCTGAAGAATTCTGCAATAGATCAAGGGCAATTTTTGAGAGATTTCATAAAATCAAATGCCATTTTGCAAGTCTTCAAGAGATTGTTAAATTAGGCTATGTTGTTATCTTAGGTTAAGGAATAAAAATTGATCCAAAGAACATAGAAGATATTCAGCAAGTCTTTGGTCTGAGAATCTGGGTTTGCTGCATTTTGTCTTATTATGAGTAGCTATCTTATGGAATATATTCATAATAATATGGATATTTTTGGAACCATTGTGCTTGCTAACTAGAAAAGGAGTTGCTTGGCACTGGTTTGCAGTAGCTGACTCTGCATTTCAGCAGATGAAATATTCATTAACCAAGGCTCTTGTCTGGCTTATAATAAGCTGAACACAAGAACTTTTGGGACTTGGGGCCATCTTGCTATAGACTCTGAAAGACAGATCAAAGAAGCCTATTAGATATGCCAGCTGTTCACTTTTTCCTCTGGAGTGAAGGTATTCACAAATTGGGGATGAAACTGCAGGATTTCTATGAACCAAAGAACATTCTGATGTTTATCCATGGGGGTGTCCACTTGTGCTTTAATGGATCACAAGCCATTCACACTTCAACCACATAAATCCACCAGTTTGCTTCTTTGCATGCTGCCTCCCAGTTGGAGATTGCCATCGTACAATTTTGTTGTTCAAAACGTTTCTTGAAAAATGAAGGTAGCTGATTTCATTACCTGATTCAAAATCACACTCATTGTTGGAGGAAAATGTTCATCTGGATTTTTATATATTTGCATTTGCTGGACTTTGAGCATTTTCATTAAAAGAGTTCTGCCTTGCTTCTCAGCAAAATGTTTTGCTCACCATATTTCATTTTATTATTCAATTTAATAAATGGCCACAAATAATTCCTGGTCCACCAAGAACATTCAAACATGCTGCTGCTAAACTTCCTGTACGTGATCATTTCTTATTGTGAGATGGCAGAGATTGTTATCGCTGCATATATAAAATATGCAAAAAAGTAGCTCATGGGACAACTGAAGCATGGCAAACGAAACAGATGTTGCATGCTAAGTTTTACTGGTCAAAGAATTGTCCTATTTGTAGGCAAACTCAGCCTTTACATGATGATCAGCCCCTATGCCCTTTTCCACAATCATCTCACCTTTGGGACCGAACTGGGAATTGATGTTTCCATATCACAAATATCACAAATGTTCATATTTAAATTCTTAGCTCCTGTCTTGGCTACCAAAGACAGTTAAGTTGCCACATAGTTTGGCAGATGTCATTGACAGGGCACTGCAGGTTAATTTAGATATCTTAAGTAGTGGCTCATTTAGGATAATGACCCAACGTCTGTAAGTTACTTGCCTATTTTTCCAGTCATATGGTATTAAACTTATCTGTGCTTCTCCTCAGTAACAGAGAAGATAGACATCTGTTATTGCTATTTGGAAAAAAAAAAGACTTTATAGACTGCGGATTATGCAGGAAGGGACTGCATAAAAGCAATAACCTGGCATATCAACCTACTGTATTCAAAGAATATACTTGTGCTTCTTTCTGAGATTGTTTGTGCTAAGCTTACTAGTCTTTATCCTGAAGTGAAGAGAGATGATTCAACTCTTAGAGAACATCGTTAGAAATTTTGGAACCAAATGGAATAAGGTTGACACTACCATACAACTGAAGAACACAGTTTTAAGTTGTGAACTTGATATATATTGCTAACAATTTAGCAGATGATAAACTTGTAAAAGAATGTCCCCCGCATTATCCTTTGGAACATTTCTGGATCTCCTTTTGAATTAGTGTTAATACTAGTTGGTAAGTATTTGAATTAGATATATCCAGTATCTGAAACTAATATGTATCTCTCAAAACCAGGATCTTTAATTAGGTTTATCGTGTCCGGGCTACAAAAATATCCATAGGCCCTCAGTGGCAACAAAAAAAAAAACAGAAATAGTATACAGTAGAAATAATAGCTCTACACAATGCTTCCTCATCCTTTCATGCCTAGATATGCATCTCCCATATGTGATAAAATATTATTGCTTTTTAAAAATACTTTGCTCAGTCATGGCACCACAAGAATGAAAATGATCTAAGCCACCACAATTCTCTGTGACATTCAAAGGGATGTGAATGTGTGAGCAAGACAGTATGTGTGTAGTTTAATAATGATGATGGTTTCCTTCCTCTTCTCCCCAAACAAATTGTTGGGATACACTGTAAGAAATTAAGCATGATGGTGCTAAGAATATCAAACAGCAAAAGTCCTCTATCAGCTTTGAAAGAGTTAGCTGCTACAAGACAAATGACCATTCCCAAACTTGCAAAATTAGAAAGAGCAACAAGGCACAAAAAAAACCTTAGGGAACAATCAAAGCCCCAAATCCCTAACATTCTATCTGCATAAACAGGGTAGAAGTGAAAGCAATGAAGTTACTAGTAGCAGCTGTTTGTTGTTTCTCATTAGCCAACTCTTTAAAAAGAATCCTAGCTCTTATCTTCTTTTGAAACCAGTTTGATGGTGAGGCACGGAACTAATCAGGAAAAAGAAGCAGCTGCTCTTTTCAAATCTCTCCTTCCCCTAAAATTTCAGAGCTAGACCCATTTCTTCACAGTCTTTTTGCATTTTTTTCCCAGACGCCTTTAAAGAACAGAGCCCATCATGTGCTATGTAACAGTTGGCAAATGCTTCTTTTAAGAGTGTTTGCACATTTGCGGATTGATCTTTTTATGATCAAAGTTTAAATAATCCCCCCCAAGTTCTTTTGAAAAAAAAAAAAACTAATCAAATTCAGGGACTGAATAGAGGAATAAGAGCGAGGAAGAATATTTTTAATTACCTGATTTTAATTAGCAGATTCTGTTTCTAACACACACAAAATATCCCTTCTTTTGAACAACAACTCTGTAGTGATATTAGAATAAGTGTGATTCTACATGGTAATATATTTCCAATGCTCACTTGAGTTTGGACACCACAAATCTCTTTTGCAGTTTAATTGACTTTATTCTGGTCATCAAGTCTACATCAAAAGTAGTCATTATCATACTTGGTGTCTCCAAATATGCTGTTGTTTAAGTCCCAGGAATACCTTCCACCACGACAAGGGCTTTCTAAAACTGCAGGGTCGGGTTCATTTTTGTGTCTGAGGATAATTTAGTCAAAAGAAGGGCCAAAAGCTATATCCAAAGGAAGGGATGACACAATTCAGCTAAGCAACACAAGAAGCCTGAAAAGAGTCTCTGATCTTTCTCCTTTCCTGTTTCTTCAAGCCTTCTCAGATTCTGACAGAATTCACTGATAATGTTCTGATTGGCAAAGATACCTTTCCTGCATCACTTTTGCTTAACTTCTGAGTATTCTGCCAGTAAACTGTTTGCAGCATTCTTCCCCTATGATATGGATGATCTTCCTGACCTATGCTGACAGAAGTACAGTTTTAAACCTATTAAATAGCAATGAACTCTCTCAAAGATAGCAATTCTATGCAACTCTCTTGTCTAATGGCCATCAGATTCTTGCCATATTTACCTGGAAAGAATTCAACCCTGGATTTAAGGCAAAGGATTTAAGACAAAGCACTGGAGACTTTCAAAAAGAGACTGCACAGCCATATATCTGAAATGGTATAGGGTCTCCTGCTCAAGCAGGGGGTTAGACTAGAAGACCTCCAAGGTTCCTTCCAACTCTATTATTCTATGTTCTAAATCTCCCAAAGGAAGAATAGAAAAAACAAAAAGTAACAATGGGGACAAAAATCCTGCACAAATACCAACTTCCTCTCTAGTGAGCCTAATATTAATATTAGCTGAGATTGGTGCTGAGGTTTTCCCCCACTCCACAGATAAACATAGGCACATCACACCTGTGTAATGTTTATACATGTGCCACACAGGGTCATACAGACATGCACACATTCACACGCTACATAATGTTAAGCCTCTCTCTTGTGTGTCTGTGTATGTTACATATGTGTTGCACTCAACAACAGATTTTAATATGGCCATCAATATAGTGTATGTATGCATATATGTATGTATGTGTGTGTGTATGTATATATGCACATATACACACGCACACCGACACACACATCCTAAAAAGCCAAGCCAGAATAGCTCGAATTCATATCTTCTACTGGTTTGAATTAATTGCCTGTAAATTATGGTGCTCATTAAAAAAATTAAGTAATCTCTTATCTTTACATAGAAATAATTGCCTCATATATGAACTACTCTACTACAGAGAAAGAAACAAAATAGAAATGTCCTTCCTTCCATCAGAACTTCCAAAATGAAAAAAAAAAAGGTAGAATATAGTTATTTATTCATGCATGATATCACTTTTTATACCACTCAATTTCTGTAGCATTCAAGCAGAGTTGAGATAAAGAGACAGAAAAAGGAAAAAAGAAGGATAAAACCAGATGGAGATTATGCAGCAAAAAAGATATGTAGACATTTTCAACATGCATCAGGGAACTTTTTTAAAAAAAGTAAAACAGTAGAAAAGTGAATAGCTCAGGGAAAGAAAAATAGTAATTAAAAAAAAAAACCTACGTCTGTCAAGTTTCAGACCAGTGACTTCTGCATGTTAGACAAATGTTTTGCCACTAGTATAATAGTAACAGTACACCTAGGAGACCTTAGCTAGTTTTTTGAAAAAAGAAAAAAAAAATTAAAACCTGATGATATTTGGATAAAAGATCACTAGGAACCCACTAGACCAGGAGTGTCAAACTAGTGGCATCGCAGCGTCATAACGTGACATATCACAACTTTTCCCCCCTTTTGCTAAACTGGGGGTGGGCATGGCCAGCATGTGACACATCCAGCCTGCAGGCCGCGAGTTTGACATCCCTGCCCTAGACCGTTAGTCAGATTGGGATGCTGCAAAAACAACAATGGCAAACCTCATCTGTACATTTGCCAAGGAAACTACATGGCTGTGCCTATAATGCCACCATAAATCAACTGGGAATTATGAGAGTCTTTACCTTTAATAAGTAAGCTTATTGTAAATCAAAAAGCAAGCGTTTTACCATTGTTTTGATTAGTATTAGGATGACACAGATTATGCACATATTAAAATGTTATGCCTGAATGGAAGAAGCTGGATTTATTTCATACTTAGAATTGGATTAGGATCAGAATTTAGCCAACTGATCTTCCATTCTATTATAACAGGGACCATGAAATCACGTTACTGTTTTAAACACAAGATTTCCCCAGAAATGCAAAGAATGGTCCTAATTTAATGCCATTTCAAAAAAAGTTTCTGAAATGTTGTAAGTTTTAACAGTGCAAATAGAGAACGAGAGAGAGAGAATATGCCTCTTTTCGCAGCTGAATTTGATAGGTTTGCTGAAATAGCTGATGTCCTTGAATATTGATAGGTATGTTTTTGTGAAATTACACACACACACATACACAGACATACAGACATAAGCTAGGAGGAGATGGAAAAACATTAGAAAGAGGTCATGGCTGGATTTGTTCAACAAATGAGCTCTCCTGTGACTATGAGAACTCATCAAACTTCTCTTGGTTTTGTTCTAAAAAGCTGTGTAAAACAATCACTGACCTTCAAATCCAACCTGGGAATATACAGGCAAAATTTCTACTAGAAAAGTCCATTTAGAAAGGAATCAGACATTCTTTGCAAAAAATAGTTCACACCTGATTGTTCAATCTCAATCACAAAGCATATTTCACGTATGCCGATCGTACATGCAAAGAACATGTAACATATCAACAAGCACCCCAAGTTTAAATAAACAATCTCTATCCGTCACTGTATTATATCTTCTTGCCATCCAGTGTGAATTAATGTGGATAACATTTTCTAGGGTTTCTGGTAAAACTAATGGAATACTTTGAAGTATTTCAAGTAATTCCAGCTAGATCTAACACCAGGCCATTAAAATATGCAGACATTGCCAACTAGCTGACATCTATAACACTTTCCTAGAACAGCATTAGACCATTTATTCTTTTTGTCATATGTTTAAAAAGAGTTCAGTATATCCACTTTTAAAAAACCCTTCTATAGCACAACAAATAAAAGACAAGGGTGTTCTACCTGACATAAGTAGATACTTTGGATCAGTAGGATGCTTTTACTTTTATATCAAAATCTATAGTTTTATCTCCTACAGTGACAGTAATATCAAAATGCAATTAAAATAAGTTAAAAATCTGTGCATATCGACACTAGGACTGACATGGATGATTCCAACTTTTTTATGATGCTTGTGTATAACTTCTCTGTGTGTGTGTGCGTGTATGTGTGTGAGAGAGAGAGAGAGTGTCTGTCTATCTCTCCCTCTCCTTCCCTCTCCCCTCTCTCTTTTGACATAACCCTAGAAAACAGGTCATTTTGATCTATATTTTGCCATCTAAAATGCATAAAAGATGTGGCATTCTTGCTTCCCCGTTAATCTTTCACTTTTTGCTTGAAATTTTATTGAAGGTGACATCATAAATCATTGCTGAGATCAATCTCTTCTTCAAAAGCAAATCCTTTTAAAATATAATATTATAAACACACACACACACACACACACACAGAGAGAGAGAGAGAGAGAAAGAGAGAGAGAGAAATGAAAAGAACAGATTAATAGAAACTCAGTGGCTTTTCCAGATGTATGTAGTTCATAATGAGATGAAGATTGTCCAGAAATATAGTATCATTGGACAGAGTGGAAAGAGATCACCCAGTACAACCAATATAGGGAATCATTTGTTATTATTTGATTTAAAACTTACACATCTTTTTGGGTGAGCATGCATGTTTGTTTTATTGGCTGTATGACTGTGCATACATGTATATTTCATTGGTGCAGGGGAGCAATCACCCACATAACATTAGCATGCATCTTGCCTCAAGCAACATTTAAGCCATTTGTTTTAACAAAGAAAAATCTGTTATTTAATTGAAAGTACAGCAGCTAGGCTGCCAAGAGGACATGGAATACATGTCTTCTGAAAGAATGCTAGTATTTAATTTAGCATTCAACTCCTGGAAGGGACTTCTACTTAGAACACAAAATAACAGAACTGTTATTACTTGGTTCACTGTACTTAACCATCTTCCTCAGAAGGTGTTCTCCTGACGATCCTGCCATCTGAAGTAAGTTGGGTATGAGAAGAGAATTGGTTTAAGTGTCTTGTCTGTAGGCTCATCTTCAAGACCAGCATAAATATGGGTTACTGGCCATTCCTAGTGAGCTGGAATACATGACATTGTCCTCAGTTTTTGAGTGCAATTCAAAACTAATTCCTGAACCTTTTTGCTGCTGATTCCAGCAGCAAAAGGAAATCTCATATTTCTATCAAAATCACTCAAAAGCCCAGCAGAAGGCATTGTTCCACAGAGAGTTGCAACAAATGACAATGCAAACCTTTCTGACTTGGAATTAGCTCCCCAGCTTTGAATTATAAGGCCATAAAAGAATCATCACACATCTAGTGAGTTATTTGCAAAGACTAGAGGACTAAAAGACCTCAGAGATCTCTTCCAACTTCTACTCTACTCTACTCTGTTCTTCATTGTGTAATGGTACATTTAAACTCAGCTTAGCTCTTCTACATTGTAACTGTTAGTGGCTTTAACTGTTTGATTAAGTCACTACTTTATTAACCATACCAGAGTACTGTTATACATTTTTGTTATTTAGATGTTTTGTTTTGTTAGCATTTGTATATTTGTAAGTCTCTCTGAGCAAACTTTTGTTTTTCAAAGCTAGCACAAACAAATTTAATGAAACAAGCTAAAAGTTATTAACATTAATTGCTCTGGAAATTCCAAACCGAATAGCAAGATACAATGGCTTTCCATTAGAGATAAAGAAAATAAAAGTTAGTTCAGGGAAGGTTGCAAAGAAAGCTCAGAGCCATGGATTCCTCAACTGATTCTTAGGCACTTATAATAATGTGCAATCTTAGGAGCTAAATAATTCCTGATTGAAAATAACAAATTTGTTTACATACTTCTTTTTAATAATACAGAAGCTTTGAAGTAACTCTTGAGTATGTTAGTGGCCTCAATTTCTTATCCATGATTAAGTACATGAAATCAGAGGAACCGTGAGACAGTCTTGAAAGAAGCTAAAGCCCCAAGGACCCTTTGTCTATTTGTATGCAGAAGTCTCGATAGCACAGTTAAGTATCTGCCTGTCTAGTAATCAGTCAGTCCATGTCTCCTTGAAATCAAGGGTTTTAAATGCTCCTGATTGGGGATATGTATAGAACACGTCTTGTAGTGAAAAGTATGCTGAATGTTTTATTCAAAACACTTTGAAGAGTCAGGCTAATTAAGTATTTGACCTACTTTACTTAACCACTAACATAGGAGAGAGGAATGATCCCAAGGGTAATGCCTTCTCTTTATCAAATGAATAGCAAATGGATGGGGGGGGGGGGGGGGAGAAGAAGAAAGAAAGAAAGAAAGAAAGAACACACATATATAGCCAGAACATATTTTAGTTTATGTTCCCAGCAGTAAGATAATTGACAATGGTGGCTGGTACCCTCTTAAGGCAAAGAGCAGTGGGTTTCCCCTCCCATAACAACAAACGTCTCTCATGTGAAGAACAGGAAGAAAGATTTCTATGATGATCTCAGTTGGTGAAAGTAAAATAAAAACTAGGTTTAAAGAATATGTCAAAAATCAGCTGCTGAAAAGAAATATCAATGTAATATAAATGTGGCAGTAATATAATTAAAATAGAGCCTTCAGAGTTAGCCTTGATCCAGAGTTCTATGAGGAGATGGTGCTTATTTTTAAAAAATCTGAACAAACATGCATGGGATGTTCCCTTCTTTTCAATGACTGTTCCATCCATATCCCTACAAAACGAAGACATCTATTGAAGGACAATATCTGGAGTGCGAATATAAAATGCAAAGCAACATGTACGCCAACTTGTGCTTGCAAAGGCTTTAAATATATATCAATATTTTGCAACCAAAGCTATGCCTGTTTTGGTTATTTTGTGAATTTTACAAGTTTGCATTCTTTCTTAATGTGCAAAAGAATAAACAAAGCATTTGTAGAAATGAATGCCTGCACAAAATTTTGTGCTAATAATTGCTCAGTCAAATTACCAATGCACAAAGAAACCTGCATTCAAATGCTAGCTGCTTCACAAAACAGCCTTTTTTTAAAAAAATAAACTTTATTAATTTTACAATTAAAACAGACAAACAACATGTACATAAATGTGAAAGAGAAAAAAGAAACAACAACAACAAAAAAGAAAAGTAGAAAGAAAGATCAGAAAACAATTAAAAACAGTTTCATCCTCGACAGTTTGTGGGACCTTATTTTATACCCTCTATAAATTAATTCTTGTGCGAATATATATATGTAATCACTACTACAATTATAACATATCTTCTTTTGCCCTTTGTTGTTTAATCGATCTTTGTTCTATCCATTCATACCAGCAGTTCCAGCTGTCGTAGTACATTGATGTATTTTTTCCTTTTAATGCCAAAGTTAATTTGTCCATCTCTGCACAATTTGCTATTTTTTGAATAATCATTTCCTCTGATGGAATATGAGGTTACTTACAACATTGTGCAAAGGCCAGTCTGGTCACTGTCAAAATATAGACTATTGTATATTTCACTTTTTTTGAGATCTGTTTATTAAAGATCCCTAATAGAAAGAGTTCTGGTTTAAATTTGATCTGTTCTATTGTCTTTTGCTCCAACTATTTTCTAATTTTCTGCCAATATTTTTGAGCCTCTATACAAGACCACTACATATGGAAGAAAGTTCCTTCCTTTTTTTCCCATTTCCAGCAATTCGAACTCATGCTGGGGTGCATTTTCGCTAATCTCGAGGGGGGAAGGTACCATCTGTAAAACATCTTATAGGCATTTTCCTTGTAGGCTGCCAATTTTGTACAAAACAGCCTTTTAAACTTTATTATTATGATTGGTCACACAATCAGCCATTGGTTTAGACTAAATCTGACATTTGAACCCACCTATCAGATCCTGGGTTAGGCAGATATTGTTTTGGTGGTGTTAGAAGTATTGTTGCAGGATGTAAACTGTTCCATGTAAAGCTGCCCTTTTCAATTGACTGGTGATTATTTTTTCAGTGCTGATGATGTTCAAATTGATACTCCAGATGTTTTGGAATTGCACCCAAGGTACCTATATTAACTATTGGTACTACCATTGCTTTTTTCCCTCCCACAATCATTCTATTCACAAGACTTTGTGATCTTTTTGTGATCTTATCTTTTCTGTATTTTCTGCATCCAGTTCTTTCTCTTCTATTCCACTGTCTCCAGGTATTACCACATCCACTATCCAGACTTTTGTCTTTCTTATTGGCAATTGTTAGGTTTGAGATGTTATATGGCAATTGCTTGTCTGTTTGAATTCTAAAGCCCCGGAGCACTTTGGCATCTTTATTTTTTATCTCCTTTTCAGCTGTGTAGTCCTACCAGTTGTTGCTTTGAAGGCAAATGGTATTTCTTTCTGGTCTTCCAATGCATCATTGTGGCTACTTTATCATGCCATTATTAGCATAGTTAGTCTGTGCAATCTTCTTGCAGCAGCTAACTAAATGATCCACTGTCTGTTCAGCTTCTTTGCAGAAGAGGCATTTGTTCTCTGTTTCTGTCTTCTCAATTCTGGCTTTCTATGCTTTCCTTCTTAACGCTTGGTCTTGTGTAGCGAGAATTAGTCCCTTTCTTTAACTATCCTGCTCTTAGCTATTGTCAAGTCTTGTTATAATCTGCTTTGCCTTTTTTAAAAATTCACTGCCTGTGTAATGTTTTGTTTTACCATGTCTCTTTTCTGTTCTTCATTTCGTCTTTCCTGTAGGCCAGTTTGGTCTCTCCACTACTCATTAAGCCTGCCTGGTATACCAGTTTCAGTGCATCTTGTTCACTGTCCTTCACATATTTTTCCAATGTCCCTTTTTTGTGCTCAACACTTTGGTAGTCTTGAATCATTCCATACCCATCTATTTTCTTGGGTAATTAATGTCTATCATCATCATCATCATTTATAGGACAAAACATGAATGAAAGTAAGTATTCTTTACAAATGGGCATTTACCTGCTTTTGCTAATGTTGAGGTGTATTGTGAGACTACAACTGCTTGGTTCTCATTGAATGAAATACCTTTCCTGATCTTCCTCAACTATTATTCTTTCATCAGAAACCTCTGTGCATTACTGATTTTCTCCAGAACAAAATAAATCCTTGACACAAAATGTCCAGAAAGATGCAGCTCAATTATTATATTCACAATATAAAATGTCATTCCATTCCTAATATGTGCTTAATTAGTCAGTCAAGTTATCAATGCAGAAACATCAAAGAAAGATGGACTGTCCAATTTTCTTTGGGCACTGCCTATGGTAAGGAATTTCAGCCACCCAATAATAGTATAGAAAATACCATAGCTTTTATGCCCATTTCCGTGGTCATCAAAAAATCAGCTAAAGTTTCTTAGTATTAAAAAAAATAAAGCAATATAAATGGAAGTAATTCTTAAAGTACTCATCTTCCAGGCCATTAAATGCGTTAGAACCAGTACTTGAATGGAGCCTTAAAAGAAGTTGACAACAAGCAAAGAAGGTATAGCAAATATGCTGTATTTTGTAATTTGCCTATTAATATCCAAAAAGTAACATTGTGCACCAAAAGCAGTTTCTGAATTAAATCAAAAGTGATAAGATTTTGCCAAGCAGTGGATTATCATGTAAAGTCAAAGGGAAAAATGACATCGATACAAAAATTTATGCCACCAGATAAAAACTGAATGCACCAATTATCACATTAAACAAGAAGAAAACCTTCTATGCACCAATTCCACCCACACTTTCTACAATTTTATAAACAACAAACTAAAAGACTCAAGGTCCATCCCACCCTTGAAAGGACCTAATGGTAAAGACTGCAACAACACTATTAAAGCCAACATCTTTAACATATTCTTTGACTCAGTATTTGTAAACAGCAATGGATCATGTCCAGTATTTCCTAGTTGAACCCCAGATAACTACAATGATCTAATACATATCCATTTTACAGAAGACACTGTTGAAAAAGCACTGCACAATCTAAAACCATCTCTATCTATAGGACTGGACAGAATATGTGCCTACTTCTTAAAAAACCTATCCACTGCCATAGCCGAACCTCTAAACATAATCTTTGAAAAATCTTTCAGGACCAGCTCCTTGCGAAAACTATGGTCACAAGCCAAGATCATCCCCATCTTCAAAAAGGGGGAACCGAGCCTAGTTGAAATTACAGACCAATCTCTTTATGCTGCGTCATCTGTAAAGTCATGGAATCAATTATTAATCAATCCATCATCCTCCACTTAGAAACAAACAACCTACTCTCTAATAAACAATTTGGTTTTAGGAAAAAAGTATCATGTAATCTGCAACTCTTACACTGCAAAAACATATGGACTATACAACTCGATCAGGGCAAAGCAATAGACGCAACCTAAATAGACTTCTGTAAAGCCTTTGATTCAGTGGTACACAACAAACTACTCCTAAAACTTAAATCTTACGGTATCTCTGGACACCTGCATAACTGGATAGAAGCATTCCTGTCAAACAGACAACAAATGGTCAAAATTGAGAGCGTCCTATCAAATTCTGTACCTGTCAACAGTGGTGTCCCCCAAGGCAGTGTTCTAGGACCAACTCTTTCCATACTCTACATAAATGACCTCTGTGATCATATCAAGATCAACTGTGTTCTCTTCGCTGTTGATGTAAAGCTGTTCAACACCACAGACAATACTGCTACCCTTCAAAAAGATCTTGATTATGTATCGGAATGGTCAAACAAATGGCAACTTCAAATCTCAACAATAAATGCTCTGTCCTACATATTGGCAAAAAAAATCAGAAAATAAAATACAGGCAGAAATAGTCAAGACCTTGTTGATGATCCAAACCCTGTCAAGGATCTTGGAGTACTCATCTCAAATGACCTAAGTGCTAGAGCCCATTGTAACTACATAGCCAAAAAGGAGTTAAGAATTGTTAACCTAATCTTACATAGCTTTTTCTCTAGTAATATAACACTGATAACTAGAGCATACAAAACATTTGCTAGACCAATAATCGAATACAGCTCATCAGTCTGGAACCCACATTATGTATCTGATATTAACACAGTTGAGAAAGTCCAGAAATATTTCACAAGAAGAGTTCTCCACTCCTCTACTCATTGCAGAATACCTTATGCTACCAGACTTGAAATTCTAGACCTAGAAAACCTAGAACTATACTGCCTTTGGTCCGATCTAAGTATAGTATATAAAATCATATATTGCAATATCCTCCCTGCCAATGAATACTTCAGCTTCAACCATAACAACACTAGAGCAAACAATAGATACAAACTCAAGGTTAACCGCACCAAACTTGATTGCAGGAAATACGACTTCAGCAACAGAGTGGTCAATGTCTGGAATACTCTACCTGACTCTTTGGTTTTTTTCCTCTTTAACCTTAGACTGTCTACTATTGACCTCAACCCTTTCCTAAGCGGTCTGTAGGGGGCGTGCATAAGCGCACCAACGTGCCTACCATCCCTGACCAAATGTTTCATATATATGTATGTATGTATGTATGTATGTATGTATGTATACGTATATGTATAGGTATATATAATTTTTCTTATATGTATCCATGTATTCATAACTATGTTTTTACTTATAACTATTATTTTGTAAGCAATTGACAAATAAAATAAGTAAAATAAATAAATGAAATATTGGATTCGAGATAGTATCCCAGTACTCAACCATAAAGTGCAATTCCCATTTTGAAATTGTAGGTATCATGGATCAATAGTGAGTTTTCATGCTCATTTGTCTTAGCAACTTTAGTGAGTTTTTTTTTTAATTTTAAATAAACTGAACCTTTGGAACATATAGCTCCTCTTCTTAGCATCCTTTTTTCACCCATCTTAGTGAGAGAAAAATGACAATAACAGAAATAATTGTCTAATACATCAAATATTCTTAGTGATTCTCAGTCATCCAGGTCATGGTTGTCCCAAAGGTGCTTTTTCATAGGGCAACTGGACTTTTTTGTTTTTCCTTAAAGATGCTTTGATTCTCATCCAAGCAGCTTCTTCAGTTCTGACTGAATGGATTCACCATTCAGTCAAAACTGAAGAAGCTTCTTGGATGAGAAATGAAATTTCATCAAGAAAAAAATGAAGAAAGTCCAGTTGCCTTCTGAAAAAACACTTTTGGGATAATCAAATATTCTTATTTTTCTCCAATGACAGTTTGAAATGGTCTCTTTGTGACTAGGTTCACATCACAATAGTATCCACATTATTGCATATATGCACATAAAAAGATCAAACACTATCCATATATAACTGTTACCCATTTTATTTATATCAATATGATATAATCCTATGTGTACTAGTTATCCAGGAGTGAGTCACTATTAAATCCAAGCATGCTTTCTTTTCAATTCAAAAGTTTTGCTTTGTAAGATACACTGCTTTTTTATAAAAAAAAAAAAATCCTCCCAGTACAAAGGTAATCTTTGGTTTCTCCTTAGATTTTTAGAAAGATACATTTCCACTAAAATGGCTAGCAGTAAGAACAGCTTCTGCTTGTTTATTTTCTTCCCTGATTTCCTGTATGTTAATTTGTCACAAAGTATAGTAAAACTTGCAAAGACTCATTATCACCTCATTAACTTATCAGAGCAAGGAGGAGCTGTCAATTACTCTAATGTTCCAGTACATTGATATCATCACTTTTGCATGGAGAGGGGAAAAAAAATCAAATACTGAAGTTACTCCTCTGTATTCTTGTCCAGTTAGAGAGGCTTTAGAACAAGTGATCTCCCGCTACATTATGTTGATGAATGGCTGATAGATAGGACCTACATGTCTGAAAACAGGAGATTGCACTAAATAGGTTTTTGATCCTGTCCATCTTTCTGAAAAGATGTGGACAATTATACATAGCTGGTTAGGACCGTTGCTTTGAGTTTCATGCTGTGGGAAGAAATATCCCTCTGGTTCAGTTCCAAGCTGGGAGAAAGACAATGGAAATATGGAGACTGATTGGAAAAATGGTTTACTGATGAAGCAGAACCACTCTGGCTCTGGGCAGCTTACCACATGGAGTTGAGAGGGGCGGGGCTTATACCTTCCCTGGGCTTTGTATTTAAGCTTCCTGTTCCTGTGCAAGAACATGTATTCTATTGGCTGTTGTCAGATTCCTATGGGGTCATGTAGGGGTTATGTAGGGGTCATAGCTGCGTCTATAAGAGGAAACATAAATCCTAGATACTTGTCTGAGTTCCCAAGTTTGGTTGAAGTTTGGACTGCTCTGGAATGATGCAATGTCTGAAATGTCTTTAGGAGATTGTGCAATGTAGTGAGCTCAGTGTCTTCTGCTAAATGGCAGGGGTTAATCTTATTATGTCCTGAAGGATCATGTCCTGTTCTTAATCCCATCATCCTGGGTCTGAAAGTCTTTTGCTTTGTAGATAGGCTGGCCCAATCTTTCGTAATGGGCACAAAACATCTGCAGGGATTATTAAGAAGGACTTAGCTTGCTTCCTGACTCTAAAAAATATGTTTCTCCATTTCTCATTTAGGGAAATATGATATTCTGCTTTTTTAATATTTCCCAAAATATTTCATTCTTCTAGGAGAGGGGTAGGTGCTGACTTTCTACAATGCAAAGGTGGGGGGGGGGATAGAATCCTCTGAAGTGCTGTATAAACTTAAACAAAATCACAATATGTTAGTTCACTTACAATGTATAAAAACATTAGAATCCAAACTTATTTTTATTTATTTATTGCAAAATTTATTTGCCACCCATCTTGTATCTAACAACTGTGTGGAATTATTTTTGAATCAAATAATGATCTACTAATGAGAGAGAGATTTTGCTAAATTCCTTCCTCATGATGAATGTTGTCAGGAGAAATTTTTAGATTTTACATAGAACTATACAGTTTCTTTACAAACTCATACAGTTCTCTGACAGTTAGGAACTCAAAGGTATTCTGACTGCTGGACTAGATTTGATACTTATTGTTTATATAGGATGAAAAATTAAATCACAGAATATGCCATGCAAATTTTGAGACACAAAGTGCTTTCATCAAGCAAGTTGGGGAACATTTTCAATGTTTTAGGTTAATTTATAGAATTTCAAACACAGAACTAATTAGAGATATGATAAATATAATTGAAAGAATATTTTGATGTAAGTTCAACATTTCCTGAATAAAACCCTTTGCTGACTGCAATGCAAGTTGGATAATTATTTGACATATTATCAAAATATATGTCTTGGGTCTCTTGGATCCCACTCCTGAGTCCCACTTCTATTTGACATTAACACAAAGCTGCCAGGCAAGATAAGCCATTGGCATGGGTTGCAGTATCATCAGCATACTGATAATATCATCATTATGATATCCAATTGTACACTTCCTCCTTGGGCTGACCAAACACTTAAATTTCCATTTCCTTTGAAAGAAATACCATTGAAATACCATTTCATAAAATCAAATAAGAAAAAGGAGCTTTTTCACAAGGCAACTGGACTTTCTTGTTTTTCTTTGAAGACATTTCACTTCTTATCCAAGAAGATCCTTCAGTTCTGATTGGATGGTGGGGAATGGAAGAATTTATATTCCTTGCAGACAGTTGGTCATTTGCATTCTTTTAGAGAGTCATTGAGGCCACTTGGGAGTTTGTGTGTATCCTCAGGGTCACCGCCTGCAGAAAGCACAGCTCCATAACACAGTCCTTTCAGCAGTTCCAAAAAGGTGCCATGCCCATTTGCACTGATCAGGTGACCAAGTGGCCTCAATGAATCTCTAAAAGGATGCAAATGACCAGCTGTATGCAAGAAATAAAAATCCTTCCTTTCCCCACAATCCACTCAGAATTGAAGGAGCTTCTTGGATGAGAAGCAAAATGTCTTCAAAGAAAAACAAGAAAATCCAGTTGCCTCTTGTAAAAGCACCTTTGGGACAACCATGACCTGGATGACTGAGAATCTCCATAGACAAAGTATCTCCTATGACAATCTATGGAAACAAACGTTAGACTTTGAAGAAACAGAATAGGAAGAGTCTTAACAGTTTTGCATTTGATATTGGAGAAGATTTTTGAGAATACAATTTGCATCCAAGAAAACAAATGAATGGATGTTTGAACAGATCAACCGGCCCAGAGTTCTCACTAAAGGCGCAAATGACCAGGTTCAAATTATCCTGCTTAGAACATAGTATGTGAGGAAGGCTCTAATGTGAAAGTGGAAAGAAAGAGAAAGGAATGACTAAAAGCTCTGTTATAGTAGCAATGCAGGCATCATTGGAAGAACTGAAGGACCAGGTTAGAGACAAATATTCAAGCAGAAAATCTATTTATGTGGCTGCTAACACAAGAATTTTATGTCATGTATACTCAATCTATCAAATCTCCCAGTTCCAGGAATTCTCCATTTTTAATTCTGAAGTGGGTGCACTTCTCCACATAGAGTAGCTGTTCAATTTTAGGATTCTCCTGACTCTCAACTCATATTAAGAAGAGCAAGATGGCTTTCAAGTGTGTCTTATGCAGCAATTGCACTTTGCTCATGGAGAAAAATCCATGCCTCAGTGACCTCCTACTTAAATAACTGTAATATTAATCCAAACATTATATAATCAAAATGATATAAAAACATTGAGACTCTAAAAAGAGTGCAGAGAAGACTAACAAAGATGATAAGGAGACTGGAGGCTAAAACATATAAAGAATGATTCTAGGAAATGGGTATACCTGGTTTAATGAAAAGAAGGATTAGCAATTTTCCAATATCTAAAGAGATACCACAAAGAAGAGGGGGTCAACCTATTCTCCAAAGTACAATTCAGTGGTGGGATTCAATTTTTTTTACTTTCAGTTCTTGGTAAGCCTGGCAGGGGAAGGATAATGTAAAATCTCCAGTCAGAGATGGTATTTGCCGGTTCTTCAAACTACTCAAAATTTCCACTACTGGTTCTCCAGAACTGGTCAGAACCTGTTGAACACCACCTCTGGTACAATTCATTTTTTCCGTATAGATAAGAGTTTCTATGCTTTATTTTGATATCACAAGCTTTCAAGGCAAGAAAAGAAGCAATAGATGGAAACTAATCAAGGAGAGAGCCAAACTAGATTAAAGAGAATTTTCCTGACAGAAGAGATTGGACAATCATTTGTCTGAAATGGTATAGGGTTTCCTGCTTGAGCAGGGGTTTGGACTAGAAGACCTCTAGAAGGTCCCTTCCAATTGTTATTCTATTATTCTGTTAAAACAACATGTAATATTAATTTTGAAACAACCAAGTTCAGACAGCACGAAGGACCCCACTGTTCAACTGTGAACAACATATAATCTCTTTTATTGATAACTGTATTGTATTCTACATGGGGCTGCTCTTGAAGGAGCTCCACTATGCAGCAACACAGACAGTGTTTGGGATTTCTTATCATGCTTATGTAATACCACTAATCCATGAAGACCTGCTTCTCAAGGTGCTGGCTATCATCTATAAAGAACTCCATGTCAATTGTGTGAGAGGGGCAGCTATCTAAATCAAAACAATAATTGAGTAAGTAAATGTAGCATCTTTACCAAAGGGCCTAGAGACCTCTTTGCTACTACTAAGATGGGCTGACACTCTTACTGATTCATACATTTCACTAAAGCATGTTTAAACATGCTTTAAACATGATGCAGTGGTTCAGACATGATGCTAACCACAATAGCTAAATTTGTACACATTAAAACGTATTTCACACAGCACACTGAGCTATAATTTTTCTGTCACTCCCTATGGCAGCAGGTGGGTACAAATAATTGAACCTATTCAGTTACAGAATACACAGTTTTGAATTCCCTTTTTAGAGATGACTGGTTCTATTGCTGCTTTTTTCCCCTGTAAGTTGCAAAGATTTGTCTTGTTTCAATAGGTTTCCTGGTTACTGCCTCATAATAAATTCCATTGTTTTTTTAACCTTAGTTAGGGAGTATTAAGTTAATTTTAAATTAAATTTTAACCCCATGGCCATGCATATATAGATGACTGCAATGCACTGGTGAAAACAGCTGCTTTTATTTCTGCCTTTTCATTAAAAGGCAGACTATTCTTGTGAATAATATATTGGCCTTATGAGCACCTTGGATGAACATAAATTCATCTTATAAGTAGGTTACTTTGGAGAATTTATATTATGCATATATCCACACCTGAAGTACATGTCTTCACATTAATTAAAATGAAATGCCCTTAGCAAAGGACTTCTATATTAAAGAGGAATGATACTTTTTATGATCTTCATTGCACAAGGGTTCTCATAGTCCAGAAAACTGAGCCTTCCCAAACCATGATAGAAACCATTTGAGCTTCCAAAATTAATTAAAAATAATTGCTTGGGAAAGAGTGCTTGACAACATTCCCATCCTATCATTCTTTGATGTATGAAAAAAATTATATAAGCTTCTTTGGGTGGGAGGCTGGAGAGATGAGCAGAACATAAAGTTCTGCCCATGTGCCAAACAGGAAGTAGGCAAAATCTGAAAGAGATGGATTCACACAAATACTTTAACTATGATTTGTTGAACAGATCAGAGCAGGGGTCGGCTTCAAAAATTTCAGCAATGGGTTCTCTGCCTGGTTGCTGGGTGGGCGTGGCCATGGTGGGCATGGCCTAGTTGGCCCCCTGCACCACAGTGGGGGGCATTCCCCAGGCTCTGGAGGCTTTCCTTGAGCCTCTGGGTGGGTGAAAATGCCCTGCCCTGGGCTCCCAAGGCTCTCCAGATGCCAGCCAGGGGGGGCAGCCAGATGTGGGATTTGGTGGTTCACCGAACCAGCCATAATGCTAGTAATGGGTCCACCCACACCTGGGCAAACCCATAGCAGCCCACCCCTGGAGCAGAGCAGCTATAGCCTTAACTTGTAATGGGTAAATTCATATACCGCTAACCAATCATTTTCTAGTGGAAGCTTTTATTTCACTGGGGCAGAGAATAAGAGATACATATTAACTAAGATGCTATCTGGACTTTTTTCAATATAGTGTTTCTTTGAATGCACATCCTTTGAGTGCAGATCCATTAAAAGCAATAAAAATGTATGAAAACTCCTATATTTCTATGCCTTTGTAGCCACGCATGTGTGTTAAAGAATGGAGATCTCTAATCACTGATAGCCTAACAGCTCATCTTCTTATTATTACTAGGACTGCTGTAATTTCAAGATTGAAGATATTTAGGAATTGAGTCTCCATTTTCCCCATATTCCGAAATCAATAATCCACTAAATGATGCAAACAGTATTTGTACATCCCTTGTACATAAATCTAAGTGGGCAACTAAAGTCTGCTCATCAACATGTTTCTTCTTCATAAGTTTTCATTTTCTTTCCTTAAAAACCACAGAGACCCTTTAGTTGGGTATTTCCATTTGGAAATGGAAGCAAAAACAGAATTCAGCCTGGCCAATCAATGCCTTTAGGTGATCCGAACTTACTACATCTATTCAGCATAATCAGAAGAAGGTTCTAACAAAAAGAATAAAAATCTAACAGAATAACAGAGTAGGAAGGGGCCTTGGAGGTCTTCTAGTCCAACCCCCCGCCTCTGCATAAGCAGGAGATCCTATACCATTCCAGACAAGTGGCTGTTCAGTCTCTTTTTAAAGGCTTCCAATGATGGAGCATCCACATCTGCTGAAACAACCAGTTCCACTGGTTAATTGTTCTCACTCTCAAGAAGTTCTTCCTTATTTCCAGATTGTTTCTCTCCTTTATTGGTTTCTATCCATTGCTTCTTCTTATGCCTTCAGGTGCTTTGGAGAATAGGCTAATCCCCTCTTCTTTGTGGCACCCCCTTAGATATTGCTATCATGTCATCCCTAGTCCTTCTTTTCATTCATTCATTGAAATTCCTGCAATCATCTAATTCAACACAGGTGATTTCCCAGAAATACAGGAATTAGCCATTTCTAGCTATTGTGTTTCTTTGAAACCACCCCCAAAACCTGCTCCACTAAAAAAAGAAAAATAAAAACCTTCAAAGTATTGTTTCTCCAAATTAAAACAAGAGTTTGAGCAAAAATGTCCAAATCATAGATGATTTCATGAAGATTATATTCAAAATATGAAACAATCAATTTTTTTTAATGCAGAAAATCCTCAGTGATGAGAATCAGGAATATTCTGATTAAGCATTTTTTTTCTTCCACTCCTAACTCTCTTATTTAATGAAGAAGATCTGATTTTCTCTCTAAATAGTTACTTTGGAATTAAAGTTAGAGAAGTTGTATTATAACACATTCACCTACAGCCTTCTTATCAGCATTAAAAACCATAATTAAATGACAATTTTAAACTAAAGACAAATATCCCATTCAGTTCTTCCTCACTATCTCTTTGTTTTATGGATAACTGTGCCAATAAATCAGAGGAACATTCGTGGTATCACCACTCTAAGGACTCATAACAGATATTGTAATGCAGCATCTATAAACTATAGAACTCCTACATATATGACCAAAAGCATGGGTCTAGTATGTAGATAACACTTTATCATAATAAAAGAAGGAACAACTAGAGAAGACATATGAAACAATCAACAACATCTTCAAAAGGATTAAAATTCACAAAGGAAGAAGCAGGCAACAACACACTCTCTTTTCTGATTATCCTCATCAGCAGAAGAAACAACAGCAAATTAAAAATGCAAGTCTGTTGAAAAACAACTCACACTAACCATTTTCAAACAATCCAACCTCCACAACAGGAGCTGTATAAGAATATTACTCAGATGAGCACAAACATACTTCAATAACCCAAAATCCCAGGAAAGGGAAAACCAGCTATACAACATTTTCCAACAAAATGGACCCATTGACTTTATCAGAAAGTGCCTGAAAACTCAATTTACTATAGCACAATCAACACAAGCTATGAAAAGAATAACACTGTCATACATCAAGAACATCTCCCAATAAACCAACAGGCTATTGCAACCGCACAGCATCCCTTAGCACACAAATCAACTAAAACACTCCAACATCTTAAGCAAATGAAAAGACACAGTTGCCCAAGAAAGGGAAAATGAGCAGTGTCATCTACAATGTATAAGGACAGTAATAACCACAATGTTGGACAGACAGGCAGAAGATTAGCACAGCACATCCATGAGCACCAACTTAGGAATCCTAACATATGATTAAAAACTCCTCAATCTCACAACTTATGGAGAAACTTCAACCATAGTTTCAACTAGGAAATTGTGGGTATCCAAGACCAAGCTAAATCCAAAAATGCTAAGGAATTCATAAAATCTTGGCATTGAGACAAATCAGCCACATTTATATACCACTCAAAAGAGACGATAAAAAACTAAGAGGGGAAAAAAGGACCAGAACACATCCTCTCCAGCAACCTAAAAGGAGATAAGCAGCGTTTAACATCAGACAGAAAACAATCAGGCAGAAAATAATATTTGAATCAAGGAACTACCAAGGAGAAAGACTGGTAAGGCAAGCTATGATATATAAATGGGGATAAAATTCCATACTCATCAGGATTGATGATATTACCTTGCTGTGTAATAAAACTTCTGAAAGCAAACTCACAAGCTGGTAAGACCACACTTAGAATACTGCATCCAGTTTTGGTCACCATAGTACAAAAAAGGATACTGAGATCCAGAATGTATGAAGAAAACAGCAACAAAGGTGTTAAAGGTTCTGGAGACTAAATCATATTTTTATTTATTTAATTATTTGATTTGTCAATCGCTTACAAGATAACAGGTATAAGTATAAACATAGTTATGAATACATGAGATGGATACATACAGTATAAGAAAAATAAAAAGAAACAATAGGACAGGGACGGTAGGCATGATTGGTGTACTTATGCACACCCCCTAAGTATGTCTAATGTATCAAAGAGAAGGATTGGGGAGACATGATAGCTGTCTTCCAATATCTGAAGGGTTGTCACAAAGAAAAGAGGATTGACTTATTCTTTAGGGCATCAGAAGGCAGGACAAAAAGTAATGAGTGGAAGCTTGTCAAACAGAGATTGAATCTAGAGGTAAGGAAAAAATATTCTGCTAATGAGAGCTAGATATATTATCTTCTATTGAAATTAAAGAGTTGCCTTGTTTTTACCTAGTCACTACTGACAGGTTTACTTGTAGCTCTTGGACAATCAAAAGTTCAAAAATATTTTGATGTACTGCATGATGAAGACATGCCTAATCAAAATACCATTTCCTTAACTGTTTTTCCTTGTGTTCACTTGTGGCTGATTCTTAAAGACTGCTGAAGAAGTCCTGCAGTTTTCCTGGCAAGGTTCTTCAGAACTGGTTTGCCACATCACCTCTTTCTTAAGGGAGAGAAGGTAAGAGAAAGTGACCAGCCCATGGTCACCCAGTAAGCTTTGTGCCTAAGGCAGGACTAGATCTCACAATCTCCTGGTTTCTAGCTTGAGGCTTTAACTTGTACACGACACATACAGAAAAAATTATCCTGATATCTGAAGTTCAAGGGATTGCCCAACAGGTCTCTCGGATTTAAAGACCTTGTCCCTTTTTCATTTTTCTTTCAAATACCAGAAGTGATTGTACCACATTATAGACTAATCATCTGTCAAATTTAATTTATTAAGTTGAATTTGTTCTAATGCTATGTAAACGAAGAAAAAGAATCACATCCAAACGTTGTAATTTCTGAAAGCATTTTACACAGTGTTAAGAAAAATGGTATCAGACCTTCCACCAATATGTTATGATTAAACATAGTTATCATCTGTTAAGTCAAAATAGATCCAAGAATCAGGGAGAAAGAGATTTCTATATTTTATTATTTCATTATTCTATAAGGGGTTTTTTTGCATTCCACTTTTACTTTTGCATTCTACTTTTATAAGGGTGAATTTCTGAAATGCATCATAAACATTGTAATGATTAATTGAAAATGTCCAATTAATTTTACTTTTTGAAAGCAATAGGCAAGATACCCATTATGGAAATATTGCAAAAAAGCAATAAAGAAATATTAGCTGAATTAAAAAAATTAAATTAATTGAATTAAATAAATATCTTAGGGCAGGGGTGTCAAACTGTTGGACCATGGGCTGGATGCATCATGCACAGGCCATGCCCATGCCAGCTCCATAAATGGGAAAAATGTCACGAAATATCACATGACGGCAACATGATGCCATGAGTTTGACATCCATGTCTTAGAGGTTTACGTTCTAGTTATCAGATTCCAAGTAATGGACCCATAACAAGCAAAGTAAGTTCCTCAAAGAATAGCTTTATCAGATATATCATATTGGCACAGATCTAGTGAAAAGCAACTCTGGAGGTTCCCACAGTTTTCACCTATTTAAAAGTAAATGTTTGTTGTTTTCTCAAAACAATCAATCACAATCAGCACAATCACAGGTTGCCTGGTGACATCACTGCACCACCCTCTGACCAGGTGTGAGAATGTCCTTGGTTCCCAAGAGAAAATATTTTGTTTTGGATGCAAAAGCCCAGCAATCTCAAATTCCCCCTCCCTATCCCTCAGTTCCAGTGTTGCAACACTGAAGTGATCAAAATGGCTTTGATTAGGTGAGCTTCAGGACTGACGCTAGTACAATGTCATTGGAGAACCTTAATGCTATATGTCAAGCTTAAAACTTTAGGTTTGCAAGATGTTTCCTCCAAAGACAAGGATATATGCTGGGTTCATAGTACAAAACCCAGGAATAAATAATTTTGAATCAAGGACAAGTCTAAGATGAAACTGATAAAGCTTTCTAATAAATTGCCAATTCTACTAGAAGGAAGAGGTCAGCAACACAGCAACCATTGGTGCCAAAATGCTTGCAAAAGTCCTAGGGGCATCTATATTAAACGGAAAAAAATATTAAATTTGAAGTGGCTGAAAATTTATGTATCTTGTATGGTGAATGAAATTGCTGAATTTTCACTGGCTTGCAAGATCTCTTTTGAATTTCACTTTCATTTAAATTTGTTGAGTTTGACAAACTGTCCCAGGAAACGGAAAGATTTCAGACTTCTGGAATAAATAAAAATCAAGCAATGCAGAAAGATTTGATTATATGGTACCACTCATACCAATCAAACAGGTCAGTAACCACTCATTCATTTCAATTGTTATTGTAACAGTTTTACAGTGGGAAAGGATTTACTGAACAAAAAAAAAGGAACAGGGCTTCAGTGGACATACCATAGCCACCAGCTTGGAAAGACAATTTGTTGCAGCCAACTCAATGCAGCCAACTTGCTATGACCAACTTCCCATGGCCAACTTAGCATGGTCAATTCACCAGGGACAACTTGCAGGACTTGAAGTGAGTTGTCTCATGGCAAGTTGTCCCACAGTGAGTTGGCTGGGGCAGTGGTGGGATTCAATTTTTTTTACTGTGGGTGTGGCTTGATGGGCCCAGCTTGGTGGGCAGTGGCAGGGGAAAGATATTGTAAAATTTTCATTCCCTCCCCACTCCTGGGGGAAGGTTATTGCAAAATCCCATTCCCTCCCCACCCCAACCTGCTTTCCAGCTCCGTTCTCCTGTGCAGGGCAACAAAAGAAGACCCAGCCAATCAGCTGGGACATGGGAGGCAGAGAATAGATGGGGATGGGATCAGTCAGAGGTGGTATTTGCCAGTTCTCTTAAATACTCAAAATTTCCACTACCAGTTCTCCAGAACTGCTGTATATCACCTCTGAGTTGGGATGAGTTGACTGCAATGAGTTGACTGCTCCAAGTTGGCTTGGCCGAGTTGTCCTAGAGACTCACTCTCTACACCCCCTGTGGATATCTTTGATTGATATAATTAAAAATTGCAAAATTGACCCATCACATATCCAATACCTGTCAATCTGAATCAGTCTGGGGTTCTCATATAAATCATCAAGAAGTAGTAGCTTAAGTGTAGTAAGAAACTTATAAATAAGAATATAAAGAATAGCTACCAAACAACTAAATGTACCCCATAAGTAAATCTTTTTGCCCAGAAGGGCATCTCTTTAAAATCATGGATGTCTGAAAAAGAGGTCTAAGAGTGATCTCCCAGTATGGCAGTTTCTACATTTGTAGGGTATGCCGTTGAGAGATCCTGGGGTTGTAGTCAAAAGCATATGAAGGGCACCTGTTGTAAGGCTACCATGTTCAGAACAGACTGGAGTTAGGCAGAGTTGAATGATTAAAGAAGAGGAAAGAGAGAGAGAGAGGAGGGAGGGAGAGAAAGTAAGCCAGATGGGGTCTAATAGGTCTTTTCCTTCTCTGATATCTATGATGTACAGCATATAAAGCAAGAGGCAGCTGCTGCTAAAATCGATGCTGAGCCAGAGCTGTGCAGAGGGTTTTTAATCAATCTCAGAAGCCATTTATTGTGATGATCCAACAAAGCAACAGGGATTATCTCTATTACACAAGAAACCGGAACATGGAAGGCAAGAAAAGAGTACAGAGAGGTTTTCTTAGGAGGGTCTGAATGTGCTGCCTTGGCTTCAATTGCAACTTTGTGAGGATGAAGGGAAACAGCATTGTTTCATTCTATTCAGTACTTGCTGAAAGTTTTATAAGCAGATGAACCATTATTACAGGAGAAAAATATTTTAGATTTTCATGTTAAACTCATATTACTTAATTAAAGGAAAAACTCCAAGCTGAGCTCAGTTCTGCATGACTAATATTCCTTCTTTATGTATACTGAGAGTATTTACACCAAGACAAATTCCTTGTGTGTCCAATCACACTTGGCCAATAAAGCATTCTATTCTATTCTATTCTATTCTATTCTATTCTATTCTATTCTGAGCTCAGTTTTGCATGACTACATGGACACACAACTTTTCTAGGCAAAAATATGGGAGTTGCAATTGCCTTTTTCTAGGATATTTTTCTGTCTGTTTTCTACTACAGCCTGAGGATGTCCTGGTAGCACTCTTTCAATATTTAAAGGGATTTGTAGATCTATATATTTTGTACAGTTTCCCATTGCAGGACAGGGACAGTAAGTATTGTCAGAGTCTGCATTATCACATCTGTAAACCAATTTTAAAAACTAATGTTATACTATATTGGTTTATTTATCAAATTTAAACTAATGTTATACTATATTGGTTTTTTATCAAACACTGCTACTCTCTTACATGCTCTGGGTGGTGTACAAGTATAATTTAGATGAAGTTAAATGTTTAGCCTTTGATTTCTCTGAATTTCATAGACAGATTCTACATTTTTATATACCAGTATACAACACACACACACACACACACACTAGAGGCAGTGAGTATACAGACTAATATTTTTAACAATATGTTACATTGTTATATTTTAAAAATGGTTTTCTCAAAATAGGTCCAGTACAAAAAAAAAGTATACAAAAATCTGCCCTGAAGAGGAGAAAAACATGTACCTCTTTTTTAAAAATTACATTTAAAATTAATTTTTAAAAAGCTGTCATGGATTGATATAGAAATAACAAGCCAATATAAAATTGGAAATTCAAGAAAATAGGTAAATTCAGAGTTAAGGGTTTCATCCATCCCTTGGCTTTATTTGTGACCATGAACAAGTTCTTCATGAAGCAAATCAGAATAAATTCTAAGAGCTGTGGTGAGGTAGTGGTTAGAATACAATATTGCAGGCTAAATCCGTGCTCACTTCTAGAGTTAGATTCTGACAAGTGTTTGTGTGTGTGGTGGTGGTGATGGTGATGGTGGGGAATCACTAAAACAACTAAATGAGAACTTCCTGTATATTTGGAATGTGTCCCTTAAGGAAAATGAAAGGGTCTAGGAATGAATTGAAGCATGAAGGCATGGTTGGCACTTTGAACAGGAGATTCAATTGTATTTGGCAGGTCTCATTTGTAACAATGTTTGACAACAAGATTAGTAGTAAACAATTCATAGGAAGTCTATTTACTATATTTTTCTCAGTGGTGATCATCTGGGGTAAGCTTTTTCTTATAAAAAGCACTGTAAAATGAAGAACAGTTTTCACGACATGATTATTAGGTACGTCATGGCTGAGCTTCAGCATTTTCACAATTGCAATAATTATGGTGATAATGTTATTTGGCTAATGTAAGAAAATATTGGCAATTGCAAGAGGGAAGGAAATAATTTTCTGGAGACATTGGAAGATTAATGTTAGAGATTCTCAAAGCTTTCTCTATCTATCTATCTATCTATCTATCTATCTATCTATCTATCTATCTACCTACCTAATCACATTTATTTCCTAAAAAAACAATTGATCTTAAAAATATTAAATCTACATTATAAAATCATAACTTTCTAAATAATAAAACCTAAAAGAGAAGAATAAAAAGTCAAGGAAAAAGAAAAAGGAAGAAAAAAGTAAAAATATTATAAAAAGGAAAGAAATGTATAAAGAAGTAACTTGTAATCTTCATGCCAAATATAAACAAATTTAGTGACTCTTCACCTCCTCTAAGGCTACAAATAATTATCTCTTCGTCTCATACCCATCCCTTAATATATAGGCAAATCTACAAAGCACCTTCTTTTCAGTCCTGGTGTCAGCAAAAAATCCATAAAAGGTAACCAAAAGTTTCAACCTTGACCAAATAAACTAATTTTATATTTCTTCCTTTTACTGATCCAGACAAATTCATTTATTATAAATGAATTTGCCTGGATCAATAAGCCAAGTCAAACAAATCTTTCAGTATGATTCTGACTCTTCTTCTCAGTAATACTCATTAATACTCAATGTACAATAATACTAAAACTTACAGGCCACCGAGTGAAACCGTGGCAGAAAATTCAGAATACATAAACATTCTACAGAGTCCTTAACATGCTATTAGTGGTTACTAATCCAGATGGCTTTATAAACTACATTACTGCTCCTCCCTCAGCTGAGACCCTCTACACTATTCAAGTCTTACAGAGCTCCATCCCATATGGAAAGATTTTTATTTCTTCCCTCCATTTCTCTTTCTCAAAAAATTCACTGTTTCCCAGTAGAAGTCTTATTTGGGCTGTGTTGATCTGTCAGTGGCAAGATATATGTGGATACTCTACTTTGTGGCAGAAGATGTAAAACCACGTACAGTATTTGCATATCTTAGAAAAATGGAATGAAAGAGATAGTTGAGTCATTGCAAAATTAATAGTGTCTTCTGGCACTTTAATGATTAACACATTGATAGGTGAATATGTAATTGAACCTTTTAAAAACTGACCCTCCCTCCTCACCTCCATTTTTTTGCAATACCTTAAAGGCCAACAAAATTCTCCCTAGGAGTTTGGAGATTATTATAAAGTAGGACACTGAGCTGCAGTAAGAAAAGAAAAGAAAGAAAGAAAAAAAGAAAAGAAAAGGCATTCCATGCTGATTCATTAAAGTTGTCTTCATCTAATTGTAGGCAATCCTCCTTCAGTGTATTTTTTTTCTCCAACCAATAAATGCTTTATCACATCCAGCTGAGAACCCACAATTTCTCAAAACAATTAGGGAAGGAACTCAGAAAACACAGAAGTAAGTAGAGTTAGGGAAGCCACTTCTGCAAGATTCTCTAAGAGTTATAATTCTTAGAATTCATAAAAAAGTAGATTGTTTTTCTCAATAAATAGTATTTCCTCTTTTGTCAGTTTGTCCACACTGCTGTTAACATTTGACACAGATAGTCTGAGATTCATTAAAATGAAAATTCCACTGCATTCCTGGAAAGACAAGAAGAGGCTTTTAAGCATTGTTGCCACACCATTTCTACATCATTGTTTGATAAAGTTTCAGTGGTTGCTTTTATTTCAGGACTCAAAAATTGAGAAGGTAAAATCCAGTTTTATTTAGAATATATATTAGAAGGGTGGAAACTAATCAAGGAGAGAACCAATCTAGAAATAGAAATTTCCTGACAGGTAGAACAATCAATGAAACAGTTTGCTTCGGAAGATGTAGGTATTCCATCTCTGGAGGTTGACAGCTACTTGTTTGAAATGGTATACTATCTTCTGCTTGAGCAGGGGGGTGGATAGAAGACCTCCAAGGTTTATTTTGTTATTCTGTTATACCTTTTTAAAGCAATTGAATTTAAACTAATCATGTGTCAACTCATAAAACATTTCTAGGCCTGTTTTAGTAGTTGCCATTAAAAAAAGGGGAGGAGGAAAGAAATCTGAAAGAGTAGTGCAGCAGTTTGAAAGCGAACGTACATTCCAACTCTTATCTTTAAAAGATTGTAACTAAAATACCAGAGCTTTTGCCCAGAAATATATTTAATTGGAGAACATGAATGATGACATCCAGCCTGTGAATGTGCTCAATTAGAGAATCTGGTTTATGAGACACCCAGGGGGAGAGGGGAAACAGGGCCACAGGTGACTGTAAATAACTTATGCCAGAATTGGCTTCATACAGTATGTCGCCTCTAATAAATCCTTTGAAGTTTTTTGAAGTTTGGCTCGAGAATTATGATTTAATTAGGGTGATTGTTGGAATCCTGACATGATTAACACAAGTCCTATTGAATCTTCTCATCATTCCTATCACCCATCTCCTCCCACTTATGACTTCGTTGCTTGTATCCTTAGGATTTATATTGATTGTTTCCTAGTATGATTTCAATGATTATTTGCACCCTATGACTATCATTAAGTATTGTACCTTATGATTCTTGAAAATCTTTTATTTTATGTACACTGAGACCATATGCACCAAAGACAAATTCCTTCTATGTCCAATCACACTTGGCCAATAAAGAATTGATGATGATGGTGGGGATGGGGATGGGGATGGTGATGGTGATGATGGATATGCTCTAGTAAGACTAAGCCTAGATTTCACTCCAAGGGCTAGAAACAGACAGAAATTATTCAGTAATTGTAACAGAACATTCCCAAACATGAGTATTTGATTTTGGCTATGCTCAGTAAGAGCTGTCTTACTCTCAATAGGGAACTGTAACAGTGAATTGGTGGGTTATACATATTGAATACTCTTTGCCTGCCACCAGAAATCTTCATTAAAGCATCCTGAGAAAGATCAACAGACCAAGGTTTCATTGTTTCCACATACATTTTCTGAAAGATCCTCAGTTAAGCATACCTGATTTATCTGCTAAAGATTCATTTAACCTCAGCAACATTACTCACATCCCCAACTGTGAAGTTTAATCCCATTTCATCAACTGGTTTAGGAATCATTTGATTTTACTCAAAATCTTTACTAAAAGAAAGTTTAAAATACTACTGTTTTTTGCCACATTTTTGCCTTGGTATATCTAAGCATCTAGAGTAGTTTTCTCCTGGTGTAAGATATTCCAAAAAAAGGCCTTATTATTTTAGATTAGGAATTATTGGCATCTGAAATTGTGATAGACTATTGCATTGAGTAGGACAGAAGGTTTTCTGTTCAGTGTTTAAGTGTCTATTCCTGAAAATGGTACTGACGACTTGGCCTTTAAGATACTGAATAATAGAATAAGAGAGTTTGAAGTGACCTTGGAGGTCTTCTAGTCCAATTCCCTGCTCAAGCAGGAGACCCTATACAATTCCAGACAAGTGACTGTCTTCTTAAAAGCCTCCAGTAATGGAGTATTCACAATCTCTGGAGGCAAGCTAGGTTAATTGTACTCACTGTCAGGAAATTTCAAGTTAGGTCTAGGTTGGTTCTCCCCTTGTTTAGTTTCTATCCATTGTTTATTGCCTTGCATTATGGTGCTTTGGAAAATAGATTGATTCCCTCTTCTTTGTGGCAGTCCCTTAAAAATATTGGAACATTGCTATCATGTCACCCCTAGTCATTATTTTCACTGGACCAGATATATCCAGTTCCTGCAACTGTTCTTTATATGTTTTAGCCTCCAACCCCTAATTATCCTGAAGAAAACATATGGAAATACTTTTCCAATAGCAAATAGTGTGTTACATCTAAAGAAATACTACGTCTAGGAACCGTTAACATTCATTTTTGTTGTTTATGGCTATGCAACATAATCAAAGCAGTCAGTCTTTACTATTTGAGGGTCTTTGTTCTTCATACACACAGAACATGTGAACTGAAAATTCTCTTTAACTTTGCACTACCTTCTTGAGGATGCTTGAGGGAAAGTAGAAACTGGTAGGATTGTCAGTAGAATTCTCCAGTTTTGATCTTTAATAAATGCCAATCCTTGCCCTTCTTGGGAGCCACTCCTGAGGAAATGACTTAGTGGCAAATTGACAATTTTATGTAAGCCAGCTAAATGCGGCATCTGTACTTCAGAATGAATCTGAACAAATGCATGGAGCAATACAATGGATTGTTGGGGATACAATGGATCTGGGGATCCATCCCAGAAACTCTGAAACCCAGGAATACAACTGAGCAGAATATTCTAGTAATTAATGCTGGAATTTTACTAGGCTAATTGAAACAAGGAGAACCAAAATATTTTATTGATGCTTAAAGAAATCGCAATTATTTGCCCTATTCTTCTTGGGACAATATATCAAAGCTTTATCTCATATATAATGCTAGTAGCAAAGCCAAATGTTAGCTGTCCATAGGTAAATTGTGAAGGCACAGAAATTGAGGCTGCCAGGCAGAACAGTGGGCAGAGTAATGCCGTTTTCCCTCTTGTGTTTCTTCGCTCGTGTATGTGTTTGCATTTTACATCACCTCTTTCATTTCAAGATTTTCATGCCCTGGCAACAAAGAACAAATTGTAGAAATAAGCTGCATGAGAGGTTTAAAGGGGGGGGGGGGGAATCGAAACAAAACAAATACGATATAAAATCTTTCTTTAATGTATCTTTTCTTCTTTTTCTTCTTTCATGAAGGGAAGAGAAAGGAGACGAAGGGAAATAGGAAAACCTTGCTGAATAGCCCAACTATAAAAATACAACCATAGTTACTAAAAGCCCAATCTATTTTCAAATGATTTGCTCTAATGGAATGTTGCTGTACATCTTTTGATGAGACAGGAGTCTATTTAAAAAGACTGGCACTTTCAAATGTGCTTTTAAACCCCATCTGTCAATTAAAAAAAACACCAAGGGTTCAGCGGCTGGGAAAAAAGATGACAGTAATGAAAAGCTGGGAGGGCAGAAAGGAAAAAAATTACAGAGAAATCTGGCAGTCAGGACAAGAAGAAAGGAAAAAAAAACCCCTGAATCTCAAAAACAAGGGGAAAGAAAATTAAATGACGGTGAAGACTTACAGCACAGCTATTTGTACACAGTAACGCCAAGAATGACAATACTGCAGTAAATACAAAATCCTGCTCCTGTCAGCTTAAGCATACACTACATTCATTTTCCAGAGGCAGAATTTAATTTAATCCTCATTTGCTGATGTTAAACTTAGGATCATACAAAGTAGCTAGATGGAGAAAATGTTCATGAGTTTATGAAGGGAACCTTCCTATTTCCACTAGATAATTACAAAGTAGTCCCTGCATATCTGGGATGGGGAAAATACTTCCACTTCACAGACAGTGATATTCCAGACACCAGTGACAACTCCCCCACCACCACACACACATATACACTCCCTCTGAACATTCAGCTGTGCAGCTTGGGGATATGCATTACTTTTGCTGGCAGTTCAAACTGCAGCTGTGGTTAGGAATGCCTTCACCCATACACCAACTGCATGAAGTATTTTTAGAAAAATAAGAGTATTTTTCTTGGAGTCAGATAATCTGCTTGCAATGATTCACATCTACATTAGCTTTCATTTAGGTTATTACAATCTGCTTCAGTTCTGGGCTGCCGTCATGTCATGTCATGTCATATCATGGGATTCCTGTGGCACACAACAAAAGACATCCTATTAAATTAGCAATAAATAAATGAAAAAAAAAAAAGAAATAATCCTTGAAAAGTGTTGTGAAACTAGTACAAAATAAGGTATCAAGAACAGCATTTCTCAACCTGAGCCACTTTAAGATTTCAGCTCCCAGAATCTATCAACCAGAAACTGAATCCACACTTCTTAAAGTTAAGATTGAGAAATATTGACTTAGACTACATTGAACTAGACTTGATGTCAATGGCTTCTAGTCTGTTACATACATGGGCACCATTCAAGGGACTAATTTTGATGCAGAAAGTCTAAATCTGAGGTGTCAAACTCGCGGCCTGCAGACTGGTTGCATCATGCGCTGGCCACACCCATCCCTGGTTTAGCTAAGGGGAAAAATGTCATGATATGTCACATGATGATATGATGCTGTGAGTTTGACACCCCAGGTCTAAATAGTTTGAGGAAAATTTTGCTTAGCTTGCTAAAACAAGATCTAATGGGAAAAAGTAGAAAATTGAAACCAGCAGCCTCTAACTTGCAACCAAGTCAAGCAATCTTTACAGGTATTTATTTCCAAAAGGACAAGGTAGATTAGGTTGAAGTGGAACCTTATGACCCAATCTAACCATATGTTTGTTAGTGATGCCTGCTGCAAACTTTTCAATTATCCTTCTTCACAGGTTAACTCTTTTCTTCGGAGGATTGGTAGCAGTAGGGCCACAGTCGAAAGGGCCAGGTTTGCCTCTGGTGAAATTTGCTGTCATATTCTGTTGCCTGATTTTATACTTTGTGACAGAAAATCATAGCTGATTGGTGGCAAAGCTCATCCTACCCAAGGCACTGGAAGATCAACAACTTAGATGCAAGGTTACTCTTTGTTCCTGGCAAGGTTTACTTTAGTCTAGCCTGAAGGAGATAGTTCTAAATAGCTCATAGAGATAGGCCTTTGTTATGTTTGCAAAAAACTTTCATTATGCTTTTTTGTTACTACAATGCATTTCAATCAAATACTTATTATCAGAAAATTCTGTCAATATCCATCAAATCTACTATATGGAAAATAACTGTTGTCAGCTAACTTACAGTAAAACTATAAAGTAATTATATAGGAGAGCAATTACATACTCATCTGATTATATTTTTAAATAATGGCCCTCAGTCAACTAAATTATTGATGCTATCTTCCCATTTACTCCTTGCCCTCTAAACCATTATATCTGGAAAAAAATATTCTGTTTGAAGAACTTATCTGAAATCCACTATCTCTTTCAGGTACTCTGTGTGTATCTTGGAAGAAGGAGGAGGAGGAGGAGGAGGAGGAGGAGGATAGCAGGACAGACAAAATTTTTTCTGTTATAGCAACCCAATTACTTACTTCCTAAATACTGATTCTGTTTTATATGGTTTATTATTCTTTTTAACTGATTGCTTGACAAACATCACAACAAACGTAAAGTATGCCTGGGGGGAAAAGACTGCAAACAGTTTAAATAAAGTTTAATTATTAATTATTAATTATTTTTCAGCAAGATTGCTCTAAAATTTTGATGGGCTGTTAGCAGCATTAAGTGAAAATTTGTCTCTACTGCCTTTTGTGGTAGATTCTCATAGAGCACCTTATTTACATTTGACAACATGCTGCTATCTCTACATGGGGCAATTTAGAAGGAAGTTAAAATCCATCCCTTTCAAGAGTCAAACTTGAGTCAATTTGTATGAAAAGAAAAACAAATTTCAGTTGCAGTTTC
Source organism: Bungarus multicinctus (assembly GCA_023653725.1). Lineage (NCBI taxonomy): Eukaryota > Metazoa > Chordata > Lepidosauria > Squamata > Elapidae > Bungarus > Bungarus multicinctus. The sequence goes on from CM042834.1 coordinate 54,831,484, forward strand.
TTCAGCTTTTAAAACCCATAACGTATTCCAATGCAGCAGGAAGAAGAGGAGGAGGGAGGGGGAGGGGAGAAGGAGGAGGAGGAGGTGGTCTAGACTCTAGGCCAACTTGCCATAGCTATCTTGCAATGGTCATCTCACCACAGCCAACTCACTGCAAGACAACTTGGCATAGCTAACTCACCATGGGACAATTCCATGTGGGATAACTCAATGCAGTAAAAAATTTTTTGACATTATAGATATCAGAAGAAACAATGTCAAATGTTTCTTTGACATCATTTTCGTTTTTGTCACAAAAATGGAAATAATGTTGAAAAAACTGTGATGGATAACATTCATCACATTGACTTATCCTGCATGGAATTTTCCTATGGTGAGTTGTCCCACAGTGAGTTGGCTATGGGGAGATAGCATGGCAAGATGGCTGTGGCAAGTTGGACATGGTAAGTTGGCCTAGAGGACTTCCTTCTCCTCCTTCTACTCTCCTCCTTCTCCCTCTCCTCCTCCTCTTGGATTGAGATGGCTGTGGGGAATTGTCCCATTCTAGGAGGAGGAGGAAGAGGAAGAAGAAGAGGAAGAAGACGAAGACGAAGAAGAAGACGAAGCAGAGGATAGCAGGACAGACAAAGTTTTTTCTGTTATAACAACCCAATTACTTACTTCCTAAATACTGATTCTGTTTTATATGGTTTATTATTCTTTATATGACAGCAACCACAAAGATAGATGACATGTCCCCAGCCTGGTTGTTCAGATCTTCCGACAATGTCCCTAATGTTACATGAATATCCAGGGTAGAGAATTAGGATGGTGACCTTGAGAAAAATAGGCAAGAATATATAAACAAAGAGAAATGAAATAATTCATAATTTATGGAAAACAAGATAGTATTCAGAAGAGACTTAGGCAAACTTCTAATTTATTGGCAAATACTTGTAAAGAAGGAACATCTTTTAAGGAATGTTGGGTGTTCTTCTGTCTTATTTGAATCAGTTACTACCTGTCAATTTGCATTCTTTAACATATTAGTTTGAAGTTGGAACCTCCTTCTGAGTCTAGAAACCAATAAATCTTCATACAAATCCATGGCACAAAGTGTGTGTGTGTGTATTAGGGATTTATAAGCCCAATAACTAAAGATAATAGCTCTTAACTTTTAATAAAATATGGTTTTAAACTATTTAAAGAGATGAATAAGTGAAAAACAAATCTCAGTGATGAAGGGCAATGTAAATTGCATTTGTCATTCCTGGAAGACTTTATATCAGAAGGAGGTTTAAATAAATAGGAGAACTGATATTTGGCTTTTTACTTTTGTATGTCTTGTCCACTTAATTTTTTTTAAAGTATTTGAGTGGGGAATGTGATAAGCTATTCAGAGCATAATAAAAACAAAATTATGTCTATTGCAGATTATGTATAACTAAAGAATGTACAAGCATCAGCTCAAAGTTTTTTAGTGCCAGCTCATACTTTATTATTATTATTATTATTATTATTATTATTATTATTATTATTATTATTATTATTATTATTATTATTATTATTATTGGTAGTTAATCTCAACACATTTGTCTTTACTTATTGTATCTGCTATCTACTCTGTTCTTATCATGATACTATGACTTAGTGTGTTTGCTGTGCTGGGTTTCATTTTAATCATATTTCTGTATCATCAGAAATTGTTTAATGTCTCTCAACATAGCATGTGATACACACAAAGGGGAAGGGTAGTGATGTGTCTACAAGGAGAAGGGATGTGAAAACACAAGGAGAAGGGATGTGAAAGCACTCAGCAAGGACTGAGTGGCCCTAATCAAGGAAACCTCTTTACCTACACTTATTTCAGCTGCTCTGGATTTCTTTTATTTCTACACTTTGTCCTCAAATCTACATCTTCTAAGGCCTGGTCTTTATTGTATACCATTTGCTGTTTTCCTTGCCAGAGTGTATTTCCTCCCTCCCACCCCTTCTTCTTCTTTGTCTGGTTCCAATATCTGCTTCCCAAATTACTGTAGCAGATTCATTGCCTTTTTAATTAATTAAGTCTTCATTTCTCCTGATTAAAAAACAAAACAAAAAGCAAGGTAAGACCATCTTAGATTATTCTAAACATTTCCCTTTTATTTTAATTCATTACAGTTGAAGTTTAGTATGCTAATTGTATATAAAAGGGAAGACTCTGATTGAACTCCAAATAAACATAAGCCTATAAATTTCCACCTTCCAATAAGTCTCAACTCTGACCTATGGGAAGCAGAAGATGCTACTTTCCAATCTGGATTGGTTAATATCAGTTCTGAGTCCCTTGCAGCAATGAGGTTCCATGTGTTGGATCTACTGGCTGCCACTTCCGAATCCCTTGGCTTGCTTCAGTGATTCAAAAGGCAAATAGGCCTGTTGGTTGACATGATCAGATATAGGGCGTCAAATAAAAGAAAGGAGTATCCCAATATACTATTCCTTTTACTCTCAAAGGTTTGTTGTGTTTCTGTAAGTCTGCCTTTTTTCAAGACAACAACAAACTAGAAAAGACAAAGAAGCTTCCATTTCAGAGAAGTGAAGGAAGGATGTAAATAACTTGGGAGACATAATTTGTAGCTGGAAACATGCCAATCTTTTAAGAACCAGCCTATAGCGTCTTTGAGTATTTCCTTGTGCTTCTTTTCTAGAATTGGGCTGCTGCAGCTCTCAGGCTTATATTCCAACAGTTATAATTAAGCCCAGGGTGTCATCCTTTGTTGGAAATGGAGGAAATAGAGGAAATACATGTTATTCTTAATCATTTTTTTTTAATTCTCAATGGATGGGGAGCCCCCATCATGTTATCCTGACAGCAATTCTTATAAGTTGTGGTAGCTTATAGCCTATGGAACCAACCAAGAATCAGGACAGCACAGCCATTGGCATGCAGAGTCCCCTACTCTAGGCTTAAATCTAACCCTTTATTTTTTATTTTATTTGATGGTCTGACCTACAGAGAAGTAACTATATAACTGTTAATAAGAATGGCTGTTCATTGTATGTCGTATTTTCCCTCCATGTTTTTCAGTAATGTGAAACAAGATGGGGAAAAAACAATCTGTTACTGGGAGCATCAGGCTTTGAACAACTATGCATATCTATACAAAAAAAAATATGATTTGAAAAAAGGTTCAAAAGCTGGGAATAGCATCACACATAGATGCAATGAAAGGAAGTGTCACAGGTGCACCAGTTCTAGATCTCAGTCAGAAGTAATGAGAGGTTTCACCATTTACCCCCAAAGGGTTTTGTGGGGTTTTTTTGCTCTGCTCTGATGTAAGTCCTTTGTTGCTCATATTCCACAATCTTCAGGGCACGTGTTTCCTAATTCTGAAGGTTTAACCTCCCTGCCTCGACAAACAGTTTCCCTCCTTCCCGCTCTGTTTTTCCTCACATTGCAGACATACAAGAGCTGCCATCACACGCTGGGTTGTTTATAAAAAGCAGAACATGATTCCTCAAGTCTTAATTATAGTCATTTGCCCAGGTTTTGGCATGTCATGATCTCAGTCAGCACTGAAAATCCTCTTCTGGTGTCTGAGTGTTATAAATATTTGTATTACAGGAGGCTCTCAGGGAGCTGCCTTTGTATTGTGTAGCACTGGGTGAGGATGTACTTGGGTAATGCAACTATTTAATGAACAAAAAGGAGGGCAAGCAATAAAGGGAAACCAGAATGCTATTGCTATGTCTGTACCACTGTTAAGGACAGGGCGGCCGTATCTGTTTGGGGATGTTTTCAGTTTGAAGAATGGGGTAGTACAGGCTTCACCTAAATGGGAAAAACTAAATTATGAACCCTTTCATTCCTCTTGGTTTTATATATAACTATTCTTGCTTATTTCCTTCAAGGTCACCATCCTAATTCTCTACACTAGATATTGATGCAGCATCAGAGATATTGTTGGAAGATCTGAAGTACCAGGTTAGGAACATGTCGTCTTTTAAATGTTATGTTTATTTCGAAACAATTAGGTATCTGCAATAGGAAACAAGAAAGGAAAAAAAGGAAAAAGGATTGATTTAAAGAATAAAGAACTAAAATATTTTTCCCCAAATGCAAGTCTTTTTAAAGTTGATGTTTTTAATCATTCACTTTCAAATTTCTCTCCCTTTTCATTTGAGAAAAACAGAAGAACAAACAGAAGAGGCTTGGGATTGTTCTTCCAGAGTGAGCATCTGGCCAGGTATGTAAGATCAGTATCCATGATGAAGGTGTTTTTTTTACATAGCACTATGTACAGGTAATTCTCATTTAGCAACCACAATTGGGACTAGCAACTTAGTCATGAGCAAACCTTAGTGAAAACGCCATTTGTTTATGACCTTACCTCAGCTTTCTTTTGCCTTGCAGACCTGCAAAGGTTGGCAATGCAAGGGTTGTTTTCAACGTTAGTTTTTAATCACCATCATAACTGCAAACATTCACTAAACAAGGCCATCACTAAACAAGGACCATCTGTGTATATTGTGAAAATCTAAGTCCGATTTGGTCTTTTTTTTATTATTATTATCAATATTCTTGTTTCTTCATTTCCCCCACCCCTTCCCGATTTTAGTAATGTGTAAATAACAAGCCTGATTAGGCAACCTTTACATTTAGACTCATTAGCTGAGAATCTATTTGTGAACTGGCCTTAATTGAATGGTAAATTATTCAGCGACAATGATGAAATCATGACAGTGTGTTGTCCATGTATTAATAGCGCATGGGGATGCATAGTGATAGTCACTGGGTCTTTGTACCCTAGTGGACTAAAGGGCAAAAAAGAAATCATGCAAGCTGTGTGTTTTAAAGCGATGTATAAAAATCCTTAATAATATTACAATGTTTCATTTTCCATAAATACTTTTTTATACACAAACATAAACTATAAATATATATCTCCATATGAATTTTGAATATTTTTCATATGTATTCTTTTTGAGATGAAACTTGGAGAAGCACTGAAGTTCAAGAATAACTGCATTCAATTGGGGTTGGGCAGTTATAAATTAAAATTGCACTTCATATTTTTTATCCTGGAAATGTAAATTATATCAATTTCCTTAAGAACTATAGACTGAACATATTTCTAAAATCCCCATTATGGGCTAGCAGCCTTCAGTAGGAGATATTCAAAGAATCTCAGGGTACTCTTGATGTCAAATACACTGATTGATTTGTGATTCACAAGAGGAGTTCTCCACTCCTCTACTCATTGCAGAATACCTTATGCCACCAGACTTGAAATTCTAGACCTGGAAAACCTAAAACTATGCTGCCTTCAGTCCGATCTAAGTATAGTATATAAAATCATACATTGCAATGTCCTACCTGTCGATGAATACTTCAGCTTCAACCATAACAACACAAGAGCAAACAATAGATACAAACTCAAGGTTAATCGCATCAAACTTGATTGCAGGAAATACGACTTCAGCAACAGAATGGTCAATGTCTGGAATACTCTTCCTGACTCTGTAGTTTCTTCCCCAAACCCCAAAAACTTTAACCTTAGACTGTCTACCATTGAGCTCACCCCTTTCCTAAGAGGTCTGTAAGGGGCATGCATAAGCGCACCAACATGCCTACCATCCCTGTCCTATTGTTTCTTTTATTTTTTTTTTAATTTTCCTTATATGTATCCATGTATTCATAACTATGTTTTTATTTATACCTATTATCTTGTAAGCAATTGACAAATTGACAAATAAATAAAAATAAAAAAAATGATTCGGGATCTATGTCATTCGCAGAAACCCTCACCATGAATTGGAATAACAAACAAATAATGGAATGGGATGGATGGTTGAATGTCAATGTATTTTAATTTTGCAAAATTCTTTTGTCTTCATTTATATAAATGGCTATGGCTTGCTTATGACTCAAAAAAGACCTTACAGCAACCTTTGTGTTATAAATCATATTAATATCAAGTATCAGAAATAAAACCAAAACTCCAGATGGTTCTCAGTATTGTTATTGAGTCATTGCATTATAAACAGCATCTCTCATATCTAAGGCTTTTCTTGGTAGCAGTTACAATGTGATAAGAATGTCTGAGTGAAAGCCATGGGACCTAATAGCTGGAAGCCACTCAGACCTTGATGGGCATCAAAAGGTTTTTGTCATAAATCTCTAGAGCAGGGATGTCAAACTGGAGGCCCATGGGTCAGATGTGTCACTTGCAGGCCACACCCACCCCAGTTCTGTGAAGGGGAAAAATGTTGTGATATGTACAGCAATGTGACACTGCAAATTTGATACCCATGCTCTAGAGCAAAAGGTATTATGCAGTCCAAGGTATTCCCAACAAATTTCTCCAGCACCATAATGCAATCTGGATTTTTTATTCAGTCTTTCTGATGGTTCACCTTTCACAGCCATATTTGTTTAGATATTTTTATAAATAACTCAAGGCAGTGAACATATCTAATATTCCACATATTTTTCTCACAGCAACAACCCTGTGAGGTGGATTGGGCTGAGAGAGAGTGTCTGTCAAAGTCACCCAGCCAGCTTTCCTGACTAAGACAGGATTAGAACTCACAGTCTCCTTGTTTCATATTATTCACACTTCTGACATAAATTCAAGGTACCTTTATACATTCTGGACAATTTCTCTGTTGACAAATACCCATTAGCTAAGCCAGACAGAGGTTCGGTCTTCCACATACTTATTACAATTGATGATTTTTTTTTTTTGCCGTTGACTATTTAAATTGACAAGATCCATAGAAAGACGAAAAAAATGGTGCAACCCAGCCTTCCCTGGGTTTAGGCATAATTTCACTGCTTTATACTGCAGAAGGCACATCAATGGTAGATAACAGTTTTACACCATCTGAAATTGACCAGCATTTGATCACAGCTCTTCTTTTTGCAACGATGCAAATGGCCCCAGTTCTGCAGACTCCTTTGCAAACAGGACTTTGCAAAATGTATAAATGGACTGCAGATAGTCTTCACTAAGATGAATTTCCTACCCTTTTATCCCGTTTCAAACAACTAAATACAAAAACGCTACTTGCTCAAATTAAGCTATTGGGTCAAGAGACCAGAAATTGCAGTTCACACTATAGCTCTATTGCCTGCTGTCTGTGTATACAACTGAGAATGTGTTTAATCTATCTGTGCCCCAGAGTCCCTTTTGTAAAATCAAGGTAATATACTTTCCTACTGTTTTGTGTAGATATACATGTCCTAATGTTTGTGAGTCTCTCAGATATTCCAGTAATGAGGATTTTAGAAGTGCCTTGGATGGAACAAATGCATTAATGGAACTACAGCACAAATCCCTGGTCATCATTACAGTACCTGAATAACTGTTTATGTTTTTCCTATCCTTCCCCCCCAAACATCTCTCATCCGTTGACAAATGTGCCTCTGCAATTCAAACCAGGCTTTTTAAAATGTGCATTCTACTGATGTTTATATAGTACATTTCTTTCACTTACTATTAAAGCATTGTACCTGTCAGCCAATGAATTCTTTCATGCAAAAAATAAAAGAAGCAGCAGTCTTTATTTGTTTGGCATTAAAACTCATACTGCAACCCACCCATTGTGCATCAAAGAGATGGAAATTACTTTCATGGCCATGAATTCATCAGAAAATACAAAAAGTTAACAATGGTCTCTTTGGAAAGATCCAGATCTACTCTGGGCTGTGAAAGTAGAATCTACTTTTTGTTCAGCAGCTACAGATTTAGATTTTCTGGGACTAATAATGAACACAGGCATTTTTTCCTAACTAACAGAGACGAATGGAGCAAGAGACAATATTTTGGGTTTTTTTTCTCTCTCTCTCTCCTTTACATCACTAGCCCCAAAGCACTTAATATTTTATCCACAGCTATTAATTATTTTATTTACAGTAGTAGCAATAGCAATAGCATTTAGACTTATAGACCACTTCACAGTACTTTTACAGCCGTCTCCAAGCGGATTATAGAATCAGCCTATTGCCCCCAACAATCTGGGTCCTTATTTTACCCACCTTGGAAGGATGGAAGGCTCAGTCAACCTTGAGCCTGGTGAGATTCAATCTGCCGAACTGCTAGCAGACGGCAGTCAGCAGAAGTAGTCCGCAGTACTGCATTCTAACCATATCTTAGCCATACGAATCATACTGAATACAACTCAAATGAAAAGGGAGAGAAATTTGGAAGTGAATGATTAAAAATAGCAACTTTAAAGACACTTGGATTTGAGAAAAAAACATTTTAGTTCTTTATTCTTTAAATCATCCTTTTTCCTTTTTTTTTTTTTTGGTTTCTTATTGCAGATACCTAAATGTTTAGAAACATAACATTTAAAATAAAATTTAACTGCCCAGACTTCCTGGAAGTTGGGCAGCATATATAAGTAGTCCTTGACTTACAACAGTTCATTTAGTGACCGTTCCAAGCAATGGTGGAATTCAAATATTTTTACTACCGATTCTGTGAGTGTGGCTTGGTGGGCGTGTCAGAGGAAGGATACTGTAAAATCTCCAGTCAGAGGTGGCATTTGCTGGGTCTCTGAACTACTCAAAATTTTCGCTACCAGGTCTCCAGAACTGGTCAGAATCTGCTGAATACCACCTCTGGTTCCAAGTTACAACAGTACTGAAAAAAGTGATATATGACCATGTTTCACAGTTACAACTTTTGTAGCATCCCCACGATCCTGTGATCAAATTTCAGATGCTTAGCAATTGGTTCATACTTATGACCATTGCTATCCTAAAGTCATATGGTCACTTTTGCAACCTTTTGACGAGCAAAGTCAATGGGGAAGCCCAATTCACTTAACAACCAGGTTTCTAACTGATCAACTGCAGTGAAACAACTGTGGCAAGAAAGGTCATAAAGTGGGGTAAAACACATTTAACAAATGTCTCACTTAACAACAGAAATTCTGGGCTCAATTGTGGTGGTAAGTCTAGAAGTACCTATACATTTAATATTTAATTTAATATTTTTAACATGTAATTTAATTAATATTTAATTTAATATTTTTAACATGTAATTACTAAAAATATACATGCTGCCTGTATGTAACAACCATTCAGAACATGAAGAGTATTCATATAATATATATTAGCAAATAAACTGGGTCAGTGTAATGCAGTCCATGAAATATGGCTGCATATTATTGCAGTCCTACACATTAGACGTCTGAAGATTTACTGAAACTATATAGAACTATGCTTTTGTAGAAGGCCCAATGATTTCTTAAGTACTGCTGAAAAGCCAGTGGCAAACTAGGAAGCTGTAGATTGGCACAGCCTGGTCTTCTGAGGATCCTTATAGGATGCACTACTATTTCTATCATCCCATTGGCTGATGTGAGACAATGATGTTTAGCATTGTAGATGGAAGAAAAGATGAGGCATGTTAGCTAGGAAAGCATAGAAAATAATGTTGAGCTTTAAAAGAGTCAACTGGCATGTTATCCACACCAACGCTGACAACGGTACCGATAAATTCAAAAAAAGAAGTTTGAATACTTTGCTGCTGCTCACACCTATCCATTCTATCACTACTACTCCCTGATCAGGCCTTAGAAACACAACAGCTTTTGTGGACTCAGTCTGGGAATCTCTAAGGCAACAAACACTGATTTCAGAGCAATGCCTATCCTGAACCCCTCTTCTAAGGAGCCCTCAGAATGAAGCATCAAGGTGTATAGCTGTTTCCAGCAGTTATGTTATAGTGCAGTGGTGGCTAACCTTTTTTGGGCTCCCTTACCGAAAAATTGCACTTGCGCGTGTGCTCACATGCCAGCACCCAGAAGGCAATGTACACAACCCCCCACCACCACGTGCACTGCACATCTCTATGCATGCACGTGCAATCCTCCACATGCCATGTGTCTCTGTGCATGCGCACATGATCCCCCCAATCCAGGGGTGGGATTCAAATTTTTAACAACCAGTTCTGTGGGTGTGGCTTAGGTGGTGGGCGTGGCTTGGTGGTCATGTGACTGGGTGGACATGGCTTGGTGGTCATGTTATTGGCTGGGTGTGGCCAACTCAATATCACTGACATCGAGGCACACATCTCCTCCCCTGACCTCTCATGACTGTAGGGATGCTGCAACAGTCGTAAGCATGAAAAATGGTCATAAGTCACTTTTTTCAGTGCCATTGTAACTTTGAATGGTCACTCCACACAAGCAAACTACCAGCAAAGGAGGAAAAAAAAATCCAAAGATGTTCCTGAGACAGGAAGTCTAGTCCTGCCAAGAATGTAATAAGGGTTAACGGAGAGGCAGTTTCTGTAAGCAACACCAGAATGTTTCCTTCCTACCTTCCTTATAGGATTAGGCCAGTAATTTCTTCTAACAACCGGTTCTCCAAACTGCTTAGAATGTTAACAACCGGTTCTAGCGAATAGGTGCGAACTGGTAGAATCCCACCCCTGCCCCGATCACCTGTCATGCGCACACGATCTCCCCATGAGCCTCTCTCCCGTGCACCCCCGGCCCTTGCACATGTGCACCAGATACCCGACAATCAGCTGTCAGGTGGGTGGCACACACATGCGCAGTGGTGCTCTTCCAGGTGACCTCTCGCACGCCAGCAGAAGTGCCTCTATGTACCACTTCCGGCACGTGTGCCATAGGTTAGCCATCATGGTTATAGTATTAGCAATAGAACTGTTGTGGTTAACCATAGGATCAACCTTTGATAAAACTTCTCATTTGTTAACAGAAGCAGGGAAATCTTTTTTTATAAAATAAGCAGAGGGAGCAGAAAGAAAAGTTTGTCCCATATGTATGAGCTAGGCTCTAGCATTAGATCAGGGTAGAGGTGGTATTCAGCAGGTTCTGACCAGTTCTGGAAAACCGGTAGTGGAAATTTTAAATAGTTTGGAGAACCAGCAAATCCCACCTCTGACTGGAGATTTTACAGTATCCTTCCCCTGCCATGCCCACCAAGCCACGCCCACAGAACCGGTAGTAAAAAGAATTGAATCCCACCATTGCATCAGGGGTGTTAAACTCAAGACCAGCGGACTGGATCTGGCCTGCAACGTGGTCAGATCCAGCCCACGTGACCATCCTGTTCTACTCAATACAAAGAAGAAAGATCAGTCCTGTCTACCCAGTATGAAGATCTGGCCAGTGTAGCTTTGGCCTGGTCTACCCAATGTGAATAGGAAAGATCAAGCCAGAATGGCATCGACCTGGTCTACCCAATGTGAAGAAATCAGGGCAGTGTGGCATCGGCCCGGTCTACCCAATGTGAAGAAACCTGCCAGCAGTTTGGGGAGTGGCATCAAGCTGGCCATGCCCACCCAGTTGGCCACACCCACCTGGCTCCTAAAGATCAACCACAGCCCTGATGAGGCCCTCAATGAAATTGAGTTTGACACCCCTGCATTAGATGGACTCAGCTACTTTTCCAATGAACGTTAAGAATAAGTCCACATTGCATTCTAAGCCATTTCTTGAGATAGCTACAGAAATTTGAGTCCAGGGTACAATGGGCTCAAAGCCAGTCTGTTGCTTAGTCCCGAGACTGACCAATGCAAGACCTGACTGGTCATACCATTCCTTCTTACCCTTCTCTGGATGGGTGTGGATGGGTCTACCACTACCTGCAATTTTTAAATGGATTGTTTCCTCTTCACTAGTCCCCATGCCTTTCCTTCATTTTTTTTAGATGTTTGCACAGATGAATCTCCATTTTCCATATTACTACCTTTGACACTAAAGTAGACCATTTATGGTACAACAATCAAAGCCATAGAAAAATGGCTTCCAATCCCTCTGATTGGACAGCCATCTGTTTTTCAGCAAGGAAGAACTGTTAGTTCAGCTTCATAGAAATAAGTTATTCCTACACTACAACGTAAATATGCTATAAAAAAGAAAAGAGAAGTGAAGCTTTGCTGTAATATGGAAAGGGAGGTGTGAAGCAAGGAGATGTTTTACTCAGCCTAGGCAGAATCTAAAGGATACCAACTGGGCAATGTAAGGACTGAAAGATGCTTTTAGAGTTCTGAATAGTTCATTAATTTCACAGACCTTCTCTAAGTGATGATCTTTCTTCTTCTTCTTCTTCTTCTTCTTCTTCTTCTTCTTCTTCTTCTTCTTCTTCTTCTTCTTCTTCCTTCTCCTCTTCCTCTTCCTCTTCCTCTTCCTCCTCCTCCTACTAGAATGGGACAATTCCCCACAGCCATCTCAATCCAAGAGGAGGAGGAGAAGGAGAAGAAGGAGAGGAGAAGGAGGAGGAGGAGGCCCTCTAGGCCAACTTACCATGTCCAAATTGCCACAGCCATCTTGCCATGCCATCTCCCCATAGCCAACTCACTGTGGGACAACTTACCATAGGAAAATTCCATGCAGGATAACTCAATGTGATAATGAATGTGACTCAATGTGATGATGAATGTTATCCATCACTGTTTCTTCAATATTATTTCCATTTTTGTAAAAATGAACAAAAACTGAAAATAATGTCAAAGAAACATTTGACATTGTTTCTTCTGATATCTATAACGTCAATTTTTTTTTTACTGCGTTGAGTTATCCCACATGGAATTGTTCCATGGTGAGTTAACTATGCCAAGTTGTCTTGCAGTGAGTTGGCTGTGTGAGATGACCATTGCAAGATAGCTATGGCAAGTTGGCCTAGAGTCTAGACCACCTCCTCCTCCTCCTTCTCCCCTCCCCCTCCCTCCTCCTCTTCTTCCTGCTGCATTGGAATACGTTATGGGTTTTAAAAGCTGAAGAAACTGCAACTGAAATTTGTTTTTCTTTTCATACAAATTGACTCAAGTTTGACTCTTGAAAGGGATGGATTTTAACTTCCTTCTAAATTGCCCCATGTAGAGATAGCAGCATGTTGTCAAATGTAAATAAGGTGCTCTATGAGAATCTACCACAAAAGGCAGTAGAGACAAATTTTCACTTAATGCTGCTAACAGCCCATCAAGATTTTAGAGCAATCTTGCTGAAAAATAATTAATAATTAAACTTTATTTAAACTGTTTGCAGTCTTTTCCCCCCAGGCATACTTTACGTTTGTTGTGATGTTTGTCAAGCAAATTGAACAATATAAATAATTCACATATTCATCAAGAGCAGATATAGAAATATAACCTCGAGTAATCATTTCAGGATCTATTTAAAAGAAAAGTTAATATTTTCTGCTCTTTTGTTTGCTTATATAGCAAAACTCAGGATAATAATGGCAAATGACAGGTGAATAATCATTTCATAGCAGCTATATTTTTTCTTAAAATGTCCAATTCCTTGACAGGAATTTTTTTTTAATTTATCTAATTTTTTTAATTTATCTAATTTATATAGCCATTTTCCTTTGAAACTGCACACCAAGAGATGCCTAAATATTCTCTGAGCATCTTGTTGGTGGGCAATTTCCCCATGTATGATATATCCCCTTAGGACTGCTTTTTGCTTTTGTAAAAATCTAATTTTGAACAATTAGAGGAATAGCTCCTTGTCCCAGTATCTGAAATCATGCTGTATTTTTGAAAAGAACATGTATTGCATTGTGGTGCAATTAGCATCATTTTTGTATTCCTGAAAAATAGAACAATTGTTTCAGTTGTAAGAATTTTTAAACACATATATATTGCAAGCTTTCTATTTATACTACATACTGTATATCTTCATGCAATGTAACACTTAGGTGCTCATCAAACACTCACATAATGTAGTGATATTTGATGAAATTACGCATTCCATTCCCCCTCCATTCTCTTATAATTTATAAATGGGCAAAGATAATAAGAGAAAATATTTTTATCATGGTTGAATATACATGGACATCTTTTTTTTTTCCCCGTGTGAAAATCAATAGTAAACTAATGAAAGAAATGTACTCAGATTATTACTGTCTGGGAGGACATGGTGGTGCCAACTCCATCAAGGTTAAGTTCGATTTGTTGGGAAAACATTGGTACATACTTGATGTTACTATCTATTCAATAATCAAGTAGGCATATATAGGAGACATTGTTTTCTTCCAGTGTGGTTATCCTGTGCATTTTACTAACTTAAGAAACTTGTTAAGTAATTTATTCTGAAGGACTGTTCCAAGGTCACCTAAGGAGCTATTTAAGCTTGGAGAGTTCAATCTCAGTATACACTCAAAGTGGTTCCCTCCAGATGTAATGGGCTCCAGTTCCCAGAATTCTTTCCAGCAATGACCATGCTGCTGGGTATCTTAGAAGTTAAAGTCTCAGGTCATATAGGAGGAAAGCGTGCTCTAACCATAAATCTTATTTTTAATTATTGAATATTTATATTCTGCCTTACTAAAGGAGTAAAAGGTAGTTGGTATGAGGATCTCCTTCTATTTCATTTCCTAGTGAAGTAGATTGGGCTGATTCAACTGTGGGTGTGCTCCCATAATGACCAGTACTTTTCAGTCAAGGTTTCCTCACCTCTTCTCTGATGATCATACCATGCTAGGCTTTACTTTTTAAAGGTACACACCCCTTTCTGTCAGTGTACATTGCCTCTTTCATTGCTTAGTTTGTATAAGAGATTAGAATGCTCCCATTCTAACACTCTTCTGGAAGGCGCTAAAGACCTGGTTCTGCCAGTGGGCCTGGGGAATGCAGAGTGGGATGGAGCCCATTAAATGGCTCATGTGATGAGTGGTCACCAGAGTGAGGGGCTGGGGGGTTTATTTTATTATTTTATTTTGATAATTTATTATATGATTCTCTCTTTTATTAGTTTTATTGTTTTTATATGAGGTTTTAATATTCTTATTTGCCACTTTGAGTCTCCATATAGAATAGGTGGCAATATAAATTTCCTAAATTAAAAAAAAATCTGATTCTGAAGTTGGCCTGACTCTGCATTAATAATGAAATGAAACCATCTTCAGGGGCACCTTCTCCCCTTTACATTTAGAGTAATGTATACATCATCCTGACCTAGCCTCTTTTGTCCCTCTCCATATATTGCATTAAGAATTATTTTGCTCTGCCTCTCTGCCAAATTAATATTTTCATTTCCATCTGTCAAAATGTGGGGCTCTCCGAAATGCAAGATATTGTCTTGTTATTGTTGCTGTCATAATCATTATATCTCCTTTAATTCTTACCCTTTAGAGGCTGCTAATGGTGCTGAATACTGAAAAGCTGATAATAACTGATCGCCCTCTCAAAAGAACAGCCACTGTTCATGGGAAATCATTTTAAGTATTAGCTACTTTAATGTGTGCTTTAAAGTTCCCAAAGGAAGCAACCATGTTTGAATTTGATGGCATCTAGGTACCTTATAAAGAAACATAAACGGGGAGGAGGGTGATATTAAAAATGACTTTATACTATAAGCAGAAGAGAAACAAAATTATAAGCATACCATTTATGTCTTTGAGTTTTTTCTTATTACAATACTTTAAATATCTCTGGAATTTTTTTAAAAAAATACTTATCTCTTGATGACAGTAGTAATGGAAGTAAAATACCACTGTTTGCTTTTAGAATGTTTTTTTTTTTTATTTCCAGGTGAGCTTATAGCCCTGGAATGCATTTCTTTAATTGCTTGCACACAATAGACAGAATATCGCCCAACTAAATCTAATGGATATATCTTGGGAGAATTTAGAGAGGGGCTATCCTGACTCTCTTTCTCCACCTTTTATTCATCTCTGGCCTGTGCTGCCTCTTCTTGCAACCCCCCACCATGTGTTTCCTCCCTCTTGGGAAACTTCCACTTCACAGTAGTTCATCCCATCCCATCCTATTTCCAGGCACCATCCCTCATAGTCCTGGTTAAAATCAATTCTAGTAAGGAGGCTCACTATTGGTAGTAAATCTCAAGCTATTTTTTCTATATATTACTAAATTTGGATATCATTAATGTAAGGTACAACCTGAATCTTGCTATTTGATGTGTGTGTCTGTGTGTGTGCAAAAAAGGTAAAAGGAGTCCCTGTATATTTTATTCCACTACTTGTTGCTGACTGTAGGGGTGGTGCTCATGCTGACTGTAGGGGTGGTGCTCATGTCTGTTTCAAGGCCCTTGAGCCAGTGCTATCCAAAGACATTTCTGTGGTCATGTGGCCAGCATGACATCATGGAATACTGTATCATTGTAGTGGTACCTATTTATCTACTCACATTTGCATGCTTTCAAACTGCTAGGTTGGCAGGAGCTGAGAAGAAGACAAGAACTCACCCTGTCACATGGAGCTTGGGTCTCAAACCTGGTTTCTCTTTCTCTTTCTCTCTCTCCCTCTCCCTCCCTCCCTCTCTCTCTCTCAGTCTGTCTGTCTGTCTGTCTGTCTGTCTGTCTGTCTCAGGAGTCAACTTATTTTCCATAGTACCAGAAGGCAAGACAAGATAGAAACTAACCAAGGAGAGAAGCAACTAGAGCTAACAAGAAAATTCCTAACAGTGAGAACAATTAACCAGTGGAATGGCTTGCCTTCAGAAATTGTGGGTGCTCCATCACTGAAAGCTTTTTAAGAAGAGATTGGACAGTCATTTGTCTTCAATGGTATGGGGTCTCCTGCTTGAGCAGGGGGTTGGACTAGAAGACCTCCAAGGTCCCTTCCAACTCTGTTATTCTATTATAAGGACCAATCTAATTAACATGAAATACTATGTTCTGTCCCATACTTCTAGGTTCTTTGGATCAGATCCAGGTTTAGTGAATACAACAATGGAGAAGAAAGAAGAAAAAATAAATAAAGCTACACTAAAACTACTCTCCAGGTATGTTTATCTAAAGCCACTGAGTGTTCCTGTGTTCATGCTCCTTGTAGGCTCAAAGGACTTTAGGAAGTGACACTGGTGGATAACAGAGTGAGAACATACAGTCTTCTAATGATGGAATGGTAGATTTAGAAAGATTTATGGAAAATGGTAAGTATAATTATTATGTGTGCTGCATTGATTTAAGAGGAGTGCATTGCCTCAAATTAAAATGGCTTTTATATATTTGGACACATCCCTGACCAAAAAAAAGAAAAAAGAAAAGAAAGAAAGAAAAATCCTTTTTTTCTGTTGATGAGACCAGTTGCCATGGAAATGTAGGACTGAATACAGGGGCAAAAGGAGGTTTTGCTAAAGCAAATTTAATGGATATATATTGACAACATTCACAGCACTTTTATTCTTATTCTCTCTTGAGCAGACTCTTCCATTTCTTCTATTTGTTGCCACCCGATGAGGAAAAAAGTTTCCCTAATCTTTTAATTTAGGTTAGATTTCCTCTTTTTTCCAGACAACGCAGTCTGGCAATTAAACTACTTATCTTGAGACTTCATGCTGGGACTAAATGCCTCTTGTTCATTTTTCCCTGTCTGTGAATCTTTATTACTGATGTCTTCCCATTGTTTTTTTTTCTTTAAAAGCATCCTACGTCTTCTAGCTTCTGCTTCAGCCATTTTTCTGATAGATAACTCCAACCACACCAGCTATATTGTAAACAATTAGACAATGCCTGACAAGTACAGTTTTACAGCCTCTGTCATTCACTTTATTTTTTATGACAGAGTAGTTACTCAAAATACTGTTGTAGGCAAGCCAGGCTGAGGTGGCTCCTAGATTTTACATATGCTTTGATGCAGTGGTGTGATTCAAATTTTTTTATTACCAGTTCAAATTTTTTTACGTGGCTTGGTGGGCGTGGCGTGGTGTGGCTTGGTGGGCATGGCTTGGTGGCATGGCAGGGGAAGGATACTGCAAAATCTCCATTCCTTCCCCACTCCTGAGGGAAGGTTACTGCAAAATCTCCATTCCCTTCCCACTCCTGGGGAAAGATTATTGCAAAATACCATTCGCTCCCCATCCCACTAACCTGCTTTCCAACTCTGTTCTCCTGTGCAGGGCAACAAAAGAAGACCCAGCTGATCAGCTGGGACTTGGGAGGCAAAGAATAGATGGGGATGGGGCCAGTCAGAGGTGGTATTTGCCAGTTCTCTGAACTACTCAAAATTTCCACTACAGGTTCTCCAGAACTGGTCAGAACCTGCTGAATGCTTTGAAGGTTGGTCTATCCCATTCCCCAAATTTTGTGAAGCTGCACTCTCTTCTATTGGTATATTTAATAGTAATACAACAATGTATTTATATATTTAGGGCAGAGGTGGGGAAATAGTAATACAACAATGTATTTATATATTTAGGGCAGAGGTGGGGAACTATGGCCCCTTTATGACTTGTGGACATCAACTCCCAGAATTCCTGAGCCAGTTGAAGTCCACAACTCATAAAAGGACCATAATTCCCTACCCCTGATTTAGGGGTGCTACAAATCATATTGTGAAGTACGCAGATGACAGGGCACTGGTGGGTCTTATCTGGGATGACAATGAAGATGCTTATAGGGAAGAGGTGAAGGCTTTGGTGGACTGGTGCAATAAAAATAACCTGGTTCTAAATGTTAATAAAACAAAGGAGATCACTGTAGATTTTAGAAAGAGATGACATAGTCATACTCCAGTCAGTATCAAGGATGCAGCTATAGAAGTGGTTAACAGTATTAAGTATCTGGGGGTGCAGATGACTAACAATCTGAACTGATCTCTCCACAAATCATCCTTAGTGAAGCATGTAAACCAACGTCTGCATTTCCTGTGTCGGATAAGGAGACACATTTTTCTCCTTCTGTCCTGGCCATTTTTTACACAGGCACAATTGAGAGGGTTTTAACAAGCTGCATCACTGTTTGGTTTGGTGGCAACAGTGCCTCAGATAGAAAGTCCGTACAAAGAGTTGTAAGGATAGCCGAGAAGATTACAGGAAGCTCACTTCCCGGTATTCAGGATACTGCTTATAAGTGATTAGAGCTCAAAACATTGTTAGATACTACACACCAGAGGTGGTATTCAGCATGTTCTGACCAGTCCTGGAGGACCGGTAGCAGAAATTTTGAGTAGTTTGGAGAACCGGCAAATACCATCTCTGACTGGAGATTTTACAGTATCCTTCCCCTGTCATGCTCACCAAGCTATGCTCACAGAACCAATAGTAAAAAATTGGAATCCCACCACTGTCTGTTTCTATTGCTTCCCTCTGGGTTTCAAAGTATTTCTAGCAAGACTACCAGATTCTGTAACAGCTTTGTTCCATCCATCTGGTAAACTCGCAAAATTTGTTTGTCATGCCATGTGCATATGAGGGACATGGTGGTTCAGAGGATAAGACACTGAGCTTGTCAATCAGAAAGGTCAGCAGTTCGGCAGTTCGAATCCCTAGCACCATATAATGGAGTGAGCTCCCGTCATTTGTCCCAGCTTCTGCCAATCTAGCAGTTTGAAAGCAAGTAAAAATGCAAATAGAAAAATAGGGACCACTTTGGTGGGCGGATAACAGCGTTCCATGTGCCTTTGGTGTTTAGTCATGCTGGCGACATGACCACAGAGATGTCTTTGAACAGCACTGGCTCTTTGGCTTTGTAACGGAGATGAGCACCACCCCCTAGAGCCGGAAATGACTGGCACATATGTACAAGGGGAACCTTTACCTTATATGTATACATCCGAACTAGACTGTGTTGTTTCTCTGTGTCATATATGTGGGTATATGCATAATTTTTATATTTATTTATTTAGTCATGTTTCTGTAGTGTATGTTGGAGGTGGTGACCCTTCATTGCTGTATGCAACAAAATTTCACTTTAATGTATGTTGATTCAAAGTGACAATAAAGCTATTCTAAGTCTAAGGCTTTCACACAGATTCAGAGTAAGAATGCTATAGTCAGGATTTTGAAGCCCAGTATAAATGAATTCAATTGCTGTTCTAGTGCTAAAGATTAAAGATGACTGTTAGTCAAAAGCAAAGCTTAGCCTATAGACATTTATGGACAAAACACACACATACATATGCATTCACTCTTATGATGTATGTGCTTGGGAATAACTACAAACACTTGTTTTTATTTCTTTTACATTAAGGCTTTCCTTTTCAATCCATCAGACCTGAAATTTCTACTAGCTGAAAAAATAATTTTCAATCTGATGTACAACAGTGTTGTGAAGTAATCTATACAGTTTTTTTCTTGGTCTGTAATTCTGTTCTAATCTGTGATTGCCATTCAAAGTATAGCCAGAAGCCAATAGATGGTAGTTATTCAGAGAATAAATTTAAATGGCAACATCTCTTCTTCTTTGAATTTACCCAGGGGGGTAATTATTTGATAACACTGCCATTATAATTAAAGTCAGCACTGTAAGGGAAGTGTTCTCATACACCTAGCAAATTTAAAACTGCAGATCAGAAAGTGTTTTATCTCTTTTTTTTAAAAAAAAAAGTTCATTATAACAACTAATGTGAGAGGGGTCATGGGAAAAAAATCATTAAGTAAGATAGAATTTCCACAAAGAGGAAATACCCAAATGTTAATACATCAATAGTTTTGAGGGGTGGGGGGTTGGTCATTTTACTTATTGCAGTAGATTTTTTTTAAACCCTTAAAATCAACACTGCCTGAACAGGGCATAGTTTGGAAGTCATTGTAGGCCATTATGAGATGGTACTTTACTTTAAATTAGGGCTTTTTTTGTATATTTTCGGGGGGAGAGAATATAAACAGGTTCCCAAATGATTGCAATGTTGCTGCGAGGATAAATGTATCTACAGAAAAGTCAGTGAGTTTGAGTGGCAAACTATTTTCATACCTTTCCATGATAAGGATAGTTTTCTTATTCATTTTATTTGTAAAGCCACAAGGTTATATGTGCAGTTAGAGTAATGTGTGTTGATTACTAGGCTTTTGTATCTCATTTCTTTCATTATATACCTCATAAGGAGAAAATTCCTAACAGTGAGAACAATTCAACAGTGGAACAAATTGCCTTCAGACGTTGTCAGTGCCCCATCATTGGAGCCTTTTAAGGAGAGGCTGAGCAGCCATTTATCAAAAATAGTATAAGTCTCCTGTGAGAGCAGGGGGTTGGACTAGATGATCTCCAAGGTCCCTTCCATCTCTATTACTGTTACTAAATAGTAGATCATTTAAGAAAATATAGGGAATCTACATTACCACATCTTTTCACTTTGGTACAAATGAAACTTACGTCTTTGTGATACTGGTAGAATTTAACTGAAAAGAAAATCAAATATATTTGAATCAGTTGTTTGTTTGTTTTTAAAAGAATAATTTAAAGAAATTTATTAGTTGCTCCATGTTAAGTATAAATACTTAATATGGCAATAATACAGCCAACCGTGTTCTAGAATAAAGAAAAATGTTTGCAAAAAAATAAAATACCTTCTTCAAGCTAGTTGAATTATTACTCTGCTGACAATGTTATTTCTTTTGTGTAGGACATATATGCACAGTTGCTTAACATGTAGTATTTCTTTTGCTTCCCACAATGCTTTTGGGAAGGTTGATCAAAATCTGAATCTTAGAGGTTAGTGTGTACCCTAACAAAGATGGTATGCCTGGAGCCCCAAGAATCCAACCTCAAAGGATTTCTTCCATTTTGCTGTATAAACAATTCCCCAAAAATGACTTACATGGGTAATAAAAAGAAATATATATACTCTCTGAACATTGGCAATTTAACAGGGGAAAACCCAGGTCCTACTTATATCTTATCTGTGCCGTGGTGGTATTATATAATTATTATATAATTATATAATACAGTATTACAGGGCTAACTCACTGCTCACTCCAGAAGTTCGATTCTGAATGGCTCAAGGTTGACTCACCCTTCCATCCTTCCAAGGTCAATAAAATGAGGACCCAGATTGTTGGGGGCAATATACTGACTCCATAAACCACTAAGAGAGGGCTTTAAAGCACTATGAATTTAAGTCTAAGTGCTATTGCTATAGAGTCCTCACTTTCCCACAGAAATGTATTATCTAAATGTTATCCACTTTTGTCCTACATGTATTCTAATTATGCTCATTGATTTTCAAGAGAGCCACTTTTCTGATCACTCAGGTCAGTGTTTAAGAACTACAATGTATTGACTTTTGTTTCTAACATCAAAATAAAATCAGTCTGTTTTATTAAGCTGGTTATTGGGATAGCATTTGGTGTTTTTTTTAAAAAAATCACTGCATCTGTTTTCATTCACAACTTTTCTTAACATATGGGATGTCATGGCAATGGTACACAGCTTCCACTAGTGTGCAGAATGTAAATTTCCCGAGAAACCTTTTTCTCAACATAAATAGTCACAATGTCATTGGTTATGTAAATTTCCCAGTACATGCTTTTACCAATGCCCTAGACTTTTTCCCATGATTCTGTGATTGGAAAAGTGTATCTTGCCATCTTCCACTAGCTGAAACAAATTGCAATTACTGTTGCACATTTACAGTAATTGCTTATTCTTCCTGCTGCTTCTCCCATTGTTTCATCATTTGATGCCCCTTTAAAGATTATTTTATGGAAAAGCAACATATAAATGCTGCTGTTCAGACCTGACCCTTTCATAGCCCATTCAGTTGTTTAACCTTTCATGGGCCACTTAAGGCATCAAGCCTGGGGGTGTTGCAGCTAAATCTGTGGATCTCCTCTATTGAAAATTGTTATTTGAGAACATGTCAAAAAAGTACAAAAGCTTGAGTTGTTTGATCTGGGATGACTGCTTTACATATGCAGATCATTGTTTGATTTTTCAGTTCAGTGACAAAAGAGTGAATGAACTCATCTTGGATATTTTTAAAGACAGGAATCAAATTATGCAGTAAGACATTGCAGATAAATGATTTTTTTTCTAAATGCCTCAATAGTTCAAATTCTGTTTCCATGAAACAATCACATTATTCATATAATATGATGCTAATATTAAAGTATAAATATATATAATCATCACCTCACACTGAGACTATTTTTGCAATTGCTTTCATACCACCCACATGGGTTGTAGGAAAAACATGACAGGCTCAGCTTGCAGGCAAACTTTATCTCTGTGACATTTTGCAAATCTTGTGCTGGTCTGAAACCAATTGTGTATTTAGAAGCATCTATAGATGATTAAAAAAAGAGGATTGTTTGATAGCTGTTAATGGGAGCAATGAGAAATAATTGGAAATCACCTCCTGCCATCTTGCCAACCACTCATTATGACCTTTTCTACAATATCTACCAGGTTATTCCAATTTGAAAAATCCTCATTGGAGAAACTCAGCAGGTGTTGGCTGAAAGAGAAACAAACCTCAGAAGAGAATGAATCCATTTTTTTCTACCTTTACTATAAACATTTCCCCAAACCTTGACTTAGAATAAAGATCTCTCAAGATGAATCAACTTAGTTGTAGTAATGATGTCACTGAAAGAACTGAAGGACCAGGGTAGGGACAAATCATCATGAGAGAAATCTATCTATTTATTTGCTAAGAGTCGCGGACAACTTGATGACATGTAATCATCATAATCAAGCATGGGTGATTTCATTTACTCTAATCCTTGAATTCAGAAAGGTGTAAGGAAAAGTAATTTTAACAATACCTCATTGAGACTTTTAGCCAATTGCTTTTTGAGCAGAATCCAAGGTGTTGCTTTTAAATCTATTCAATATTCCTCTGCCATATAGCCATTAAAGTTAAAAGACCTAATTACAATCTATTGTTTTTATTCCAAAGTAAGATCACGTTAAACCTCCCCTGCCCATCCTTTCAGATAAAACTTCCAAGTGTCACTAAGATCAGGCCAATTCAAAATATGATCTTATCTGAAATGGACAAGATTGCTAGTCCACTCCCACCTAAAGTTTCATGCACAGAAGTCAGATTGATTGATAGTTGCATCTTCCTTCCACACTCACATCTTTCTCTTGCCTCCTATTGCTTTCAGCTGCTCCCAGCCTCTAGAACCGCCATCAGAGGCACAATCCTCACTTTGCATTGTAAGAAGTTAGTATCCATCCCTCTCCTAGAAAATTGAAATAGCCTAAAAAATATTTAAAAGGCAGAATATTATATCTCCCTGGATGAGAAAAGGAGAAATATGTTTTAAATTCAAAGCAGCTTCCTGCAGCTCCCTGCCCCTCCCCGCCTTCAGCTCCAGGGTGATGGGATTAAGGATGGCCCTCAGGAAATGATAGGATTACCCATCTCACCACATGTTCTGGGAAGATTGCATTAGCCAGCACTCAGATGAAGCCATGTGGTCCAGACCAAGCCTACAAAGTTAAGACCCCCACCCCTGGGAGTCTGACAGCCAATGGGATTCATTTCTTGCACAGGAAGAGGAAACACTAAGGTGGGACCCAACAGAGGTTATATAAGGATCTCTCACCATCTTGGTTGGCCCTTCTTCCCTTCTCTTCTCACCTTGAAGCATGTGATCATCTTTCCTTCTCACTCTGGAGCTCCAGGCCATGTGGCCCTGTACACCATTAAAATTTCCAATCAGCCTCCATATTTCCAGTGTCTTTTTCCCCACTTGGAACTGAACCCAGAAGGATATTTCTTTCAACAATTGGCACCCAAGCAGATGGGACTCCAAGCTAACCTAACCAATGGACCAGGCCCAGGTAAGATTCCCTTGCTAGCAAACAGACCATTGAGTCTGTGGGTGAGTTTTTCCTGGACCTTGGCCATTTGGAAAAAAGATTTTAAAGGGGTTTTGAGTGTTGAGCTCAAAGGCTGCTTGGAAAGAAGGTGAGTGCTTCTAAATTTTAATTTTAAAGCATGGAAAAACATGGGAAATGTATGTATGCCTGTTTGTGAGCGAGAAAGAGATATTTCTTCCTCTTTGTGTTCTACCAAGAGAGCTAGTATCAATTATATTACTGTTTATAACAATAATATCAATGCTATTTGTTTAACCAAGGTAATGTATCTTCCTTATATCACTAATCCTTTTATATATTTCTCCTTTTCCCCCCTGTTTTTGTCTGCTAGCCATTGATGAGTCTCAAGGAAAAAAAAATTCAGTTTCTTCCTTTTGCTTAATTGTAAGTGTTAGCTTAATCTAATCACATCTTTATCGGTTGGGATTTCTTCACTTTTTCATTGTTGTACAAATACTATTCTCCCTGAAGTCAATACATGTAAAATACATTCCCTTTATTATACCTCAATCGAATAGCCAAAATTTTTAGAATCTTGCAACATTTTCAAGTTTATCCTTGCTTTTTTTTTCCTTGCCAAGTGTATTTTAATATTGTTTAATTTTTCAAAAAAAAATTTCCTCCAGTTTTTTTGGTATTGCTTGGAATAAATATAGTAATCTTGGCAGGATATTCAATTTTATGGTGGCTACTCTTTCTATCAATGATAGTTGTAGATTTTTCCACTTAACCAAATTTGTTTTAATTGGTTGCACCAATTTATAATTTTCTTTACTACCTGTATACCTATTTTCCTCATTAGTTCTTTTTCTATATGTCTGTAAACAATTATTAACCCATCTGGCCCCAGTGTTTTATTATTCTTGATCACTTCTGATAATTCCATCATTGATATTTGTTCATTTAACATATTTTTTTTACTTTTTCTGGTACTTTAAGTAATTCCACTTTTTCCAAATATTGTTTAATTTTCTCTTCTGAAACTTTTCTTGCTCATACAGCTTTTCATAACAATCTTGAATTATTATTTTTATCCTCATTTTGGTAGTATAAAGTTCCTTTCTCATCTCCTGGCTTATGTGTATTTTTTTTAAAAAAGTTATGTTTAACATTTTCAGAGTACAAGACCTTTTGTTAGAGAAGGAGGAAGAGTGTATGTGTGTGTGAGTGGCTTCACTCTTGAACAGCAGCTGGATCTCATTTCTTTGTTTGGCCTCTACCCGCCCTCTTGCCTGTTGTTAGCTCTACAGAGCCATGACCATCAGGACAGGAAAAGCAGCGGGGGGCATCAGAGTGTGGGACCTTCTGTATATAGGAGGGAAAGCCGAGCAGGTTATGATTGAAGGGAGGGAAGAAAAATTTGTCATTTTCTTTTGTCCAGTGTATCCCAAAAGCAAACCCCAGGATTTTAGGTAATTTTAGTGTAATTTGGATGCTAAATTGGAGTACCAATATTTGCTTACAGAAAAGAAGCAAGTTTTCCCAGATTTGAGCTCTTCCAGATCCGTAAACATGGGCCTGAAGGAAAGAGGCAGAGTACCAGTACTTATCTGTGGGGGGGCAGAGAGTCTCACGGACTGTTTTTTGGGGGGAGAGGAAAGAAGTCTGCAAAGGCAGCATACCCCCAATCTGAAAACCGTGGCGAAAAGAAGAGAGAGAGAGAATCTCTTGTGGTTTTTTAAAGGGGAACACATGTACTTTGTCAAACACTTTGTGTAGTACTTTGTGCAATACTTTGTGGAAAAAGAGAGTTTTGTGTATGATTTTTTTAGATAGTGTTTGATTTCTTTGCACAAGCTGCAACGACCAAAAGTCTCCCCCAGACACCTTTTTTTTTTTTCTTGCTCTTGAATTTCTTGTGTCTGAAACCGGTCGCTGACTGACCCGACTAGGCCAAAGTGTGAAACCCCACATTGGAAGGGGAACATGGCAAGCGGTAGTTCGAGGGTCCTGAGTGGAATGGACCCCCCCTGGGAGAGCTGTTGGAGGCTTGGGATGAGCAGCAGATGCTGACTCTAGCTGGCATGAGCAAGAAAAAGGCAAAATGTATAGGCAGAGAATGGACTTTGCTGAGGAATACAGAAAGACTAATGTGGTAAATAAAGGTAATTAAAAGGGCAATATATAAACAAGATCACATGGAATTTTTCTTAATTCGTTCTTTCTGTGTCTCTCTGTCATCTATGCAACCATGTGGTTTGTTCCTTAAGATTTATGCCTTCCCCAATTTAACTAAGATATTTATTGTGGGGATGATCAGTGTGTGTGTATACCTCAGAGTTCTGTTTTCCTCTCTGTGTCTTTGTTTCTGTGTGTGTGCGCGCGTACGTGTGTGTGTCTAAGTGTTTGTGTGTCCTCAAGGTAACTGTTGCAACTGTTAAGTGTCTCTGACCCCTTCAGATATTAATTTTAAATTGTTAAGAATTAAAAACACTGAGAGAAAATGTCTTCTCCCAGTCTGGTCTGGCCAACTAGACTGGATGAGGAACAGGTTCAATTTTCTTTCCTCTCTGTGCTTTTAAGAAAAACCCAAAGTTATTAGCAAATGTTCTAAGTTCATTTACAAGAAAAGTTTTATCCTTGCATTTACTGTGTATTTAAATGATTTTATCTGATCATCTTTTTCCTGAAGCTTGTGAATCCAGTTTTTTTCCTTTCTCATCTGTTGTGTCTCCATTTTGTTGAAACTGATTTATCTGTTTAGTAACTGTAATACTGATGTGTTATTTTTCTTCATCCTCAAACCATGCCTGCAAGCTATCTACCTCCCCCCCACCAAAATCTCTAATCCTTTTACAATGCCTTTCCTGGTAGAATTACCAGCAAAGGGGAAGGGGACCCTTGTTCTGTGTCTTCCAGGCCTGCCACATGTGGAAACAGATGCTGCCCCCTAGAGACATTCCATCTATTGGAGCCAGGAATTGGGTTTGGATCCAGCCTCCACTGAAAGTCATTACAGCAACCAGAGTGGGCAGACCTTCCCAAGCCTGACTGACCATCCATACCACCAGGCCAAGCCTATGTCACCCAGAGACGTGAAGGAAAGGACCCTGAGATGGACCAGTAAAAGACTAAAAGACTCTTTTCAATCCCCAGAAGACAGAAAGATTATGGGGAGAGGGTGGAAATTCATTGTAACTGAAAATTCATTGTAATGTGAAATCCGTTGTAATGTTTTCCTTCTTGTATCATTTATATTGTAACCAGTTTAATGTACTCATGTAAGGATTGTATTTGAGAGTGGCTGGCCCAGCAAGTTCTGAATACCTTGTACTTCTGTCTGGTGGGAGGGAAAATTGTCCACATGTTTGTATTATCTGTATTGTAAAACTAGCTGCATACACAGGCACATATACAGAGACACACCATTTAGAATTAGATAGAGGCTAACCCCTTTCACCTATCTCCACACAAAGCTGCTCCTAGCTTCGTTTTAATGTGTTTTGTTTTGTTTTTGTTTGCTGCTCTGAGGCACTAAGGCCCAAGCAGTCATATTGCCCTGCTAATCCCAAGGGGGAAGGGGCATCTCTCTCAGGCAATTCCTGAAGAGATAGCAGAAAAGAGATCTCTAAACCCCAAGTCCTGACTGTGACTCACAAATGATGCTGCCCAGTTGCCCAGTAAAGCAGGATATGTTGCACTGGTGGTCTCATGAGTAGAAGTCCCAGGGCTCATTGTGTGTAACTTTAAAAATACAAAATAGCCTGGTTGCACACTGGCTAACCTCAATTTGGCCTCACAAACCCTGGAAGCTAAGAGCTAGACAGGTAGTAACCATAACCTTGGATATGGACAGCCTGTAATTTAAAGGTTGTGAAGAAGGTAGAGGCTTGTGCTTACAACCTGACTGTAAGCTCACAAAAGTACATCAAACATCTGAAAATTATTTGGCATGAAAAATTGGATACTGTTAAAAAAAAAAAAAACAGAAGTTTTCCCAGACCTTCATGGTTGAAAGATTTTGGGAGCCACTGAAGGAATCCTTTTCTGTTGCCTCTTTTTCAATGCCTTTCCTTTGCATCAGAAAAAAAAAATTAAAAGCACCCATCAAGTCTCCCTGATCTGATCACCTTTTAATCTTTTGTCAAAACTCTCACGTGTTTTGAAAAAAAAATGAGGGATTGTAGGAAGTTAGCATCCACCCCTCTCCTAGAAAATTAAAATAGCCTAGGAAATATTTAAAAGACAGAATATTATATCTCCCTGGATGAGAAAAGGAGAAATATGTTTTAAAGACAAAGCAGCTTACTGCAGCCCACTGCCCCCCTCCCTCCCTTCAGTTCCAGGGTGATGGGCTTAAGGATGGCCCTCAGGAAATAGGTTTACCCATCTCACTACATGTTCTGGGAAGATTGCATTAGCCAGCACTCAGGTGAAGCCATGTGGTCCAGACCAAGCCTACAAAGTTAAGATGCCTGCCCCTGGGAGTCTGACAGCCAATGGGATTCATTTCTTGCACAGGAACAGGAAACACTAAGGTGGGGCCCAATGGAGATTATATAAGGGTCTCTCAGCATCTTGGTTGGCCCTTCTTCCCTTCTCTTCTCACCTTGAAGCATGTGATCATCTTTCCTTCTCACTCTGGAGCTCCAGACCATGTGATCCTATACACCATTAAACTTTCCAATCAGCCTCCATGTTTTCAGTGTCTTTTTCCTCACTTGGAACTGAACCCAGAAGGATATTTCTTTCAATAGCATAATGAGAATTCAGTCCTCGTTTAAATCAGCACTGGCTCTTAAATGGGGTAAGATTAGGCCTGCCACGTCTGAGCTGAAAACATCCAGACAACCACTAGATAGCAGGAGTTCTATTTCTTTTCGGCTATGCAAACCAGACTAGTTGCTGTCTGTAAGATTACAAGGACTGCTCACTCTTTTTCTCTGTTCTTTCTGTCTGTTGTGCCTACCGTCCCTGTCCTATTGTTTCTTTTTTATTTTTCTTATATGTATCCATGTATTCATAACTTGAAGAAGGCTAATGGCCCAGGGAACTACCGAGTTCCAACACATTGAAAAGAAATAGTTCGTGATCTTTCTAATGCACGAGGGATTGAATGAACCTATCAAAGTTGACACAGATTTGAAAAATGCATGCCCATAATAGGGGCTCTAGAGCCAGTTTGGTGTGGTGGTTGAGACATCAGGCTAGAAATCAGGAGATTGTGAGTTGTAGTCCCACTTTAGGTACAGAGCCAGCTAGATGATCTTGGGCTAATCAACCCTAGGAAGGATGCAATGGCAAGCCACTTCTGAGAAACCTTACTAAAAAACCTGCAAGTTTTGACTCTCTGGGAGTAAGAAAGAATTGAACAAAAGAAAAAAAAAGGCTTATTGGGGGGGAAAACAAACTCTGAAATTTAAATGAGGTTTGTTGTTGTTGTTGTTAGTTGTGAAGTCATGTCCAACCCATCATGACCCCATGGACAACGTTCCTCCAGGCCTTCCTGTCAGCCTCTACCATCTTCTGGATCCATTCAGTTACTCCATCCAGCCACCTCATTCTCTATCACCCCCTTCTTCTTTTGGCCTCAATCATTTCCAGCACTTGGCTCTCCTCCAGTGAGTCCTTCCTTCTCATTAGGTGGCCAAAATATTTGAGTTTCATCTTCAGGATCTGACCTTCTAAGGAGCAGTCAGGGTTGATCTCCTTTAGGACTGACTGATTTGATTGCCTTGCAGTCCAAGGGACTCGCAAAGTCTTCTCTAGCACCATAGTTCAAAGGCCTCAATTCTTTGGCTCTCAACCTTTCTTATGGTCCAACTTTCACAGCCATACATTGCAACTGGGAAAACCATAGCCTTGACTATATGCACTTTTGTTGGAGGGGTAATGTCTCTGCTTTTTAGTATGCTGTCTAAATTTGCCTTAACTTTCCTCCCCAGGAGCAAGTGTCTTTTAATTTATTGGCTGAAGGCCCAATCTGTGGTATCCCATCTTGGAACCCAGGAAAATAAAATCTGTCACTACCTCCATTTCTTCCCCATATAATTGCCAGGAATTTAGAGGGTCAGATGTCATGACCTTAGTTTAAATGAGGTTGCAACATAATAAAAGATCTCATCCAAACATGTAATTTATTTTATATAATTAAATAAAATATTTTTATTTTATTCCTGACTGGCCTTAACTATTCTTGGCTTGAAATCCAGCAGATTCCACCTCTGTGAAATCTCCAGAGAAGTCATGTTAGACTGTTCAGGTGGCACTTGTTAAAATCTAGCTTAAAGCCATAGGAGTACAATTCAGATGTCCCCAACATGAAGCATAAAGCACAATCTTATGACGGAGGTGAAGTAGAGGAGAAGATGATGGTGAGAGATGCCTGAGTGGGTGTTTATTAGCTTTTTAAAACCAGTTTGGCATTTTCTTCCACTGTTGTACATGTTTAAAAATAACCTGCTGCTTCACTGAATTATTGGCTCTGAGGAAAGCCAAAACATTTGGATAATCAGGTACCTTGGTGAATTGATGTTGGTTATGGCAGGACTGAAGGTCACATGGCAAATTTCAGATAGCTAAAAATAGGTTTTTCATACATTTTATTAAAACTAGAGACGGTGCTCTGAAATGTTTCCTTTAGCAGAAAAACCTGGATAGATCAGACACTACTACTTTCTTTTTAAGATATGTTTTTCTCCCTGCTACCTGCTTGTGACCTTTAATAAAAAAAAATCCAGAATTTTCAGGCAGTTGCTTTGTTCTCTGAGAACTGGAGGATAAGAAAAGGAGCTTCATAAATGTCTTACCTTTCTTATTATTTCTAAAAATTCACTTTTCTTTTTTCTCCATATGCTTAATTTTCTATACCTTGTTTAATATGTCAATGTAGTATCATATATTAAATTAATTAAAATTAGATTAGCTCCCATCCCTTGTTTGGTGCTCGTGAAAAACCCTGACTTGCAACATTATTGTTAATCTGATACTATTATTCATATATATGGAAAATCTGAGAACAAGGCTTCCTTTGAGGAGGGAGCAAATGACAAAATGTACATTATAATGTGATGCAAACTCTCTCCATTATGTGACATTATAATACTGATACAAAATGCCAAACCTTGCATTGTTATGTCACAATGAAGGCTTTGTCGTGTTGATGTCACTATGGTTAGGAACAGATATATCTGAAAAGTCCATCTCTGTATTATTCACTCATTGAAATGCAAAATATTCAAGTTTTAGATTCTAAATCTAAGATATAAGCTGCTATATTTAAAAAAAAATGGTCTGAGAGGACTTCATAGATGGTTTAAAATATGAGGTTAAACAAGATGCTCTGCTGCCCTTTTTAATAATTTTGTGCGCAAAACAAATTTATAAGAGCCTAACACACATTGTAGAAGTGTTTCTGAATAACTACCTAGTAAAAAAAAATCAGCATGAAAGGTGCAATGGTCAGAGAATTATGAAGGGGAGTTATTTGAGGCTTTGAAACATGTAGTGTTGTCTGCTTAATTAGTATGACAGTCATTAAAAGTGTAAAACTGATTAGAGAGAGGGTAGCTGTGTGAACTAGTTGTGTGATTAGAAATTAAATCATTCCTTGCTTCCCACCATTTTCTGTTCCTTTTCACCATAGATGAATAGTAAAGTATGTATTTTACATCCAGATGGTCATAGTATGACCTCAGACATTTCCAGCTGGAGTGGAGAAGACTGTCTTAAAACCCAAAGGACCACTGTTATTTGCTATCGCTAATTCTGAGCTACATAGGATGGTATAAGAGAGTATATGTATAAGTATAGCTTCTTCTTAACTAAAAGAGCTTGGCAAGGGTTATGGAAATGTATCAGGCTGACTAAATAAATACTTAAAGCCTCCTTAAGGTTCTGAACCGATTTATTTCACCTTGGATTATCTTAAGTCCGAGCTGTCCCAGATAGAATTTTTCCTGCTTAATCAACTACATCAAGGGTGTGAAACTTGATTTCATTGAGGGCTGTGTTTCATCAGGGTTGTGTTTGATCTCGGGGGATGGGTTAGACATGGCTACAGTGAGCATGACCAGCTTGATATCATGTCGGGGGCACCTGTGGTGCCCTGGGCAGGGCTGAGGAGATACTTCTTCCTTCTGGATTCTTCTCTTCTCTTCTCTTCTCTTCTCTTCTCTTCTCTTCTCTTCTCTTCTCTTCTCTTCTCTTCTCTTCTCCTCATTCTCCTTTCTTCTTCCTTCCCCTCTTTTCTTCTTCTTCCTTCCCTGCTCTTTTCTCATCTTCCCTTCTTTTTCTTTGTCTCTCCTCTTTCTCTTTCTCCTTTCCTATCCCTTCTTGGATGCTGAAATACAAAAAGGGAAACATTTCTCCTTTTGTTTTATTTTGCTTTTATTTTGATTTGCTAGCCCTCTGCCAGCAAAAACAGAGCCCAGGGGGCTGTATGCAATTTTGACCATGGTGGCTTCCTGTAGCCCTTTGCCAGTGAAAATGGAGCCCACGTGCAGTCCTCCAGGCCCCATTTTCACTGAAAGCACCATGGGCCAGTCCTTCACTGTTTTCAGGGAGGCCCCATGGGCCAAATTTAAGCACCCTGCAGGCCACATCCAGCCTGTGGGCCTTAAGTTTGACACCCCTGAACTACATATTTCTAGTATGTGTGCAAATGTAAGTGTATAGTTTCTATATACTTATCTTTTTAGGTTTAGTTTATTATACATACCCACACATAAAAGATGAGTGTGTGTGTGAGAGAGAGAGAGAAAGAGACAGACAGACAGACAGACAGTGAATCTTGTGGCAGGGGTGAGTTTCTAACGGTTCTGTCTACCTCTGTAGAACTGGTAACTCTGAAGAGCAGCAGACATAGAACCGGTTCTATGTCTGCCGATGTTTTTGCCCACCCACCTGCCCGGGCTCTTACCTGACCTTTATTTCCTGCGTTTTCAACTTCAGCTGCTGTGTGAGGCACAGCTGCAGTTAAAAAAGCAGGAAAAAGTACTTTTCCAAAGGCTGATTCTCCTCACGCAGCGCTGCTCAGCTGTCCAGGCACCAGGCTGATGACAATTTACAGGCACGCGCAGCATGCAGGGAAACATACTGTAAATCACCGAATCTCGTAAACCACCAAACCGGTAGTTAACCCTGTCGGATCCCACCCCTGCCTTGTGGTATAAAAAGCAGTGTAAAAATTGAGCAATTATAATTGTGTGCTAATAGGCTAATTTCTGCATGCAAATGTAAATCTGAAGGAAATCTCTTGAGTTCACCTTTTACAAATATCTTGTATAGATAGTCATGTTTATTATAAAATATGTAATCATGTTTACTGTAAAGTACATTCTTTATAATTAGTTGTATCTACAGGATCATTTCACCCATCCTATTAGATCAGGCATCAGAGGCAAGCTCTGAATCCTATCCATCAGGGAGAGTCATCTGATGGGACCCAGAAAGAGAATCTTCTGGAACATCAATTCATCAGAGACTGTATTCACCCCAGTCCTGATAGCCTTATATAAATAAACAAAGGCTTATATAAATAAACAATCAAATTAGTTGGGGCAGTTTATTGCACAAATTGTAAAATTAACTAGAAGCTGATTAAAGGGATTAAGATTCACTTTACTGATAAAGTCGCTGTATCCCGCTTTTTAGCTTACTGTAGTTAAATTAATCCTGAGAAAGGACAAAGTGAGAAGTTGAGTGGAATGATTAACCAAGAGTGAATCCAGAAGAAAAACAGACTTCCTACCAGCTCAACTTCAGAAAAATGCTGACTTTGCCCTTAAAATGAATTGGTGTCATGGGACAAGTAGATATGATTAACAATCAGTGTAAACTAACTGTATGACAGTTAGATGTGGAGTTGTCTTTGGTCATGTGACAGAGCACTGCTGATTTGTGTTCAGTTGCAGGCATAACTCATAACCCCAAATCTTTTCATATATGGAGATAATATATACATACTACATCATATATATCAGAGATCCAATAATTGGATTTTGGATCCAGCCCTTGGTATGCTTAGATCTGGCCAGTGGGGCTGCCCTAGAAACAGTGAAGGACTGGCCCGCAGTGCCTCTGCCAGCAAAAACTGGCTCTTGAGCTCTGTTTTCAGCTGCGATGCCCTCCTGCAACCCTCTGTCAATGAAAATGAGGCTCGGCGGCCCTCCCAAGCACTGTTTTCACTGGCAGAGGGTTGCAGGAGGCCGTTGCAGCTGAAAATGGAGCTAAGGAGCCTGTTTTTGCTGGCAGAGTGCTTGGGCCACCACAGGTGCCAACCCAAATGATATTAAGCAGGCCATGCCCACCCTGGCCATGTCTACCCTGGCCCTCCAAGATCAAACACAACCTTGATGCAGTCCTCAATGAAATTAAGTTTGACACTCCTGTACTAGACCAACTTCGGGATAGCATCCCATCTCTATAACAGGACCAAGGTTTAAATTTCTACCATCTTTACCTGGTAGTGGACTTCTTGTCACTCATTGCTTAGATATGCATATGTGGAATGCACTTGCACCATGTCGTCAGGTTTTCTGCTTCCAGTCTTGGCATGTTTAGCCTTCACACTTCACCTTCATATGAAAGTGTAGCTCCATCTGTGGGAGCTCGACATTGTTTGAACTTTTTTCTCTGCCTGTATGGGGTATAGAATATGCAAAACATGTCCCTTCCTTCATCAGAAAAATAACCCTGTAATTTATTTTCTAATTACAAAAGACTATAGGATTAAAAAAAGAAAAAGAAATTATGACTTCCAGATGGCGAAGTATAGTTTAGTAGGAAAAAGCAGAACGAGAGTCAATCACTGGATAAGTGATAAGGTAGCAAGTGAACTACTAAAGAAAAAAGGAAACTCATTACACAAGATACTAAATTATTCTTATAGAGACCGGATTCTTTCCATTTTTCTATTTTTTATTCTAAGACATAAAGCAAGCAATTCCAGCTAGTCCTTCTAAATGATTAGCATTTCCATTTTAACTTTTGGTTTTGATTGTGTTCCATTAATCTGCCTAGTCTCTTATCCTGACCTATTCTTCTCTTTCAACATGCTTCACTGCGTTTGGTAAAACCCTATACTGAAGTTGTAGAATTATGGTGGAACCCAGGATAATATGTCTTCACCACAGAGTGAGACCATACTATATTCTGCTGTCTTTCAGATTCCCATTAACCCCAGCTTTATCTTTGGTTTAGCAGAGAGAAAGATAGACCTTCTTAAAAATCATAGAACGGAAAGGGGCCACTGAAGTCACTAGTGTAGCTCCTTGCTTAATAGATAATTCAAATTAAAGTCTACTAGATCAATGGCTCTCTAGAATGGTCAAAACCCCTCTTTGAAGAAAAGCCAATTACATTTCTGGGTATTTGTTGCACTGTTAAATAGCTCTTATTAAGCAGTTTTCCTATCATTCAGTCAGGATCTACTTCTTATAACGGTATATAATTTCCCATAATTTAAAATTATTCCATATTTGTGTGTTTTGGAACGATAATGAATGCATCTTGATTTCTTCTGCATGGCATCAAATACTTGAAGAACTTGTTCTCCACCCTAGTTTCCTTTTATTAAGCCTAATCATGGCCAGCTTTTTCAATCTCACTTCATATGATGTAGTATCTAGTTCCCAATAGTCCTCATTGCCCTTTCCCAAACCTCTTCCAATGTCTCTAAATCCTTAAAACTATGCCGGCAAATGGAAATTGAGGGTGAGTCAAAGCAGAATGGAATGGGACAATTATTTCCTAAATAAGTAAAGTATACCTTGTTGGTGTATCTTCCTATTTCTTTTCTTGCAGCCACATTGCTGAAGTCATATGTGCCAAGCAGTTCATATTCAGCGTACAATTCTAATATCTTTTTTTTTGCAAATACCAGAAAGGGTCATGAAGCACTTTGAAGTCTAACAAATGTTATTGTAAGGCATAAGTTTTTGTGATAAACGCTTACTATACAGATACTATTACCCAACCAGGAGTTCACTATCTTTATTCACATTTGTTTTTGCTTTATTTTACACATAAAATCATTTTATAAATGTCATTGTGCCAGTTTATCATAGAGAATAAAAGTATCAGGCTATAGAAACTGGGAAACCAAGGGTTCTAGTCCTACCTTAGGCACCAAGGCAGCTGGGTGATCTTGGGCCAGTCATTGCCTTTCAACCCGAGGAAGGAGGCAATGGCAAACCACTTCTGAAAACTGCAGGGTCTTATCTAAGTAGCCCTGACCCAAAGGCACATAGAGACAAACACAAATTGCGCTGAAATATTCAACCAATTTATTATATTGTATATGGATATGCCACCCATCTCCTGACAAACGATTCTGGATGCCGTATAGGTGAAAGCTATAAATGGATACAACCTCGTTAATGAAATAATATAAACAGGATAATCAGCATAATTTTAAATGGAAGACGAATGAGAGGTAGTGGGGGGATGACACATAAGATATGTTTGACAGGGAGACATGGGGAAAGGTCACCTAGTAGGATCAGGGAATACAGTAGTTATCATTTGTATATAAGAGCAAAATATAGCTCCTGCAGGGATAAAAATAATTACAGATATCCTGGCATATTTGGTCTGTTTTAGGGATTACCCTGGATCAAAAGTCTTCCCCAAATGGTGTGTAAATGTGGGAAGTGTGCAAATGAAGAGATATTACTAAATCTGTTCCTAAACATAGTATGGGAATTCTGTACAGTTGTACAGTTTTGTACAGTTTTGGAAAATATTCTAACATTTCATTGCATGTAGTAACATTGTTACTAGCTGTATATATGTGTGTGTGTGTGTGTGTGTGTGTGTGTGTGTGTGTGTGTATGTATCAGTAGTGGGATTAATTTTTTTTTACTACCGGTTCTGTGGGCGTGGCTTGGTGGGTGTGGCAGGGGAAGGATATTGTAAAACTTCCAATCAGAATATTTGCCAGTTCTCCAAACTATTCAACATTTCTGCTACTAGTTCTCCAGAACTGATCAGAATCTGCTGAATACCACCTCTGATATGTATATGTATATATGGTGGATGGATGGATGGATGGATGTGTGTGTGTGTGTGTGTGTGTGTGTGTATGTGTGTGTGTATAACATATTATTGTCCTTAGCTGCAAAGTAATGTATCTCCATTTGGTTGCATAGAGCAAAATATTTCTCTATAAGTAGGGAACCAATTATTCATAGTTTTGGGGACAATTACTCAAATTGTAAATCTCTGAGGACTATGTATGGCCAAGCTACAATTTCTTTTATCTTTATACAATTCTATGATTCTTGAGGAAACAAAAATAATCACATGATAACAAGTTTCTTAATTAGCAGCTAAAGGAAACCTTCAGATATAAAGCCAATAACCTTTTTTTTCATTTTTGCTAAGTCGAAGTAACATTCTAATAAAATGGAATCGTGTCATTGGGTCTGTGGATTTGAATTATTTTACTGAAATGGAATCGATTTACTTTTAGTAGCAAGACAGAATAATTTAATTGCAGTATATCACAAGTATGGGTATGCTATTATCAAGAAAAAAAAACAATTTTTGTGCTTGAAGTGAAAACAAATTAAAATTAATTAATTAGTGGAAAAAGCTTTATTTGATCAGGGAAAAACAATTCAAAATATCAAAACTGGCTGGAGAAACAAAATAATCAAATCAATACACATTCTCTTGTATTGGCATGAAGCCACTCACTATGTTCCATGGATATATGTGAATCTAATTAAATTCTTATTAACTTCCAAGTGATTATATAAAATGACATGAGCTACTGAAGAACAATGTTGCCCCTCTTGCTAAGAAATCCATCTCATTTGGGGTATTTTGGGGTAGCTTTATTGTTTTAAAAAGCATTTTCACCTCCTTGGCATTATCCATTGCACTTTGGGCAAACCAAAGCTCCATTTTAATTGTGTAGTGGAAAAGATGCATGTGAGAACAAAAATTACATTCTTGCTATTAGTCCAAGCTAAAAAAAAAAAAAACTAACCAGGAACCAAAATAAACTCATGAGTCTTCTATTATTATCTGTAAAAATAACTGGAAGTGGCCAAGACTGAAATATCCCATTTCTAATTAAGTTTAAGATACATCTAGGATATCATTATTATGATAATTGTTGATGTTCTCAAATTAGGGTACATACCAGGTATCAGGGGAGCTGTTCCCCTCTTTCTCTTTTGGCAGATTTTCTGAAGTAAGAATTTAAAATAACTTTTCAGAGTTAAAGTTGTGTTGTTTTAAACTGCTGTATTGCCGGCTGCTATTTTGGCAGGTGTAAAGAAAACAACACTTTTTTGCTGCTGTTCCTTCTCATCTGTCACTCCATATACACAATGATCATTTGAAAGGCTTGCAAATTAAAATTCAACTGAGGCACTGGGCCTTCATTGATCACAATTCAGAGAAAGAGCCTTGCAAGAAAGACAGAAAGCTGCATGAGAGAACGTGTTGCATTTCCAGTTAAAACTACAGACATGATGCTACTGCTTCTCAATCTCAATGTAAAAAATAAATAAAAAACAGAAACTGCTGAGCAGGGAAAATGAAGGCTTTTTATAATTCAGCCTTTTCTTTAAGATGCTGATCTTGGGGACTACTTAAAGATATGCTACAGTACTCTGGTGCTCTCTAAGATTACAATTTACTGAGAGAAATGTCAGGGAGACTGCATGATGGCAACGGGCAGACCGAACACTCAGGAGAAGCATCGGATATGATCGATGGCGGTGAAAAGGTAGCCTTGGTAGACTTTGCCCTGGATTTTTGCCAGGCATTCATAAAACCTATGCTGGGAACTGGGGAATGGCTGATAGGCAAGCTACTGTGGCTGGAAATCAGGCTGCAAAGACCAAAGAGTAAAAGCGGTAAAAACAGGAGTGGTAAAATCTGGTTTCTCAGCTTAGGAAGCATTGTCAAGCCACAATTAGTGCTGCTTAGAGGAAGTAATAAGAAGGATTGATTGGAAATCAGAAGTAAAAGGACCCTATGACGCTGACAGTTTGGAATGGGGCTCTTGCCTATAGCCAGTGAAAGAGAGAATCCCACATTTCACTCAACCATTCTTATTATATTCTACTTTCTCTTTAAACCCTGCCCAGGTAGCACTATTGAAGGCAGTGGTATCAAACATGCATTGTCACCGCATTGTCACGTGACGTATTGTGACTTATTCCCCCTTTGCTAAACTGGGCGTAGGTGTGGCCAGCGTGTGATGCATCCGGTCCACAGCTGCAAGTTTGATAAGGCCAGATTTAAGGAGTGAGTATGCATGAAAAGGATTGGATTAGGTTTGGAAGAAGGTCATGGGGATGTGATTTTAGGGGCCTTCTTGCCTAGTTTGGGTGGCTTGGCTAGAGAACTGGTAGACTAGGATATTTGGGAATAACACAGTTGAAAGGGAGCTTGGAGGTCATCTAGTCCAACCCCTTGATCGAGCAGGAGAATCTATTCCAAGTATTAGCCTAGGATCGAACTCAGAGCCTTCTGATTGTGAGGCGAGAGTTCTACCTCTAGGCCACCACACTGGCAACAAACAGTTTGCCATGATCAGAAGGGAAGTTGTGCTTTTTGGAAACAGCTAGTGGGATTTTTCTTCCTTTCCTTTCTATTAAAGATTTCACATTTGACATCATGCATGTCCTTGATCACTGGAGTGCAGGATTATATCTTTCTGCATGTAATTGCAAAGAACAATTGTCTAACCATGCAGCCTTTCTAACTAGTGAATTCCAGGTGGTTGGACAATAAGTTCCATAATTCCCTGCCGGCAGGTTTGAAAACTATGCTGGCTGAGAATTTTGAGACTTATAGCCCAACTAATTTGGAAGGCACCCCGTGGGGAAAAGTTACACTAATGTGTTCCTGCTGATCTCAATAAAATAGTAGCAAGTAAGCACTGAGAAATCTTGACTCCATAGCAGAAGAGTCTCTAGTGTGATCTGTATGCCCAATCAAGGCTGCTCAAAGTGCATATTTCAAATGCACTAAATTTAATTTCACATGATGAAAAAGCTGCAGACCAA
The DNA here is from genome assembly GCA_023653725.1 of Bungarus multicinctus. NCBI lineage: Eukaryota > Metazoa > Chordata > Lepidosauria > Squamata > Elapidae > Bungarus > Bungarus multicinctus. The sequence goes on from CM042834.1 coordinate 54,871,923, forward strand.
ATGCATTTACATAAATTAACTGGAAAATTATTTGAACTAATGAATAAGCATTGCTTAAACACACATACGTTGTGCCTTTGGGATGAAAATTGGCAGTGAAAAGAGGTTAAATTCAAAGAGTGATTCATCACAAATATTGTATCCAGTTCTTTTTCCTGTTATTAAATTTAATTCCTGTATTGCTTCAGCAGCACCTCATTTTATCTCCTTTCCTTTATACACACATCTACAGCAATAATAGTAACATATGAACAAGCACACACACACACATGCATACACATACACATTCAAGACATTAGATGCAATTTAAAAAAAATCCGAACTGTAGGATGAATGTCTGGGCAATATTTAATAAATGTGTATGTGGAAAAGGAAAAAAAAACCCAACCCTAGATATATGTATGGGTATTTGAAGATACATTCCCTGGCTACATATCTTTTTATATGTTTTTATATGTCTTCATTTCCTGCCTCATATTTTTTTCACCCAAGTTCTAATTAAAGCAAGAATGCCTTGGGTATGCTTTTGCTCTGTTTCATCTCCTGATCTATTTTTTATGTTAAATCCTCCAAGGAAGTCTCCTGAAGCCTTTGAAGTCTTGGGGTAGGCGAATAAAGATGTCACAATTCCACACACCCTGCGTCTTAATGAGTACAGAAGGTTTGATGTTGGAATGCTCCAGCACCCAAAGGAAAGAGATGCTGTCCAACTTAGCCTTCTCTTCCCACCTTCCTGTCAACTCCCCCCACCCAGACCCCTCCAGCTCCAGATTCATGTTTGCAATACTCTTTAACATCTATTTCATTGGAAAGCTAAAGAAAGGAATGGATCGGAAACTAACAGTAACTGTATTTGACAATTCAGGGTCGTTTAAAGTATCTAATGCTGTTAGGGCTATATTTTTATTTTTACTGGAGCTGTTACAACAACAATCTGTGCTCCATTGAATCTTCTTTACAACATGTCTATTTCCCAATAGTCAGAGGATACAGGACCTCCCATATCTACTATGCCATTGTTCACTGTCCCCGTGCAATTAAAAGGCCAGATTCTGGAACAGATATATATATCTGTTCCATATATATATAGGCATGGGAAATCCATGAGAGAGAAATTCCAGTAGCTCATTTGTAGAAAAATGGCTACATTTTAGGGATTTTTTTTTACCCTTTTCTCTTTTTTAAAATTAAGTGCGGGAATAAAAGTGGGAAACTTCTGGGAGCAATCTCTATCCTTACTCTTACCCATATTTTCCTTATAACTTTGAAACTTATCCCCAAAATTGAGATGTTAGGCTTTTGGAGAGAATGGAAGCAATTTGTTTATGACTGGCCTCTCTCTTCCATTATTCACTTTAATTCCCTTCCAAATAGAAAAAGGAGCCAAATTCTCTGCTATTAGCCCTGAAGCTGTTTTGAACTGAAACCATTTTGGAAGCATGTTTTAACTTGGACCCTGACACAATCCTCCTACATCTCTGGGTCACTGTATGGTTTCCTGTGGCCCTGAGTTGAAGCTCTTCAACTTTTCAGATATTCCCCCATCCCATCCCAGAAGCTAAATGGACTAAGTAAGTGGTGCTTTGTCTTTGGAAGATGTTTGCCTCCATCTCCTGTCCAGAAGATTCAAGAAAGCCTGAAGAAATGTTGATCTTATCAAACTTTTTGTCAAAAAGGAGCAAGAAATTTGAGGCTCTATAATTGTGTACAAATGATTCCATTTTGTCATTCTTGAGTGTCTCTGATCATACTTTCCAAAAGGAAAAAAAAAATCAACAGAATAATTTCCTACTGCTTTGTACTTTGTAGCAGGACAATAGGGACCACCATATTCTCAATGTCCATAGCATCAAATAGATATAGTCCTTCAATCAAGGACCTGTATACTGCACAAGTCAAAAAGAGGGCTGTGAAAATATTTGCAGTCCCCTCACATCCCGGAAATAAACTGTTTCAACTCCTTCTCTCAAAACGACGCTATAGAGCACTGCATACCAGAACAACTAGACACAAGAACAGTTTTTTCCTGAATGCCATCACTCGACTAAACAAATAATTCCCTCAACACTGTCCAATTATTTACAAAGTCTGCACTACTATTACTATTAATCTTCTCATCACTCCTTATCACCCATCCCCTCCCACTTGTGACTGTATGACTGTAACTTTGCAGCTTGGATCCTTACGATTTATATTGACTGTTTCCTAGTATGATTTGATTGCTTATTGTACCCTATGACTATTATTAAGTGTTCTACCTTATGATTCTTGATGAATGTATCTTTTCTTTTATGTATATTGAGAGCATTTGCACCAAGACAAATTCCTTGTGTGTCCAATCACACTTGGCCAATATAAGAATTCTAATTCTAATATAATACAACTGTAAAACTAGAACATGTAAAAAGCCCCAAGGAAAAAAAATCTTGCTTCTATCCATGCATTTGTGACTGTTTTCACTTGCATATTTGTCCTGCCTCCTGTGGCCCTTGCTACCTCTTCATTTATTTATTTATTTGTCTGATTTGTTAATTGCTTACAAGATAAAGAATAAATGTGAGTATGAATACAGGAAATAGGTACAAATAAATGGGGACAATAGGACAGGGACAGTAGGCATGATTGCGCACTTATGCATGCCCCTTACAGACCTCTTAGGAATGTAGTGAGGTCAATAGTAGATAGTTTAAGGTTAAAGGAGTAGGGATTTGAGGATGTAACAACAGAGTCAGGTAATGCATTCCACACATTGACCACTCTGTTGCTGAAGTTGTACTTTCTGCAATCAAGTTTGGAGTGGTTTACATTGAGTTTCTATCTGTTGTGTGCTCTTGTATTGTTGCGGCCATGAAAAGTGTGCTCACCACTCATAAAAATCATCTGAAATCATCCAACCACTTAAATCCACACTTAATTTTTCATGTTGGTTTCACAAACTCATAGTGAATGAAAGCTCAGAACAGAAGGTGTCTTATTTGAAGGCAGACTGTCGCAGTCAGCATTGGTAGAGAACCTAAGACTGAAAAAGACACATACCACACACAAAAGTTAAAAGGGATTTAAAAAAAAAACTTATTTACATAAACACATATACACACACATTAGTTTGGCTATACTATTTCTTCTACCGACAATGATTACGCAATCTACTTCAAGATTTAGGTGCTAACCTTCAGGTGCTGCTCTTAGATAATAAGAGGGTAGGGCTGCTGCATTTATGCTATATATGTTGCCTGGAAATTTGTAACCCACCCAATGTGCTGAATTAACGAGCAATTTGAACAAGGCAGTTTTTTTCCCCTTATTAATTGTCAGTAGTTTGACCAACATTTTTTTAGAGTGCTGTACTTTTAGAATATTGCAACCTGGTTGGAAGGTCCATATAATAACATGGAGTTAGATTAATCCCCCCCCTCCCCCCATGACCTCACATTAATCATTGGTTCTTAAGAATGGTTTTCTGCACAAGTACCATTTTACAAAGAGAGGCAAGTTTGCCAGTTCTATTCTGCAAGATATTTGTTCCACTAAGCACTGGCATTATTATGAAGGAATTGATTCTCCACATGGCTTCCATGTGCAAACTGTAAAATATGAAGTGGTCCAGACAATGAAAATCAGTGGTTTGGTTTGCAATGAGCTTTGACTGAACATTTATCTGTGCACAGATCTATGCTCTGCCTTTGACAGTTTTAATGTTAAGAAACATAACAAGGGTACAGTTGCTATTTTTTTATTCCTGTTATCTGCCCCACCTACTAAGTTTCATAATAGAATTCAGTTCCGTTGCTTTCATTTTTCAGTTTCCCCTGAGCAATGCTGTAAAATTGATCCAGTAGTAGCCAAAGTTAATTTGCTCCTGAGGATCCAATCTGTGTCATTTCTCATTAAGTTTCAAGATAGCTGGAGAGAAGTGTTCAAAGTAAAGCTTGGAATTTCAGATTTCCTGTGTGTTAATCCTAACCCATTGAAATATTTAGGGAATGGGGGATTGTTTATTTGTTTAGTTAGGTGCAGATATACTTACAAAGAGAGAATCGCTACATTTCTTAAATTGGTAAACCTACCATTTGGAACTATTATGGTTGGTCAAACTGTCAGATGTTTAGGCTGGATTTATTGAGTCCTTCCCAAGAACCTGGAATAGGCCATTATTATTGTTTGATAGTATCAAAGGTAGGATGTAAGCTGTTCCAAGTAAAGCTGCTTTTGCTAATAGTGATTTTGTCCAGTTAGGGTAGGTCCCATAGTTAGCCAGATATTTAGACAGGATGTGGCATTTTTATCCATCTATCTAGTCCTTCCAAAGACCTGGAATAGGTAGATCAATTCAATTCAAACCTTTATTGTCAGAACACAACTTGTGTGCAATGAGATTGACTGAGTCTCCCTTAGGGCATCCCACCAACACAATACAACTCATAGTGAAAACAGAAAATCCCTAACTCAATAAATCACATGAACAAACACATAGTCCTATTGCACCAATGTGAACATGCTGCACATTGCGCAGGCCCTGAAAGTGCTGACCAGGGTGTGAGTCATCAAGATGTACTGTTGGTCTGAGTTCTGAACTTGGCAATTTGGTTGCAAACATTTTGTCACCATTTGAAGAGACATCATCAATGCACTTTGACTTGTGCTTGTCTGTCTGAGCACTGGCCTTTAAATACCTTTTTATGTAATGCAAATTGGTGAATGTTGTTCGGGTACTTCTGAGTCATGATCTGATTTTGGTCTGATTGCATCACATAAAACAAGGACTAAGCCTCAGCAATAACAGTCAGACAATCAAACAGTCCAAAATCAGACCATGACTCAGAAGTATCCGAAGTAACGATGTTCACCAATTTGCATCACGTAGAAAGGTATTTAAAGGCCAGTGTTTGGACAGATGAGCACAAGTCAAAGTGCACTGATGATGTCTCTTTGAACGGTGACAAAACATTTGCAACCAAATTGCCGAGTTCAGAGCTCAAACCAACAGCCCAGCTACCAACCTGAGCTACTAATATTCAAGTACATTTCAATAGGCAGATATAGGTGTGTGATGATGTTACAGGTATCATCGCAGGATGTAAGCTTCCTCAAGTAAAATTGCCTTTTGCAGTTGACTCATGGTGATATTGTCAATGCCAGTGGTACTCCATTTGTTTTGGTACTGCACCTATCACTGTTGGAACTATCTTTCCTTTCTTTTGCAACATTTATTCTATTTTTATTTGCAGGTCTTTGCATTTTGTTATCTTCTTCAGTTCTTTCTCTTATTATTGCTATGGTTCTTTGCATAGTTAATCAGATGCATCTGGCATTTTTATCAAACTGTTGAGTCCATCCCAAGGACTTGGGATAGGCAGAAGTTGTTGTTTCATAGTGTTAAAGATATTGCCCCAAATTATTTGCAACAGATAAATATCTTTTTTTCAGTAGTTCTGCAGCTGCTGACCCAGGTTGCTCAGCCAACAGTCCTAAGTCCTGTAGCCCATTTGTCACTAGATGTTGAAGAACTCCAACACCCAGAGTAGTCTTGGTTGACCCATTCAATGACCGAGTTGGTAGTGGATTTTGTAATTTATGTCTTACCACATTTTTTATGGGAGAGATACACTTTGTCTGACTTATCTGAAGAGACTTGTCCAGTATGGTTGAACCTCTGGCACAGTTCTCATCCTCCCCAGAGCACACAAGCCCCACAGTCACATCAGTGATGATGATGATGATGATGATGATTGAGTGGTTTTGACTAATTGGGCAGATTCCTTCTCTCTCTAAATGGAAATTCTTCCAGACATTCATCCATCAGTATGCAGGGCCTCAAAGCTACTCTTGCTGCTAATGAATCTTAATGTAAGAGAGGAGAACCTCATTGCCTTATTCATGTGCAGGTTCAAGCACAGATTACCTGCCCATTATGAGTGTGCCTGTAGGTTACCTGCAGGCACCTTGTCTGCAGGGAGATGTGAAACATGGGATAAATTCAGCCAAGAAGCAGAATTCTTAAATAGCTACCCAGATGCTGCAAACATTCAGCCACCTAAAATAAAAATTATTTATGACTGCATATTGGCTGGAGTAAAGAGGCGAGTTGTGCTTTCTCTGATATGGTTTTTAAGCACACTAATGCCTCAGAAATAAGGAAAATGTGCCTGGAAAAAACAAGGCTTCTATCTATTCAAAATCTATGAATATTACATTTATGCATTCCTATAACTGTGTAGTTCAAGTTAATTCAGTAATTTTCAAATTCAGTACAAAGGATAGCAGCAACTTTCCAATTTGCTTGCTGCTCTAGAGACCAATATCATACTATTGCCCTCTGAATCGAGTGATAATTAGGCAAAGGGAGGCCTGCATTGTGAAAAGGTAGTGATGTTTGAAGCAGCGAGGAGAGGGGAACCTAATGCCTGACAACATTGGCAGCATGATGAATCAGTAGCATAGAACTTCATATTGAGTCCAAATAACCTATTTAGTTCCAATATGTGGCTGTTTCTGGGTTTTATTAACACCTTTGGAGAAAGCTAAAGTGCATATGGTGGAACTGGTTGACTGAGGATTTCAGAGCTAGGCACCTTAATTGAGGATTTATGTATTTTTACATTTATTTATCAAGTTACCATACCATCCATCTCACCTAAGTGACTCTTAGGATGCCTTGCAATTTCTTTTCTAAGGGTTCAGCTGTGATCACCTGGCTATGAAAGACGATACTAGATATACCAAACATATAACAGAAGAAAGATATTCTCTGCCCTCGAAAACATTCTTCTTCCAGAGATTAAGATAGCCCCAACTCTATTGGCTTTTCTTAAGCCATAAACTTAAGCCATAAACACCAGTTATTATTTTGTTCTCCCTCTCTCCCTCTGTCCCTCTCCCTCTCCCTCTCTCTCTCTCTTTCCCCTATATTTATATTGTACTTACACTTGATTTTTAACTGACTTTAACTTTACTAGCCAGTGTCCATATATATGTGTGTGTGTGTGTGTATGTGTATGTGCGTGCATGTATCTGTATCTGTATGTATGATTTGCCTAATTACATTTCTTTCTCTTTTGATGACTCAATGAGTGGTTTTATACACATTAAGATCTGATTACCATTGTTGTTGCCGGTAATAGAAGTTGATTTATTAAACATATTACTCAGAAATGTGAAGCATTTTGCCTTCATTTGCAACACATGACCACTTTTATCTGCAAGACTCTTCACAAGACCATTTGCCCTGAAGCATTTACCAATATCTAGCCAGTTACTGGTTGAAAATAAGAAATGCTATACATTTTTAGCACTGCCCTAGACTGAATCAGAAAATGCCATTTACAGTTTAGGGTTAGGATTAGTTGCATTATAGGATTTAGAGTAAGGGGCCATTGTTGTCCATTGCCCCCTCCAAGATCCATGGGGAATATGATTGAAAATTCCTGTGAACTAAGTATGAGCGATAAAGTAGCAAAGTGAACTCATATGGATCTGGTGTGTGTGTGCCTGACAGGTGGGGAGACTTTGATGGTATAGACTTGATAAAGGTAATCTGCCAGGTACTTTTTTTGGAGATTTCTCTTTGTTGACCACTGACATCTACTACAATCTAGTTCTCCAATACAAATTGAACTATTACAAGGGTTACATTTTTAAGCTTTATACATTGCAGAGAGTAGATAGCAGATGTGCTATCACACCTTTCACTGGAAATTAAGTGCAAAGCTTATGCTACTTTGGTTATTTTACAAAGTGTGGAGTGGACAATATTGTGACCTATAAGAGTTAGCAGAGAAGTTAGTAAGTACTTATAATGGATGCAATATGAAGAGAACTGGAACTAAAGGGGACTCCATTCCCTATTTGCCATACTTCCTTCACATATTTCAACCTCCAGTGTTTTCATGGATCAAAATATTCAGATAAAGTACAGACAGATTTAGAAGACACTGACACTATTGTTTTTAAAATTAAACACCTCCCTAGTTTGAGTATGGTGTTTATAAACTAAGCTACCATAGATAACTCACAGAAGGATCAAGCAAAGTAAGTTAACTTCAACCTAACTCTTCCTCCATCTAAAAAGAATACCAGTAGCTGCAGTTCCAGGAAGTCTACCAAAATAAAGACTCAGAAATACTTTTGCTAAAAGTTGGGGCAATTTCTGCCACAAACACACTAAAGGCTGATGCTTGCAGGGCACTGTGGATCTCTATGTGAGGAATGAACATCACCATTCTGTACCTGAATAATGGAAGTTTCAGTCCATCTGTATCCAGTTACCCTCTGCTGTCAACCTAAGCACACCAACCTCCTCTTTTCCCATTGAAAATCTAATATAAAAAAAATCAACTAAAATATTCTTTAGCATCTGTGATATCCATTGTCTACCAAGTTTCTGAAAGAATCTAAGAATCCAAACTGCTGGTAGAAGTTGTTTGAACTTTGTTATAGTCATGCCTTTGCTATTGGAAAAATTATAGACATAACTAATCAATATATTAAAGTATGTGCCAAATATGGTGGCTGACAATTTGTTTCTAGACCAATATAAGGTGAACAGATTATCTGAAGGACAGTATATATGCTTTAAGAACAGCATTTGAGCTCCTGCTCTTGCACTGAGTAAGAGGTAAGAGCCTGGCCACTTTTAGGCATAGAACCATTTGTATGTATAGGTGTCACATCTTTGGAATGCCTTTCCTTGACAACTCTTTATTTATTGGCCTTCAGAGTGGTGTGAAACTTCTTGTAGCTCACTTTTGTTTAACTGTACTATGTTAAGCCTTTAATTGAAGTTCAATCTACCATTGCTTATGTGGTGTTTAACACTTTATGTACTGAATATAGTTTTTAGGATTTGGGGATAATTACGAATGGAGTTTTCTGAGGCTGGGAACCAAAATGGGCGTTTGCAAAGCATTGCAGAATAAAAGAGATGAACATCCCAGTCATACCTCATAAAGATGAAACAAACTCCCTCCAAATCAAGAAAGAATTAGAAGGAGGATTAAAGGAATCAAGGAAGGAGTCATAGGAGAACAGTTGAGTATACATAGCTTTTAAAATTTTGTAACCCACCCACCCCTTATTTCTTTGCAGTAGAGCTAGTTAACAAGATTTCATGACAATCTAGCTTTCTTTACTGTTAGGGGGCTTCATATTACGTTTAAATACTGGGGCTGAGACTTTATCCTAAAAAGCAGACTATGTATTGATGAAAGGATTTTTTTTCTGCAAGCCCACTCTTTAATAAGCATGTATTGAAACCGGTGACTTGTGGAACAGAAAGCTGGAAACTCTCAGAAGGCCTTTTGGTCCTTATACCCTAGCTCTGACTCCAGCTTTGCAATAATGGCTTATCTAAATGATACCTTCCTCATAATAAACAAAAGTTAGAGAAGACACATGAGACAATAATACCTTTAAATCAATAAAATATGCAAAAGAGAGATAAAACAATAACAGATTACCCTTCATGGTTTTCAGTAGCAGCAGAGGGGAAAAAAGGCAGACTATCAAGTATATTAAACACCCACCCACAACTAACAGCATGCTTCACTACCAAACCTAATAACAGGGAGAATATATTCACAACAGGCAATAATAATAAAAGCACAATCCATTTACTCCACGGTTGTGCTAGTTTATACGTAGCCAGGAATTTCACTAGTATTTATTTCCCATTGACATTAGTTAATTCTAAAGTTGATTTCAATGAGACCTAAGCTTAAATAACTTTATTCTGGATCCAATTGTACAATATAGTTGGATTCCTAAAAGCATAATTTAAAAAAGGTTGGGAAGCAGGCAAGTAAACCTTCAAAAACAAAAACAATTTTACATTTTTACCAAAACTGCAATTCATCAATCTTTGCATATCTTCAGCAGTGTATCAGTAAAATGAAAGGGAATATTGACTTTTACAACTACAGCAATGGTGGGATTCAATTTTTTTTACTACCGGTTCTGTGGGCATGGCTTGGTGGCAGGGGAAGGATACTGTAAAATCTCCAGTCAGAGGTTGTATTTGATGGTTCTCCTAACTATTCAAAATTTCTGCTACCAAACTGGTCAGAACCTACTGAATACCATCTCTGAACTACAGTTCTCCAGAACTGGTCAGAACCTACTGAATACCATCTCTGAACTACAGTATATATTGGATTTCACTGATAGAGCAAATGTCTGAAACAGGAATGCATTAGGAAACAGAATGTCTAACTTTGCAGCACCAGTTGGTATATGGTTGAGGTGCTGGATTAAAAACTAGGAGACTATGAATTCTAATCTTTTCATAAGCATGCATGCTGAGTAGCTAACTTTGATTTTGTCTCAGTCCACCCATTTCATAAGACTGTTGTTGTAGGAAAAATTATGTCTCCTGCCTTGAGTTGTAAAAAATTAAAGTTGGAATCTAAACCAAATAAATATGGTTGAAAAACATCAGATACAGGTCTGCTACACTGTTTCAGTGTCATCCAGTAATATAATTATGTGTAAAAACTGAATGAAGAATTGTATGGATGTTTTCAGTGTGGTCATAAAAAGTCAAAATCATGGCCAACATACTGAAGGCAATTTACTGACCAGTGTTGGAAAACAAATGGCTTACTTCAGAGCACAACTAATGTTTTTCTAAGGACAATATGAAAATGTAAAAACTAATGAGACTTTTGTAGGCAGATCATGAAGTTTCATTACTATCTCCTTAATTAATTTGTCCCAATGGAAACTTGTCAAAGATATTCGGTTGTAAAAGCATAATACTCAATATCGTCAACCTCCCGCCACCCAGTACGCTCCCACAGGGTTGCCCTACTTGGGGTACCGCCGCCTGGCCGTTGTCAGCTGACGGCCCCGAGAGTTCGGGCTTTCTCTGTGGGAGCTCCCTCCCTATGGAATGATCTCCCCCCGGAGATACGGGCTATGACGGATATTCTGACCTTCCGGCGCGCAGTGAAAACCCTATTTTTTAAACAGGCTGGTCTGGCCCAGTAACTGTGTTTTTGGTTTTTAATTAATTTTAATTGGGGTTTTATTAGCTTTTAATTTTTAATTGAATTTTGAATAGACAGCCGGATCTAATTATTTAATCTATTTTTAATCGTATTTATTATATTTATTGTATGTTTTTTAGTAGGCTGTACACCGCCCCGAGTCCCTTTTTGGGAGAGGGAGCGATATAAAAGTTTGATTAAATAAATAAATAAATAAATACCCAAGAGAAATGACCAATGACCTATGTTATTGAAAAATATATAATGTGATCCTTTGATTACAGCATTCATAATTAATTGCAAAAAAATTGACACAAAAATAAATAAGAAAAGGAGCTTTCATGCTATTTCACATGTTAATTAGGAAAATGCCCAAGAATCATGATGGACAGCCACTGATATAGAATTTGTAGAGATTTTATACATTGTGAGCTAAATGCTAATTATACACCTAACTTAATAATTAATATTTCTATTAAAGCCACTGAAATTGTCCAATCTGATTTAGGTATGTTTTGAAGATACTCAGCCCATTTTCAGAGAAACAATTAGAAAAGGTACAGAATGACTATGATATACCAGAACCTTTAAAGAAAGCCTTGATCACAAGTAGAAAACTTAGTGATGATCAGGGACAACATTAACATTTTTATAGAGCTAAGGGATACAATGGCACAGTGATGATATTCAGTAGGAACTTTGTCCTGCCCATAGTCAATATGTTTCCCCCCTTTTCTAACAAATTTCATGAGGGATTTTTGTATGATAGGTTAGATCCTACCCAGCTACTATGTGTTTTCATTTTTGTTTTCTATTACTAGTATGTGTTCATGTTTATTTGGTTTATTGTAAACCCACTAGTGTTGTGTAAAAATCAGGTGGAGATATACCAAGCAAAGAAATAAAGTGTTCAGTAGTTGTACTTGAAGATTGGAGATCAAAGAAGAACCAAGTAGCATGTTGTGTCCCAGAGTCTTAATTTAGCCAGTATGTCATAGATGGCTTCACCATATGGAAATAATTCTTTTTCATCTTCATCCATCAATGTTAAAATTTCCTTCAGGTTTCCTGAATTATAATTAGCAGTGGTAATAAAATGTTTACTATTTTTGTAACATGATGGGTGTTCTGTTAGATAGGAATTTGTAGGAGTTCATTTAATCTACAATTGTCCTTGCATATATTATAAGCTTCCAGTGCCTCCATTAAATATGTTTCTGGCCATTTCTGCCTCAAAGAATGAAATAGTCAACATTCTTAACTCCCTCTTTCCCAGTGAGTTCGGCTTCTGCTTCCTGGCTCAGGCTTAATGATAAGATAAAGCAAATCATTAAAAAAGGTTTTAGAAAATGTTCAAGATTTTTCACTTGGCTGAGCCAAGCAATCCTTCTTTTTTATTTTAGTATCATGGGCTGACCAAACTAATCTGTTTCTGAAGAAGGTGGGATGCCAAGATATTCACTTTCTCCCACCCTTCATCTATTTTATCATGCCTGTGTTTTGGAATTATGCTTTTGTACCAGCTAAGTATAGCAGCTATATCACCATTAAGACCAGCAAAATAATTGCTTTCTATCTGAAGCAATTAAGCACATTTCTTTTGGCAACACATTCCAATCCTGGGTAGCAAAACATATGCGAAGTTTGCTATTCATCATGCAAGGTGACTTTTTAACCAAACAGATTCACAATGATAGCCATAAACAGCTAGAAAAGGATGTAATTTTAGATTAGAGCTGTATCAAATACTCGCTATTTGTTATGTCTCTAATGTATCCAAAGTAACTATCAAAAAAATTACTGCTCTTGATAAAAGTGTTATTGTTTCAGTGATGTCCAGAGAGTTCTTTCCCCCCGCTTTGGATAAGGTTTTGCCATCATCTACTTCCTTTTCTTATCTTTAGTGTCATTTGCCAGCCTGCAATTGAATCTGATGGTGTTCTGGCCCAAACCTTGTTCCAAGGAAACAAACACAAAACAGAAGTAACAGAAAAACTTTTAATGATTCTTTACGAATTCTGTTCCTTCATGGTTAAAAGGCTGTTTCAAACTAATTGTCTCTGATAAGAACAAGCCTTGCCAAGGTTGTGCAAGACTTCCAAGAATAACAGATATAACAGATAAAGTTACTAAGAAATATTTCAAACACAAAGAGTCTCCAAACACCAACCAAGATATTCCAAACATCCACAAGGCTTGAGTACAAAAACTTCTTTGCTTCCTGCAAAAACTCTGATTTCTCAACTGGCTTTTGTCTCTTGAGGGAAGGGCCATTACCTTACAGCCTTACTCCCCAGTTGCCTGTGCTGTTGCAGCTGCTCTTTCCTTTGAGCAGCCCTGCACGCATGCGCACTGGGCACAGGCTCCTTGGGGACATCTTCATCACTGCTGCCAGCCTCCACAATCTCCAAAGGCAGCATTCCATTCCCTGATGGTCCTGGCCCCCTTCTCTGCATCACACACAGGCCCCTCATCTGAATCCTTGCTCTCCGAGATCTCAGACGTCCGCATCTGCTGCCGATGAACCACAACAGATGTCCTATAGAAATCCCCACGAGTTTATTTACTCTCATCTATGATACCTGTTATGATATGTACAGAATAACTCTTGAGTAACAAGGATATGCACATGGAAACATTAATGAGAGTAGTTATGAATAATTATTCAGCCACACACAGATACACTAAATTGAGTTAAAGTTTACTTTAAGAAATAGCACAGTCCAATAAATGGTCTAGGTCATATACGTTTAACAGTCCAATAATATCCAATTACAAAGTCTTCTTACCGGTTGCCTTTGTCATTTACAGTAAACAAAGATATTAAAGTATAAGCACAACAGAGAACCTTAGATAGCAACAGAATGTCAGAGAGAGCAAGCCATGATCTCTAGCTCCTTCTTGTGGCAATTCGCAATACAATCAATCAATCAATCAGAACATAGTACAACTCAATACAGTGACTTTGTCTTAAAGCTGCAAACATACATTGTTGGTTTATATATTGCCAGCCCAACTAATTGGTGGACAGTATCCTAACAATACCATCACATTAGAAAAAGCCAAATGGGTTGCCATTATACATCAAATGAAATAGGCAATAGGAGAGAAAGGGACAGAAAAAAATGAGGGCAAAGAAGAAAAGGGAAACAGTATTACAAAGGAATAATAGAATAACAGAGCTGGAAGGGACCTTAGAGGTCTTCTACTGCAACCTTCTGCTCAAGCAGGAGACCCTTTACCATTCCAGACAAATGGCTGTCCAGTCTCTTCTTAAAAACCTCCACCCACAACCTCTGAAGGCAAGTTGCCCCACTCATTAATCGTTCTCAACGTTGAGAAATTTCTCCTTAGTCCTAGGTTGCTTCTCTCTTCTTCTAGTTTCCTTCCTTTTCTTCTTTTCCTGCCTTGAAAGCATGTGATATCCAAATAAAGCATAGGAACTGTATTATCTTATACAGAGAAAATGAATTATACAAGCTAGGAGAAAATATTCTCCTTTCATACATGCTGACGTGACCAGGAACACTTATGCAAGCAATGCTTAAAAAGATTAGGTAAGCAATGGCTTATTGTTCATAATGAAGTACAAATGGAGATGTTTTTGTGGCTGCTGGTGGAACATTGTTTTAATTCATTAGAATGCCCTGAGTAGAGCCATCATTAGAAAATTTTCTTAGAAGAACTAAGCATTCAAGGAGATTTATCTACTATAGCTATTGTAAATGACTTCTGATAGCCAAGTTGAGGGGTTGAAGATAATCCTTGATTTATAATCATAATTGAACCTGGACTTCTGTATGTAAGATATAGAGGTCATTAAGTGGGTCACCATGGGACTGCACCCAATTATATGATCTTTTATGTAGCAATCATAAACCGAATGCCATGGTCATTAAGCAAATAGTACAGTCCTCAAACTAATCCATTATATCTAATGTGTTCCTTCTTTTTGCCAAACTAAAAGTAAACACCTGAAATCAGCAAAACCACCAAAAATTGCAGTCACATGATAGCTGATGCTGCAAACAGCCATAAACAGAAGCCAGCTGTCAAAAGTTCAAAATGAAATCATATAGCCAAGGGGATAGGATGCCGTAAGTTCAAAACTGGGTTGTAAAATTGGGTTGAGGCGGGTAGGGTCTGTCATAACTTTGAACTGTCATTAAGTGATTGGTTGTTAAGTGAGGACTATCTGCACACTATATTTACACCCAGGGAATCTGTCCAGTGATGCAAATAAATCACTAAAGAGAAAAATAAAGTATTTTCCCCTCCTTTTATTTTCCTTCTGGGGGTTTAGGAAATTTTTAATGCAATTGTTTAATGTGTTGAGCAATATAGAAACATAAATTTATTCTGTACCTTTTTATCAACCTCCCCATCCCCCAAGGCTATAAATTGTCATGTGGAACAGTAACAAATTGGCATCACTATAGGGGCAATCACAAAATGGAGACTAAGGACACACGTGGTCCTAAAACCACCAAAAGTATGCTTCTTTGTTATTCTTTTATTTAAAAATGCAAAGGAAAACAGAACTGTTTTATTTCCTGCCTAAAGGAGAATATAATTTGTATAATAAGAACTTAATCTATGAGATAATTATGCTATGTAATTTAACATAAAATATATTTTCCCATTTTTGTTGTATTTATCTTGGCTAACTTGAAATATCTTTGAGAGAGGATATTTAAATCATTATCTGTTTCACAGGATATTGAGGAATGTAATAACTGGCAATAAAACAACCGGCACTCTTTCAACATTCAAGATAAAAACACATTACAGATGTTGAATAGAAGAAGAATAACAGAGTTTGGAAGGGACCTTGTAGGTCATCTAGTCCAACCCCCTGACCAAGCAGTAGAGCCTATACCATTTCTGACAGATGGCAGTCCAATCTCTTCTTGAAAGTTTCCAGTGATGAAGCTCCCACAACTTCCAAAGGCAAACTATTCCATTGGTTGATTGTTCTCACTGTCAGTAAAATTTTCCTTATTTCTAGGTTGAATCTCTCCTTGATAGTTTTCATCCATTATTCCTTGTCTGGCCTTCAGGTGCTTTGGAAAATAGGTTGACCCATTTTCGGCTGAAGCTTTGTTTTAATAGATAATACATAAGAGGTTCAGAGGCATTCACAGGTAAAGGCAAGGAGAACACATGATGATGTGGGATAATAATGAAGTCCTTACATGTATGCAGCTTTTGTACAGTTTTTTTAAAAAATTATTTTATTTTTTTATCTATCAAATTTATGTAGATATTCATCCCACAAATGATTAACTGTAAAGGACATACTGTCCTGAAAAGTGGGCTTGCTCAGCAATCAGGTCTAAGGAGTGCTCAGAAATATAAATAAACCTTTCAGTCAAATATTGTAGGTAACCATTATATATTCTGAAGCTGACATGACCATGGGCTTGTTATTTGCCTCCTGGATTATTAATGTGTTCAAACTGTACCTATTATGAACAATTGTGTCAAAGGCAATTTGAGCAGATGTCCAGAGCCTGCCAAAGGAATCTGCATCCTCTTTAATCATAGCTATAAACAGCAGAATGCTAGGAAGCACCACCAGCTTAAAGTATCTCCAGGGCAACAGTTCTATAGATTTTAAGTTCACATCAGCTGACCTCTTGCTGAAACAGTGAGAAAGAACTGCAATAAGAGGATAGAGGAAAATTGATGGCTCAAGTCCAACTAGAGGAAGTTGGGAATAACAAGACTTGGCATTGCCGTCTCTGAATACTTGTAGACAATAAAACTTTGGAGTTAAATAAAGGAGATCAGTTAACTGAGGTACAAGAATACACAAAGCTTGTGTATACACTCCCCATATTTATTCAACTGGTTCATGGAAAATATATTAAGGAAGCTGGACTGGAAGATTACTGTGATTTCAAAACTGAAGGTTAACATCAATCTCTGCTATGCTGATGACACTACTCTGATAACCAAAAATGCAAAAGATGCACAAGCTCTTGTAATGAACACCAAGAAACACAGGGATTGAGAACCTCCCTGAATCTGTTATAAGGTGGGTGGCTATATAAACATTTGTAATACATAAATAGTGGGGGGAAATGGACTAAGATTAAATGTAAAGACTAAACTAATAATAACAGGTACAACAATCAGACTTAGAATTGCAGAAATTTTAGGCTTGGATAGCCTTGAACTATGTTGCCTATGGTTAGACTTAAGTGTAGTACACAAAATTATCTGCTACAATGTCCTACCAGTCAATGACTACTTCAGCTTCAACCACAACAATATAAGAGCACACAACAGATGCAAACTCAATGTTAACCGCTCCAAACTTGATTGCAGAAAGTACGACTTCAGCAACAGAGTGGTCAATGCCTGGGATGCACTACATGACTCTGTTGTTACATCGTCTAACCCCCACTCCTTTAACCTCAAACTATCTACTATTGACCTCACCCCATTCCTAAGAGGCCTGTAAAGGGCGTGCATAAGTGCACAATTGTGCCTATCATCTCTGTCCTATTGTCCCCATTTATTCATACCTATTTCCTGTATTCTTACTCCTGTTTATACTTATCCCTATTATTTTGTAAGTGATTGACAAATTAAATAAATAAAATAAAATAAGTTTCAATACGTCCCTTGGATCCTTCTTTTTTCCCTATGTGATTACCTTCAGTGATGCTACAATACGTCAGCAAGGTACTTGCCTCCAAGTGTTGGATGTCTGTCCATTTTGAAATAAAATTCCTATAATGTTAGAAATAGGCTTTGCACATCTATTATAAATTCCATGTAATAATAATACTGAATTAGCAGATTCTCTCTGCTTTTTAGGATCAGCCATGAACCATAAAAGAATGGGAAGTCAAGAAATACACAGAGACTAGTATGTAGTAGATCAGCCATGGAGACCTTGGACATTTAAATACTATGAAAAATCTATAGCTACAAAAACCAGGATCATGTGAACTCAGGTATTTCCTATAATTCTCTGTAGAAGTAAAAATTGGACCTTGAAGACAGAATAAGTATTGATGCTTTCAACTTTGAAGTTGGAGAACACTCATAACATATAATGGACAGCTAAGCAAACAAATGTATCATTGAACAAACCAACAAAGTTCTGCCTTGAGGCTTAAATTATCCTACTTTGAATGCATTATGGGAGGCCCTAGCCCTCTTTTTCTAATGTTGGGAAAGATAAAGGGAAAGAGAAGAAAAGGATGAGTAGCATGGTGGATGGACTTAGTTATAGAAGCAATGGATACACTATTGGAAAACCTGAAAGAATAGGTTAGGGACAGATGTCATGGAGAAAATCTGTATGGTTGCTAAGAATCTACAATGACTTAATGGCACACAACCAATCTAAATAATGCATAGTATACTTCTACAACGTTCCATGAAGTCTACAACAATTTATTTCCTAAATAATTCATGGATAATAGTTATAAACCTTCTAAAAGTTCCTGATTGATCATCCCAAAGGTGATTTTTCAAGAGGCAACTAGATTTTCTGGTTTTTCTTTGAAGACGTTTCTCTTCTCATCCAAGAAGCTCTGACTGGATGGTGAGGCATGGAAAGATTTATACTCCTTGCAGACAGCTAGTGATTTGCAGTCTTTTAGTCATTAAGGCCACCTGGAGGTTTATCTGTGTCAAGGAGGTCAGCTGAGTAATGGAAATGAGTATGGAGTCTTCTTGGAACTGTTGAAAGGACTGAAGACTGGAGATAGATGATGTCATATCCTTCCCCTTCTGTTGAGAGAGGGCTGTTTAATTTTGACATAGATGGTCTTTTTGATCCCTCTTTCATCATCTATTTCCAGTTTAGAACACAGTCCTTTCAACAGTTCCAAAAAGGTTCCACACCCATTTGCACTACTTAGCTGATTCTGACAACACAGATAAATCTCTTGGTGGCCTTAATGTCTTTCTAAAAGAATACAAATAACCAACTGTCTGCAAGAAGTATAAATCCTTCCATTGCCCACCATCCAGTCACAGCTGAAGAAGCTTCTTAGTTGAGAAGTGAAACATCTTCAAAGAAAAACAAGAACTTTCGGTTGCCTCTTGAAAAAAAGCACCTTTGGGACAACCATGACCTAGATGACTGATAATCTCCATTGACATTCCTGATTGACCATAAGATATCAAGAGCACTTCCTTGGCTTCTTCAGCCAGGACAAGCAGCAGTTTGCCTCATGTAAAGGTAGACATTCTGCAGCTTAGGAGCCATAGAGACTCCCTTTGAAGTTTCAATAATCCTTCTTTTTCCCCCTATGCAATTAATTATAATGATGCTACAATATGTTAGCAAGGTATCTCCAAGTGTTGGGTGTCTGTCCATTTTGAAATCAACTTGCTATAATATTTAGAAATAGGTTTTGAAATGGAAAATATTGACATATGAAATTGTTGTTTGATGGATTTTATATTCATTGAAATCTTAAAAATATTTTAGAATCTACTGCAGGAAACAAATAACTATAAATAACTCCTTTCTTTCTAGTATTAAATTGTATATTAGACAGAGCAGGTGAACTGAAACAACCTGTTGACCCTGAAAGGAAAGGAGACAAATAAGAGAATCCAAATTGTTACCCTTCTCCTGGTCCGAAATGAAACACTACATGGATACAATAAAGAATATTTTTATGCTAGAAAGGACTAGAATCAGTTTGAGAGGGCAGGCTTAGAGCTTCTGTAGGAATATGAAATTCAGAGAACTTTATAGTAGGTTCAGCCTATGTAAAAACAGATGTTATATTCTGTTTGTAAACATCATATGATTTATGTTGTTTTCTTTATCATTCCTACTAATTATGTAGGACTATTTTGCATTGTTTGATCTTATTTTTATTTGCAAAGTGCCTTGAATCATATAGGTGAGATGAGTCATAGAAAAATTTGATAAACCAAAAGGCCTTGCTTTTTTCCATGTTCACGATTTCTGCCTCTTTTTCTTTCCAAACCCTTTTCATATTTAGTTGGGTTGCTAAAACACTTTTGATTCTGAAGCATTTACCTTTATTTTAAAAAAATGACTAAGGTGAAAAACAAGCGCATATAACAGCACATTCCGCTGTCTTTTAAGACTTTTATACAGTTCTTCAGGATTGCTTTGAAGCATCTCGGGGAAATATTTATTTTGTTTGTATTCATTTCTTTAGTTTGTTACCAAATAACTCCGACCCTGTCTTTTTTGCTCTGGCCGCTCCTCCCTTTTTCTGGGTACACCTACTTTTTGAGCCCAGTTGTCACACAAGACTGAATATAGTTCTTTGCCCAAAATAGGTTGTGTCCCCATTAATGACAGTACTATATAATAAATCAAAGAGGAATTGTTACTGGGATCCTATCTGATGAACCTTCATAACAAATCAACTCAGAGGTGGTATTCAGCAGGTTCTGACCAGTTATGGAGAACCGGTAGTGGAAATTTTGAGTAGTTCAGAGAACCGGCAAATACCACCTCTAACTGGAGATTTTACAGTATCCTTCCCCTGCCACGCCCACCAAGCCACACTCACAGAACCAGTAATTAAAAAAAATTGAATCCCATCACTGAATCAACTGCTTATGCTTTGTAAATCCAGATTGGTTTCAGAATCCAAGCCCACATACTGTATTTAGACAACATGCTAAATAAAACATGGCTTGATTGTTCATCTAGTCATATTAAGAAATGAACCAAAGAGAAATAAGTATGCAACGTGTAAGCACAGCTCATCCACAATAAATTGGGATATGCTCGAATTTTCATTTACCATTTTTTGCACATAGAGACACTGTAATAGATCAATACAGGCATTAAAAAAAACAAAACAAAAAACCAAACCCAACCCTCCTTAAAATGTCAAAATTTGCAGCATAGCAAGGCACCGTGATATTTATGCACAAAATTTAATTTATATGATATCTTAGTTTCTGCACAACCGTTTACAGTAATTTTATCTAGTTCTCTTTTTCTGATATTTTTTGCTGTCAAGGCAAAAGAGCTATTTTATGTGTTAGATAGACATTAGTGTCATTCAAAAGAAAATATGCAGTTTCTTTAACAAAGTGTATCCCCAAGTCAGGAAGGTTTTTAAGAAATATCTCTCTATAGATTCCATATAGAGAAGGCAGATTAAAAGGTATTGTGTTTGATTTTTTGTTAGCTCTCAGTTACAAATACTATAAGAATTCTATTCCACTGCTACTTCTTAAAAATCTCTGTCCAGTATCAAAGACAACATGAATAAAAGACATAATTCTCTAAGGCTCAAAACTTATAGCTTTTAGGACAGTAGCTAATGGCTATAGACTTGTTCAGTTTAGTGGAGGGCAGAGAACTATTCCTGTGTTTTGCTACAGGTTCTTATTAAATATCATAAAAAGAAAAAAGAATTTGCTTTAGACGCTTTCAGAGGAAAAGCAAATTTGGCAGAATTCTCATTGGTGAGATCTTTTTACACCTCTTTTAGCGAGATGATGGTAAAAGGATCCATGTATGCATGTGTAACTATTGAATCCCTTCACTTATATACAATTCTTCATTTATATACAGTACAATACAGTACAATACAAGTATCTGTGGTGGTGCAATGGTTAGAATGTAATATTGCAGGCTAATTCTGCCAACTGCCAGCAGTTTGATTCTCACTGGTTCATGATTGGCTCAGCCCTCCATCCTTTGGTAAAAATTTGAAAAAAAAAGTTTGGTAAAATGAGGATGCAGATTGTTGGGAGCAATATGCTGACTCTGTAAACTGCTTAGAGAGGGCCACTATGAAGTGGTATATGAAGTAAGTTTAAGTACTATTACTATTGTCTGCCATTATCTTAGGATCTGGTTGGCACTCCACGTTTCCATTAAGTCTCAGTGGAAGACATCATAAAGAAGTCTATCTGTCTTTCTCTTTCTTTCTCTCTTTCTCTCTCTCCCTCCCTCCCTTTCTCTTATTGGAAAATTTCTCCTCCTCCCCTAATGAATTAAAAATTATATCATAGCTTGTAATATCCAAGATTTTATTTTCGTTTGTAACATTCAGAAAGAGGAATAGAAACATTTTTTTCTATTTACATTTGTGCCCAAATCAGCAGGACAACATTGTCAAAGGGCTCCAGGATCAAATAATGGCATGTTAGTTTAACATTGTTTTGCCTGATTTCTTAAATGATCTTGACATGCCTCCATTTTTTTATTTGTTCCTCTCTCCTCAATTTTAGAAATTAGAGAAGATGATAATTTGACCTATTATATTGTTTTATCATTTGACCACTTAAGATATCTGCTTTTATTGTTGATTTACTTTTGAGCTTGAACCTTGTGAAAGAAGTCTTTAACTCCAACAGTTCATCAAGAAAGTTTGTTTCACTGAAGAAAGTTTGCTTCCTTTCAGGAAAGAAAATAAAGTGCATCAGTAGTAACAGTATCCATCAATACTCTATTTCACATTTTGTTACACATGATTATCTTGCTATTACCAGTGTTTGTATTCTAATCTGATTGTTCCATAAGAATGATTGTCATTCTATGTACATCGAACTGAAAGACATCTTAGTTTTAGAATGAGATGCTCAGAATTGTTTTGTACGCTGGCAGCTGAATTCCATATCCTTTTATTACTCACATTGTAATTGACTTTTTATTACACTGTATTTTCTATAAGGAATTTGTAAATACTGTATATTAAAACATATTTCTTCCTTGTGCTTTGACACAATTGGTGAGTCTGATTTTTGGAGGCATTCAGGACATTTCTTTAATAACTGTTGACTGGCAACCAAGATAACATATTTTTTTTGCAGAACCTCAATCAGCAAACTTCGTTCCTTGGATTCCATCTCCCGGGGGGGGGGGGGGAATCCTCTTGTGTGTGTGTATGTATAACAGGCATGTTGTAACAATATTTGACAGAGTTAAATTTTTGTCTTGTCATATCTGGGCCACAGAACAGTTCTTGCTTTTATTGTGTGATGACATAGAAATTACTGAGCAATTAGAGGGTTATTCAGTATCCTCCAAATTAAATGTTACCTCTTTACCCTTCACAGAACAAAAAAATAACCATGCAATTACCTGGTGAATTAAGTTGTTCGGGTCTCATAGCAATTATTTCAGGAGTCAAAAGCCCAATATTTTTCTGGTAATCATAAGGAAGTATCATTCACTGGAGCATATATCCCCATTTCATCTCAGACTCTACATTTCTCTTTTAATAATGTAATGCCTTCACATCTTCCTTAGATGTGTCCAGATATAATGAACATATGTGTATAAGGGAACATGGGCATTTGCAAAACTGATACAAGTTCACCAAGCAGAAATGATATGAATTAGATGAAGTGCAATTACGACCAAAAGGTTTTTCTACAGAGCAGCAAAGTTTAATTCTTGATTCAGTTTTATGAGACAACACTAGGCTTTCTGGAAATTGAATCCATGCCAGAAGGCAGGTAAATCTTCTGCTGAGTAAAGATTCAGTGCAAATAAACACTCAGGGCTTGGGATTATCCCAAACCAATTCATGATCAGTCAAACTTATCTCTACCTGGATTCATAGTTTGTGTACATGGATTGTAAACCGGTCTAGTAAGTTTCTAATTGCATTAATTGGTTGATCAGAAGAAGGTTCAGGAAAAGCAGAATTTTCCATTTTTCTAAGCCATGGAACCTGTAAATAAATAAATGAATGTCCCAGAACTGTTGATCATGAGGCAAAGTTCAAGAAATTGAAAACTGGTTACATTTGAGAAATTTCTTTTTCCTCTTAGTCTTTCCTAGAACCCCAACAAGTTCTGGCAAAATCCTATGGAACACAGTTTGAAAACACTGTTCTAGAGAATAAAATAGAGGAAAGGACTCTATTGCCCTGTTGCTTTTTTTGCAATTATTTGTATATGACCTTTTCTCACACATCAGGATGTGCATATACTTCAAAGGGGGTTGGTTCTTCAGAAGACACAGGAGTGCATATGAAGCACCTCTTTGCATTTCTTTATGAACTGTTGAAGCATTTATGAATATTTTTCAGCTCATATATCTGTTTTTAGCTGCTTCCAGGGGTCTCTTTCTTGAATAGCAAGAAGCCATGACGCTCATATTCTGAAGCCTCTCTTGTAAGGATTCTATCTGCACAATCATAATGCATCAAGCCCTCTCACACATCAAGTTTTTAGACTGAATGCAATCATCCATAATGCAGAAAGTACCCATAGACATATTTTACTGTACTTTACTTTGACATCCAATCCAAAATTCTGCAAATAAATTCCAATTTACATATAGCAGCTTTTCTATTCTGAACATTTTCATTTTCTTCCCAACTCCTTGTTAAATGTTTTAACCATATACCGATATTCCATAACCTTGTCTACCTGTTTGGTTTTTTTAATTGTTGTTGTTTTTGTATTCTTCTTCCCATCTTTCAACTTAAATTGTGTCGGGAATCAACAAGAACAGTACCAGTAGTAAAACATTTAGACTTATATACTACCCCATACTACTTTACAGCACTCTCTGGGCAATTTATAATCTCAGCATTATTTGCATATTGCCCCTAATAATTAGGGTCCTCATTTTAATGACCTCAGAACAATGAAAGAATGAATCAACCTTGAGTCCCATCAGGTTTGAACCCCAAGCTGTGGGCAGAGTTTGCCTAGAACTACCACTGCACCACCAGGGCTCCTATAAGTTGACTAGTACCTGAATATCTTATCTGGTCTACCTTATAACACTACAGATATGATCAACAGGCAGATATTTGCATTACCAATAACAATCATAGGAATGGATCTTCCCAGAGATTCTGAAAACAATAAGGAGGTAATTATCATGAATAGTCCCAAGATTTAACTCTTTCATGTACCTAGCAACAATCAGAGATGAAAAGCCAGAATTCAGGAGATCTCTCCCATGAAGAAACAATCTGATGGATGAGGATAATGAATCTAATCTAATCGTACACCACAAAACTGAAATTTGGGGCAGGGATTAGGATAGGGGTATATAATTTCAACACCCTGACTACCCTGAAAAGTTGGACTTTGATCTCCAAAGCTGCTTCATAAGTTGTTATTGGAGTGTAATATAACAGAAGAGGAAATTATTAAAATATTTGGGAAGCCTTCTTGGCCCTACATGTTTTTCCAAATGTGGCCTGGGCAAATTTTTCAAGGGTTGGGAGTATATCTACACAAAATATATTTCTACATCAGTCATCAAAATATTCTGGAAGAGCAAAACAAATACAGAGAGTCCTTGACTTACAACTATTCGTTCATTATTGACTAATGTTACAACTGTACTGAAAAAAAAGTGATTTATGACCAGTTTTAACACTTATGCCCTATCCCAAAGGTGCACTTCAAAAAAAAAAATGGGACTTTCTTGTTTGTTTTTATTTGAAAACATTTTGCTTCTCATCTTTGTTCTGACCGAATGGTGGGGAATGGAAGAATATATATTCTTTGCAGTCATCTGGTCATTAGCACCTTTGGAACAACCCTGGATGATTGAGAATCTCCAAAGACATCTTATGACTGTTGCAGATCCCACGGTCATGTGATCACCACTTGTAACTTTCCCGGCTGGCTTCCGACAAAGTGAATGGGAGAAGCCAGATTCACTTAACAATTGCAAAATTCACTTAACAATGGCAGTGATTTGCTTAACAATTGTAGCAAGAAAAGGTCATAAAATGGGGCAAAATTCACTTAAATTAATGGCCTTGCTTAAGCAACTGAAATGTTAGGCTTGATTATGGTTGCAAATCGAGGACTACCTATAGTTACAAAGAAAAATAAAAAGGTTAATGAGCGAGCAAAATAAAAGAAATGAAACGGTGTGTTTTCTGTGTACCACTTTGTGTATGAGAGAATTTCTTCCTTGCATATTGAATTTGCTAAAATGGAGTTACTGTCTCCTGTACTGAGCTCCCATTGATTGTATCATACACTTCTGTCTGCTTGAAGCACAGCTGGAATTTGGATTATTTAAGCTGATCTGAGGATAGCTTGACTTAGTGCAGGGATAAAACTTGATGATGGGAAACTTATATTGCAAGTAACTGTGCAGCTAGGATAAGCTTAGCTGAGGGTTGTCCTTGAGTTTCAGAGCTCTGAACTACATCTCCCTAGTTCATAATAGTTAATACCCTGAAACAATTCTACAACATTGTTTATTTTTTTTCTATACACCAGATCTTAGTTTCCAAAATGATTTCAAATAGAAGTTGGTTTTGGGAAGAGTGCACCAATCTTTCTCCGCCAGAAATGGAAAAATAATAAACCTCAATCTTTTCATCCTTTTTAGTCTCCTTCAGTGATGCTTATCTGATTTGAGAGGTATAATATTTTCTTAAATAACATTTAACCCCAATACAGTTTAACATTATTTTCCTCTTCTCACCATGATGAAAATCTTTCACCTAAACATCACAGCTAATTCAAACGATGCAAATTTGTACTAAAATAATTATCTTCTCACCTCTCATGAGAGTGGGCTGTTGTTTCATTTTTAATCTGCTTGACTACTATTTATTGGCACATCATTGGAGGATTTCAGACTGTTTTTTGGTACTTGCAAATATTGCACAATATAAGCATCATATTAAAAGTCCTTTGCTCTTAAAACTCCTTTGTTCTTCTGCTGCTTGCACATACAGCTGTGGCTTGCTGCAGATATATTGGATGTTTTTCAGTAGAATCAGTCTATTCAACATTCATTTTCTGCATTGTTCTTTAAACCACCTTTTTATTTTGGGCTGCAAATGGTGAAAGTTATCCAAATTATTCAAAAATAAGTAAAACCTTTCTCATTACAGAGCATATTTTCGGAAACTACTGCTGTAACTTGTCACATATTGGGACTGGCACTGTATTTTCTGGGTTTTTTTCGTCATAATAACCTTTCATCTCAACTATCTCCAGTTTTGGAATCCTAAAAAAGGCTTCAGCTCAGTTAATGAAAAAGAAGGGAGGCCTAACCCACAAACAACATCAGTTGGCAATGACACCTTGTGATAAGATGAATTTTTTGTTTTTATTTATTTGGGTGTTATGGTAACTCTGATCAATAAACACAGAATGGACAGCAGGGATGAAATAACAACCTAAAGAAAACTTGGGCATGTTAACCTAGATTTTGTTCATTTGCCTATCTAGATAAATTTGGCAAAGGCTAGATCTATAGACATTCTTAGCTGCTACTATAAATCTTATTTTTCCTAATCTTGTATAATTTAAGAATGAAAAATAGATAATTCTATGCTCATTGTCTGTGTGTGTGTTCACATATATGGATTTATAACATGTATGAGCAATCTGCTGGTCTCCACTTGTAGTTTTGTGATCCTTGAAGTCTTCCAAGGCTGCCATGCTTAAATTCAGTCTGAAATTCACTCATTTTCAGTGTGGTGATTTATCTTCCCTACCTCATTCTTGTTTGAAAACAAAATTGTATGTTAAATTCACACAGGTTTATATATTTTCATTAAACTTCTCACTGCACCCCAAAAATACACCTCCCAGTGCCATGTACTTCCAAACAATATTCATGCCAATTTATAGCTTACTCTGCCTGTAGCTAGCTCCCATCTTACAAGATGTCTAATACCAACACAAAATAAAATAAATAAAACCATCTATTTTAGAGAACCACATAAAACAGTTGACTTACAAGTTAATAAATGGCTTTGGCACATAGCAGAATAGTTGACATCAATAAATTATAAAAATGAATTGTCATTAAATACACATGAAGAAATTTAAAAATTAGTTGTATCTGTTTTTAATACTTTCAGAGGAAATTGTTCCATCCAGATAGACCCCATTACAACTCACTAGTGGAATTGAAAGAATTTTCAGCCCAAATGCACTAATATGCATCTCATGTATTTTTAAGATGCAGACAAAAAGTTTCTGGTCCATCAAGTTTTTCAATGAACTGTCTCTTGTGACAGTCTTTGAGGTTTTGCTGGAGATTGGCTAATATTTCCCAGGAGTTCAGAATATTATGACAGTACCTATTCTTTGGGTTGCTGTAAGGATTAGCTTGGCACTCTGAATAATTTAGAGACCAAGCATATTGAATCATCTTTGACTTATCATCATCATTATCATCATCAAAAAAAAAAAAAAGCTGTTAGGAAATAGTTTTGCCATCTCCTCTTGCTCTCTTCCACCTCCATTGTCTGGGTCTTCCATCTGTGGTGGAGTCTTGTAACTATTCATTTCTTCTAGCCAATAAGATAGCTAACAGGCTGATGATGATCCAGCCTCTCTCTTGTTCTCCATATACTGCATTGTTTGGTTATTTTGCTCTGATTAGTGGGCTCCATGGTTGCGCTGATTAAACCAGTGGCTGTTAGACTTGTTCTTCATATAATTCTTCAATAGTTTTAAGGTGATACTAAACATTTCTATTCATTTATTGGGTTCCTCCCAATTACCATTGTATATGTTATTATCACTCTAGCCACTGTGTAGATTCACTATAATGGGAATCCACGTTTGTTGCTATCATTTGCTTAAAGGCTCCTTTGAGTACAGTTAAAATAAACTATGTTGCCAACATGAGCATCCACTAGAAGAGTAAAAGGGAGGCAAATAAAACCTGCATCATATGAATGATGCAACCAGCATACTTGTGGCATAGATCATGCCACTATATAATTATGCCATGTGTACAAGTACATCATGATGTATTTTTTATCATCATGACTTATTATGGATGCTGTTGATTACCAAAATTATTCTTTGGTATTATTCTTTGGTGTTTCATATTTCTTATTTTCCTTTACATTTGAGAAGCTTTATTTCAAGTTTAAATATGTTGTCAAACAAACTTAGCATAAATTTTAAAAAAATATCCAGAACTCCTAATAGCACCAAAATATATCTTTAGTTTGCTACCATCTGAAAATCTCCATCTCATGATCTACAAAATATTTCCAGGTTTCTCCTCCTTGCTGGTTAAAATTTTAACTTGTTTGACCAGGTATTTCAAATACCGTAAATTGCCAACTCCGTCCCTGCCTCTGTAGTCACCCCGAGATGACTTCTTGTCCTCTGCCAACCCTTTGGAGTACAATCACATCATCAGGCTGCTGCGAGGAAGGATTTGCCGATCTATGAAAATGCCTCTGAAAGCCAGTGGGCATCTCCAGCTCTATCTAAATACCATCTTTGATGGAGTGTGCATTGCATACATAAAACATCTGAATGCTAGGGATGACTTTGGTAGGATGAAAAATGTGCACTTCCAGGCCTGGCATTTGTTGTCAGCCATAGCAAGGATTTCATAATCCATGAATAGTGAGCTCCATTTTATCTGATACTGAAGTCTTGACAATGAGAAAGCCACTGTAATCTCAGAAGGAAAATGCCTTCAAGGATTATCCTGGCACATATACATGGCACTTTTTATGTCTATGGAGATTCTCAGTCATCCATACAAGAGGCAAAGTGCTGCTTGTCCTGGTTGAAGGAGCCAAGGAAGTGTTCTTAATATCTTAAGATCAACCAGGAATGTTAATGGAGATTATCAGTCATCCAGGTCACGGTTGCCCCAAAGGTGCTTTTTCAAGAGGCAACTGGACTTCCTTGTTTTTCTTTGAAAATGTTCCACTTTTAATTCAAGAAGCTTCTTCAGCTCTGACTGGATGGTAGGGAATGGAACGACTGGCATGCTTTGCATTTTTCCCAGTTTGCAAACTAAAAGTGATCTGGAAAAAGAATGGCTCCATGGATGTTTCATGTCTGTATTATCCTAAAATGGCTTTAACCTTTAAAAATTATGTTGCAGTACCACTGTGTATAGCCACTTTAAGTATTTTTTGCAAGTTAACAATGCTGTAAAGAGCCTGACTAGCCTAGGAAAAAAAAATCAGAGAAGACTGAAAAGGTCACTCAATAGCAATTGTTGCAAAAGGTTCCCTCTAATTTAGAGTAACCTGTGACCTTCACTTAACTCTTATTTTAAATGACTGTAAATTAACCTGGGCAACATTACTGAACCTGAGAAATCTAAATGAATTGACAGGAAAAATAACCAACAGCTTTCCAACAATGACAAAGCAGGACTTTTTAGTACAAAGGCTCACAGGGACAAGAAAGGCCCAATTTTAATCAAGCTTTCAGACTTCAGGATTATATTTAGCTCCAGAATGCCTGCTGGACAATAGTAAGGATTAAAACATCCCTATCAAACCAGGGCATTTTTTTCCTTCCCCAACCCCAGAATTTACACTTCCGAGAACTTGAAGGTAGAAAGCAAGTTCAACTCATATTGTGTAATTGTTTTGGTGATTCAGACTAGAACCTCCAGCTGCCACAATCACTGTCATTTCTTCAGTTTGATCAATTGGGCTCAATGGAACAAAATCAGCCTGCAGGCTGAAGTGTTAACTTAAGTGCTATCAACTAATTTTGAAGCCAATGAAGGATCTTTGGCCTAACTGAATTCTCTTACAGGACAACTTTATTTGCAGCTTGAATTTATTCCACTAGAGCAGGGCTGTCAAATTCCTGGTTTGCGGGCTGGATGCATCACATGCTGGCCATGCCCACGCCCAGTTTAGTGAAGGGGGAAAAGGTCATGGTACATCATGTGATGCTGCTATAATGATGTGAGTTTGATACCCCTGCACTAGAGAATAATACCAATGTGAAATACTTCTGTTTTCTCTAGTCAATTTGGAGTATAACCTCTATGTATTCCTCATGAGCTTCCTGAGTTTGACTCGTATCAACTGCTAGCAAGGCTCCATGGGTTTCTGATGCAAATAAACTTTGACCCAGTAAAGCACAAAAGTAATCCAAAGCTGCCATCACCACTGGATACACAATTAATCCAGGACTATTTTCTGTTTTTAACATAAGTAATTTGGAGGAAAGGATATTGCAGAACACATCCCTTGTACTTCAGTCTGAGAAGTGATCCATTCTTGATTGGAGAAGTTGGATAACTCAACTTTTTCAGATAGTTATAGATAGCAAATTGATACTTGCCACATATTTAAGATGTATATTGATCCATGTTGTGTGGTTCCATAATTCCCAGCCTCTGTGATCACTCAAGGTAAATCCACAGTAACATAGTCCATGCAGAGTTCCTTAAGCTATCATGGCTATATCTCAGAAAATATGGGACTTTTCATTCTGTGACCCAGCATATGTTTGCTTGCTTTTCCCAGCCACCACTTAGAACTTTCCACAGTACCCATTAAGGAAACCATGATAATTGCCTGCTTGAAATCTGTTTAGGTTTATTGAAAAAGCCTTGTGCAAAACCTTCACTTAATGTACTAAGTAATTGATAGTCATTCCAATTTTGTACTGCTGCTCGAGATATTTCAGGTGTAAGTAATTTACCACAAGCTCAAGATATGTTAAACACTGCTCTCAGTGCACAGTTGCTTGGTGATTAGTCACCTGATAGGATGACCTGCTCCGTGAATTCCCATGGAAATGGAATTCAGAGACATGAATCCATAGCAACTGGATTCTTTTGACTTCCTTTTAACAAGGATAAATAGCTCACTCTTCCCGCTCCCTCTCAATTTCTAGCATTCTGCAGTTATGGCCCCAAGCATTGTAATGACACAATGGCAACTGGTACCAATCTGGGCTATAATCCTATTTCCTGAATGCTCTTTCCAATTATATCCAATGCTGATTCTATTGTCATGTCAAAACAATGCTTTCTGATAGAAAAAACTAATTCCACCTGAGTTACCTATATCTAAATATAAGTACTAATTGCCATGATATTTAGCTTGCTAGCAGTCCTGAAATTATTTGCTATCTGGCTATGATCCAAAAGATGATATACCTGTATATGGCAGTTATATTTTCATTTAACCTGGCTAAGAGTTTGGTGTTTCTCTCCCAGTATCCTCTGTCTGGCTATTGCAAAGCTTCCATTTTTTTAGCCTTGTAGAGCAAAGTTAGGCAACTATCCTTTAACAGTTTAGCCTACACCTAGATCAGATATAATGGGCATTTGGATTTGAAAAACTTCAATTTTATTTTTCTTGCTACTCTGATAGTTTTACTAAATAATAACCTTTACCAAAGTTTGCTTCCAGCTATCCATGGTCTTAGTTCCAGTTACCGTCACACAAGATGGCTTCTTCCTTGTCTCATCTTTTCTTTTGACTTGTAATGCCAGATTTACATCCCCAGATTGGATTCTATCTCCTTAAGTCTCAGACTAACTCCCTAATTTCTTATAATCAGATTTCATTCTATCGGACATCATTGCTTTCCTCTGTATACCAGGCAAAACTGCCAAATGAGATAGATAGATTTTAACTTGGATATTTAAAAACTAAGAATAGTTCTTAGAACATGGAACGTAATTTTTTTACGACCATTTAATCCCTTTGTTTGGGATGGAGTCAGAATGAGTAAATGGAGCTGAGCATTTACTGGTTGAATACCCTTCCTGATTCCTTCATGTAGTTTGCAGCAGATACTTTTTATCAGGTCCGTAGGATCTACCAGTTGCGGCCCTTTCTGGATTGGGGTGCATTGCGCACTGTCACCTCTGCTCTCATTACCTCCCGCCTAGATTATTGCAATGCTCTCTATATGGGGCTCCCCTTGAAGAGCATCCGGAGGCTTCAACTAGTGCAGAGTGCGGCTGCGCGGGTGATCTTGGGGGCTTCTCGGAGCTCCCATATTACACCGCTCCTGCGCAAGCTGCACTGGCTTCCGGTAGCCTTCCAGGTGCGATTCAAGGTGCTAGTGACCATTTTTAAAGCGCTCCATGGCTTGGGACCCAGGTACTTGCAGGATCGCCTGCTGCCACCATTGGCCTCCTGCCGGCCAGTGCGCTCCCACAGGGTTGGCCTCCTCGGGGTGCCGCAGGCTGGCTGATGTTGGTTGGCAGCCCCGAGAGTGTGGTCCTTCTCTGTGGGAGCACCCACCCTTTGGAATGAGCTACTGGAGGAGATGCGAGCCATTACTGACCTATGGGCCTTCCGATGAGTATTTAAGACCCACCTTTTCCAACAGGCCAGTCTGGCGTAACGTTATGAGTAGGGTTTTTAATTTGTTTTTAATTTTTTACGGGTTTTATTGGTCTTAGCCATCTATTTAATTAATTTTTAAACTCTTTTTTAACTTTTCTGATTGTATGTTTTTATTGTGGCTGTTCACCGCCCCGAGTCCGTTTTTGAGAGAGGGGGCAGTATACAAATCGAAATAATAAATAAATAAATAAATAAATAATACTTTCTCTTTGTACCCTGATAGAGAAACATCTGCTTGTACCTGGGATTGAACTCTCAATCTTCTGAGCAAAAGGTGAGTATCTACACTCCTAGGCTACTATGCCATTCTAATCTGTCCATGATTACCTTGGTAAAATGTTAGTAGGGAGAGAGAATAGAGCTGTGTGCATCTTACCTATCTTTGCTTGTATATAACTAAGAATATAAACTCTTTATGAATGTTCATGCAATCATACTACAAGCTTGGAATTTGAAAAAAATTACTTAATTCACAGCACAAATAAAATGGAAGTGAATCAGTCCAAGATGAACAGTTTCAGTCTGTGACTTCAACTTTTCTATTAAAAAAAACCCTCAAAAATAAATCCACTCAAAAACAAATCCGATTCTTAATATGCAAAATCTTCATATATTGTTAAACTCTGATTTGTATCAGGTTCGGCCAGTATGCCCAATAGCCAGATATTCCTGAAGGTTCAGTACAAAAGCACCTGCAAATCTGTAGGTTTCCCTTTTAATTGGCAGAAAAATTGACAAGGTCATTATCACACACCTGTGACATTACACACACGTACAGAGAGAGACACAGAGAGAGGGGGAAGATAGGGAGAGGGGCAGAGAGAGAGAGACACACAGAGAGAGAGAGAGATACTGGGGTGGGGAGAGAGCCATAGAGAGACACAGAGAGAGTGGGGGAGAGAAAGAGGGGGAAAGAGAGGAAAAAGAGGGAATGAGAGAGGGAAAGAGAAAGAGAGAGAGAGATAAGAAAGAAAAGAAAGAGAAAAGAGAAAGGAAGCAAAAAGAGAAAGGAAGCAAAAGGAATCAAAGCAGTAGACAAAGAAAGGGATAGATGGAAGGAAGGACAAAGAAAGAAAAAGAAAGAAACAGAGGGAGGGAGGAGAAAGTGAATGAGATATATGGATAGATAGTTACATGGAGGGAGGGAGGGAGGGTGGGAGGAAAAAAAGGAGAGGAAGGAAGGACACAACCCTGGCTTCAGAAGACTCTGAAACAGCGTAGCAATCTAGGGCTTGAAGGGATCTCGGAGGTCATCTAGTCCAAACCCCTGCTCCAGCAGGAGATCCTTACAGAATCATAGAATAGCAGGGATGGAAGGGTTAGCAGGGTTAGAAGTGTGTGTGTGTGTGCGCATGGCTATCAAAACTCCAAAAACAGATCAAGTAGCTCTGGGGAGGTCATTTGTAAATTAGAACACTTGCTAAGCAACACGCCATTAAGCGAGGACCACTTGTATTTGGTTTGCCAGTCACATGGCCACCTGACCATGCCCACCCAGTCACGTGACCACCAAGCCACACCCATGAATTAGACCACTCCTACAGAACCGATTGTTAATAAATTTGGATCCTACCACTGTATCCTCCCAAAACTCTGTCTCCCAAGATCCCAGAGACTTCCTATTAATCCAGAAAGATATTACAGTCCTAGATCCACAGCCTGACTTGAACTAATGCAGCTTCAACTGTTCATTTTTATTTTTGGCATTGCAGTCCTGCTAACTTTTTTTTCCTTTCTTATCTGCAATTCTTAATATGCCATAACAAATATCTTCTGGTAGAAAAGTAGTATCCATCTAATTTTTAATACAGTATTGTTAAAAATCAGATTATCATTATCACAGGAAATTAAGCAAGTTTTCATTTCTAATGCAGGAATTGCACAATAAAGTGGAACTTTAGAAATTATTTGAGGGGTGTGTAATATTCTCAGACAAAATCCCTTGGTTTAATTTGTTTCCAGAAATCAAGTGGGTTTTCTCCTATTTGAATTTATGTTTCTTATCATTGGTACCACTGTCACTTGAAGGATTATTTAATGTACAACTATCTTTCTCTGTCAAAACTTATAAAAGTATGGTATAGTAGAAACAGCATAATACAGAATTAGCATAATACAGAAATAGCACTTAGACTTATATTCAGCAGTAGCACTTAGACTTCACAATGCTCTACAGCAGTGATTCCCAAAGTGGGCGGTACCACCCCCTGGGGGGCAGTGGGATGCCTTAGGGAGGCGCTAAGAGGCAAGGGGGCCAGCAGGGGGCGCTAAGAGGAGGAGGGGGGCATTTAAGGCGCTGGCCCTACAGGCTCATTGACTGCCGGCCACGCAGCCCATTGATTGTTTCATTGCTCCATATCTGGCATCTCGAATGCGGAACCCACATGCAGCGATCCTTGCCAAGCCTGGGGGGGGGAGAGGTGGAAGGTGGTGGAAAGGGGGCGCCTTAGCTTTCAGCCTGCCCTCTCTGGTGGAAGCGGTGGAGGCATGCCAGAAGGCCCAAAAGCAAAACCCTCCCAAGGCGCGCAATGAAAGGGGTGGATGGTCCAGCGTTAAGGCCCCCTTCCCTGGAGGAGAACAAGGGAGTGCTCAGCACCCACCCGGCCTCCACCTCTCCAGCCAGCTGGTCTTGCGCACAGGATGTGGGTGGGTGCAGCTGCGGCTCTCTAAGGCACATGGCTCAGTTTGCTCTATATGGCAAGCCTGGACCTAGAACCTAGCCTCCCTCTGCAGCCCGGTTCTTCCAACGGAGCCCTGCACTTGCTTGCTTGCTTACTTTCCAAGTGATCGTTCCCTCCACCTCCACCAGTCTAGGCTGCTTCCGCATGCCTTCCTCCTCCCGGGAGGAGCATTGCAAAATTGGATGCCAAAGAAAGAACTGGGGCAGGGGGCTGGAGAAGGGGCAGAGGGGCAGCTGCATTAAGGAGCAGGAAGATCTTTGCCATGGTATATTGACTAAGCCAGAATCAAACAGCATGCTAAACTCTAATCAGAATGGCTGGGTTGATATATTCAGCCCATGTTTCTCAACCTTGGCAACTTGTGTGGACTTCAATTCCCACTCTGGCTTTGCTCTACTTTCCCAAAGTGCTGCCACCGTTGCTTTCTTTCTTTCTTTCTTTCTTTCTTTCTTTCTTTCTTTCTTTCTTTCTTTCTTTCTTTCTTTCTTTCTTTCTTTCTTTCTTTCTTTCTTTCTTTCTTTCCGTCCGTCCGTCCATCCATCCATCCATCCATCCATCCATCCATCCATCCATCCATCCAAAAGGTCTGTCTGCCTGCCTTCCTGCCTACCTGCCTGCCTGCCTGTCTTTCTGTTTGTCTGCCTACCTACCTATTTATCTACCAATATAGATCTACCTACCTACCTACCTACTTATCTACCAATCTATCTACCTACCTACCAATCCATACATTCATCCAAAAGGTCTGCTTGCCTGCCTACCTACCTACCTACCTACCTACCTGTCTCTCTCTCTCTCTGTGTCTCTCTCTCTATCCATCCATCCATGTTCGAAGCGCCAGCCCCGCAGGCACATCAGGAAAGTAGAGCAAAGCCAGTCTGGGAGGGAGGGAGGGAGAGAGGGAGAGAGAGATAGAGACTTGATATATCAGATTGAAATGAGGCCTAGTTTAGACTGAGGCCATTGAAACATCTTTGCCAGCACATTGAAACATCTTTGGCTTCTGTTAAATTCTGAAGAAGGCAAAACCAAAATGTACTGGTAAATTACAAGGAGAACACTCACTCACTCACTCACTCACTCACTCACTCACTCACTCCCTTCTAACCCTGCTGGAGCAAGTGATCGAACTAGAATAGATATCTCATTATCTTTCTCCTCCCTCCCTCTGTCCTTCTTTATTTCTTTTTCTTTCTGTCCCTCCTTCCATCCCCCCTCTTTGTTTGTCCCTTTTTCTTTCTTTCCCTTTTCTCTTTCTTTTCTTCCTTCTCTCTTTCTCTCTTTTCTCTGTCTTCTCTTTCCCTCTCTCAGGCTCACCCCATTGACTTGACTTGCTTGGGCAGGTCCCTCCACTGCAGTGGGTTCAATGGGGTGGACCTGCGGGGCCGGTACCTAGAACGTGGCAGTGGTGGCATATTTGAAAAGTAGAGCAAAGCCAGAGGTTGGTAATTTTTGCTGCAAAGAATCACAAAAGCTGAGTTGTGACAAGAAGAGATATACATGTCAATGCAATTCAGCAACATAAAATAAAGATATACAAATAAAACAAATCAACAAGAATTGGCAAAGCATCTCTGATTAGATTTTATTCACTACTAGGATTAGAAGGGAGTGTGTGTGTATGTGCGTGCATGGCTGTCAAAACTCTAAAAACAGGTTAAGTATCTCTGGGGAGGCCAGTTATAAATTAGAACACTTGCTAAACAACCGGCTTTAAGTGAGGACCACTTGTTTGCTACCTGGCCATGCCCACCCAGTCACATGATCACCAAACCACACCTACCCGGTCATGTGATCAGCAAACCATGCCCAGCCAGCAAGCCATGCCAGCCAGTCACATGACCAGCAAGCCACACCCTCAAATTAGGTCACACCCACAGAAATTTGAATCCCACCCCTGGGTGGGGGGCACTGAGGATGAGTTTGTAGCACCAAGGGGGCGGTGGACTGAAAAAGTTTGGGAACCACTGTTCTTAGTTTTCTCTAAGCAGTCAGCATATTGCCCCCAACAGTCTAGATCCTCATTTTACTGACCTCAGAAGGATGGAAGACTGAGTCAACACTGAGCCAGTAAGAATTGAACTGCCAAACTGCTCGCAGCTGTCAGTAAACAAAAGTAGCCTGCAATACTGCTTTCTAACCACTGTGCCACATATATTTTTATGAATGGTCATAGATCTCTGTGAGAATAGAATTTTTTCCCCTCAAAATAAAATGTATCATCTTTATTTATAAACACAAATGCATTCCTTCATTTAAACTCTTTCAGTATATGATAATATTAACATCTTGTCATATCAACAAACATTGTGCATAGTGAAATTGAAAACAATCACATAAATATAAGCAGATTAAAATAATGGCTTGTAAAACATCTTCATTCACTTCCCACAGGTCATTTGTACAATATGAGTAAGCAAATGTTAGACTTGCAAAGCAATACAGACAAGAAGTACAGTTAGTCCTCAACTTATGACCATTCTTGCCCCAATTGTTAAGTGAATCACTGAACTTGTTCAGTTAGTAATATGGTTATTAAGTGAATTTGGCTACCCCATTGACTTAGCTTGCAAGCAGGTCACAAAAGGGGATCACATGACCCCAAGACACTGCAACTGTCATAAATACATGCCAGTTGCCAACCACCTGAATTTTGATCACATGACCATCAGGATGTTGCATTGCTGTAAATGTGAAAAACAGTAGTAAGTCACTTTTTTCAGTGCTGTTGTAATTCAAATGTTCACTAAATGATCTTTTGTAAGTCAAGGACTACCTGTACAACCAAGAAAATTGGCTCTATCTTTATCTGTAGGTTATATTAATCAAATTTTCCCCTTCTTTCCTTTTACTCACCAGGATACTACAGAAAATGTCTCCTGAAACATTTCCCATGCCATCCCTACTTCTGTGGGCTTGAACAACTTTTTCATGCTGGTTGTTCAGTCTGTGGTTCTCCTTCATGTCCCCCAAGATCATTTCCACAAATCAATACAGCAAAAAAGGAAGATCTCTCTCCTCTCTGTTGTTTTCAAATATTGTCATTTTCCATGAGATCAATTTTATTTTCTTTGTTCTGTTCTGGAATTTAAATCCAAGTATGGCTATTTTACTTATTTTTATTCCTGAGTTCTTTAAATCCAAGAAACATAACACTTCCTATTCCATTTATTTCTATAAATGGCCATACCCACCACTCTGAAATAAGAGTATGAGCAAATGGCCTAGCTCAGGGGTATCAACTCGATTTCATCGAGGCCACATCAGGGTTGTGTTTGACTTGGGGGGGGCTGGGGAGTCATGGTCAGAGTGGGCATGGCCAGCTCACATCACTGGTGTCGGTGGCCCAAGTGATCTACTAGTGAAAACGGGCACCCGAACTCTGTTTTTGGCTGCCATGGCAACCCTCTGCCAGTGAAAATGGAGCCCGGCTGCACAAGGCCCTCCCAAGCTCTGTTTTCACTGGCAGAAGCACCGCAGGCTGTTTCCAGGATGGCCCCATGGCCAGATCTAAGTGCCCTGCGGACCAGATCCAGCCCCTGGGCCTTGAGTTTGACACCCCTGGCCTAGTTCATAAAGTAAGTGTTTATCAATTCATTTACACCAAGAGTAAACTCCTTGTAGTCCCAGAATATGCGTGCATAAGCGCACCAACGTGCCTACCGCCCCGTCCTATTGTTTCTTTCATATTTTATTTTTCTTAGATATATATATGTATTCATAACTATGCTTTACTTATACCTATTATCTTGTAAGCAACTGACAAATAAATAAAAAATAAATAAATATTTGTTATTTCCCATATATCTTTTTATCTCAACTTATGGAGCTTCCTCTGACTATTTATTTCTAAACACTGGCTATAGCATTTTTTGCCATTTTATTTATTTAGTTTGTATGCTACTTCAGAGAGAACATCCTGAGTAGTTTATGAGATTTCATATAAAATAAGGTTGAAAACAGTAGGAAACCAGGGGGGAGGGGGACAATCTAATCCATAATAGCTGTCATAACAAACACACAATGTCTCAGGATAATATACTCTTCCATTTCTTCCCCAAATGCTCTCCCGAACAATCAGGTTTTCAAGACTTTTGGAGAATTGAACAAAAAGGGGGACTCTAGCTATCCAGGCACAGGTTGTTCCAGAGAAGGAGAGACACTACAGTGGGGTCCCAGAAAAATGTCTTCTCTCAGCAGTCAGACTTTTAAAAAGCCTTCTCTCCCTGATCTGACCAGACCAACAGATTCTGCCTGAAGCACTTGGTCTCAAAAATATTCAAACTATTAGCCATTAGATCCTTAATGATGACAACCCAAAAAATTGAACTGAAGCTAATGGGCACAAATGCATTTCCATAGTAATGGTATTATATAGGAAAACCTAGGTATGCCCATAACTACAGTATCTGAACTGCTGGCTCCAGAACCTGCTGCAGCCTTGTATAGGGCAATGATCTAGATGTAACATTAACTGGGAGACTATCAGCAAAAGACTATCAGCAAAACCCTCTGTTCCACAGACAAAAAAAGTGAAAATTCTATGTAATCCATAAAATGAGATTAACATTGTTTTGAAAACAAATCCAAGGGGAAATGAAATGCCTTTTCCAATTTTACTGCTTAAAACTGTATCCCCAACTATTACCCCAGCCTCCTCCCTTAGAGCTACTAAGGTTAGGAAAGAAGCAAATAACTAATATATCTAGCAAGTCCATACTTAATGTTTTTGTCCCATGAACAATCATGTTCGATTAAACCAGTGATAGTCAACCTGGTCCCTACCGCCTACTAGTGGGCATTCCAGTTTCCATGGTGGGTGGTAGGGGTTTTGTCCCCTACTTTATAAATCACCATTACTGTGGAACTGGTGGGCGATTAGAGAAAATTTTACTACTAACAGAGATACAAAAGTGGGCGGTAGGTATAAAAGATTGGCTCCACCTGCATTAAGCCATGTTCCAAGATAAGATTTAAATTTATCTGTTAACTATCAGAAACTCATTTGCTGTTGTTGTTGTTTTTTTGCATAGCATTCTTTGAGTCATAGATATATTTTCAAGAGGAACTATGAATTAAAAAATGGACATGACAATATTTAAGGCATTTGCTCATTTTAGACGAACTGATTTATAAGTGGAACTCTTACAAATTTGAATCAACTACTGGGATTTATACAAAAATCTCCTATTTCAGATTATGAAATGAATAGCATGAATGAGTTCCTCCAGCATATTTTCCATGTGTTCCACTTCCCTTTTCTCTTTCTCTTTTGGGAGACCCAGTTGGCCAAAAAAGGGCACTTTGCATATTCCTTTCCCTCAGTTTCTCTGATAATTGAAAGAGATATTACATCATGCAAGTTTTAATGATTAAGGCTTATTCTTATATTCTATCAATAAGGTTGTTATCTAGATTTGGCTATCTTGTGAATCATTCATAGTTCATATGCTTTTAAACATTTTTACTTTGGTGGAATACTGGTGAAAACCATTTTTATAGAACCCACTGAGACTTCAGGATCAGAAAACAAATTCAGAAAAGAAGTCTAGAAATTGTGAAATAACAGGAACCCATAATGGAACCCAAATGTAGTTGCTTGAGCGCAACTGTCACTAAATATTAGCTTTGAATAGAACAATAAACCCACCATTTATGCTAACTGGTTTAACACTACTGACTTTGATAGAGAAAAAGAAATGATTTGTACTACATTGTAGTTTAATTAAGAATACCTATGTTCATTTTTATTATAATGTGGTATGAGGTATTCAAGGCATATGTTTATAGTGGTTGACTTAACTTGACATAATTTATATCAATAATATTATTGAGTCTTATTAACAGCTGGAAAAGATATAGTAAGTCAGAATGTCCAGAGTTTTTTTGATGTAATATTCAATGCTATATAAATTATTTGCATACCGTTTCTTTAGGATGAATTCCAAGCCAGAATTGATAGTTGATAATAATGATTGGCATGACCTTTCTGTGATCTGATTATTAATCTTCTTTAATCTCTTCAGAAATTCTTTTTGAGCTTGGATTTCTAATTTCTTTATATCTCCTTATATCTGAAATAGACATTTATTGTCATAATTTGTTTAAATTTGCTCTGGTATCCTAAGTACCAGAAACCTAAAATGATTCTATTCCCAGATGGAATATGCCTCCAAAATAATTTCTAATGTAACCTTTCTATTCTCCCACTATGGCAGCTCAGTGCATAATTAACTTCAGGAGAGATGGACAGAATTAGAGTTATTATGTAGCCAGTCTAGTGTACTACTTAAGGCATCAGGTTAGAAACTGGGAGATTGTGAGAGTTCTAGTCTGTTAGACCTGGGTGAATTTGGACCAATCACTATCTCTCAGCCCTAAGAAGGAAGCATGGCAATTCAGTTTCAAAATTGAGACACCGACTCAAAGGCACACACACACACACACACACACACACACACACACACACACGTATCTTTGAGTGACTTCCTATAAACTGCTATTTCTAACTTTCATATAATGAAAGTAATAACCAGGGGTGGGATTCAAATTTTTTAACAACCGGTTGTGTGGGTGTGGCTTAGGGTGTGGCTTGGTGGTCATGTGACTGGCTGGGTATGGCCAACTCAACATCACTCACATTGAGGCATGCATCTCCTCGCCTGGCCTCTCATGATTGTGGGGATGCTGCAACAGTCTTAAGTGTGAAAAAAGGATCATAAGTCACTTTTTTCAGTGCCATTGTAACTTTGAATGGTCACTCCACACAAGCAAAATACCAGCAAAAAATTCCTGAGACAGGAAGTCTAGTATGTAGTAAGGGTTAACAGAGAGACAGTTTCTGTAAGCAACACCAGAATGTTTCCTTCCTGCCTTCCTTACAGGATTAGGCCAGTAATTTCTTCTAACAACCGGTTCTCCGAACTGCTTAGAATGTTAACAACCGGTTCTAGTGAATAGGTGCGAACCTGTAGAATCCCACCCCTGGTAATAACATGGAGAAAAATCAGGAGTGGATGTTTGTGTAGAAGGATGGTGACCTCTGGTCGATTTATGCATAAGCCCACCCCATTTTGTCTTTTTTAATATTCCCTCTACAGACACCCTAATGCAGAACAGAAAATGTTGCTGGACTAAAACTCCATCTTCTTTCACTAATGCCTGTACTAGTTCGAGGTAATGTTTTCCAACTTCTGGAATGCCATGTAGTACATAGAATTAATGTTCCAGTGTAAACAAAACATTGGTATCAAAAAAACATAAATATGATTCACAATATTTTTTCCAGTTACAGCAAAATTGCCTGTTGAAACAAATGGGTCCCTTTAATAACTTCTGTGTTACTTCACAACTGCCATTTCATTCATTCATTCATTCATTCATTCATTCATTCATTCATTTATTAGGTTTGTATTACCGCCTATTTACCATGGTGACTCAAGGTGGCTTACAACATATAAAACCACAATTTAAAACAATAAAACTCATAAAATGAAATAAATTAATATAGTAAAATTCACCCTACTTCCCCCCCCCCCCCCCCCCCCAGCGACAGCAGATTACACGAGCCATTTAAGGGCTCCATCCTGCTCTGGGCTCCCCAGGCCCTCTGGCAGAACCAAGTCTTCAATGCCTTCCAGAAGAGGATCAGAGTGGGGGCCAGTCTAATCTCTGGGGGAATGATGTTCCAGAGGGAGGGAGCCAGCATGGAGAAGGCCCTTCTTCCGGGTCCCACCAGGTGTATCTCCCTCAAGGATGGGAACTGCCATGGCATGTTTGCTTAACAATCACCACAAAAAAGGCTGTAAAATTACTTCTGATCACATGTGTGCCTCAACTTACAACTGCAATAACTTATGGCAATAATTCCAGGCTCAATTATGGTTAGAAATCGAGGACCACCTGTATAGGTTTTCCAGAAATATAAGAGATTTGTGGTGGCTTACAAATATAAGATGTAGATATATGTATACAAACATACCATGTACACCATTCTATAAAGCCTTAGTAAGACTACACCTAGAATACTGTATCCAGTTTTGGTCACCCAAAAAGATGTTGAGATTCTAGAAAAAGTACAGAGAAGAGCAACCAGGATGATTAGGGAACTGGAGACTAAAACATATGAAGAACAATTACAGGAACTGGGCCTGGCTAGTCTAGTGAAGAGAAGGACCAGGGGAGACATGATAGCAGTCTTCCAATATTTGAGGGTCTGCCACAGAGAGGAAGGGGTCAAGCTATTTCCTAAAGTGCCTGTAGGTCAGACAAGAAATAATGGATGGAAACCGAAGAAGGAGAGATTTAACCTGGAAATAAGGAGAAACTTTCTGATAGTGAGAACAATCAACCAATGGAACTGCTTGCCCTCAGAAGTTGTGGGAGTGCCATCACTTGAGACTTTCAAGAAGAGATTGGACTGCCACTTGTCTGAAATAGTGTAGGGTCTCCTGTTTGGGTGGGGGGTTGGACTAGATGACCTACAAGGTCCCTTCCAACTCTGATTATCTGTTATTTGTTACCTACTGACTCCTGAAGTAGAATGTGTTTTATTTTCAGCTGTTTTAGTGCTTGATTCTGTGCAGACCTGGGAAAGCCAATATTAGTAGTTCCAAGAAAGTGTACCTCTGCACAGAATCAGGCTGTTGACATCAGTGAAGTTTCAATTGGCAAAAATCTCATGCCAGCTCAACACAGCAGATACAGTAATGCTCTTTCCTTTCCTCCTAAATGCTGAAAGCATAACAAATTGAAATAAATGAGAGTGGTAGTCAAAGAGAAA
This sequence comes from Bungarus multicinctus, assembly GCA_023653725.1. Classification (NCBI taxonomy): domain Eukaryota; kingdom Metazoa; phylum Chordata; class Lepidosauria; order Squamata; family Elapidae; genus Bungarus; species Bungarus multicinctus. The sequence continues at coordinate 54,916,390 of CM042834.1, forward strand.
GAGGGAGGGCAAGGAGGAGAGGCTCGGAATCTGAATCTCATCATTGTAGCAGCCTGAGGAAACACACATGAAAAAGCCAGAAGAAAAATATTATAATAACAACTGAAGCAGGGTATAACCTTGCACCAGGGGGCTCAATTGCCCATCACCTCCAGAGTACTTAACTCTGATGAGGAAAGAGTGAGGACTGTTTGAATCATTATATTAGGCTTATCATCCAGTACAGAGGGGAGGAAGTGGGTTCAGATGCCATAATGGTGTCTACAACAATGTATGTGGGGAACTGTAGCAATTCCCTCTTGCCCCTTGTGATGGATTGCAGATTCATTGAAAGCTTCTTCCTACTCCCAGACTTATAACAGGTTTATGTTTACTGATCAAATAGAGTTTGTCATCATAAAACAACTGTGATACCTTCAGAGGCCAGCAACTGATCTGGGATTTAAGCATTCCTGGGCTGGAAGTGATTCTCTGTCAATTGGGGGGGAAAAAAACACAGGCTGATTAGCACATGAATACAAGAAGAGCCCCAAGGACAGAAAATTATCTCTCTCTCTCCCCCCCACCTCTCTCTCTCCCTCCCTTTTTCCCTATACACACACACACACACACACACACACACACACACACACACACACACACACACACACTGTGTACATAAAATCATCTGAGGTATCTGTTCCTTTCACCTGAGAAAGTGAACACTACTTTGGTTGTGGATTACAGCAACATTGCTGATCTTTAAGATGACATAGGGAAGGATGCTTGGACTCTTTTCAAATCATGGTGGGAACTGAAAGAATCCTTTAGAGGTGGAAAATGCAATTTATTTTTTAAATCTAGTAGGTCTCCGTATTGTGTGATCTCAGTGAAGAGTCTCTTTCTGTCTTTGCATATATCTAGCTATTATCTGGAAGTACATTAAAATATATTTTATAGTCTGAAATCTGACTCTGAATAAAAATCTGCTTAGACAGTGTGCGTGTGTGGTGTGTTGTATGATTTAATATTGTTATTTTTTAAACATACACAAAAAAATTAAGTTACACTTTAATAATTTTATTTGTGAGGCTTTACAATAGTCCATCAGAACAAATCACCATTTCTCCCATTTTATAGATTGAAAATTGATACAGTCAGCTTCAGGTGCTATCATTTAAAGGAAGCTAGCCCCTTAAATGATACCACCATGGACCAAATTATTTTTAGTTTGAGTTGAATGAATTACTAAGAGCATCCTTACCCATCCTGCAGTCCTGGTTGTCCGGAATCTCAGGCCCTGAATACCCGGCTGTTGTTGTGCAATGCCAGGTCCGTGGTTAATAAGGCTCCCCTGATCTATGATCTGGTTCAGGAGGAGGCCGCGGACCTGGTAGGTGTCACCGAAACCTGGTTGGGCCCAGAGGGCGGTGTCCCTCTGGTTGAGATGTGCCCACCAGGTTTCCTTGCATTTCACCAGCCTAGGGCTCAGGGAAGGGGTGGTGGGGTGGCGGTGCTTATAAAGGAAGTCCTTTGTCCTAGGGAGGCCACTGTCCCTCAGACGGCTGGCTGTGAATCTCTTTTTGTGAAGTGGGGGCAAGGGGTTCAGATGGGTCTTTTGATGGCGTACCTGGCTCCCTGCCACGTCTCATCGGCCCTGCCCGGACTCCTAGAGGTAATAGCCGGGCTGGCGGTTGAGACCCCCAGGCTTTTGGTCATGGGGGATTTCAACCTGCCATCGCTCGGTGAAACCTCGGGGTTGGTCCGGGAGTTCTTGGCTTCCATGATGGCCATGGACCTGACCCAGTTAGTTTCTGCTCCCACTCACATAGGAGGACACATGCTGGACCTGATTTTTGTCTCTGGGCAGTGGTTGAATGACTGTAATTGTGGGGACTTAGTCATCACACCCTTGTCATGGACAGATCATTCCCTCATTAGACTGGATTTCTGTTCCGCCACCCCCCACCGCAGGGAGGCGGAGCCACTTAGATGGTTCCGCCCCAGGCACCTAATGGACCCGGAGCGGTTCCAGAGGGAGCTTGGGCCATTTCCTGAGTCTCTGGCTCTCAGCTCGCCTGGAGACCTGGTGGCCCCCTGGGATGGGTTGGCCGCCGGGGCTCTAGAGCGAGTTGTGCCTCTGCGACCTCTGACCCGGCACAGATCCCATTTGGCTCCGTGGTATACGGCGGAGCTACGGGAGATGAAGTGCCGGAAAAGACGTCTAGAGGGCATTTGGAGGGCGAGCCGTTCTGAGTCTGACCGAACACAGGTGAGATCTCATATTAAGACTTACCTTGTGGCGATAGGGGCGGCGAAATCTTCGTATTTCTCCGCCCTTATTGCGTCGGCAGGAAATCGGCCTGCCGCCCTGTTTAGAGTGACCCGCTCTCTACTTGAACTGAGAGCGTGGGATGACCTCTTGCAGGGTAGAGCAGAGGAGTTTTCTCGATTCCTGCATGACAAAATCGCTCAGATTCAGGAGGGGCTTGACTCCAATTGGATGGTCCCGGGGGAGGTGTCCGGGGCAGGTCTTGTGAATGTTATCTGGGGGGAGTTCGACCCTGTGACCGCCGAGGGTGTGGACAGGTTGCTGGGGGGTCTGAATGCCACCACCTATTTATTGGACCCGTGCCCTTCCTGGCTGGTTTCGGCCTCCAGGGAGACGACACGAGGCTGGCTCCAGGGGATTATCAACGCTTCTTTGAGAGAGGGGTCGCTTCCTACCGCCCTGAAGACGGCGGTGGTGCGGCCCCTCCTCAAGAAGCCTTCCCTGGATCCAGCTGTTTTAAACAACTACCGTCCAGTCTCCAACCTTCCCTTTGTGGCGAAGGTTGTTGAGAGTGTGGTGGCACGTCAGCTCCCTCAGTACCTGGAGGAAACAACTTACCTTGATCCGTTCCAATCGGGCTTCAGGTCTGGGCATAGCACTGAGACGGCATTGGTCGCGTTGGTTGATGATCTCTGGAGGGCTCGTGACAGAGGGTTCTCCTCTGTCCTGGTCCTATTAGATCTCTCGGCGGCTTTCAATACTATCGACCATAGTATCTTGTTGCGACGGTTGGAGGGGTTGGGAATTGGAGGAACCGTCTTTCGATGGTTCTCCTCCTTCCTCTCCGACCGTTCGCAATTTGTGTTGACGGGAGGGGAGAGGTCCACCTCTAGGCCCCTGGCTTGTGGGGTGCCTCAGGGGTCGGTCCTCTCCCCTCTCTTGTTCAACATTTATATGAAGCCGCTGGGCAAGATCATCCGTGGTCTTGGGGTGAAGTGTCATCTATATGCAGATGACACTCAGTTGTACATCTCCACCCCGGACCATCCCAACGATGCTGTGGGGGCTATGTCTAGGTGCCTGGAGGCCGTGCGGGACTGGATGGGCGGGAACAGGCTTCGGCTCAACCCATCCAAGACCGAGTGGCTGTGGTTCCCAGCGCCCCGATATAGCCAGCTGATTCCTTCGCTGGCTATTGGGGGGGAAATTTTGCCCCCCACAGAGAGGGCTCGCAATCTGGGAGTCCTCCTGGATGTACGGCTGTTGCTTGAACATCATGTCGCGGCCGTCTCCAGGGGGGCATTTCATCAGATCCGTCGGATCTACCGGTTGCGGCCCTTTCTGGATCGGGATGCCCTGCGCACGGTCACTCAGGCCCTTGTCACCTCTCGCCTGGACTATTGTAATGCCCTCTACATGGGGCTCCCTGCGGGGAGCACCCGGAGACTCCAACTGGTGCAAAATGCGGCTGCGCGGGTGATCATGGGGGCGTCGCGTAGCGCCCACGTGACGCCTCTCCTGCGCGAGCTGCATTGGTTGCCGGTGGCTCTCCGGGTTCGCTTCAAGGTTCTAGTTTTGACCTTTAGGGCGATCCATGGCACTGGGCCAGGTTACCTGCAGGACCGCATCCTACCGGTGATCTCCAGCAGGCCGGTGCGTTCACACAGGGAGGGCCTTCTCCGGGTCCCGTCGGCCGCCATGTGTCGCCTGGCGGCCCCGAGGGATAGGGCCTTCTCTGTGGCGGCCCCTGCCCTCTGGAATACTCTGCCGCCGGAACTGCGTACCGGCACGGACCTGAGGGCCTTCAGGCACGCGCTGAAGACCTGGCTTTTTGAACAGGCCGGCCTGGGCTGAGGTGGTTTTAAATTTGTCTCCATTTGTTCTGTAATTTTAAATTGGGGTTTTAAGGGTGTGGGGTGGGTTTTTCTTATTCGGCCAATATTTAATTTAATTCCTTTTAACTTTTGTATTACTGTTGGGGTCTAGATTGGCTGTACACCGCCCTGAATCCCTAGGGAGAAGGGCGGTATAGAAATTTTATAAATAAATAAATAAAATAAGAGCATGAAGCCACTTGCTTTCTATGTTCTAGCATCTATTTTCTAGCTGTCTATTTTCTACCATTCTTTGCAACCAGCTTCTCCCAAATGGTGATTTCACTTTTTACCTCAGTAGTGGGAGCTCACAATAGTGCTCTCTTTTGGGGTCTGCATGTCTATGTGCATGTACACATATTTGTATTTTTCCTGGAGGATTTAGGAAAATTTATATATCCTTCTTGAAGTTCTGAAGGATACTTCCAAATTAAAGTGGGATGTATAGCTTAAGCATAGAGGAAAATCTAGCTTTGCTTGAAATGGGAGTACAGAAATGGCATATTGATGGTGTGCAGGGACGGGCAGAGGGGAGGCCTTGAAATGCCTTTGAAAGGCCTATGAGTGTGGTAACCACTGAGATCCTCTGGATGGCGCTAGATGCTAGCAGCAGACTGCGCATTTGGCTAAGGGGGCCTCTTTTGTTTCTGCATAATCTCATCCTCTATCTGTTAGGTTGGAAAGTCCCTAACTTTTCACACATATAGGCGATCTCATTTACTAACATCACCACTAGGCTTAAGCATTGGTTGGGAGGTTGTATTGGCTCCCGGTGGCCTTCCGGGTGCGATTCAAGGTGCTAGTGACCATCTTTAAAGCACTCCATGGCTTGGGACCTGGGTACTTACGGGACCGCCTACTGCCACCATCAGTCTCCTGTCGGCCAGTGCGCTCCCATAGGGTGGGACTCCTCGGGGTGCCGCCGGCTGGATGGCTGGCGACCCCGAGGGTGCGGGCCTTCTTTCTGGGAGCACCTTCCCTCTGGAACAATTACCCCTGGAGATGAGGACCATCCCTGACCTTTTGACCTTCCGGCACGCTTTGAAAACCCACTTATTCCATCAAGCCGGTTTGGCCTAGAGTTCCGTGTAGGGTTTTTAATTGGTTTAAATGGTTTTTAATTTTATAACTTTTAACCTTGATTGCTTTTATCTATCAGCCATCTTATCTAATCTTTTTAACTGTTTTTAAATATTGTATTTTTCATTGCATTTTATCTGGCTGTACACCACCCCGAGTCCCGTCGGGAGAGTGGGCGGTATAAAATAATAATAATAATAATAATAATAATAATAATAATAATAATAATAATAATAATAATAATAATAATAATAATAATAATAATAATAATAATAATGTGGATGGAAGCTTTCACCCAAGTGGCATCTATTCTCCAATCCAAATATTGTATCTATGTTACTCTTTTTTGCTTGTAAAAATAGTATAAAAATAATAAACACCACATATGTGGTCAGACATCTTTGTACCTGCAATGATGGTTATTGAACTCCCACATATGAGCATCCAGTATTCAGCTGGCTGGCACAGAGTTTCTTACTTACTTATATTTCAATCATCCTTCTCATTTTTTGTGGTGAGGTTGGAGCAACATTTTAAGGGGATAGTCTCCTATATCCCAACTTATATTTTGGGCTCATATTAATCTTGAGGACGGGAAGAAATGGCACCAACTTCTCATTATTAGAAAATTTAAAAAACTTTTCTTTTGCATTTCAACTTTGATGTTATCCAAAAGTACAAATACTAAATCTTGCAACGATAGATAGATAGATAGATAGATAGATAGATAGATAGATAGATAGATAGATAGATAGATAGATAGATAGATAGATAGATAGGTAGGTAGGTAGGTAGGTAGGTAGGTAGGTAGGTAGGTAGGTAGGTAGGTAGGTAGGTAGGTAGGTAGATAGATAGATAGATAGATAGATAGATAGATAGATAGATAGATAGATAGATAGATAGATAGATAGATAGATAGATAGATAGATAGATAGATAGATAGATAGATAGATAGATAGAATTCTTTATTGCCCAAATGTGATTGGACACACAAGGAATTTGTCTTGGTGCAAATACTCTCAGTATACATAAAAGAAAAGATACATTTGTTAAGAATCAAGAATCATAAGGTACGACCCTTAATAATAGTCACAGGGTACAATAAGCAATCAAATCATACTAGGAAACAGTCCATATAAATTGTAAGGATACAAGCGACAAAGTTACAGTCATACAGTCACAAGTGGGAGCGGGTGGGTGATAAGGAGTGATGAGAAGATTAACAGTAATAGTAGTGTAGTCTTTGTATACTACTCAAGTTACTCAACTTGAGTTGAGGTTGAGTTGAAGTCACTCAAGTACTTACTATACTACTCAAGATTTTACTCAACTTACTAATGAAGATGAGGGTTCCTATGAGTCTATTATCTCTTGTGAAATACTAGTTTTAATAGGTGTCCCATCTTAACTACATTATGGTGAGACATAAAATCACCATCTTGTCTGGAATCTAGTTACTCTAAGGAAAGTTGCAACTATACCAAATTATATAATATAATATCTTTTGTTTGAGATTTATTTCATGTTAATATCTTCTTGTCTGATTGGGCATTGCTCAAGCCTGAAAGAAAGAGGATTTGGATTATATTACAAATGGCCATCTAAAGCTATTATTAGTAATCTTTTTTAAAAAAAATCTTGTGGGGTCTTCAATGACTGTTGATTCAAGATACATTCACCTGCGCTCTGCAAATGTAATAAATAAATAAACAAATCAACTATTTAAACTTGTACAATTTTGCTTGAATAAAGAAAATAAAGGGATCATTTGCCACAGGGTTTGAACAATTATTATGCATTAATTAAATATAAAATGGTACCTAAGTGTATAGCCACTACCTTAAGAGCACCTGTTTGCAATAATAATATTTCATTCTTACACAGTTACCTCCACTTTGATGCACTCAACAAACAGGAACTAATTAGTTCTTAGAAGGTGTCTAGAAAATAAAGCAGAGGAGGAGAGGAGAAGGAGCTTGCATTTAATCTATAGTTCTTAGTATTTAGAGGAATGTTGGTGGGGGAGGAAGGTGAAAAATCATGAGCCTTCATAGATAAACCACACAGGAAATGTGATCAAATGAGCTAATTCTACTCTATTGTAAAAGTAAAGGTAAGGGGTGGTGCTCATCTTTGTTACAAAGCCAAAGAGTCAATGCTGTCCAAAGACGTTTCCGTGGTCTTGTGGCTGGCATGACTAAACACCGAAGGCTCACGGAACGCTGTTACCTTCCAACTATTTTTCTATTTGCATTTTTACATGCTTTCGAACTGCTAGGTTGGCAGAAACCGGGACAAGTAATGGGAGCTCACTCCGTTACACAATGTTAGTGATTCAAACCACCAAACTGCCAACCTTTCTGATTGACAAGCTCAGCATCTTAGCCACTGAGCCACCTCGTCCCTACTCTATTGTAAAACTACATTAACAGAAGTCTGAAAGTATAACTCTCCCCCTTTGCAGTCCAAAAAGTTAGGGAGGGTCCTTCTGATCCTCTTTTTGTGTCTATTATACAGCACTGGGCTAAGCTCTCATTCAATCATTCCTTAGTCAGTATCTCCCACCACCACCCTGTGCCCACCTGACATTACAAAAGTCAAGATGGCAGACAGAAATGCATGTTCAAAACTCTATTCATATTATCATGTACTTATTTATTTATTTATTTACTTTTATACCGCCCCCTCTCCCGCAATGGGACTCGGGGCGGTATACAGCCAAGATAAAAAGCCCCACAATAAATAGAATTTAAAAAAGATTTAAAAGAATTAAATTAATGGCTGACAAAACAGTAAAAACAAGGTAGAAAAGTTAAAATTACCAGAAAAATTTTTTTTTAAAAAAAATTTAAAACCCTAATAATTGGTTAGTGCATGGTCATTGGTCATGTAGTGCATGAGCAGCACATGCATGATAAAAGGTGGGCTTGATCATGCAGTTGTAACTGTCACCTTCACTTTTGTGATATTTACACTTCCCAAGTGTTTATCCAGCCCCTTTTTTGCATCCTTTGTATAATGAAGGAAAGATTTGCCATCACCTTTGCATTGGCAAAGAGATCAACATGGCAGAAGTCTACTTCATATTTGGTGGAGGAAACCACAAAAAAATTAAATTAAAATTTATATCAGCTTCAGCACTCAGGGTTTTTTTACCATGTAAGTGAAGCCCACAAGAAGAACATAAATACAATAGTTCCCTTGCACTGTTATTACTAGCATCTTGAATTCAGAAGCAAGGATAGAGGAGATTTCATCAACATAACTCATCCTCTGTTTAAAGGATTTTTGTTGGCAACCTTCACCAATATCCTACAGTACAAGAAATGCTGATTTTAAAATAATAAAATGATTGGAATAAGAGAGGGAAATTCTGCTAAATATTGACATTTACCATAGTGATGAAAATGATCAACAAGATTTCTTTTGAATTGTAACAAAAGGGCATCATTTATAACTTCTATAATAGGAAAAACAATAGGTTGATCTTATAATTTTATCAATAAATATTATCATTTTCTGACATTTTTTTCTGGCTCCAAAACTTCAGCTAAAACACATTCATGTGGTAGGTGACAAACCACTTGAGTTAGAGATAAACTCTACCACTATTACTACTACCACTACTACTAAGGAAGCCTCCTTTTCAGTTCTCAGAAACCGCAGGCCTTGGACCAAAGAGAGTTTTGTGCCACTGTCTTCACTCAAATGTTTTACTAGATAAGACCAACTTATATGTTCTATTGTGTCATGATCTCATCATTGGAGCAACTTGTCTACCCTATGTCATTTTGTACAGGTCTTCCCAGCTGCCATAGTTTTATCACAGTTGCTTATCCTTAATTCTGTCCCTATTACCACAGCACTCTCAATATTTTCAAATTCCACCAATTTGAAATGTATTCCAAGCATATTACAAATTCCAAATGTATTCATTTGCAATAGACCCATTGCATTCAGCCCATTGAACAGAGTTATATGACATGATGATCTATAGCAGCTCAGAGCATGAGGTGATATCTTTGGATAATAGCATTCTGGGATTCTTTTCAAAATGGCAAAAATCTGCCAAGAATAAGGGAAAAGAATTATTGATAGGCTCAGTAATGAATGAAAACTAATCTTCTGAGATCTGCTTCAAATCTCTTTTAGCTGGGTGGTAGCCCATGATTTAGAGAACAAAATCTGACTTTAATTCCTTGTCCCACCAGGTTCGACACAACACTTAGGACAAGATGTATGTTGACATTAGATGAAGAAAATGCCAGCCCCTGGCATTTTAAAGAGCATTTAAGCACCTTATTTCCTATTGTATTCACAATTTAGGGAAGAAATATTTGGGGACTAAAGTGGCAGACTGCTGTGACAGAAGACAGTTATTGACTTTGTCCATTAACCTTTTTGCAGACCAAATGGAAAGCAAGGATTCCCCTGCATTGCTTAATCTACACAAGTATTGAAATGATAAACCTGTTCACATGTCAGGCTGAGGATTATGATCAGATGGACAGGAAGCTTTGTCTACTTAGTTTCTGCATATAATATACATACACACACACACACATATATATATATTATGCATGGAAAAGTGTCATGCCCCTGTCAGAATCTGACTCCGAGGAGGAACATGAACAGCTGACAGGGAGTGGGAGTGTGGCTCCATTGACTGTGTAGGAAACTGGAGAAGGGCAAAATCCAGCTGGGCAGAGCAGCGGGAAGGTAGAACAAGGGAGAGGGAGTTCAGAGGAAGACCCAGGCCCACCCCCTTCATCCTAGGGCATGCAGAGAGGAATGAAGAAGAGAGTAACGTGGGTTGGATGGGTTACAGGGGAGGGAAAGGCCCTGATTTCCTTCATTAGCCACACCTGGGAAGAGAGTTTAAAAGAGATGCCTGCTGAGTGTGGCGTCTGCTGGGAACAAACATGAGTTTATCTTATGTTGACTTTGGTTATCTGTGTTCCTGATATCCTCCCAACCATGTTGAATTATGGCCATTCCTTCATGTCTGGAATTCCTTCTTCTGCCCTGCTGGACTAATTACCTCATCTTGCCTTGATTGGACTAATAATTACAGTTTTTGTTGACCACATTTTGGACTTGATTCTAAGTAGCCAAATGCTGTTCCTGGGAGAGTTTTCCTCCAGCCAGGACATTGGGGGCAAAGTTGGAGCTAATAAAGGGACTTCTGCTGAGTTGCCTTTGTGCCATGTCCTGGGTCATCACAGACAAGAATTCAATATGGACCATTGAATCCCAGTCATGTAGAAGTCACTGATGCAATACTGAATCTCATAGCATATGTCTTTTAAGAAATTAGATTACCTTAATTAATACAACTATTACAGTAGATTACTATAGCTGGAACTTTGAGAGGTCATCCATGAATGGCCCAAAAAAAAGGGAATATATCATTACAAACAAGGGAAAAACAAAGAAATACAGAGATTTGTATATAAGAATGCCTGTCTTTCTTTCTTTCTTTCTTTCTTTCTTTCTTTCTTTCTTTCTTTCTTTCTTTCTTTCTTTCTTTCTTTCTTTCTTTCTTTCTTTCTTTCTTTCTTTCTTTCTTTCTTTCTTTCTTTCTTTTCTATCTATCTACATATACCATGTTTCTCCAAAAAGAAGGCTGGGTCTTATTTTCTTTTGACCCTCAAAAAATGGCTAGGCCTTATTTTTAGAGTGTTCTAATTATTGACTCACCTCGCAATGTTGGCACTGACAGCCACACCCAGCAGAAGCCCACTGCTGGTTCATTTCTTCTGCGGCCACTTGCCAATACTTGCACGCATTGCGCCGGCCTCCGTTTTGCCTTCAGATGCCTGCCGGAAGTTATTTTCAGCCAATAATAGAGCTTGAGATCGATCCGCTAAACTCCTAAGTTCCCTACATGAGCACTGGAAGTCTGGTATTCCTTCCCAGCCCAGTCAGCCTGCACTCCCCTCTCACTCCAGGCACCAATTTCATCAGCACCCCATGCATCCAACCCCGCAAAATTTTTAAAAATTAGAGCTGCAGGGAGGCAAGGCAAACTGATTTCTGTCTCCCTCTAGGACTGACCTTGGAAAATCCTGCCCTTCCACCTCATCAGCACAATCGGACTTCCTTTCTTCCAGTGCTAGTGTGAGAACCCAGGAGCTTAGCAGCAGCATATTGCATGCTTTAACAAGCCTTCTGGTGGCCAAGGTTTTAGATGGTCAGCTGCAGCCAAAGCCAGGCTTGGAGGAAGAGCAGGTGGATTTCAGGGTGCACAATGCTTGAACTGGGCGAGCCAGAAAAAAGATTCACCATCATGCTGGTGAGCATGTTTTTTGCTTTTTTCCCCCACCTCCCTATCCAATACAGCATGGCACAGACAGCCCAATGGAAGCAGAAAATGGAGTGTTTCCATCGGCCTTTCTCTTTTTTCCCCCTAGTCTCCTTTTGCCAGCATGCACCAGGGAGGCTCAACCCACAGTCACGATCTTTAGATGGGCTTTTATTTTGTCAGCCCAAAGTGGGGGAAAGGGGCTCAGAATGGTACATAGGAAATCGCCCTGTCTCTGCAGCATCCATTGTTTGCCAATGGGCAGGCAATGAGAAGGAGGTGGCAGCAGACAAGAGGGCTGGGCTGCAGCTGCCATGTAGGAGGCCATGGGGAAGGCAGGCAAGCAGGCTTGGCCATGAGGGCTGTGTAGGAGGCAGCAGAGCAAAGAGCAAAGAAAGGCTCACCAGGCAGAGATCAGCTGGACCACATGGTCAAGGCAAGCAAGGGGACCAAAGAGCAGCAGCAGCTATGCCATGGGTGTGATTCTAGGTGAGCGGCCTTGGTGGGTGAAGTGAGGTAAGGAGTGACTGGGAGGGGTGGGAGGGGCCAGCCAGTGGTACAATTAGCCAGTTTTCTGAACTGCACAAAAATTTAACAACCAGTTTGCTCAAACCAGTCCAAGCCAGCTGAATTCCAGTTCTTATTAAAACTGTCATACATTTCATAACAGTGGGAAAAGTGTAGCCAGGCAACCTTTGTGCCTGCCTGGTCTGCAATCCACAGGTTATGTGTGCCTAGGTATTTCCCTTCAAGGACTCTGCTGTTGCTTCTTTGTGTTCATTTTTAAAATAAACCTGACCTAGGCTGCTTTTCAAATATAAAATGTCTCCAAATAGAGGTCCACTCTCAGTAAATGATCTTGATTTCTGATAACATCATGGACACATTTCTATGGTTTTCTTGTCAATACAAGAAGTGGTTGCTTTAGGCTTAGTTAATACTTCAATTTAGCATTCTTCACACTGATAGATAAAAGCTATTGAATATAGCTTTACATTCTTTGAGTTTCTAGCATGTGTTCTACCACTGAGCAATAACCTTTTCTCCTTTGCAGCATAAAAAGTGACTTCTTTAGTCATGGTAATACAGATCAAGAGTCAAAAGGGGGACCTTTCATTTAGTGAGAAAAAACAAGAACCAAGTGAAACCCAATGCCTCACAAAATGCCCTACAGAAATGTGAGGAAGCTATTTTATATCAAGTCAGGTTATTAATATACTAATCTTGCAGCAAATAGCTTTTGGAGAAACTAAATGATTGTTAGGGCAGCAATCACTTTTATAGAATGTTGAATAATGTTGATGAAAATAATGTTAGTTATTTATAAAGCCTCTGAAATAATGAATTGAAATATCTTGCTTGATAAATGGATGAAGGGTCACTTGAACAATGTGGAATTAGTTTCCTATAATCTAAGATCAGGATGGAAAAGGAAGGTAGGAGAGAAAAGGGGAAAATACACAGAGATATGGCACACTTTATAAGAATATTTAATAAGTTGGAATATTAACTCATATTGTTTGGTCTTGTATTATTTTCAAGTTGCACTGGCATAAAGAGGATGGTCATTATGACTCTGGATCAACCTCTCTGTGGCAGAAGTATATGTTCTTTCTGAGTATGTATTCCAATAACTATAATCTTACCAAGACATCAAGGATTTTAGATTTTTTGGAATATGAGATCCCAAATGAAACACTAAAACAAGAACTGTACATCAGATTTGCAGTGATAGATTTTGATATATTTGTTAAATTGGAATGAGAGTTTTTGCAGCAAATGAGCAAAAAATAGTTTTTAGTGATATAGCTGAATTTTGGGGGGGAGTTGTTTATGCTTATAGCATAATTTCCCTGATCTTCCTTTTTGTTTTTCTTTTTTTCTGATTTTTGTTATTAGCATGATTGTTAATTTGAAGTTACATTATGCTGATAATCGTATTCTATACATACTTTTCTTGTGTTAATCAGTTTAGCATAATAAAATTGAATAAATCAAAACCCATTAATTTTGCAGCATCTAATTTGAGCTGCAGAAGGTCTCAAAGATTTCAAGAAGATGAAAACACTCACTACCTGTGATCTTTTTTTTAAAGAGATGCCAGGAATTAAATCTGGAAGATTACAAATATCGGGGTTTGGATGTTTCTAAGCAGCTGGAGTGCGGGAAGAGGGGCACAAGTTACAAAAAAAGCATCACACCATTTTGTATATGTGTTGTGATATCATAGATCAAGGGTCTTCAAACTTAGCAAGTTTAAGACTTGTGGACTTCAATTCCCAGAATTCCTGACCAAACATGACTGGAGGAGGAATTCTGGGAATTGAAGTCCACAAGTCTTAAAACTGTCAAGTTTGAAGACCCCTGCCATAGAGATAGATGAATACAACATTTTCATCATGACTTCATGATGCTGTTCAAGGCATGTTAACAAAAGTGCTATATCTTGCAGACACCTCTAGTTCCAAAGTAAATTTACCTCTGAGAAATAATTGTGGGTTATATTCTTAAATGTTAACACATACCTATTTTGCTTTGGAAAGCAGCATTTATATTACAGATAATGGTTCCTTATAGCATTTTGGAGTAACTAAGGTTATATTAAAACAACATCATGCATGCAGTAACATCATGATGCAAGCTCATCTCAATGCCTTATGTCACAGTTTTTGTGTCAGGATATTATGGTGCCCATTTTGTCACTTCTCCCTTGCAGTGAGCTTTGAGTCTCCTACGGCTGAATGTTTCCCATAGCCCACTTCTACTCATTTCTTCAGTCTACATAATAGTGTATGGGAATGACCTTGGAAGAAAAGGAAATGAGAAACAACCAGGGGTGGGATCCGACAGGGTTAACTACCATTTCGATCATTTACGAGGTTCAGTGATTTATGATGTGCTTCCCTGCACGCTACCATCGGCGTGTCTGTAAATTGTCATCAGCATGCTGCATGCAGAGAAACAGCCTTTCAAAAAGCCCTCTTTTCCTGCTTTTTTAACTGCAGCTGTACCTCGCACAGCAGCTGAAGTTGAAAAAATCAGGAAATAAAGATCAGGTAAGAGCCCGGGTGGGAGTGTGGGCAAAAACATCAGCAGACATAGAACCGGTTCTATGTCTGCTGCTCTTCAGAGCTACCGGTTCTACAGAGGTGACAGAACTGGTAGAAACCCACCCCTGGACACAACCAAGGGAATGATTAGATAAAAGGCAAGGTAGCCCACAGCAAGAATGTGGGTGGAAGAAAAGGCTCAGAAGAGACCTTCCCTATTTGGGGAGGGGGATGTAAAGATGACGGGGAGAGAAGTGCTTTTAGACTTGCAAGATTGTGTTAATATGATCTTATAATAAAGCAGAATTACTGGTAGTTCATCTGACTGTAGTTCCTGTCTGGTCTGCTTCATAAGGCTGATATCAATCGTCTTGACTATCGCTGGGCTTTCTAGAGTGTGAGTAGGCAACTTTAATTTCTGTACTGTTTCTACATCTATGAAATTGGTGATGGCCTCAGAGTTAACAAAAGTAAAGAGTTCCTGTTCTGACCAAGGCTTATTGAGACACTAACAAACACATGTTAGTCCCAAAACCCTTTTTTCTTTATTTCAGTGGCTGTGAATTTTAGTCATTCACAGCCCGTAATGAATCTAGTTTGTAAATAGTCCCATGGAAGTGTGCCAAAGTCGTTCAGGATAAGTCTGACAAGCATGTACCTTTATCTTCCTTGAAATGCTGCCAATGACTAAATTCCCAAATAGTTATACAAGGCCAAACAGAGCACAAATTCAACACAGAGCTTCAGGTTTCAAACCAACCAGTATGAATAAAGTTGCTTCCTGCAAAGATTCATGTCCCTTTGCTCTTCCTTTATGTCTTATGGGAGGGCCAATCACCTCCAAGCCTTATTCCCTTTTGTCTTGACTGTTCTTGCCTTCTGGCAGCTCTCTGCGCACACTGGGAACATGCTCCCCTTGTTCCTCTGCCTTGCTGCTGTCAAATTATGGAGGCTCCGGAGTCAGCACATAACTCCCAGATGGCCCTGGCTCCATCTCCGTATCAGATGCAGGACCCTCATCCAAGTCCTCCCCATACTCCAAGACTGGCCCATGTTCTTCCCCACTGTCCGATTCTGCTGCTGTCTCTGCAGGCTGCCAGTGGACCACAACAGTTCATATTCTGCCTAGAATCTAGAGTAACAATTTACAGGAGTTATTACATATGCTTGCTACTGCCAGCTATCTCAGCTCTCCTTAAATGGTTTAGGGCTCCACTTCTAAGATCCTGGAAGGAGGGCCAGCAAAGTTTTCCTGGTGTGCTGCTTCAAAGTGAGCTGGGTACTTGCTGGTTACATGCTTCATTGATTTAGAAGTTCTGCATTGCATTGCTGTGTCAGACGCTTCAGCTTTTACCAAGCATAATCTGTCTAGGTGTCTGGGGCCCCTGCAGTAAAAGTACAGTCCCTGATCCATTTATCTTTGCTATTTCCTCATATTATGGATCTCTTGGTTGCTCTGATTTGCATATATTCTCCTGTGCTGGATTCTGAGAAAGAAATTGGAGAGGCAGTATAGGGGAAGACAGGCTGTAGGTTCTTTTCACCTTCACATTCCTTCCATGCCTTAACTCCTCCATTTGAGCATCTACTATTACACAATATAGTTACACATCTTCTAGTATTTGGAGTGTCTTGCCTCATTAACTCATCTGTCAGGTCTTCAGCCAGTTTTTGGTCTTTCTATCCTTATATTTCCAGTGAATAAAATCCAAAATATATATTCTTATTCTCCTCTGTCCCAGCTTGAGTTTTTGGATCTTTAAATTATGATGCATTGTATTGGATCCCCAAAGTGACTTCTGAATTTTGCATCAACTCCTGATAGTTGCCAGCACTGGATTGTTCCACTAAATGAATATTATTGCTCATTTTGCTACTGCTGTTTTTTTTAAAAAAAACGCAGGATACAATTCACTTTAGTGCAATCAGTCAGAAAGTACACCAGTTTGTCTGCCATAAACATTTCACATTGAGTTGTGAATGTCCTAAATTGATCCTGTCTTCTTCAAACTTCTCAAGCAAGTTCCCTTGGAAATGAAGGAGTGCTAGCTGAGCCACATGTTGTTGTATTACATGAGATTGAGTGAATTCTTCCCCAGCTTTGGCACTTGTTGTGTCATGGTATTCTGCAAATTGGTCATCTGTGCATCTACATGCTACTGGTGTTGCAATAATGTTCCTGTGAAATGCTCTATGGGTAGCCTGAGCATCAATCAGAAAACATCACTAGCTGAGCTAATTTTGCTGTTATAAAATTACATTAACAAAATCTGAAAATACATCTCTCCCATCTCCTTTGCAGTCCAAAAACTAGGGAGGAACTCTCCTGAGCTTCTTGTTCCACCCACTTTCCTGCTGTGGGGTTTGCTGCCCTTTATCTGACTGTTTTCTTGATTATGTCTCATTGCCTTATCTCCTAAGGTATTCCCACAGACTAGAGGAAAATAGCTTTTCTGGGTGAAGGATTCTAGGCAAAACCTATTGTGGTGAATTTTGGGATGGAGCCAAAACCCACAGCAAGATTCTGTGTATATAAAAAATATAGGGCATCACTGGGACTTAGTAAAAGGGAGGGGAGAATTTGCAGGAAATGTATCTATGGTAGCATCCTGAAAATCTATCCAATGTCCAGTAAGCACTGCAATTCATTTCTGTCTTCTTTACTGGTTAATAAATTGTCTGCTCCTTGAAGGCGGTTAATTTCTTATTAATGATATCCATTTCTCACCACATACTTTGGCTGCCAGCTTTTGAAGCTAATTGCATTGTTATTTAAAAAAGCCAAAGGTGCATCTTTCTAGGGAGGTTGGAGCTATGATCTTGTGTCCAGAAATCAGCTGTTCCAGATTTTTATATAGAGTGTACAGATTCTGCAGATGCCTGCTAGGAAACTGTTGTCACTCTTAGCAACTAGAAGAGAAGGTGCTTCTTCACATCCTGCTTACATAGAAGCAGGCTGTTGAAAACCTTTTGATATAAAGGCTGATGGACTTTTTAAACACAGAAAACAAATTGTCCTTTTTCTAGCAAGAAAGTGATGTCGCAAATGACCTTATTAAAAGAAGGTAAAGTGTTGTTTATTTAAAGCTCTTGTTCAAAGCAAAAAAAAATGATTAAGATATTTTTTCTTGTCCCTTTTTCTTTCCTCCTAAATGAGATTGAAATGCAGTTTTACATTTTCAAGAAATGGTGCCCTTTCTGCCAAGAAATTTATTGATGTGCCAAACAACAGACCTGTTCTGGTTACAAGACTCAAGCATCAGTCAAAAAGGCCTTGTAAACTGCATCCAGCAAAATACCAGAGATAATAGTTTTGAAAAATAGCCAAGTGATGGCAAAAGAAACATTTCTTGATGCATTTGCGAACAATATTGAGAGAAGCTTGTTCTGAAAAGCAAAAGGAATTAGGAGAACTAGCCAATGGAAAGGAATTGCAATGAAGTGAAGTCTTAAATCCAGGATTTATGATTTCATTGACAGTGGAAAAGAATTCCGACTGAGGATAATTTGCAAGAAACTTAGCCTATCCCAAGATAATAATTTTATTATTCTATCATAATCTTTGTATATGATCATCTGCTAACATAAATGTTAATTGCTATTTAGGCTATGCTAGCACAATAGAGCAAAAGGAAATTCAAAGGAGAAGTGAAAAGTCCTAGGTGTGGCAGAGCTGACTTTGCTGTCAGGGTTCTGACGGACGCCCTAATTAAACCATGAGCCTCGAGCCAATTTTCAAAAGAAATATAGTTATTTATTAGGAGCAACATGTCCACATGTATCCAAGTGAAATCATCTCTGCCCCACGTAATTTACAGCTCAACTCTGACCGTTTTCCCCCTCCCCCCCAAGGTAGGTCACAAATCACATTCTCCAATGGAGCACCTTCACTGGCTGTAGAGAAAGGTATATGTGGAATGTGCCTCTGGCCATGGATGTCATGCTGCTGCACCCAGACTCCCCTCTCCTGCCCATGGCAACTCGATAGAAGGCCAGGAATGCTTTACAAATTGACATTAGGACTGGGACAAGAATAAAAATAAACAGAGGCAGATCTTTCAGATAAATATCGCATAATACAGAAGGTTTATTAAAGGGCTAGTTATATAAATATACAGATGCAATTTTATTTGAAGGCAGAAATCAAGATGCCAAGCCTTCTTTAAAATAGTAATTGTATTGAACATTCCAAAAAGATTTCAGAACTAATACAAATTAAGAAAAGAAGAAAAATAGAAAGACAGGAAAGTGCAGGAAAGATAAAAAAGAAAGAAAACAAGAAAAACAAATGACTTCTCCCATTAAAATAATAAATGTAAACAATTTTAGTAAGAACACTGTTTCTTAAAATAAAAGAAATGATCCCTTCTTCTCATATCTTATCTCACATCTATAAACAAACTTTTAAAGCCTCATTGTTCAGTCCTGGTCAGCAGAAGTCCATTAAAAGCTACTAAAGGTATAACAATATACCTATTTTAACTTTGATCAAATAAGCCAACTTTATATTCCTTCCTTTTATTTTCAAAAATCTTGATCTTTTTATATTCTTTTTTTTACTTATCATAAAATTCTTTATAATCTTGACAAGTCTCTTTTGTAAATCCATACAAGAAAGTTATCCAAGTTACTCTTTATTCTGGTAACACATCAACTAGTTTCATTTGTATATACAACATAGCATACTATTTCCATAGCCCATCATTTTTGAATTACTCAAATCAATCTCAGTCCTAATCAATAAAACTTTCTCCTTTTCCAAGTCATCTTTCAAATATAGCCTATATGCCTATTCTTTATTCAGATAGAATTGATAGTTTTTATATGAGAGCAACAATTGATGGATATGAAGCCTATTTTCATTTTTACTATTGGTTTAGGAATCACATTTAGATGTTCCCCCTTGTCCCTCAACATACTCATTTTTCTCTCCTGGCTTTGCTCATTATTTTGAGTACAACCCTAGCACACTTCACGGAGGCTATATTCACCTAGGTTTAACTCAATTGATGGAGATTATTTATTTTATTTATTTGCCACCTATCTCACCTACTCTAGGTGGTTTACAATGATAAAAAGGAAGAAATGAAAAGAGTGTAACACAGCAGAAGTAAAATAATAGAAGAATAAAATAAATAATTAAAAAGATCACAAACATACATTTATATGAGAACAAAAAGATGGATGGGTAGAGAACAGAAATCAAGGGAGGGGAGAGATGGAGTTTAACATCAATCCAGATGGCACCTCCAGCATGGAATTCCACCATCTGGTTTCCAGGATTGCCAGTAAGGCCAAGTCTTTAGGCTCTTGTGAAGGATAAGAGAGTGAAGGCAGATCTAACTTTAGAGGATAAGATGTTCTAAAGAGTGTGGTACTGCTTTGGTGCTTTTGACACAAAAATGTAATATATTACCATCACATTGAACTACACTCAGAAACAGACTGGTAGCCAGTGAAGTTCGTGGAGCAGAAGTGTAATATGGGCCATCCTGGGAGCCATTTTGTGGATTTACCTAAATTACTGAATCATAACCTAACCAAACAGTTAAGTCCACATAACATCCAAGAATTAACCAAGGCTCAGTTTACCAAACTTAATTGTTTAAATACAGCTGCTGGCTTTTCCCCTGATCTCCATCTAAGTGATGGAATGGGCGGAACAGCTTTGATAAAAGAGGGGCTTCTACTGCTGTGGATTTATAGCTTCACCTAACAGTTAGGTCCTAACTGAAACACTTAGATTTTGCCATGTTCCCATGAAACCAACCACCTATTCCCAGCTCTTCCCAATTTGAAGTCTGGATCTTTTGCCCTCTTGCTTGGGAGTTAGACTTACTATGAGGTTTATGCCTGAACTAACATGCTATTCAACATTAGTCTTTTGGAGATGGGCAGTTGCAACACATGTGAATAAAATAAATGAATTTCAATTTGATGTTCTAGACATGATCTTGGATATGCTTCCCCTCTAGTTCTTCCTGACTTTCATTATTCCAGAGATGGAACATTACATCAATGACCAATTATTTCTTCACTCTACCATTTGGAGTCACATTTATTCCCAGAATAGGAAAGAAAAGGAATATGCATAACAGAGAGGTGCAATATATACCAAAAGTGGCACCCATTTGATTTAAGCAAGTGATAAATGAAAACAGCATGGCACTGTCAGATCTAATATTTATAGACAAACTCTGTCCCTCAACAATACTGCTCAGAAAGGATAAATGAATACAATTGGGTCTGTTGTCAAATTTAGGGGATGCATCGGCGTCTTGAAAGCTTGATTAGTTTCAGGATTGCTGTATATTTTGAGTTATTCTGGTATGACAAGACTGTGCTGAATGAATAGAAGGGCACCGGGAGAAGGGATAAAGCAAGGTTGTCGGATGGAAGCACTAAAATAATGAGTTTCAGAGCTATTTAGTGTATTTTTTTTCTGACTGCCTCCGCATGAAACTGAATGTTTTTGCATACTGCCAAGGAGATCAATGCCCCGCAAGGAAGAATCCAGAGGAGAGATACGTGAGTGTATGTATATGTGTTTATACAGCAGGAAAGGGCATCTATTTTCACATTCACAGGCAAGGCAGTTATTACAATCGGTGAAATGCCAGAAAAGGTTAACTCACAACACCCATAACCATCCGGGAAACCTTAAGAAGAGACTGGCATGGAGTCAGAAGGCCTATTTTTAGAATCATGTATTATTATTTAATATTTTCAGAGACAGGCATCAGATAACAAAATGCCAAGGGATGATGCGCAGCCCCACTCATCTGCATGCTGCCAGTTGTTTCTGGGACACTTTAAAGAGTAATTTTCTTTCCAACCCCATGCACATGTGGATCAAATAAGTCAAAATGGTCATCACAATTGTGATATCTAAGCCACACCTTTTTTAAAGGCACTGCAATAGACATAAAAATGGCAAGTTTTAATCACATGGTTGTGGACTCTATCTTGACTTTCTGAGCACCACCTTCTCCTCTTGCAAGTGTCTCACTTTTGGGAGGAGGGTATTCCATGGGTCAAGGCAACAGCAAAGAAGGCCTTCTTCCTGAACCTCATGAGTCAAAATTCTTTAAGCTATCAGGCCTGTCATATACCTTCCCTGCTGACTACATGGGATGGGCTGATGGGATGGAGGTATGATAGTTCCTCAATAATATTTGCAAGGTAACAGCTGCTCCAGATCTAGATTGGCTTTGAAAGATTTTTTTATCTCATTCTTATCCCAGAGATGGCAGGAATTCATGCCACCCTAAATCTTGTTCTCCTTCTAGCCCTTTTTACAGTATGTCCTAAACAGATCTGTCCTAAGCTGCTATCCATGCAGCTTTATTTATCATGGTTAGATATTCCAATAGCTTAAATTCCAGCTCCAGTAATGTCATTTAGCCTGTGAAAAGCCTTTTCCAATTGGCATCACAATACTCCAGCTACTTCATACACTACTTTTTTTCTTTTTCTTTCTTGTTGCATTATTGATTGATTATACTTTTTAATTGCATTAGTTGCTGGAATTATGGATTGATGGTTTCACTTATAAATCACTAGGTGAGAACAATGACTGGGATAGTTGAATCACAGGGCTGACATGCAGTGGTTGTCCAAACTTGCATGGTCAAGGGTGATAAAGAGTGAGACTGTTAGAAAAGAGGTTAGCCGTGAGGGTTTATGTGAGAACTAAGAACTTAATGTGAGAAGAGGAAGGAAAAAGCTTGGGAGTAGCAACTACACAGGCTAGAGTAGTACAAAAACCAAATCTTTTTAACTACACTTTCAACTCCCTATTAAGCCAAAGTTAGTTTCTAAGTGTGTATTCTCCAGGTTGACCAGTTCCTTAAATAAATAGCTGAACAAGCTACAGTTGAAGTATCCCTGCAGCGAAAAGAGGAGTATAGAGTAGTCACAAAGGTCAAAGACAAGACTGAAAGGAGTAGTCCTACAGAACCAGTTGGAGTCACAAGATTTCCCAGCACAGAGCACATCATCTCCCTGATGGACTTCAGCACATCCTACATTGGCGGCACACAGTATCTCAGAATGGGACATTAAAGAAAGCGCCACTCCCAGAGAGTAGTGCATGAAATGTCTTCAGGCTGTTTCAGCTTCAGGAGGACACATATAGGCAAAGCATGCAGAAGTTTGCTTGGAAGATAATGAGCTGTCTTTGGACTAGGCACAGAGATTGTATATGAATTTGTTCTTCAGCTATGGTTTTAAATGAATATAGTTTTTATTGTTACATTCAAGCTTTTTCATTGTTTTGCTTTACCACCAACGTGATTGCTTTATCTTATTTTTTTTAAAATGTACTGATTTTATTTTTGGTATAGCATTCTGGGTTCCTTTGAAAAAATGTAGTATAAAAATAATAATAGTTATTATTACAATGCACTTAGCATTTCCATAAAATGGTCCAAAGGGCTTAGAAAGTATCACCCTAAAATTCCTGTTGAGTGTTTCAATGCAAAGGGATACCTCATTCTGTTTTGCAATGTTTGTACTGTATATACAGTACCAGGACTGGGATAGAATAATTGTTATTGGTATAGAGCTATACAGGAGAATAATTACTAAGAAATTTCTTTGGAGATACTCTAAAAGTCTACCCTTGTGTGATCTTCTGTAAGTAAATGCGGCAATTTTACCTTGCTCAGCTTTACTTGTGGGTTATAGGAACAGACAGCACAATTTCTCAGATCCATCTAAACACTTTTTGGCAATTAGTGATCTCTATAAATTA
This sequence comes from Bungarus multicinctus, assembly GCA_023653725.1. Taxonomy (NCBI): domain Eukaryota; kingdom Metazoa; phylum Chordata; class Lepidosauria; order Squamata; family Elapidae; genus Bungarus; species Bungarus multicinctus. The sequence goes on from CM042834.1 coordinate 54,939,704, forward strand.
CATGTCTACAGGGAACCAGAAAAAATAAGCAAAGACAAGAGTCAAAAGAACAAAGCCATGCACATAAAAATAAAGCACCATGCACAGAACAAGGTGACCGTGTGCATAAAAATAGCTGTTACAGCTAAAGCTACATCTCAATTTCCCAAGGCACTCGTGTAATTTGAATGGCCAGTTTTGTTTTATGAATCTATGAATAAGATATCATTACTTTCATAAACCACAGAATTATTTAACTAGCGCTTGCAGGGATGCTTAATTTGGTTTTCCCCTACCTAGGTCTTCCAGAAATGCTGGTCTTAATCTCAAACTATGCTAGCTAGAGGATTAAAAGAACTAAAATCTAACATATGTGAATTGTATTATGTGGGCTTCACATTTTTTTATTTGGTTTATCCTGAAAGAAGTAGAGACTGACAAGGACTGGCATTTTAAAATATTGTAAGCTTCAGTCCTAACAGAGCAGAGTTTTAACCAAACTGCCCTAACCTGGCCTAAGATTTGCTTTAAAATCTACGATGTTTTGGTGTGTTATCCCTAAAGCTAAAGCAAGCAAACATCTACAGTATACTGGGTAGCAGAGATTATAGAAAAGATACTGAAGATGGATGATCACTTTAGTGATGACAACAAAGTCATCATTTAATATTGTGTGGGATCACATGGAAAGACAATAACCAGGTTCAAAGTATCCTATTTTGAAAATACATTATGTAAAGACCTTGCTCTTTTGACATCTATAATGCTGAGAAAGGTGGAAAGAAAGAGGAAAAGAAGATGACCAGTACTAAGGTGGGTGGATTTAGTTACGTTGTCAGTGGATGCACCATTGGAAGAGATGAAAAAACAGATTGAGGATGGATCACTCTGGAGTCATTAAGCTTCTGGTCTAGATCTGAATTTTGCTGACTCTGAAGCTGACTTGTGTATTGTGGACAACATTAGAAATTGTTGCCACAAAGAAGCATTAAATGGCCTTCTTATGCAAAAGCCTCACAGTGCGATCATATGTATCGAGCCTGCTTTTGGTTACTAGTTCTATAAATGAAGCAGCTAGAACGGGGCTTTCTTCATGTGAGGGTTTCTTAGACAAGTTTTGATTGTGCTTCCCAAATCCAAATTATGTTCTATTGTTCCTTGAAAAGTAGAAAGATGGACAGTGCACCTCAGACAAGGACAGAGCATCACTGAAATATAAACTCTATGCAAAAATATCAAAATTCTTCTAAGAGGCAGTTATGGCAGCTGAAATATCCCAAAATCTTCTTAAATTGATTCAAATATAGGATTATTCTATCTACCTTCATTGCAATGAATGAAATTACCCCCTGACAAGGCAATCATTTATGCCATATATTGCTTCTGATTCAATTAAAAAAAATTGCTATCTTTAGCACAATCAGTTTACGATGCATGTATGTTAAAACATTTCTTTCAGCCCCTGAGTAGAGTAGACAACTCTACTCAGAGTATTTTGAAATGTTGGTATATATTTCAAACAGATTTTCCTGGCTGAGTTTCCAGGGAAGTGTATGTGCATGCGCAGTAGAAAAAAATGAAGATGTCTTTCTGCAGTCACATAGCAGCCAATTATCCTCAATTTTCAACAATCTCAGCCTGATCTATTGCCCCATGAGTGAGTGGACAGAAGAGCTTTCTTCTCCCTCCCCCTCTCCCTTTCCCTCCCTTCTCCCACTTCCTCTCCTCTCCCTCTCCTCCTCCTCCTTTCCCTCTTCTCCCCTATCCCACTCCCACTCCCTCCCTCCGCTTCCCCCTCTCCTTTCCCTCCATTTCCCCCCCTCTTTCTCTCTCCTGTCTTCTGCATCTGGATTCCAGCCAAATTCAAAGGAAATTTATTTTTGTTGTTGAAGTTACTAAGAAACAACAACAACAAAAAAAAACCCTCCCTGAAATACAGACCCTCCAAATAATAAAGTGCCAGCCAACTCTCTGGTTTTTAACAACACTTCGAAAATGTGTCTCAAATTTATTTAGAAGGATCCATATATAGAAATACCATATTTGGCTCAGGGAGGCATCTGAAGAGGAATAAATATTTGTGTAATCATTGAAAGAACATTATTCTAAAAAGGGAAATTTTCAACACATATGGTGCTCATGTTTCAGGACAATCAAAATCTGCATGAACATAATTGTAGTAACATGAATATGCTACCTTTAGGGCTACTTTGCATATTATACACTGAGAAAGCTACCTTTGCCTATCACTAATTTATGATTATTAACCTTTACAATTGCATGGAATTGTGCACTTGCATAAAATTGGACTAATGGCATTGCTTCTTTGCTGGCTTTCAACTAAGTCTTGTTTTATCACCAACTTCCATCACAAAAATAAACACTACCACACATAGATATTTTTCATTTTATTTGTTTTACACTTTCCTTTCCAGCTTAGTTTTTTTAAGACAGCATAATGGCAACAGGAAATTGATCTTCATAACCATTTGGGTTATTTGCACTAAGCATTACAAGATAAGCAGCTTTGGGGAGATTAACATGGGAAATACAGTATAATAAAGTTCCTTGGTATATATGTACTGGGAAAGTGACCAGTAGGAAATGCAAGAAAATTCTTAAATATTGGGATCGATAATACAGAAAAACCCTGGGATTGGGCTTGAAAATAAGATTCCAAAGCCCAAATATAATATATATTTCTTTATTGACAATGATATATGTGTGGCTAAATCTAATAATAAAGCTTCAGGGAAAAAATTCACTTATCTCAATAGAATCCTTGGGATTGCCAGCATTAATTGAATGCATATTTTGTTACATATTCTCCGTTTGATACACATGTCTGCAATTCATCTGCTGCAATAAAAAGTTTGTATGTGAATGATAATGATAAAATTAGGAAAAGGAAGACTCCACCAGATTACCTATTCAGATGTTATTCCATACACTGAGTTAAGAAAATTTATACCTACAACAAGCCCATACCTGCATGATCTTTTTATCAGTGAAGCTCTCTGAAGGAGTATGTATTAGGTTTCTCTGGTTATCTGTTGAAAAATTTAAGCTCTGTGCCTCTAGCGATGCTCAGCATATATTTGTCAAGAAATGCAAATATTTCAACACCATCAAATTCTAGTGGCCTCCTAGGAAAGTCAGGAAAAAATGTAGTACTTGAACCACAGAATTTCTCACTGCTTGGAAAACTCTACTGAGTGTATAGCAATATGTAATTTTGGATTCTGTGCAATGGCATGGGCAGTCAATAACCACCAGAAAGATGGGGGGAAATATACCATATGTACTGAGTTTGTGAGACAGGCAATGATATAAATTTGATGAATAAATGTGTATGCGTGCTTGTATGTACTGTATATACAGTAAAACGTCTTGAAGTCAACCACCCAAGGGATTGAAGGAAAGTGGTCAACATACAGAGGTGATCACTATATGGAACAACTGTACTAATATGTACACATGCCTCATTTTATTGTACAGCTTTTATTAGAGAAGGTCACACAGAAATATATATAGTGAAAATACAGGGAAATGATTCATACAATACTGTATCATACAAAATCAATACATACTGTATGTATTGTTTTCTCATGGTTTGATCATTCTTTTTGAAACAAAGTGTCAATTTTAGTCTGTTCTTATTCTTTTTATGAAGAAAAATAAAGAAAGCACTCTCACTGCTGGTTATACCACTTAGCATACCTGGGCATTTTTCCATAGCAAATGACTATCTGACATTTCTGTGTCCTCCACACTTAATTCTTCTGCTTCATTCATTGTTTCCAATACTTTTCTGCTGGGTTGTACCTCAGTCAATACTGATTGGAAAATTGCTTCTGGATCAGGATTACAGTTAGGGTTTTGCTTCTGCAGATGGACCATATGTTTACATTTTAGCAATGACCCACTGAGAAGCTGGTCTTGGTAGTGCATTTTGAATGTTTTGATTATGCCTTGGTCAAGAGATTGAATTTTTGATGTAGTGTTTGGAGGCAAAAATTTCAGTTTCACATTTGTAAGATGATTCACTTGGGGATGGCTAGAACAATTGTCCACTACAAGGAGAATGAACCATTTCTTCTTCTTCATTTCTCAGTCAACACCTCTTATCCACTCCTCAAATAGGGCATCCATGCAGATTTGTTAGATTTCCAGGTGATGGGAAGGTCTTTGGGCTGCAGGTTGTTGAATGAGTGTGGCTTTGCTGAATTACCAAACACCAAAGGTTTTAGCTTCTCTCCGGTTAAGCTAGCCCACAGCAGAACTGTGAAATATTCTTTAGAAAGTTTTCCATTCTTACATTTGTCACCCCTCATAATGAGGCTCCTGTCAGGCACAGCCTTGAAAAAGAGTCCACACAAGTAAAGATGCCATCATTTTTACTGCCGAATCAAAGTAAAAAAATAATGCATTCTCTGATATTCTTCTTGAAATAAATTCATTGCTACCAATTCTGCATATCATGTATCAAGGTCCAGGTGGTCAGGATACAACTTACAGAGGTGCTCAATATAAAGAGGTTGGCTTTCTATTGGGTACATATAGTATATGTCCAGTCTACAAAAATTCAGTGAACTTAGGGAGGTGGTCAGTGTAGAGAGGTGATCAGCTATGGAGGTTTTACTGTAAATATATGTACTGTGTGTATATATGTGTGTGTGTGTGTGTGTGTGTGTGTAAATACGTATGAATGTATACTGTATATATATATCGCAGTATATTTTGTAGGAGAAAGCACTTACCATTGAAACAAATTTCAATTTCCTTCTCCTAAACTCTTTTGATCTTATTCATCTCTTGTGAGTATAAGCAAGAACAGGATCCCAATTCATTTTCTGGCCTCTTACACTTGGAATATCTCTTAGCATACTGTGTAATAACACCCCCCAAACCCTTCCCATAATCACCTTTTCCATAAAGCATTACTCTAACCACCATATCTTCTTGCCCTTATATAGATAGGTCTAGGAGTACAAATCTTTGTCATTGTCAGAAAGTTCAGCCTAAGTATATGTTGCTAAAATATTGCATAATTTCAGCACATCTAGTACTTTTTGGCATATAATCCTCCACCTAGCTATGGAAGCAGACTTGAATGCTTGCTTTCCAAAATGCCTCCTGAGCAAAAGCAGTATCTTTCAAAAACTGCAATTTAATATTTTTCCATGATTAACAGAGGTAAGTTATATTTCATTTTGTTTTTTTAATCTTCTATTTAATAGTACCACTTTGCTTTTAATAGAAAAATAAGCCACACTTGTTTCCAACCTAAGATAGCCTTAGTTTATGCAACATGACATTGACAAAGAGAAAGAAATTCTAAAAATAATGCTACCTTATTGCCGTCTCTTTGAAATATTTTTAAGAACTATTTTCTGAGCCTGGAAAAGGAATTGATTTTCCCTGAACTGAGACAAATAATGTAATGAAGTCTACATGAAAGCAAGGTCCAGCAGTATGGGTGGACCTATTAGGGCATAAACTTTCAGTGAGCTAAAAAGACAAAACATGAGAAATTTGACCTGATGTGAAAAGATAGTTATTAAGCAAAGCCATTCTCTGTGCTTCAAATACAGATACATCTCATAAGCAAGCTGTGTCTTCTTCCCAGATATACTTTGAGATCAGAAATAGAATTTAGGGGCTTCAAAGCTGCCTCTATAATGAATTCCCAGGTTTCACCTTGTCTAGAGACAGAAAGAAACTAAAATGTGTATTTTCTGAACAAAGTATTTGTCTCTTTTTGGATATTCTCATTTTCTGCATATATTTACTACTGAATGTTATCAGAGCTTTCTGTAGAATCTAGCTGAAATCAAATGAGGGAACAAATAACGCTAATGTTTGACACTTGTTTATTTTATAAACAATGCTGTTCAACATACAACAGTGGTGTGAAAAATAGTCATCCATTTAGATTCAGAACCTGCACTGCCTTTACAGCAATTACTTCAACCAATTGCTAGAGGTTAACTATTGATCAATCCCTCACATTGCCATGCAGGAATTTTGCCCAGTTCATCCATGGCAACTATTTCAATTTAATACATTTGAGAATTCTTCATTATAAATTGCTCATTTCATATCCTGCCACAAATTCCATACCTTTGGAGAGGACCACAGAGGTCATCTGGTTTCAATCCACTACTCAGGTGTAGAAGCCACTAGAACAGAGGTGTCAAACTCTATTTCATTGAGGGTAGCATCAGGGTTGTGTTTGACCTTGGGGACTGGGCTGGGCATGGCCAGCTTGACATCACTCATGTCGGGGATGCCTGTGGCCCAAGTGCTCTGCCAGAGAAAACAGGTTCCTGAGCTTCATTTTAGACTGGTATGGTCTCCTGCAACCCTCTGCCAGCAAAAAACAAAGAGGGCCACATTTTATTTATTTATTTATTTATTTACATTTTTATACTGCCCCCTCTCCCGCAATGGGATTCGGGGCGCTGTACAGCCAAGATAAAAAAAACCACAATAAATAGAATTTAAAAAAGGTTTAAAAGAATTAAATTAATGGCTGAGAAAAACAGTAAAAACAAAATAGAAAAGTTAAAATTACCAGAAATTTTTAAAAAAAATTTTAAAACCCTAATAATTGGTACTAGACCAGACCAGCCTGTTGGAAGAGATGGGTTTTTAGTGCATTCTGGAAGGTTTGCAGGTCAGTAATGGCTCACATCTCTGGAGGTAATTCGTTCCAGAGGGAGGGTGCCCCCACAGAGAAGGCCCGCACCCTCGGGGCCGCCAGCCGGCATTGTCCAGCCGACGATACCCCAAGGAGACCCACCCTGTGGGAGTGCACTGGCCGGCGGGAGGCAGATGGTGGCAGCAGGCGGTCCCATAAGTACCCGGGTCCCAAGCCATGAAGCGCTTTAAAGGTGACTACCAACATCTTGAATCGCACCCGGAAGGCCACTGGAAGCCAGTGCAGCTCGCGCAGGAGCGGTGTAACACGGGAGCTCCGAGGAGCCCCCAAAATAACTCACGCGGCCACACTCTGGACCAGCTGAAGCCTCCGGATGCTCTTCAAGGGGAGCCCCATGTAAAGAGCATTGCAGTAGTCTAGGCAGGAGATGACAAGGGCAGAAGTGACCATGTGAAGAGCACCCCGATGCAGAAGGGGCCGCAACTAGCAGATCCCCCTGGCGATGGCCGCAATATGATCTTCTAACGATAGCCGTACATCCAGGAGGACACCCAGATTGCGAGCCCTCTCTGTGGGGGTCAAAATCTCTCCCCCCAGAGCCAGCGATGGAATGAGCTGGCTGTATCTGGGCACAGGAAGCCACAGCCATTCGGTTTTGGTCGTGTTGAGATGAAGCCTGTTAAGACCCATCCAACTCCACACAGCTTCCAGGCACCGGGTCATCATTTCAACAGCTTCATTGGGGTGGCCTGGGGTAGAGATGTATAGCTGAGTATCATCAGCATACTGATGGAATTCTACCCCAAAACCACGGATGATCTCACCCAGCGGCTTCACATAAATGTGGAACAGAAGGGGCAAGAGCACCGACCCCTGAGGCACCCCACAAAACAAGGGCCTCGAGGCTGAACTCTTTCCCCCCGCCAATACAAATTGCGAGCGGTCAGAGAGAAAGGAGGAGATCCACCATAACACGGTGCCTCCCACTCCCAGCCCCCCGAATCGCCGCAATAAGATACTGTGGTCAACAGTATCAAAAGCCACTGAGAGATCTAACAGGACCAGGACAGAGGAACAACCCCTGTCCCGGGCCTTCCAGAGATCATCCACCAACGCGACCAATCCGTCTCCGTGCTGTGCCCAGGCCTGAAACCCAATTAGAGAGGATCTAGATATACTGCTTCATCCAGGTGTGAGGGAGCTGTCGTGCCACCACACTCTCAACAACCTTCGCCGCGAAGGTTGGAGACCGGACGATAATTAGACAATAGTATTGGATCCAGGGATGGTTTCTTGAGGAGGGGCCTCACCACCGCCTCTTTCAAGACGGCGGGTAAAAGCCCCTCTCTCAAGGAATAATCCCCTGGAACCAACCGCGTGTCACCTCCTGAGTGGCCAAAACCAGCCAGGAGGGACACAGATCCAATAAACATGTGGTGGCATTAAGCCCGCCCAGAATCCTGTCCACATCTTCCAGGGTCACAGGATCAAACTCAACCCACATGACCTTACCGACATCCGCCCCCGCCCTCCCGCCCAGAGATGCCCAGTCAGAGTCCAGCCCATCCCGGATCTGAGTGATTTTGTCCTGCAGATATTGAGAAAAATCCTCGGCCGATCCCTGCAAGGGATCCTCCCACACTCCCACATCCAAAAGGGAGCGGGTCACCCTAAAAAGGGCGGCCAGGCGATTTTCTGCAGATGCAATAAGGGCGGAAAAGTAAGATCACTTTGCCGTCCTTATCATCACTAAATATGCCCTAATATGGGACCGTAAAAGTGTTCGGTCAGATCTGGAGCGGCTGGTCCTCCAACCACTCTCTAGGAGTCTTTTCCAGCACTTCATCTCCCTCAGCTCCTTGGAGAACCAAGGAGCCAATTGGGATCGGCACCGGGTCAGAGGCTGTCAAGGGCCTCGGCAGTCACCCTATCCCAGGTGGCCACCAAGTCCCCCACCGAGTCATGTGTGCAAGTCTCGGGAAACGGCCCAAGCTCCATCAGGAACCTATCCAGGTCCATCAGCCACCTGGGGCGGAACCATTTTGTCGGTCCCGCCTCCCTGCAACGAGGGTGTGTGGAATGGAAGTCCAGCCTAAGGAGCAAATGATCCGACCATGACAGGGGCTCTATAAAAACATCCCCCATACCTAGATCATCCTGCCACTGATCAGAGACAAAAACCAGATCCAAGATGTGACCCCCAGTGTGTGTGGGGTCCCGAATTAATTGGGTCAGGCTCAAGGCTGTCATGGAAGCCATGAACTCCTGAGCAATCCCCGAAGTCTCGCCGGTAAGTTGAAGTCCCCCATGACCATAAGCCTGGGTGTCTCAACTGCCAAGCCGGCTATAACCTCAAGGAGCTCAGGCAGGGCCGAAGTCACATAGCAGGGAGCCAGATATGTGATCAATAGGCCCACCTGAACCCCAGAACCACATTTCACAAAAAGGGATTCACATCTGGTTGTCTGAGGAACAGTGGATTCCCTAGGACACAGATCTTCCTTAATAACCACCGCCACCCCGCCACCCCTCCCCTGAGGCCTCGACCGATGAAAAACCCGAAACCCGGGTAGGCACATCTCCACCAGGTGAACACCCCCTCTTGGCCCAACCAGGTTTCAGTAATACCTGCCAGGTCCACTCCCCCCTCCCAGATCAGATCATGAATGAGGAGGGCCTTATTAACTACAAACCTGCCATTATACAACATCAGCCGAAGGCCCAGGGCCTGTTTTTGGCAGAGGCACTGCTGGCCCATCCTTTGCTATTTCCAGGGCTCCCCCATGGGCCGGATCTAAGTACCTTGTGTGCTGGATCTGGCCCCCGGGCCTTGACACCCTGCACTAGAACATCTCTGAAGAGGACTCCAGCTTTTGTTTGAAGGCTTCCAGAAAATAAAGTTTCACCATGTTTGTGCCAGCCTGATCCATAATGTGACAGCTCTGGTAAAGTTCAATGGGCCATTCAGGAACTCTTTTTCATGGAATTGCAGTTTGTGTACAGTTGAGTATATATCCAGATTGAAAGTTTTACAATCATCTTTGTAAGTTTTATAAGAAAACTTAGATAAGAAATACATATCTAATCGACCTTGAGCTTGTTTGGAAATTCTTGCAGAGGAACACAGTTATCATATATTCTTGACCAAAGATCAGTTATACTCCTTCTATCTGGGATGGTCATCCTCTTCTACCAAGCATGCAGCTTCTGCAGGGATATTTGTACAAGGAGCAGTGAAGGAAGAAAGGAAAACTGCCTAGCCAGTCAGATCAGCAGAATCAACCTTGATGATCAGTGGGATGAGTGTTATTGCAGCCACTGTGATAGGAACTGTGATAGGAACATAGTCTCATTTTTTTTTTCCTAAAAATTACTGGAGGAGGATATTCCTATTGATTTGGAACAGTGAAATAGTTCAACCAGTTATTGCCTTCTCTCCTGGAAATCTTCTGTTTCTGATTATAATCTTACATTTTAGAAGACGTGGGGCAATTTTAGAAGACGTGGAGCAAAGACAACACTTGGAGCAGCAACCTTTTAGATAAATGATAGGCAACCAGGTGCTGTGGCAGCAGTATGGATATCAGTAACTGCCAATCATATTTTGATTAGCTGAAAAAATATTAGCTGGAAAACTCTATGGTGACTTAACCTGGCTGTAACGTGACTTTATCTGGATGGTTGAGATAATGCGGAAGAAGCATTATGAAAGTATTTAAATACCCTGGAGTAGAACTATTCTTTTCAACAAAACTAAACTAATATGAGCGGCCAGAGAATCATATTAATCCTTATAGCTTAAGGTTCTATAATTCACATTTTTCTCTTCTTCTAGTGCACCAGCCCACTAGAAATTTTTCATCCGATATAAGATTAGCTTCTAGAAAACCAAGCAACAGGCTTCAGATGGCTACTCTGTGGGAAGATTTTTTCCTGCCAGTCTTAGAATCCACTGAAGATTAGCCCCCATGTGGGAAGCTCCACAGTTCATTGCATAAAATGGCTTGGCCTATGAGGCTATTAGTGCAAGAACATCCCTATCAGCTGCACACATGTCAATTACTTAACAGAGTGTCAACTTGAACAAACAGCCACTTTGGGTTTACTTTTTAAAAAAATCTTTTTTTGGTAGCATATCAGAGTCAAATTAACAACATCTGGTAATTAGCTCATCTCTTGTGTGGCTCTTTTCTCCAACAAAGTTCTGAGTATTTGACTTTAATTTAAATGGGTGGTTGTCAGGGGGAATTAAATGGTGCCTCCAGAAGCACACAGACATTGTAATTAAAAGATGAAACAACCATCGTAGGTAGCTGTGTCTGAACACAGAATTTCAAGTTTTAAGACACTAAGCTTTTTACTATATTTGGGTGCCTAACTACAAAATGTGAGCACCACTTTCCAGTAACATGTCCATCTCAACATGCCCAGATTTTTGTATATCCAAACATTCAGTAAATATGCAATCATTATCCAGCTTCATAAATTATTTATTTATTATTTATTTATTATTTATTAATTACATTTATATACCGCCCTTCTCCCAAGGGACTCAGGGCGGTGAACAGCTCGTCTAAAAACCCCACAAATACAAAAGTTAAAAAGTAATTAAATATTAGAATCAGCTGCAGACTAAAATTAGAAAACCCCCCCCCCACCCTTAAAACCCAATTTAAAGTTAAAAATGGAGATCAAATTTAAAATCATTTTCTCAGCCCAGGCCGGCCTGCTCAAAGAGCCAGGTCTTTAACGCGCGCCTGAAGGCCCTCAGGTCCGTGCCGGTACGAAGTTCCGGTGGCAGAGTATTCCAGAGGGCGGGGGCACCCACAGAGAAGGCCCTACCCCTTGGCGCCGCCAGACGACACATAGCGGCCGACGGCACCCGGAGCAGACCCTCCCTGTGGGAACGCACCGGCCTGTTGGAGAACGTTGGTAGAATGCGGTCCTGAAGGTAACCTGGTCCCATGCCATGGGTCGCCCTAAAGGTCAAAACTAGAACCTTAAAGCGAACCCGGAGAGCCATCGGCAACCAATGCAGCTCGCGCAGGAGAGGCGTCACATGGGCGCTACGCGACGCCCCCATAATCACCCTCGCGGCTGCATTTTGCACCAACTGGAGTCTCCGGATGCTCCCCGCAGGGAGCCCCATGTAGAGGGCATTACAATAGTCCAGGCGAGAGGTGACAAGGGCCTGAGTGACCGTGCGCAAGGCGTCCCGATCCAGGAAGGGCCGCAACCGGTAGATCCGACGGATCTGATGAAACGCCCCCCTGGAGACGGCCGCGATGTGATGTTCAAGCGACAGCCGTACATCCAGGAGGACTCCCAGGTTGCGAGCCCTCTCTGTGGGGGGCAGAACCTCCCCCCCAATAGCCAGCGAAGGTGTCAGCTGGCTATATCGGGGCGCCGGAAACCACAGCCACTCGGTCTTGGATGGGTTGAGCCGAAGCCTGTTCCCGCCCATCCAGTCCCGCACGGCCTCCAGGCACCTAGACATAGTCCCCACAGCATCGTTGGGGTGGTCCGGAGTGGAGATGTACAGCTGGGTGTCATCTGCATACAGATGACACCTCACTCCAAGACCACGGATGATCTCGCCCAGCGGCTTCATGTAAATGTTGAACAGGAGGGGAGAAAGGACCGACCCCTGAGGCACCCCACAAACCAGGGGCCTAGAGGTGGACCTCTCCCCCCCCGCCAACACGAATTGCGAACGGTCAGAGAGGAAGGAGGAGAACCATCGGAGGACGGTTCCACCAATCCCCAACCCCTCCAACCGTCGCAATAAGATACTATGGTCGATAGTATCAAAAGCCGCCGAGAGATCTAATAGGACCAGGACAGAGGAGAACCCTCTGTCACGAGCCCTCCAGAGATCATCAACCAACGCGACCAATGCCGTCTCAGTGCTATGTCCAGGCCTGAAGCCCGATTGGAACGGATCGAGGTAAGTTGCTTCCTCCAGGTACTGGGGGAGCTGACGTGCCACCACACTCTCAACAACCTTCGCCACGAAGGGAAGGTTGGAGACTGGACGATAGTTGTTTAAAATAGCTGGGTCCAGGGAAGGCTTCTTGAGGAGGGGGCGCACCACCGCCGCCTTCAGGGCGGTAGGGAGCACCCCCTCTCTCAAAGAAGCGTTGACAATCCCCTGGAGCCAGCCTCGTGTCGTCTCCCTGGCGGCCGAAACCAACCAGGAAGGACACGGGTCCAATAAACAGGTGGTGGCATTCAGACCCCCCAGCAACCTGTCCACACCCTCAGCGGTCACAGGATCGAACTCCCCCCAGATAACACTCTCAAGACCTGCCCCGGACACCTCCCCCGGGACCACCCAATTGGAGTTGAGCCCTTCCCGAATCTGAGCGATTTTATCATGCAGAAATCGGGAAAACTCCTCCGCTCTACCCTGCAAGAGGTCATCCCGCGCTCTCGGTTCAAGTAGAGAGCGGGTCACTCTAAACAGGGCGGCAGGCCGATTTTCTGCTGATGCAATAAGGGCGGAGAAATACGAAGACTTCGCCGCCCCTATTATAAAATTATAAAATAGATGTGAGGATTAAAAATATCTACTTTGTGTTGGTCTCTTATACATGGAACATAATATCAGAAAATGGTGATATGATTTAAAGATAAGACAAAGAGTTTTTTTTGTAGATCAGTTTGAATGTAAGAGCTAGGTTAAAATCCTTGATTTTGCACAAAGTCATTTCCTTTTACAATATTTAAACTTCCAAAGATATTAGAGCTATTTAACTGCCTAAAGCTATGGAGCAAAGCATAAAGAACATGTTATTGTTTACAATAATTCCAAGACCATGATGTTAAAATAAGTTTTCAACTAATATTTGTATTTATTCTATTTTTGCCTTACAATCCAGTGAAGTAAGTATGGCATAGAGTTGGAGTTTTTAATCTTTTTATGTCATAGATCACTTTTTGAGACTGGATAAACCTACAAAGCCTTTTTCAGAAAAATGTATTTAGGTGCATAAAATAAAACACATAAATCTAAAATAGAATAGAATAGAATAGAATATTTATTTATATACCGCTCCTCTCCCGAAGGACTCGGAGCAGTGTACAGCCATGCAATTGCAAACATTAAATATACAAAAATTAAAACTAAATTAAATACCCTGACTGTAAAACAATTAAAACCCCTACCTTAAACCCTAAAACTAACATAAAATTAAAATACCCAAATCTAAAATCAGTTCAAGCTAGACTTTATTACAAAAGAAAGTGATTATGCTCAAATATAGTTCTAAAAATGCTTTTGCATGATAAATACATAATACAGTGGAGTCAATTTGGTGCAGTGATATGGTGCAGCCATTGGGAGTTAGAAGACATATACATTTATATTATTATACTGGTCACATACTCCAGAGGTTTAATCAATCATAATAAAGCTAGAAGGGACCTTGGAGGTCTTCTAGTCCACGAGTGTCAAACTAGATTGTGTCATGTGTTGGATCATGACATATCACAATGTATTTTGCCTTTGAGGAGCTGGGGTGGGCATGACCTGCACATGACATATCTGGCCCGCAGGTCACCAATTTGACAGGCCGGTTCTAGTCCAATCCCCTTCTCGAGCTGACTTTACAATTTAGATTGGATTTGGCATTTTTATCCATCTATCGAATCCTTCCCAAGAACCTGGATAGTCAGATATTCTTCTGAAAATATTAAAGGTACCATCACAGGATGGAAGTTACCTTTTGCAATTGATTGATGTGGATTTTGTCAAAGCCAATCATGTTCAAGTGATGCTCCAGATGTTTTGGAATTGTGTCTAAGACATTTTTCACAATTGGTACTATGCTTGCTTGTTTTTGCTACAAACATTCTATTTGTAGATTTTTGTATTTTGTGATTTTCTTCAGTTCTTTCTTTTCTGTTCTGCCATCTCCAAGTACTGCCACATTCACTATTCAGACTTTTTTGACTTTTTTTATTGACAATTGTTAAGTAGTGTGATGTGACAAGTTCTTGTCTGTTAGAATTCTAAAGTTCTACAGCATGTTATCTTCTCCATTTTCTATTTCTTGTATATTTTATGGTCCCACCAGTTATTGCTTCCAAGCAAATGATATTTCTTGTGAATATTACAATACATGATTGTTGCTGTTTTGTCATGCCCATAGTTTGTAGTCAATCTGTGTGAACTTCTTGCTGCAGCTAACTATAATGTGGTACTTATTGTTATTGTTTAAAAAGGCACCAGACTAGAAACTGGCAGACTATGAGTTCTAGTCTCCCTTAGGCTTGAAGCAATATGTGGGCCAACCATTCTCCCTTAGTTCTAGGACAATGACACACCATTTTGAAAATCTTGCCTAAAAATTGCAGGAACTTGTCTAGGCTATTGTCAGGAGTCAACACTGTCTAGAAAGATACATGCATACATATAATACAATAATATGTCTTTTGTTAGTCTATTAAACAATAATAAAGCAAGCTAAATATAGTTAGAGTTTAATGAAGACAAAGTAACTTTTTCCCATTCAAGTCCATAGAACTTTAAAAATTAACCATGGACCTTCAAGAGGTTTGGGTACTCTGAGTTAAGAACCTGTGGCCAGAGAGCATGGGTGGTCAAATGACTTTGCTAACTTTATGACATATGGGGATTTGAATCCAAATGTCTTTTGTCTTAACACAATATTTAAATTATACACAACACTGATTTCCAAGTTAATCAGCCAATTTATTAATCATTTCTTTAAACTGTGATTATATGCTAATTTAATTCTGGCCACGCAAAGCCATTCCAGTGCTTTTAAAAAATCTTTCCTCTAGATTATGTTCATCAAGAGAAAATGAGACAAATTCTTCCTTCTGGCTTTACTTCTTGCTGCAGTATCTATCAATATCATGAGTGAGTTAGTTTGTATAACCAAATAGTTTTTCATTCCATACCTCACCCCATTCTCTACAAGCCTGTCTCTTATCATCTCTCCATATTGATCAATAAGACTCCAATAAGAGTTATTAGAAATAACATAAATATTACAAACTTTATCTATCACACCTATTTTGAAATCTTCCTTTTATATTTATATCTCCATTTATATTTAAACAGATTTCCCCCTCCATTTCCTGCCTTCTTCAAAAATTCAAAGTCCAGTGCCAGTCAAAAAACAATTAAGCATTATTGGAAATAGCCATCATCATACAATCTCTATTAGAAAATCATTAAACATCACCAGGAATAGCTATCCATTATTTTAAACTTGATCAAATAATTCAATTTCATATTCTTCCTTCTTTCATCAGTCTTTAAGAAACATCTTTCTTTGCAGGATCCAATCTGAGTCAATCTCCAGAATGAGAGGTTTATTTTTCCAAGCTTTTAGACTTCTTGAACCCATCCTCAGGGAACTTCTCTTTCTCCAGAATGTCCTCAAAGAAAGTTCTGCCATCTGATTTTTCATACTGTCCTTGCTCTTTTTTTCAAAATTCTTGTCATTTTTTGTCAGTTGTAATCCAATGTGGCAACTTCAGCAATTCCTTTTTGTAAATCCAATGCAAGAAAATTATCCATATTGATTTTCTGATTTTTTACCATGTATCTTGTGCAGATACATTGTGCAGTGGTCAAGTCTCAAACCTGGGCTTCAGCTTTCCAGCTGACAAACTCAGTGTTACTGAGCAATCACATCCCCAACCCATATATTATTATGTTATTAAGGAGAACTTTATGAAAATTATCATTGAAGATTTTTCATGAGGTCCAGATACTCTATGTCAGTGACATTTCCTGATAAACTGGTATGTTGAAAATGTGGAAACAGTTTATTTTTGCCTCTTTGTAGTCTATATGCAAACAGATGCAGGCTCTGGATTGTTTACCAAGATATCTTTGTACTAACATGAGAATAGAATAGAATAGAATAGAATAGAATAGAATAGAATAGAATAGAATAGAATAGAATAGAATAGAATAGAATATTTTATTGGCCAAGTGTGATTGGACACACAAGGAATTTGTCTTAGTGTAAATACTCTCAGTATACATAAAGAAGGAACATTCGTTAAGAATCAAGAATCATAATGTACAACACTTAATGATAATCATAGGGTACAATCAACATCAAATCATACTAGGAAACAGAGGATACAAGCAACAAAGTTACAGTCACAAGTGGGAGGGGATGGGTGATAAGGAGTGATGAGAAGATTAACAGTAGTAATAGTGTACACTTTGTAAATAGTTGAACAGTGTTGAGAAAATTATTTGTTTAGCAGAGTGATGGCTTTTGGGAAAAAAATGAGGTACCTAGAATGCTAAAATAATTGGATTAGAGGTTACTTGCTTCAAAGAATTGAAGAGCTTTTCTCGAATCTTTAATGGCTGCAAGCTTTTTTCCCCCTCACATGAGAAACGGTATCTGCCTTTTTACATTTTTTACTCAAACTGTAATTATTTTATAGAGAAGAAAACAAAGTAAACAAATATTAGAGATTTTTGTGGAAACAAGGAGCAACACAATGATTGGTTGGTTGGGTGATTATAACGTTTGTTCACAGGTTTGGTAATTTAAAAGAAGCCATTTCCTGGGTGAAGATGCTCTCCTGTTGCAGGAACAAGTATTATACGAAAGTTAGAGGCATCAATAGCAAGGACAGTGATGACTTCTCCTTAATCAGGATATATTGTCTTCAGTGAAACACATCTGCAAAATTTGACTACTGTAAAGGTCTGGAGGAATAGCTGATGTACAATACAGTTAGCAGGTTACACAATGTAGCAAAAATGTTCACATGATGCTAGCTGCCAGTGAACTATAGTCCAATTCCAAGGAGCTCATGATGATACAGATAAAGCTAAACAAAGAATGGGTAATGTGTAATCCTCATATCTAAAGATGTTTCCCATCCCAATCTTCAAGATAAAAGCCAAATTATGTATTGAAATCCAAAAACCTTTTGTTTTCATGTGATACGACAATGACTCAAGATATAGCATTCTCTCTTGTGGCACCAGAGCATGAAACTCACTTGGGAAAGAGACAGTTGTTTCCTATTTGTTCAATGTTTTTAGACAACACTGGGCTGTGCCTTTGGTGTTTCTTAAATTGATGCTTAATGAATTTTTCTGTTAAAATTTGTTATTATGCATCAATGCTGCTGTATTTTTAATGTTTTGACAGGATACTGTTCCTTGTTCCTATAAGGATAGTGGGCATTAACAACTAATAAAATTCTGCCATCTCTAAATGTGTATGAGATGGATTAGACCTTAATGAAACTCAGTCAAAAAGACAAAAGCTATTTATACAATATAATTTTTAAGTCAAGGAGAACTGCATTGAACTCTCAAACAGCCTGTTGTAATAATTTTACAATATATTTTACATGTAAGATATATAGAAATCAAGTTTGGTCTAGTAAACAAGGCAGAAACCAAGAGATTTGTGAGTTCTAGTCCAGTCACTCTTTCTCAATTCACTCCACTTCACAAGTTATTGTTGTGAAAAAAAATAGGAAAAGGAAAGAGTATTAGGTATGTTCACTGCCTTGAGTTATAAATACAGGATATAAAAAAAAATACTTTTTTCACTTATTCCTAGAGCTATCAGGACTGAAAATCTCCAGATGACCACTAGATAGCAACCAAGAGAATTGTCCAGATCTATATATGATCATCTTGTGGTCATCCAGATTTTTGCAACAGTTTCACAATCCTACCTATTTCTTGAATAGGCAGTCATTCTACCCTTCACTGTTCTGAAGCCACATCATCCTGAAGACTGTTTTCCTTGCTGCTATTATATTATTCATTTATATAAGTACAGTAGAATGAAGAGCAGGTTTCTATTCAACTCTTTTAATGAGCCTTAATGAGATCTTTCAATAAATTGCTACTTCCTTCTACTTATTTCTTAATACCAAGTTGGGGGTGGGAGGGTGAAGTGTTAGGATGTCAGAGCTGTTTTAGCCTCAGTTATGAAGAGGCCTCTGCATACCAAGGCAGGTGAAAAAACCAAGAATGAGACATTTCATGGCCAGTCTTTCATTTTTCTTTCATGGCCAAGAATGTTAACCAGTTTTGAATCAACAGACTCTAAAGCAGAGGTCTCCAATCTTGGCAACTTTAAGACTTGTGGACTTCAACTCCCTGGGAGTTGAAGTCCACAAGTCTTAAAGTTGCCAAGTTTGGGGACCCCTGGTCTAAAGCCTGATAAATTCCTCAAGATTTTAGAATATCAGTGCCAATTTGGAGCTACTGTAAAAAAAAAAAAAGGAACGTTTTCTTCATCTGGCAAGCACAGCCTTGTTAAACAGTCCATAACTTTAACCTTGGAATCCTTCGGATATCTGATTTTCAATTTCCACAGTTCTCAGACATTGCCAAACTAACCTGGAGGGTTTAGGAGTTGGGGAAGGCAGTTATAGGTCTGAAACCCAAGGTTGGGGAAGGCAGTTGTAAGTCTGAAAATGTGGCAATAGATTGATTGCTCATTTGCTTTCCGGACACATTTTTAAATAGTGTTTTAAGTTTTTGACGGGTTTCTAATGCCAGAACAGAAGAAATCTGGTAGCACTTTTTCTAACTCACAAATGTTATTAAAAGGCATAAGCTTTTTTGAACTATGTCTCCCTTAATCAGATGTACAGACTTTATACAGATATTTTATGCATCTGATATTTGGAAATCAAATATCAAATGCATGAAATTTGGAAAGCAAAACTAAGCAAAACTAAATAGCCATGTGCCTCTTCTCAACAACACTATTATAATTTTGATTTTAAGTTAAAAATAGAGGCAGGGTTTATTTTCATTTGTAAAAGAAAAGGGGTATGGCTCTCTGTGATGAAGAGTGGCCCTATATAATGCTAGTAAAAGGATATTTATTTCTGTAACTCTTACTGGCATAGATATGATATTTCTAATTGATTTCACTGCTGAAACATGGAACTTGCAGATATAATTAAACTACAAAATAGACCTGGTTTGAATAAGAAAATATATCTAGATATTTCCATTGAAGTTCCAATCAGTCAAATTTAGCTATTTTATAATTCTCAAAACCAGATATGAAACTTTATTTCTATGAGCCCATCAATCAAACTTAATGATACAAACCAAACATTATGTTCATTCAGATTTGCAGAAATGAATGAAACAAAGAAGAAAAATATATGCATAATATTGAAATAGACTTTATATGCCAAGATATATGATATCACACAAACCATAGAAAACCAAAGGAAATGAGACAAGATGGCGAAATATAAATCTAAAAAAAACAAATTAAAATATAAAACTGGAAAAAATGCAAGTTTTTCATACATTATATTTCCTGTTTAGGATGCATCCAAATTTTACCAATATTGCAATCAGATTTAGACTGATTTTCAATCAGAAACCTCAGGAAGTGATATATTTCTTTAGGTTGCAAGGTTTGCAATGAAAAATCCAGAATGGTTTCATAAAGCCACAATTTCTGAAGAATTAGAATTTGGAATCTTTACTACTTATAGTAAACAAACTGGCTCCAGGGTTATTTAAATCTGTAGCATTGAGACATCCATAAAAACCCTAAAAGCATTTTGTAAAATGTGTTTGTTTTTATTAGATTTGCCAGCTGTTGTAATCAAGGGATTCTCAGCAGCTTCCAATATATTAAAACATTGACAGTATAATATTGATACGATGAAAAATAAAAATGAGAAAATAAAGCATATAACAACATATTGTAGTATTTATAGAAATAATAACCAAAACAATACATAGTCTAATTAAAGTAAAATATGTTCATCTCTGAACAAATCTCAGACAAAATAGACCACTTCTTGTTGATAAGAAAGGATGCTTATAGACAAGGACAGCTGTGACTAGCTTACAAAACTCTACATTGACTCACTTATTTTATAATGGAATGTGTGCGTAACTTTGGGGAACAGAGAATGAGATGCTGCCTAAAAAAGAATCAGATAAGAGAAGCAAGAGCCAATGGTCAGAGAAAGAAGGTCACACTTAGGAAGACCCATCTTAACTGATCAGGTAGTTAAAAGCAGTGGGAAGTTTCTACCTTCAGACTTTCATGATTGATGTCATCCCTCCCAGGAAACACAACTAGATGAGTTAATTCTATTATATTGCAAGGTTACATGAATACAATTTTGCAAGTCTAAAGGTATAAACTTCCTGCTGTCACTTTTAACCATTTAATCAATTAGGATGGGTCCTTCCTAAATTTCTTTATCTGACCATTAAACCAGTTGAGGTTCCTGCCTCTCTTGTTCTTGTTTCCCAGGCAGCATCTCTTTTCCTCATTTCCCAAGGTCATCTACATATTCCATTACCCACTTTTCTTAACCATGATGTATTGAATAAATGAGTCATTAGATGCCAACCCAAACAAGTTATATTATGGTTACTATTTAGTGTGCCTCAAGCAATGTATTGACCAGAAATTACAAATGGCATTATTATCAGTATAATAATGATAATAATTAACATTCCTGTTCCTTTCTCTGAATAAGCAGAGATTGTAAGAGGAACATGAGGCAAACAGATTCCAGGCAGCAAGCAAGATCATTGAGGGGATAAATAAAGAGACAAGATAGGAATTTCATGGGGCACTTCAACATGAGGAAGATAATAAAGTAACTAGGGGAATTACGTGTTTTAAGAAGCATACTCTGAGTTGTGATGGGTGAAAAAAATCATCTTCAGTATAGCTACTGGTTGCAAGGGGTGTGTCTTGAGAGTCCACTGTCACATCTGGGCAACTGAGTGGGAGTTGAATAAGTGGCAACTATTAGAAAATAAAACAAAACAGATTCCAGGAAGAAAGCATAGTGAACGGGATAATATGGATTGCTAGCCTGTGGAATATGTCAGAATAACTTAAGGGAAGTCTTTAACAAGTTTTCTCTGTGTCAAGAGTTTATATGTACAGGAGTGCTGCAAATTTGCAACAAGTGCAAATGTAGGTTGTTTTCAAGTAAGAAGACAAATATGACATAAAAATTGAGATGCTGAAAACAGAAACAAGAAGAAATAAAAATCTTCCTACTGTTGTGCCCTAAGAAGAGAAAGTAGAGATCAAAAGTGATCAGTCTATAGATGAAATCAGCAATTTTTATGTCATATTTGTCTTCTTACTTGAAAACAACCTACATTTGCACTTGATGCAAACTTGCAGCACTCCTTGGGAAAAGGTGTGGAACCACAGTTCAGCTAAAGAGAGAGGATGAAGTTTATCAGTTCAAAGACAGCAGGATCTGCAACATAAAGTAACAAAGGCAACTCTCTCTGTGGAAGACAGAGCAGCAAGCCCATTGCACAAAAGCAGGAAGTAAGAAGCCAGAGATATAGAAGATATTCTGCACTGCTCTTGTACAGAAAGGTCCTTATATTCTGGGAAAGAAAAAGCTATAATGCAAAATGGGAAACAGGATAGTAAAGAACCATGGTGGCCCAGTGATTAAAATGCAGTATTGCAGGCTAACTCTGCTCACTGCCAGGAGTTTGATCCCTTCAATCCTGAATGACTCAAGGTTGACTCCACCTTCCATCCTTCCAAGGTCAGTAAAATGAGGACCCAGGTTATTAGGGGCAATATATTGACTCTGTAAAATGCTTAGAAAGTGCTGTAAAGCACTATGAAGTGGTATATAAGTCTAAGTTCTCTTTCTATTGAACTTCTATTACTATTGAATTCTATTGCTATTGTGGATGGCAGAGAGGATGTAACTGTGATCTATAAAAAGA
The DNA here is from genome assembly GCA_023653725.1 of Bungarus multicinctus. Lineage (NCBI taxonomy): Eukaryota > Metazoa > Chordata > Lepidosauria > Squamata > Elapidae > Bungarus > Bungarus multicinctus. Next base: position 54,962,083 of record CM042834.1, read on the forward strand.
GAAGACAATATAAATAGACAAATTGAAGATGATAGTTAAATGTAGATAAGCTAACCAAATTAATCTACTGATGAAATGTACTGCATTCCAGAAATAAGGATCAGACCTACGGCAGATTAACTTCCATGCTTTAACAAAGCCATTACCAGTTAACACTTTTTTTCAGGTAGTAACAATAGCAATAGCCTTTAGACTTATATACTGCTTCCTAGTGCTTTACAGCACTATCTAAGTGGTTTACAGAGTTAGTCTATTGCCCCTAGCAACCTGGGTTCTCATTTTACCAACCTCGGCAGAATGGAAGGTTGGGTCAACCTTGAACCGGTCAGAATTGGACTTCTGGCAGTGAGCAGAGTTAACCTGCAATACTGTTTTCCAAGCATTGTGCCACCACAGCTCTTGTCCATCATTCCAGTCCATTGAAAAAGACCGGAAGGAGGAATAATGCTGCAAATTTGTGACTGACTACATGTATGCTGTCAGCAAGAGAGATTTGTTTTTCAGAACATGGTCAAGGTTATCCAGATGATGAACTACTGATGGATTGGACTCATAAGCACTAGTTTAAAAGTTGGCCAAAACATTATGTGCTTGATTAGGTTCACCATGGCTTTGAACTGAATCCTGTGGATTTAAATTAAAATGCCCTAAAATAAATATTTCAGATAAAAAATATACGCAGTGGAAAAAGTGGCAATGTTGCTGAAATGAGACCTTTTAAACCAGTTAATGAAAAATCAGAAAGAAACTTTGGCTCGCATCCTTCATTGTCTATATACTAATGTGTGGTAAATAAATAAAATGAGCTTCAGCTGTTACCACAAAAGATAGTTTTAATTTAAAACAGAAAACAATGTGATCCCATTCTAATCAGGTATTTTTCTCACTAGATTCTAAGAATGCTGTAGATATAGCTTAACAAAATGTCCCATTATGTGCTATTTACTGGACGATTCAGTAATACAGTAGATAGATATCTGGTTTGAAGACTACTTATCAATGATTTCTCATTAAACTGGAGAAAGGTATCTCTTCAGGGATGCCACAAGGAATAGCTCTGGTCCAATAGTTTTATTAATCTCTTGGATGAAGTGTGAGGGAATGCTTTTCAAATGTGTAGATGATAGAAAAGGGGATAGAAATGCTACTATCCACAAACACACACACACACACACACACACAAAAACCCCATCGTGATTGGTGAGGAAATGGGCTGAAAATAACAGAATGAAATTTAGCAGAGACAAATGCAAACTAACTCACTTTGGAGTCAAAAATCAAATGCATGAGTATTGGATGAAGGATGCCTACTTTGTTAATGGCACTTGTGAAAAAGATACTGGGTTAGAAATTGATAGTAAAGTGAATATAAGCCAGCAAAGAAATAGCATGTGATTTTAAGCTGCATCAGTAGAAGTAAGATTTTCCAATCATGGGGTATAATTGTTCCCACTTTATTTTGCATTGGTCAAATCACACCTTGAATACTGTATCAAATAAATGCTTAGGGCAATTTATGTTAAGAAGAATTCAGAGAATGTGGCACAGGTACAAAAAAGGACAGTATGGATGATCAGAGGACTAGAAACTATATCCGGATGAAGATAGATTGAAAAGATGGTCATATTTAACCTTAGAAAAGATGACAGAGGAATGATATGATAGCATTCTTCAAATATCAGAAAGACTGTCATATTGAAGAAAGTCAAGACTTTGTTCGCTCTCATTCCAGTAAGGAATAATGGATTTAAGTTACTGGAAGGCAGATTACAATCCAGTTTTAGAAAATGCTTCCTAAGAGGTAGTGAAACCAATTCCACAGAGAAGTGCTGAATTAACTGTGTTCAAACAGAAACTTGACAGCCCTTTATTAAAGATGCTTTAATCTAGATTCCTGCAATGATAGCACTGATAGGGAAATCAGAATAGCAGCCTGCAGAAACTATGAGCAAATCTTCTCAGGAAACCTCAATTAGCAGAATGAATCATATAGAAGAGCCTCAGATACCCGAATTTCTACTCTTGGAATCCTCTCCCACCTCGTTTCAAAAATTAATAAAGAGGAATATCACAGGCTGCAAAGCAATCGATATTTAGAATATGACTACAGTAGAGCAAGGAGTTGCTACCACCCTTTTTTCCTCACAGTTTCCATTTGAGGGAGGTTTCAATCTTGGTCTCTTTTTACATTTTGGAGGCCTGTGGGAACTTAAAGGGGGGAGGGGGTTGTTTTAAACCTAAAGAGATTAAATCCTCTGTTTTACTAGTTTAAACTCCTCAATCCCCTCTCAAAACAGCCCCTGTCTTCACAGCACAGTTGCTTGCATGTGCAAAGTCTGAGGCTGCCTTAAGCCAACAGAAGTGATCTACACCAGCTCTATCATCGGAACAATAATCCTTTGAGCCACACAATGGTTCTCTTTGCTAGTCAAAAGAGTCAATTTATTTCCCAGTAAGTATTCTGTGAATGATCTCACTGCCCCCACCCCCCCATAGCAGCCGTTTTATGAACAGACAGCCATTTTGTGAGTGTGTTTACCACATAAGCCAAACCCCAGCCCCTAAAGATGATTTACATTTTCTAAGGAAGATAATCTTTTGGATGAACTGGACTACAGCTATCCTAGGTTTTAAGAACAATAAGTAGCATGAGGTAACTGTTAAGTAGAAGCTGATATAGTGGGAACTGGCAGCTAAAATTCAAGAATGCTGAAATTACTTTTGTTCTGCAATCTTTTCTTCATTTCCAACTATTCAAAGGAGAATAATGGTAGATAACTATGCTGCTCCCTTGCCTCCATCTTCAGGCAGCATTGCAGTTGCCCCTGTCTCATAATTCTTTTCCTCCCTCTCTCTGACACTCACTTGCTCTCATTCCCCTCTCCTTCTCTTCCTGTTTCTCTTTCCTTTTCTCCCCAACCCCTCCTTCTCTCTCTTCCTCTCTGATGGATGGAACCATTAGAGGAATCACTGTAAATAATGTGTAAAGTTAGAAGTTACAACAAGGTATCTCATTAAAGCCGCTTCACTCATCTTACTTCCCAATTAATTTTTAAAGCTTCGCTAGAATGCAGTGACAATATGTCACAGCATATCATTGTGGCAGGCGACAGGAAGTTAATAACCCACTGGCCCTTAAAGAAACCCTCTAATATCAGCAGCCCATGAGTAAATAACATACAAGGTTACCCCCTCTTTTTTCCCCTCACTGCCTCACCCACTTTTCTCTCTCTCTCTCTCTCCTAAATCACAATAAACTCAAAAGAGTTCTGCTAAAGTGACATCATTATCTCAGAAAGCTCTTCTGGATTGAAAGAACAAACAGAGAGGTCTAGACTGGAATGCATTATGGGATTTTATTTATGGATATTTGTTTTTGTATTTATGTGTGTCCAGAGAAAAATTCAAGATAGCTTACAGCTGTATTGAGTTCAGGATAACCTACCATTGTATTGGCTATCATATTTCTCTCTTTAAGATGAGCATTCCATTACCTTAGTCTTTTTTTCCCTCCTGAACTCTTAAATATAGCTTCACAGTTTCAGTCTGTGGTTAAGTGTTATGCCACATAGTTTGGTTTTTATCCTCTGTTACTATAACTCTCTGCCTTTGACCATGCTCCTCTACTTATGAGAAGCAGAGCAGTGGATAATCTTTCTCTTTTCATTCCTCAAAGCATCCATCTCTGTTTCTGAGTGTATTTGCAATCTTTCCCTTTGTAGTTCCAAACAAAGGAGAAGGGCAGCTTCTAAGATCATAGCTAAAAGCCAAGAACTTGCTGGAAAATCTCTAGGGATAATGAAAAGTAGGGCTGGGGGTAACATGATAGCATTGTTCCTATATCTAAGGGTTTATAGTTATAAATTTGCTTTTTTTTGTTACAAAGTTGTTTTTTTCTTTTTTGATCAGGACTTCCCAGGATTTGCATAATATGTTCCTTTTAAAAGAGACAGTTATATATCCAGCTTCCCATTGACATTAGCCCCAATGGTTTCTAGATTTCCTGTTTCTCTTAAAAATCTAGATGGGTATAATGAAGAACTCTCTGTGAGTTCACATGCTATGGCACCTGTAAAATAATGTATTGCACTTTTGCTCAGTAGAAAAATATAACAGAATAACAGAGTTGAAAGGGACCTTGGAGGTCTTCCAGTCCAACCATTTTAGACAAATGGCTGTTCAATCTCTTCTTAAAAACCTCCAATGTTGAAACACCCATAACTTCTGGAGGCAAATTGTTTCATTGGTTAATTGTTCTGTTAGGAAATTGTTCCTTAATTCTAAGCTGATTCTCTCCTTGACTATTTTTGTTTCTTGTCCTAGCCTCAGGTGCTTTAGAAAATAGGCTGATCCCCTCCTTCTTTGGGACAGCCCCTTACATATTAGAACTCAGCTATCATGTCACCCTCAGTCCTTCTTTTCATTATACTAGTCATATTCAATTCCTGCAATAAAGTAAGTCATAGAGTCACCGACTGACTTTTCACCTGCAGAACTCATAAAGCCAAAGCTGATTTAGTTTATCAATGTCTCAGTGATGCAGTGATAATCATGTTGTTATATTGTTATTTGCGAAGTTGTGTCCGACTCATCATGACCTCATGGACAACGTTCCTCCAAGCCTTCCTGTCCTCTACCATCTTCTGGAGTCCATTTAAGCTCACACCTATTGCTTCAGTGACTCTATCCAGCCACCTCATTCTCTGTTGTGCCTATCAAAAGATTCCCTTGTTCTATTGCCTTCAATTTTTTCCAACATTATGCTCTTCTCCAGTGAGCCCTTCCTTCTCATTGGGTGGCCAAAGTATGATAATGATAATCATACCAAGTGACATTCATAAATGGCTGCCTGCAAACAAGCTGTTTCTATGCAAAAGGTGAGACAATAATATCCATCTTTATTTGTTGTTGTTTTTTCTGGCAACCTGAAGACACACAACTGTAATTGTTCTGGGAACTCTCTACTCCCTTCAATTTTTTTTTTATTGTTTGTCCTATTCCCGCCCCCTCCCCAAGCATTTTACATTTTCTTTAAAATTATGGTTTCAAAATCCAGAGTGATTGTGAAGGATGGGGCCTATCAAAAGGTTTCAAGCCAATCTAGCTTGATCCAATTTAAAACTTTATTTCTTATTTTTCAACTTTTCCATAGAGCAGGTTATTTCTAAAACCCACTTCTTTACAATAACACATTAAAATAAATTTGAGTTCTTAGGCATGTTCTGTAAGTTATTTTCATGCCTCAGTCTTTCTCTTTGTGGGTTGCGGAATATAATATGGTTCTGAAGAACATTTTACTGCTGAATTGGTGAGAGAATTCATTCCTTTAGTCCCATTCCATTCTCTAATAAAAGGTATGACCTACAATTTATGCAGCTATTTCTCTTAATTTATACTGTACAGTGGGATTTTTGATAGAATAAAATAATGAGGGTAAAAGGAAGTTATTTTAAGAAATGCTTTTCTGAAGTTAACTTTTCATTTGGTATTTTCTATGCCATGAGTTGCTGTTTTTGATTCAGAATGTTACTTTTTCTATTACTATGTGAATATGTGAATGTCACCCAAAACTGCAACTTTGTTTTGATCTCAACAATTATGCAACATCAAACTATACATTTATGTAGTATGGTACATTTTCCTTTAGCTGTTAGTATAACTCTGCCCAGAAAAACAATGACATATTATGTAAGCTTCATTTTATTTACTTACTTATTGTTAAATTTATTTACCATTTCATATCGAAACAACATTGCTTAAAAGACATCAGCTGCACCCTATATGTAGATTTCATTATAAAATATGATAAATGTAAATTAATTAGCGCCCTCTAAACATCTCGCAGTTTAACTGAAATACATTAAAAATCCTAAAAAACAAGAAAACAAACTATAGCCTAGAGCAGTGGTGGGATTCAATTTTTTTTACTACCAGTTCTGTGGACGTGGCTTGGTGGGTGTGGCTTGGTGGGCATGGCAAGGGAAAGTTAGTGCATTCTCTCCCCACCCCACTAACCTGCTTTCCAGCTCGGTTCTCCTGTGCAGGGCAACCAAAGAAGACCTAGCCGATCAGCTGGGACTCGGGAGGCAGAGAATAGATGGGGACGGAGCCAGTCAGAGATGGTATTTGTGGGTTCTCCAAACAACTTAAAATTTCCTCTACCCTTAAAAATAGAACTGCCACCTATGCCCTAGAGGCTCATTTTATTTATTATTGCCTAAACATTTGAAATGATAATCAACTTTATCAGATGTGTGGAATATTGTCCTAAGGGTGGAATCCTTGCATGCACACAGTTGTTCATGGGATAGGAAGAGATATAAGAACATGATATATAGGAACAGGTGCAGAGAAGAAGATACAAAGAGGTATTTTTTAAAGGTGAGACTTAGAATTATTGAACTACAAACTATAAGTAATCAAAATTCTTGCATCTGCAGGTGGTGCCATGACAACAGAAATTATAACAAAAAAATAACATTTATATGGCATCTCAGGGACTGCTAAATATATTATCACCTGACCTTAGCACACTGAGAAAGAAGTAGATTTGTGTTTCTGAGAGGGAGAGGAGAGATAAGGAAAGAGACAAATGTTGATAGAAAAATGTGGGCCAAAACTGTGTGAAGTAACAATGTAATGACCAGATCATTAACACATGTGGCTGAATAAAAAAATTGGTCCTTTTTGAAATCATGAAAAATGATACCAAATCTCCTAAGAAATTTTAGCTCAGCTGTTTTACAATCTAATCAAATTCTATTTTTTTCTCAATAATGTTAAAATTAGTCTCCATCACATATGGTCCTATAGAGATTGGCCATTTTGTCCAATATGAAGTGTAGTGAGAAATTGCTTGGATCACCCATTGGAGAATAAAAAACTCTTTTCCTGTCTTTGTGTATAACACCATTAATGTCTGAAATGCTGTTCCATGAAGATATATGAACATAACTGTTATGTGTCAATAAATAATTTAAGCAACAGCAGACTACACCTGATGTCTATAGAAGGGTGGGATTCTTTCAAGATATACCAGTTATGATGCAAAATCAAGATTTGAATTGGAACCCTAGTCTTCCTTAACCAAATGGGTATATAATGAAATCCACTGAGTAATAGTACTTCAGATATCAAATTCAAAATCCAAGGAATTCAGAGTTCTAATCCCCACTTAATTATGAAGCTACCTGGATGTCAGCAGCACTCGGTTAAAAAAACGACCATGAGATCAGCTCCACAGAATGTCTCAAATTACTTTTATTAATATCAGCATACAGGAATGCCAATGGTTCCATGGATCTCCTCCCTCAATATATTGCCAGATTCCAGCTGATTTTATTGAAAGCTCTTATTTTTAAATTTTAAAACATGTAAATTTCCTAGGACAGAAAGTTGGAAGAGCACAAGGACAGAATCGTCCATAAGGAGGATGTTTTGTAGACTCACTAGACTGTATCAAAGTGTTTCAGTCCATACGGGATTTTCTTAAGCCAGCTTCTAGTCAAATTTCTATGAGAAGTGGACAGGAACAGCTTAAGTGCTGCTTTGCTGTAAGTCACAACCAGAAGCAGCAAGAGAAGGAATGTGCTTGTTTGCATAAAATTGATTCCAGATTGAATCACCAACAACTTCATCTAGGAGAGGGATACAGTCTCTTCTGAAATTTTGGAGAGCCATTCTCAAGAGAGCTATGCATGCTTCAGAAAAAATTCAGAAGAGATGCTTCAGAATGCATGTGAACAGAATACCTTATGCCACCAGACTCGAAATTCTAGACCTAGAAAACCTAGAACTACACTGCCTTCGGTCCTATCTAAGTATAGTATATAAAATCATACATTGCAATGTCCTACCTGTCAATGAATACTTCAGCTTCAACCATAACAACACAAGAGCAAATAATAGATACAAACTCAAGGTTAATTGCACCAAACTTGATTGCAGGAAATACGACTTCAGCAACAGAGTGGTCAATGTCTGGAATACTCTACCTGACTCTGTGGTTTCTTCCCCAAACTCCAAAAACTTTAACCTTAGACTGTCTACTATTGACCTCACCCCTTTCCTAAGAGGTCTGTAGGGGGCGTGCATAAACGCACCAACGTGCCTACCATCCCTGTCCTATTGTTTCTTTTATTTTTTTTATTTTTCTTATATATATCCATGTATTCATAACTATGTTTTTACTTATATCTATTATCTTGTAAGAAATTGACAAAAAAAAAATAAAAATAAAAATAAAATAAACATAGTAGCTCTTTAAAACAATTTTTTTTCTTATGCTGCTTCTAAATGAACCTGAACCTCTAAAAGAACAAAGTTGTATTAAGGCCATGAACACCATCTGAAAAATGATGAAGCTTCTTTAAAGAGATGCTGCTCTCATAAATTCTGAAATCCCTCTCCAGAATAATTTTTTAAAGGTGCATAATTGCTATAGTCAGTATCGTGTTGAATAGACACCAGTGATCTGGCTATTAGAAACCATTTTTATTAGCTATACTATAATCCCTCCATTTCTTCACACTTTGTTAGATTTGCAAACTATCATGAGTATTAATTGTTGACAGTCCTTTTATGCTATCTTCTTTTTTTTTTAAAGCATCTATTTTTTTAAAAAAAGAGTAAAAATACTGTATATACATTCAAAGAAAGAGAGAGCATGAATATATAATTAGGATATTAAAAATATCAGTTCCCACAGAGAGGGCCTTCTCCGGGTGTCAACGGCTTCTATGTACCGCTTGGCGACTCCTAGAAGTAGGGCCTTCTCTGTGGGGGCCCCCGCTCTCTGGAATGGTCTGTCTCCGGAGTTACGCAATAACATGGACCTGAGAACTTTCAGACGTGCATTAAAAACCGGGCTCTTCGACAAGGCCGGCCTAGGCTGAAATGGGATTTTTAATGTAATTTAGTATTTGAGTTTTAAATTTGGATTTTAAAATTTGGGTTTTAATAATTTATTAGGGGAGGGTACAATTTTAGACAGCCTAAGATATTTAATTCTTTTTTAACTTTTATAATTGTAACAAAGTTTTATGGTTGGCTGTACACCGCCCTGAGTCCTTCGGGAGAAGGGCGGTATATAAATATAATTAATAAATAAATAAATAAATAAATAAATACATACATACAAAAAAAAAAATAAAGGTCATATTGTGCTCTTGAATCTAGAACATCTGATATTTCAGTATCAAGCTAATCACACACCTTCAATTGTATATCAGAAGTGTTAACCACTTATTGATCTACAATGCAAATACCACTGCCTAAATGACAGTGCTGTGTGACTCGATAAAAGTGAATGCAGCTGGAAAGAAAAAGTAACTGCTAACAAGCACTAAAGAGGCTCAAATTGTTGAGCACATAACTGCAACTTTATCAGACCTTCTGTACTGAGGTCAAAATCTTTATGAACAGATCATTCCATTATAAACAGTGCTTTGTTATATTTTGCTACTGGAATTCAGAAAGCAGCAAATGTGAGAAGAAGTGAAGGCAGGGAAATCTGTGACATAGGAAAATTAAAGGGGTGATAATCTATCAAATACCTTCAAATAAAAGGACTTCCTTCTTTGGAATTTGGATTCTCATTGAATGCTATGTGCCTTTGGGCCACTTTCCCTCCCTTATCCTACTTTGCTTCACATGATATAGTTGTGAGTGTCTGACAAAGAACAGGAGATGTTTAAATGCAAATAATAATAAACTTATTAGACCTGAATATTCTGACTTTGAAAAAAAAACAAAAAACAGCTTACTCAGAACTGCCTATATACTCAGACAATATTTGAACAGCTCTTAGGTTCTTGGTTAGGACTTGAACTGTTAAGTTCTTACCAGTTCCAGACTGTGAATCAAATTGGAAGATTAAATCTTAAACACTAGGCTGTTTTACAAAGAACACAATTCAGACTAGAGATCCATCTACTTTAGCACTGTCTATTGTGCTACCACTGATCCCAGCTGTAACAATCCTACAGAGAATCTATCTTTTTATATATCTTGTATATGTTTTTTTCTAAAGAATAAGATTCATTTTGTTGCAGAAATGAATAAAAACCCTGAACTAAAAATAATACAATGTTCATTTATAATTATGTATACATCCAGTTGCCTCCTAAATTTATCTAATTATCTTCTATCTGAAAATACAATATATATTGTGGTGAATAGTGCAGTGCTATTCTTTGGATTTACTCAGAAACAACTTGTTACAATTTCTTACTGCTTCCCTAATACAAAGGTGTGTTGTCTGGGGGAAAAGACAAAGATTTTTTAAGGAAGTGTAAACAGATACAGCAGGAATAGTAATGTCTCCCCCATACATCTTTTTTGGCTCTGAATGTAAAGTGCATTGCATCTTTGTGAATAGTATCGGCTTTTCTTTATCACTGTCACATTGTAATGTCATTTGTTCCCCTCCCACCTTGGCCTTGAGATTGCTGGATTTTAGCTTAAAGCTCTAGAGTCTCAGAGGCCTCATTGTTTTAAATGGACTGTGTCAGGTTCTCCATTTTATCCTACTTGCTCTAATTCTGTTTGATAAAAAAGAAAGAAAAATTGGAGACAGTCTCAGGGGTAGAATTTGGTGCTTTTTAGCAAAGTCTGGCCCAGGATCATTGACAATGTTCCTTTTCTATTATTCAATCATTTCTCCAGTGGTTTGCAGCTTCCAGCTTCCACTGAATCCCAAAGGAAGACTTTATGAAGAAACTCCTGCTGAGGGTTTTTTTTTTCAGTAATAGAACTACTGTCACTAAGGCTGAAGAAATCCATTTCATTCATTCATTCATTCATTCATTTATTCATTCATTCATTCATTCATTCATATTAGTAGTTATGCCAACTATTCATATTTCTATTGCCTTCCCCTGTACAAATCCAGGGAAAGTATCCATCCAATATTGCTGCTCACAAATTTTGGAAGGTTATGTGAGCCTATTTCTAATCTAAATTGATTGATTGCCACTCTTCAGATCTCTAAATAAGTATGGTATTTTCTCATTCTGGACATGATAGACATAACATTTATTTGCAAAACTCAAGCATCTTTATAGTCAGTTATGTTTAAACTTAAATGGCTCAGCCCTTCCAAACCTGCTTCTGATTGGTGTTCCTTTTATTTATCTCTCTCTTCCCCCGCCCCGCCCCAAGGCACATAATGGCAAGAAACAATCTTTCCATGGTTCTGCAATTTCATGACAGCATCCTGAGGACCCTTCAAAGTGAAGGCAAGATCCTCTAATGTGGAACTGGTCCAGCTATTTGCAACCAATACTGTGATAGATAAAAACTCTCTTCTTGGATTCTGATTCAGTTAAAAGGTCTAAATAATACTTGGATTTTTTCGCAACTTATCGTCACTCTAATATGTAGGGTGAATCTCAAGAAAGATTCTTTTGTGAAGCTTTGCTACGATCATCACAGAGAAGAAGAAATGGCCTTTTCATTTAAGAACCCTTAATCTCAGTTGGACAAGGCAATACTGAGCTCCCAGGAGATTTATAGTTGTGTTGTAAATTTATCAGTAGACAGGAACCAAACAGGTATTTCCTTTTTTTCCCTTCAGGATAACATCCTGCACAGCACAAAAATGTTCTCAAGAAAGTTGCTTCCTAGTAAACATGCCTAGAATCACTATGCTTCTTTATTTAATTGTATGATTTTGTACTCTTTTGTTCAGATATTTTACAGTGTTGTGTACTTTATTCCTTTATCCATATGCTGGGAAAACTGAGAATCTGTCAGCATTTGTTCATACTGTTCAATTTCCCAGAATGAGCTGGCAGCTACTTCTGAAGAAAATACAGATAGCTATGCCCTCTATTAATCCAAGCACATTTTTTTCTTTCTCCATTTTCAAAATACTCCTTTCCCTGTTACAACACCTCAAATACACCTATCTATTTGGGATGGGACTAACCTAAGAAATATCTTCAACTGATCCAGTGGTTATTGTGAGCTCTAATAGTTTCTATGCTTCTCTTTGTCATCATCATCATCACTTCCTATACTAAGGACATTGGGCTACAAGTATACGTTACAGTTCTCAGTCTGCAGCTATAGTCTCCACTGTCTTTTAGAAGCTTCCATTTAAGATTGATGTTTTTCAGATCTTCCTGAAATGTTTGGTACCAGGTTTTCTTTGGTCTTCCTCTTTGGCTTCTTTGTCAGCAGTGATGAGGTAGCATAATGGTTACTAACCTTGCTTAGCATAGAGAAGGTTGCCAGTTGAAAATCTAATAAAAACTTTCTTTTTAAAATCATGTTTAAGTAAAACAATCTTTTCTGTGAATGTACCATTTTTTCAGTCATTTGATATACAATGTTTTCACCCTAATTGCCAGACAGCCCATAGGTTTGTTTGTATCATAGCAGATTAAGTAGAACCTTAGCAATACGTGATATAATACAGGGATGGAGAGATTTGTAATTAAGTTGAAGAAGCCTTATTTGACTAAACTAATTGACATATTCGACATATTTGGCTACACATGCAGATTTCCGCTTTCAGCTTTTGTAGATTATTAATTTTAATGAATGTTTTATAGCATTGAGTAAATGTTTCCAATTTCCCAAGTATTTTCCTCAATCATTCAATTCAAATTCCTTTTTAATATTTATTTTATTAAAAAAATTAAAACTACAAAGGTTTTAAAAAAATCTAATGCAAATTAAAAATAATAATAAAAGTAGAAATAGAATAAGAAAATAGAAAAAACATAGAAAATAAAGAAAAAATAAGAATAAAATAAAACTGTATATAAAGGACTTCTTCCTTCATCACACTTATATGTACAATTTTGGCAATATAAATTTTTCTCAAATACAATAAATGATTTTTCCCCATATCCCATCTCTTATCTATACACAAATCTTTAAAAAACTTCATCATTTCAGTCCTAATTAGCAAAAGCCCTATAAGGTTACCAGAAATAACAACATATCTATTTAAAACCTTGATCAAATAAACCTTATGCTCCTTCCTTTTATTTTTAATATTCTTGATCTTTAGTGCCTTCAAATCTACATACTACTAAAACACTCATTTCTGTAACTTTTAACTGGATGAGATGATGCATCATAGGGCAACACTCATGAAGGTGCAGTGGTTAGAATGGTGTATTGTGGCTATTTCTGCTGACTGCCAGCTGCCAACAGTTCTGCAGTTCAGTTCTCACTGGCTCCAGGTTGACTCAGCCTTCCACCCTTCCAAGGTTGGTAAAATGAGGACCCAGATTGTTGGGGGCAATATGTAGATTCTGTAATTTGCTTAGATAGTGCTGTAAAGCACTGGGAAGCAATGTATAAGTCTAAGTGCTATTGCAATTTTTTAACCAAATTACCTTCAATAAGCTACCTTACAGAATGCATCCAAAATCAGGAATGTATGACTCCCATGGAATTAAAATAGCAACTGTAAGGGGCAGTTGTGGATGAACTCAGATCCCCTCCTTGCCTAGAGAGGAATTACAAAGAGCTGATCTACTCAATGACTCTTAATTCCACCACAATCACCAGCTCTGATTTAGAGTTCAGTTCACCATTTCTTTCCCAATTCTTATTCCACATGATAAATATGTTGGAGTTGAACATAGTCCAAGAATTTTGGAATTCTTAATCTGGAATGTTAGGGACCAACATGAATTTATATTATTTTCAACCACATTCCAGTTATATCTTTCTGATAAAGCTGAATAGAGGAAGCATCTACAATACCTTTTAAATCCTTTCAGGAGTTTCATCTAAAGACAAACCTAATTGTAAAATATGACAGCCTAATATTAGTTTATTTACTAATTTGCTTCTTTATTGAGCAAAGGTTGTATATACAGTTTCTGGATGGAAAAAATAGGGTATATATACACGTAGCACAATAAAATAAAATAAAATAAAATAAAATGAGGAACTAAAATGCTCAGAGAACTCAGTCCACTGTACTATATAATTCTGCTTGTATGTGTGTGTAGGGAGAAAGAGAGGGATTACATATTTTGTGATGTTTCCTTACGTTTAACAATTTAACCATGTACATGTATGCATCCGAACTAGACTGTGTTGTTTTTCTGTGTCATATATGTGGGTATGTGCATAATTTTGTATTTATTTATTTATTTATTTATTTATTTATTTATTTATTTATCTATCTTGTCATGTTTATGTAGTGTATATTAGTGGCGGAGATCCTTTGAGAGCTGTATGCAATGAAATTTCATTTTAATGTATGCTGATTAATATACATTCAAAGTGATAATAAAGTTATTCTAAGTCTAAGTATCTTAGTTAACAGATAACAGATTGACACAGTTGGAAGGGATTTTGTAGGTCATCTTGTCCAATCTCCCACCTAAGCAGGAGACCCTACTAAGTCTAAGTCTTCTGAAAAAATAGAATACTATACACAAGGTTAACCCACTTTTGAAGTGACAGGGTTTGAAGAGTAAAGGAGAAAACATTTAAAATGTTATTCTCTGCTATGCTACAATTTTTCTACCATTCTCATTCTAACCCTATTCAGCCCTGATTATGAAGGCACCATTTCCAAACTACCCTTTGGAAACTGGGAATAAAACTTCAATTTTTCTCACTCCTGAAAGACTGGAATTATTCATGAAATAAAATGACATGGGGAAACCTTCATAAAATAGATTATCACATTTTAAATGTTTATCTATATTTGTAAAAAAAATCCATGGAAGTAGACTACAAGCCCAGCAGGAAGAAGGAAAATCTTGTTTCCTGGCTTTCTACTGATAGAGTGTTATGGATTTATCTGTAAAAATAGGATCTATAGCTTAGTGTTGAAGTGGTAGATAGTCTCTCTAGATTCAATCTAAGTTAGAGCTGATGATATCTTTCTATTTCAGATTTATGACATTGTGATCCATTTGCTAGATACCTGATCTGGACCTTGGTCTACAAACTGCTTCTTTCAAATATATGCTGCCTGTGTTTATTCAGTTCAGTCAACTGAGTATTATGCAGTTATCGCAGTTGATTCTCACAGACTGCCTAAGCAACTGGACTCCAATTGTTTGGCAGGGTCTCAAAAGAGCCCTCTGCATGTGTTGAAGGGAGCAATTACCTCTGATGAACAATGTTGATGTAATAATTACTAGAGTCAATATAGCCTCTTTAATGGCAGCAATTTAAAGGACAGTTGAACCCATACAGTATTAGAAATAACCCAGGAATCAGCAGCTGTGCTTGTTGGAATCCCTGATCAGTTTATGGCGCTGTTTCCAATTGCTGCATTTTAGATTTCTATGCAAGTTCGATCCAAAAGCTGTAAAGTAAAATACAGTCACCTCATTAATTGAGAAAGTGTGATGATGTAAAGGCTGCTGCTCAGCATAAGCATTCTTGTTGCCAATTAGCCAAGTGTTAGCACAACTATTACTGACAATTAAACAGTTAAGTTCAGGTGTTTCTTTGGGGTAATGAGCCTCAAGCAAGCTAAATTCCAAGATCCCCAATTTTAAAACCATTTCACCTCTAAAATGCCATCTAATCTTCTATCTAAGTATATTGTTTCATGACTATTGTGGATCTCTTTCTATTGGAAAGCCCCCTCACTTTTTATCAGAAAAGAATTAAAGTATATTTTCTCAAACATTTTATTGCCAGGTTTCACACAAGTGGTTTAGAGATGAGCTGCAGCAAAGAATGGGTTAAATAATAATAGATCTTAGAGTCAGGCTGTCAAACTGTCGGCTAGTGGGCCACATGCATTATGGACAGGCCACACCCACTCTGGCTCCGCAAAGGCAAAAAACATCACAATATGTCACAATATATGACCATGTTTGACACCCGTGCCTGAGACCAGGGCTCTCCAACCTTGGCAACTTTAAGACTTGTGGACTTCAACTTCCAGATTTCCTAAGCCAGCTGGCTGAGGAACTCTGGAAGTTGAAGTCCACAAGTCTTAAAGTTGCCAAAGTTGGAAACCCCTGCCTTAGATTAATTTTTCTCTCTCAGGCAAACATACCTCACAGAGTTGTTGTGATGAGAAAAGCAAACCACCTCCCTCCATCCCAACTCTGTTTGCCCCATCATATTCACGAAGGGGGGCATGGGGTGAAATGTGGAGCAATAACCTACTTTCCAATGTCACCATTGCAAGGCCTGTGATTTGCAGGCTTATACATGATATCAGGACACAAATCCACAAAAGAAGGGATCTGCTTTGTGACAGCAGGGAACATGTTTTATAGTAACAGACGCCTACATTCTCCTTTTCTCATTAGAGGACTTTCAATTTATTGTTCATTCTCCCTTATGTTCTATTCTTCTTCAGTTCCAGCCTAACCAGGAAGAATTCTATAATTAATTCTAGGGATGTTTTCACCAGTATTCATAATTCTGGTTTAGTGACTTGTAGGGCTGCTTTCAAGACAAAGTGAGGCTGACCGTTTCAGAGTTCTCCCTTCTCTTCTCCCTTCCTGGGCTTAATTACTTTACTTGTGACTGATTTTCCTTCTCTGAGATGGAGGAGGAGCTGTGGGAACTACCATAACAGTGTTGACTATTGAAATACAATTTAGACCTTTCTATTTCTTTTTAATTGTAAGCCACACAGAATCACCAAGGAATTAGGAGGCCCAAAATTAAATTAAAAACAAACTCCAGATAAGGCAAAATAAGTTTTTGAACCGTGCCCTTCACCAGGTTAAGAAGCCAACCAAAGTTTTACTCAGATTCTTTAAGCTAAAAAAGATAGAACAAATGCTTTGGTTGCTCCATGTGGCATCTTCAAGATTTGTTGGATAATTACCCTCCAGAAATCCCAATCAGCCTTCTGACTTGGAATACTGGAAACTGTAGATCAATACCCTTGAAAAATATCATATTAATGAATATTAAAATAAAAGAAATAAGTTGTAGGGAATGTGAAGTATCTCTGCCACCGTTGGTCACTCTCGGCTGAGTGGACATCTAATATAAATAGTTTTATCTTCCACCTGATTGGTTGTGAATATGAAACATGTAATAATATAGGTGCATTATGAACTGAGAAGATTTTTTTTAGTCAAAATTAATCTGTACAGAAGGAAGACTGGGATTCTACATATATGTTATTAAATTCAGGGTGACTGGACTGCTTTGTGAGTTCAGACATTTGGCAATATGAATCATTTACTCTCCATTAAATATGCAAACACATCATCTGATCTAAGCACCTTTCCTGGTGAGATTATTCTGTTTGAGTTGTTTCTCTCAGCTGTTTCTTTATATATGTGCTGTCACTTTACAGGGAATTGAAAAATTGATTTTCCAGACTTTCAGCTACTGTATAGTTGGTGCCTAAAATCACAGTTCCCAAGGACAACAGTGAAAAAAAGTGCACCCAGGACAATCAGCACAAATACACCAAGATCACAAATGACAAGAGATCTCAGAAACATCCTCCCCCTCCCTCCCAATCTGCTCATCAAATTGTATAATAAATGCTAAGATGATTTCTAGTTATGATAAGGAGAATTTATACAGAACTACTTGGAATCAGAAGTCAGAATAAGGGTGCTTCAGAACTGATCAAAACACTTGTTTCTTTACTGGCTAAGTAGCATTAAGAAGAAACTTCTATCCTTTCCCTCTTTTCAATCCCTGGATAAATGTTACTATCCTACAACAACAACAACAACAACAACAACAACAACAACAACAACAACAGGAAAAATCCATAAATGTTCAAGCAGAGACAGCAGTTAGGGAGCTGTTAACTGTAAGAAAATCCATAGCATTGCATTTGTTGACAGACACTAATATATCCTTTATAATGTATTAATGCACTTAACATGACTACATCATAGTCCTGTATTTATATTTTGGCATATATAGGTAGTCTTTGACTTACAGCCATTTACTTAATGACAACAGCACTGAGAAAGTGACTTATGACTGTTTTTTCACATGACTATTGCAGCATCCCTGTGGTCATGTGATCAAAATTCAAATGCTTGGTAACTGGTTTGTATTTATGGTGGTTCCGGGGTTCCCGGGGTCAGGTGATCATCCTTTGCAACTTCCTGACAAGCAAAGTCAATGGAGAAGCCGGATTCACTCGACAGCCATGTTACTAATTTAACAACTGCAGTGATTCACTTAACAATTGTGACAAGTAAGGATGTAAAAAGGGGTAAAATTCACTTAACAACTGGTCTTACTTAACAACATAAATTTCAGGCTCAATTGTGGTCATAATTTGAGGACTACCTGTACTGTACATTCTGCTGCTGCAGTTGAAACCCAGGTCACATTTACATGAGGTATTTGAGCTGAAATGACTTATACTTCTGACCCAGCTGTAACATAAAGAAAAAAATTATCTAAAATTCTGGTGATTTGTGAAATTTGAAGGCATTATTTGCCATTGAAGAAAACCCTTTCCTTATCTCCTCTTATGACTCCTGGTTTTCAACCACTCCATCAGGAGGCATGTTGATTTGACAGGTTTGCATTTGTTCCTCAATAGCCAAGTGAACTGAATAACGATGCAACTGATCAAACTTTGTCAGCTTCAATGAGTATATAAACCCTTCCATTCCCTGCCATCCAGTCAGAGCTGAAGAAACTTCTTGGATAAGAAGCAAAATGTCTTCAAAGAAAAACCAGAAAGTCCAGTTGCCTCTTGAAGAAAAGGAAGAAAAAAAAACACATTTGAGACAACCATGACCTGAATATCTGAGATTCTTCTCCATAGACATTTGTCAGCCTCCCTTTTCTGTTTGCCAGGGCTGAATACTCCAGTTTCTTATTTTCTTTATTTCCTTTCTGTGTGATGGGAGAAGGAATTTTTGATGATGTGAAAGCTGCAGCATAGGTAGGGTTTCTTTTAATGACTTTTGAGTAGATAAAATGAAAAGGATCAGGAAGTGGGAAGAGTGGTGATGCAGAAGTACAGTTAGTTACAAAGGGATCTTGATACTTTAGAGCACTGAGCCCTATCACTAGTTTTAAGAATATAAATAAAGAATATAAATTGTTTGGGCAAAAAAAATTGGTTATAATATAGAATTAGAGAACTGGCAAAAATTATGGGATAGGAACTATAAATGGATGATGGCTTCAGCATATAAAGAAAGTTTATATAAAATGTTTTATAGGTGGCATCTATACTGGCAAGATTGGCAAAAAGGTCCATTAACTTGTCTGCAAAATGCTGGAAATACAATCATAACCGAGGGACTTACTACTACATGTGGCGGACTTCAACCAAAGCAAAAAATATTGGGGGGAAATATAGAACTGGCTGGAAAAAATAATAAAACAGAAGATAGATTGAAAACCAGAAGTATATTTGCTGGGCATAATCCCAGAGAGTTATGATAAAAGATCCGCACATTTAATTTTACATATACTGACAGCAGCAAGGATTAGCTATGCAAAATTCTGGAAAAATGAGGACACCCTGGCAGACAAGGAGGTAATTAGAAAAAAATTAGAATGTGCTGAAATAGATTAACCTTTAAAAAAAAAGGGGGGGGGAGACTCAGAATACTACTTGATATGGAATAAATTCTATGATTGGTTAAAGACAAGGGATAGAAGTTAAAGAAAGAAAACAATGAATGTTTTTATTAAAAACAGAGATGGTGTATAACTACAATACTATATGATATTATAAGTATTCTTATTAGAAAATGGGACAATATTTTTATAGTACTAGCTATGGTTCTTATTCTTTGTAAATAACAGACTCGGACAAAATGCTGTATTCAAAAATGTTTATATATAAACATAATAAAAATATTTTTTTAAAAAAAAATATAAATCTAGATTATAGCTGTCAGTGTGTTTTCAATAGAATCTCAAGTACTTTCCAGAATCCGGGCTTCAGTTAACAAAGACTTCAATACAGCTGAAACAGATAGTCAATTCAGATGTGAAAACCCCTTCATATCTGACAAACACTCAGATGAGAAATTGCTATGAACTTGAGGGCTGTCTTCTTCAGTTTGGACTTGATTTAATTGCATTATCCATTTAATTAGAACATTTTTTTGGTGGGGGAGTGTCATTCTTTATAATGGAATATAACTAGAGGGGAAAGACAGACCAGAAATAAAAGTTAAAATAAGCAAAAAAATAGTAAGAGAACATGTGTCTGATCTTTAGAATTTAGAATTTATTTGAATTTATTCAATCGCTTACAAGATAATAGGTATAGGTATATACATAATTATGAATACATGAAATAGGTACAAAGAAGAAGAATAAAAGAAACAATAGGACAGGGATGGTAGACACATTGGTGCACTTATGTTATGAACACACATCACCAGAGCCTGATGGATTACATCCCAGAGTTTTAAAGGAGCTGGCATTGGTCATCTCAGAACCACTGCAACATATTTTTCAAAAATCCTGGAGCACCAGGGAACTACCAGAAGACCGAAAAAGAGCTGTTGTGGTTCCCATCTTCAAAAAAGGAAAAAAAACAGATCCAGGAAACTATAGACCAATCAGCCTAACATCAATACCCAGGAAGATACTGGAAAAGTTAATAAAAAAGCAGATCTGTCAACATCTAGAAACAAGTAAAGTAATAACTAGCAGTCAGCACGGGGTTTGTTAAAAACAGATCAAGCCAAACCAATCTTATTTCATTCTTCAACATAGTGACTAAATTAGTAGAACAGCGAAATACTGTGGACATAATATATTTAGATTTCAGCAAGGCATTAGACAAAGTAGACCACAACTTACTTCTTAGTAAGCTAGAAAAAAGTGGAATAGATAGCACCACCACTAGATGGACTTGCAATTGGCTGACAAACCATACTCAATGAGTAGTCCTTAATGGGTCTAAGTCAGTGGTTCCCAAACTTTTGGAGTTCACCACTCCCTTGGTGCTACAAACTCATCCTCAGTGCCCCCCACCCAGGGGTAGGATTCAAATTTCTTAACCGGTTCTGTGGGTCTGGCCTAATTTGCAGGTGTGGCTTGGTGGTCATGTGACTGGGTGGGTATGGCTTACTGGGTGGGCGTGGCTTGGTGGTCACATGACTGGGTGGGCATGGCCAGGTGACTGGCAAACCAAATACAAGTGGTCCTCACTTAATGGCCGGTTGCTTAGCAAGTGTTCTAATTTATGACTGGCTTCCCCAGAACTATTTGACCTGTTTTTGGATTTTTCACACACATACATACACCCTTCTAACCCTGCTGGAGCAGGTGGTTGGACTAGATATTTCATTCACTTTCTCCTCCCTCCCTTCCTTTCTTTCCTTTTTCTTGACCTTCCGGCGCGCAGTAAATTTGGTAAGTTCCCCTTTTATTCCCTCAACTAAGTCATTAATGAAGATATTGAAGAGTACTGGGCCTAAGACAGAATCTTGTGGCACTTCACTGCTTACTTCCCTCCTATTTTTTCAACAGGCTGGCCTGGCCCAGTAATAATTTGTGGAATTTTACATTTGGTATTTTTAAATTTTTATCAGTTTTTATACTTGTTAATTTTATATTCGGCCACTAATTTAATCATTTTAAATTATTTTTAACTTTATAACTTTACTCTGTTTCTGTTTTATCTGGCTGTACACCACCCCGAGTCCCTTTTTTGGGAAAGGGGGCGGTATAAAAATCTAATAAACTAAACTTTCTGTCCCTTCCTTCTATCACCCCCTCTTTCTTTGTCTATAGCCTACATGGAGGGAAGTAAGCAGTAGGGTGCCACAAGATTCTGTCTTAGGCCTAGTACTCTTCAATATCTTGATTAACGACTTAGATGAGGGAATAAAAGGGGAACTTACCAAATTTGCAGATGATACTAAACTGGCAAGAATAGCTAATACCCAAGAAGATAGGTTCAAGATCCAGATGGATCTTGACAGACTATAACACTGGGCTGTATCTAACAAAATGAAATTCAATGTAGAGAAAAGTAAAGTCCTACACTTAAGCAAGAAAAACCAAAAATACACATATAGATTGGGTGAAACCAGACTCAATAACAGCAACTGTGAGAAGGATCTTGGAGTTTCAGTGGACAACCAGCTAAATATGAGCCAGTGATGTGCAACAGCAGCCAAAAAAGCCAATACAATCCTAAATTGCATTAACAGAAGGATACAATCGAGATCAAGTGAGGTATTAATACCACTCTATAAAGCCTTAGTAAGACCACACCTAGAGTACTGCATCCAGTTTTGGTCATCACATTATAAAAAAGATGTTTAGACTCTAGAAAAAGTAAAAAGAAGAACAACCAGGATGATTAGGGAACTGGAGACTAAAACATATGAAGAACGGTTACAGAAACTGGGCATGGCTAGTCTAGTGAAGAGAAGAACCAGAGGAGACATAATAGCAGTCTTCCAATATTTGAGGGGCTGCCACAGAGAGGAGTGGGTCAAGCTATTTTCTAAAGCACCTTTAGGCCGGACAAGGAATAATGGATGGAAACTGAACAAGGAGAGATTTAACCTGCAAATAAGGAGAAACTTTCTGACAGTGAGAACAATCAACCAATGGAACTGCTTGCCCTTGGAAGATGTGGGAGCATCATCATTTGAGATTTTCAAGAGGAACTGGACTGTCATCTAAAAGAAATGGTGTGGGGTCTCCTGTTTGGGTGGGAGGTTGGACTAGATGACCCATAAGGTCCCTTCCAACTCTGATTATCTGTTATTTGTTATTTTACTTATAACAAAATGTTTTGAGCCAAAGTGTGTGTGTGTGTGTGTGTGTGTGTATGCTTTCCATCCATTGGTTTCAATTGGTCCTGGATATCAGGTTCAAAAGTCCAACCGTAGCAGCAGTGTTACAATGAGGCCAAATGTTTTTCTAATGAGGTATATACCATTTTTTTCACATGATTAAAATCCGTTTCTTTCCTCCTACAGATTTCATGAGCTTGAAGGTGAATGAGAGTGTATTAAAAAGTGATGCTATGCCGGAAAGAGACCAAGACTAAAAGATAGAGCAGAAAAGTTTTCAAAATAAAATTTCATGGACAAGGAAATTGTTATGATGCTAAAGTATAGCTGCAGATATAAAATTAAGAGTCTTCTGTCCTAGCATATTGTAGGGAAAGAGGAAAAAAATCTTTATCTTGGCTTCAGTAGATATATGCTAAATATACTTCAAAACAATTGCATTTTGAGATTTAGAGAAAAAAAAATCACTGTGCTACTTAGGAGTTTGTATAATCAACAAAAAATCTAAGAAAAATTAGAAACAAATTATAAAAAATATAATTCAATTTTTAGCCTGAAGCTCTCTTTTGTACCTCTGGAATACAGATGCCTGTATATTTTTTTATGTGCATGTGTGAACACACACCTACTGCTTACCTACAACTTCCCTTGTTAGTTGTCTTCGGTATCATACGTGCAAAGTGAGATAACGTTTGACAAATATCATTTATTAATTCCGTTTGTGCATGTTACTGCTTTGGGGACAGATGTTTCCCTCATCTTCCACTGAGAACAAAGTGTTTCAACAAAGAGAATACTGTAGATATCTTGAATAATACTAACACCCTGTCATCAACTGCAGATGGGTGTAATATCTTTATTTTTATTTATACTATGGTATGGTTGGTCACACAGCCAGATGTTTAGACTGGATTCAGCACATTTGTTCACCAATCAAGTCCTTCCTAAGAACCTGTGATAGGGAGATATTGCTCTGTAATAATATTAAAGGTATTGTCATAGGATGCATGTTGTTCCAAGTAAAGCTACCTTTTGCAATTGACTTATCAGGATTTTGTCAGTGCTGATAGTGTTCTAGATGTTTTGGGGTTACATCCAAAGCACCTAGTACTATTGATACCATCTTTGCTTTCTTATTTTATTTGCAGGTCTTTCTTTGTCTAATTCTTTCTCTTTTCTCTTGCTTCTCCAGATTTTGCAGTGTCCACTATCGAGATTTTTTTGTCTTTCTTATCAACAATTGTTAAGTCTGGGGTATTGAATGGCAGATGGTTGCCTGTTTGAATTCTAAAATCCCAGAGCAATGGGATTGTAATAGGAAGTGGTATGGAAGCATATTTTAATAAAGCAATGAGGAGGAGAGCAGGGAAGAGATAAATTGGCCTAGATCCCCATAGATGTCCAGGGATCTTAATGAGCAGCTGCCTCAGGAATCCTATTTAAATATTATGAATGGCAAACAAATTCTTAGTCACTTAATTTCTTCTAATTCTTATTATTCCTTTGTGTACCAAAATAACTTGTTTGACTTAAAAAAGTAAGCCCCTTAAATCGGTGTGGAGGATTGATGGAAATGACATTTCGCTGTTCTCTTTCATGCACCAAATAATATTGTGCCAGTTTGCTTAAAGGCAGAGTGATTCTCCTTCCTTGAAACTGCCTAGCTTTGTGTTTATACTGATGCAGTCTGTGCTTTCAGAAGCAAGTTCTGATGTATGATTGATGAAAACAATCGGATATGCTGCTATTATAGAAGCCACAAATTTGATGTTGTAAATGGTCATCATATTGCAGATTATTGGTTTTATCAAAAAGTTAAACTGCTATTATCAAAATGCCTTCATACAAATATGTTCAGATCAAGTAAACAGATATTTTCATGCAGTCTGCAGCTTTGCTTTATAATTTGCTACCACATGATATTGGATTGGACTGCTTTAAAAATTGATTAGACAGATTCTTGGAAGATAAGGCTGGGAATTGATATACACCAAGATAGCAATATCAATATCCTGCCTCTGAGATTGGAGACAAAATGCTTCCCATTTTGCTGGTTGCTGGGGCATATGAGAAGGAGGGTGCCACTGGACTCATGTTTTGAGTAGGGCATTCTTTCATTTCTTAGGCAACTAGCTGGCCCTTGTGGCAACACAATGCAAAACTAGATGAGCTGTTCACAGAAACCAGTAGCACCTTTCTTAAACTATCACTGCAGAGGCTCCACCATATTTCATGAGCTACACATCTTCCCCCTCTTTCTAGTGAAACTATATCACTCAGAAAGAAGGATACGATGATAGTGATGGAGCTTCAGAAAATCCTTCTCCCCTTTGCTTCTTCTTGGATTCCAGAGATGCAGAGCCAAATGTTTTTTAGAGCAGAGTTTTCCAACATTTCTGGCTTTGCAGACCAATGGGGATAGGGAGAGGGGATGATTCCTTATGTGTGGCTAGCAAGCACACATGCGCATATAGCTCCACTTGCATGAGTGGCATGGACACATCCATCACTCACGCAAATGGAGTGTGTATGCATGTATGTGCTCACCCACTGTTTAGTTTAGTTTACTTTATTGTCATTGCACCTCATGCAACAAAATCAAACATCATCTTCAGTGCACATCATGACCATGAAAATAAACACAAACACACATCCTTCACTCTTCACACATTGAACCGGAAACCCTGGACATCACACCAACACTGCACTATACAGCAGAATTCAAAAGAGCTACTGCCCTGGGATAGAAGCTGTTTTTCAGCCTATTTGTCCTTGTTTTTATTATTCTGTACCATCTGCCAGATGGTAATAGTTCAAAAAAAAAAGGGCTCCCAGCATGAGATGGATCTTTGAGAATGTTTTGAACTTTCTTAAGGCAGCGGGAGCTATAAAGCTCTTCCAAAGAGGGAAGAGGGCAACCAATGATCTTCTGGGCAATGATGTTAACCCTCTGGAGTGCTTTTCTATCTGCCACTGTGCAATTGGCAAACCATACAGAGGTGCAGTATGTTAAAATGCTCTCTATGGTGCAGCAGTAGAAGGTCACCAGCAGCTTTTCATTCAGTTGTTGTTTTCTGAGAAGTCTCAGGTAGTATAATCTCTGCTGGGCCCTTTTGACCAGGGCTGCAATGTGAGCATCCCAGGTCTGGTCTTCTTTTAGGATAACACCCAGAAACTTAAAACTGGCCACTTGCTCCACTCGGTCTCTATTGATAAGCAAGGACTGGATGTCTGATCTGTTCCTTCTATAATCCACTATCAACTCCTTGGTCTTATTGGTGTTGAGGACCAAGTTATTATCTCCATACCATGAAAGCAACCGGTCCACCTCATCTCGGTAGGCAGACTCATTCCCCCTGGAGATAAGTCCCACCGCTGTTGTATCATCTGCAAATTTAGCAATAGTATTACTAGCGTGAGTGGGAATGCAGTCATGCACATAAAGAGTATAGAGTAAGGGACAAAACACGCAACTGTACCAGTGTTAAGAATAAGGGCTGAAGTGGTATGATTACCGAATCTGACCCTCTGTGAGCGGCCAGACAGGAAATCCATAATCCAAAGGCAGATTGAATTAGAAAGCCCAAGGTCCAGAAGTTTAGACACTAGTCTATGTGGAAGAATTGTGTTAAACGCAGAACTAAAATCCACAAAAAGCATCCTCACATACCCCCTGCCCCACGCTGTTCTGGATGAGTCAGAACAGTGTGAGGAGTGATGGCTATAGCGTCCTCTGTAGATCTATTTTTTCTGTATGCAAACTGGTGTTTATCAAATATATGCGGAAGACCAGAAATGATGTGCTGGCAGACCAATTTCTTAAAGCACTTCATGATGATAGGAGTGAGTGCCACTGGTCTGTAATCATTGAGGTTATTGATAAGGAACTTCTTTGGCAGCAGAACAATGGTGGAAGCCTTCAAACAAGATGGAATAGTGGACTGGGATAAAGACCGATTGAAGATCCTGATACAGACTTCAGCCAACTGATCAGCACAGTCTTTAAGCACTCAGCCAGAGATACCGTCAGGACCGGCAGCCTTTCTAGGGTCCACAGTCCTCAGAATGCTCCTCACCTCCTGTTCCTCCACAATGAGATACGCGCTACAATTGGCTGGTAGTTGTATTTTATCTGTCTCTGATGTCTCCAGTTCAAAGCAAGCAAAGAAATGATTCAGTTCCTCTGCCAATGAAGCATCCCCCTCAGCAGGGATGACAGTGGTCAGTTGATGGTTTGTAATTTGTTGAATCCCTCGTCACACCTGCCTCTTGTTATTGCTATAAAAATTATCCTCAATCTTCCTCTTATAATCAGTCTTGGCCTTCCGAATACCTTTCTTCAGATTAGCTCTGGCAACACTATCTTGCCCATCACCGGACCTAAAGGCCTTGGTCCTGTCATGAAAGAGGCGCTGGACTTCCTTGGTCATCCAGGGTTTCTGATTGGGATAGATCCTAATACTTTTATCCACAGTGATAGTGTCTGTGCAGTGTTTGATATAGCACAGAACAGTTGCAGTGTGCACCTCTACATCAGGTGGTAAAAGATGTTCCAATTTGTGTTCTCAAAACAATCCTGAAGTTGTTGGGAAGCATCTTCTGACCAAGATTTCACTGTCTTTATTATAGGCAGAGCCTGTCTCCTAAGAGGGATGTATAACTGGTGCTAAAAGCAGTGACATATGGTCTGATTGTCCCAAATGTGGTAATTGTATATCCTTATAGCCATGTTTGATATTGGTATATACTTTGTCCAATATATTTACTCCTCTAGCAGCACACTTAACATGCTGATAGAATTTAGGGAGCACTGCTTTTAAATCAGTTTGATTAAAGTCCCCCACTAGGATATGCACAGCTTGTGGAAGTGGGAGTGCATACACATGTGCTTGCCCGCATTTTCCACCACCCAGTTGCAAACAGCTCTTGGCCCACTAGTGGGCTTTGGCCCAGATGTTGGGGACCCCTGTTTTAATGGGTGGAATTTTTTTTCCCTTCTGACTAAAATCTGCAAAGAAACTATACAGGTTTCCGTGGGGGAAGTAGAGATGGTATTCAGCAGGTTCTGACCAGTTCTGGAGAAGCGGTAGGGGAAATTTTAAGTAATTCAGAGAACCAGCAAATACCACCTCTGACTGGCCCCGTCCCCATCTATTCTCTGTCTCCCGAGTCCCAGTTGGTCAGCTGGGTCTTCTTTTGTTGCTCTGCACAGGAGAATGGAGCTGGAAAGCAGGTTAGTGGGGTGGGGAGGGAATGGGGATTTTGTAGTAATGTTCCCCTGCCATGCCCACCAAGACACTCTCACCAAGCCATGCCACCCCCACCAAGATACATCCACAGAACCAGTAGTAAAAAAAAAATTGAATCCCACCACTGGGGGAAAGCCCTCTCTAAAGAATTAAGTAAGTGAACTATTTTGGCCAGTGTGTCTCTAAATGTATTCTTCTCAGTGTCTGAGAGGGACTGGGTGCTGACTGAAATGGCAGAGGAGGCTTCTAGTTACATGGCATCAACATTTTGAGTATATATAGATAGCTGGCTCTTAGATGAACAGCAGTAATACATACATACACTTTGTGGTCCTCATAGAAGAACTAGGTGGAACCACTGATGATAATTTTCTAAGGGTATTCAGTGCACTCTGACACAAACATCCTGCTCAGTTTAAAGTGCTTCTTCTTGCAAGCTTCCCAGAGTTTATTTGTTCCAGCAAGAGCAATGACTTGATTGGATCAATCACATGTACAAGTAATGTCCCAGAAGTAAGATTGGATTTAATGGCAGCAATAACTCTCCCCTTTCACTGACCCATGCCTGCTTCATTAAATATAATTTTACCAATGTGAGGGAGGCAAGTTTGGTTCAAATTCTATCTTCCCTACAAAGGTTTAGCCAAATCTATCTTCAAGGGTTATTGTGTAGATCAAATGGAATAATAAGAATCTACCCTGCTGTTTGATGGAAGTGTTCGATATGAATGCAACTAATAAAAATACATTGCATCCAATTTTGATATTTTCTCTTCCCAGACGCAAAATCAGACAGAGGTCCCTGGAGTTGGGTACATTTAAATACATAATAATAAATCAGGTTTGGGGAAAATGCCTGTGGTCATTGTAATTCATTGATTTGCTCTTGGGTGAAACTGCATGTAATACAATCTGATTTCTAAAGGAAATATGTCGCCTTCTCCTTGGTGCATGCATAAAAAGGTATCTGATTTCTAAAGGACTCTAGCAAGAGGGCCATATAGGGAGTAAGATTCAGTTAGGGAATAATAAACTGTTGTGTTTTTTTTACCCTGTTCTAAATTAGCCATCATGTCCCTAAAGATGTTTTGTGTTCGACAATCAGTCCACTTAACTCTAACAAAGCAGATGGATCTAGCAATCCCACAATGAGCTCAGCTAATGACAGCTGAAATTACAAAATCAGCCCTGCTTCCCGATAGCCCAGACTTTCTTCAACATCTCTCCTCAATCATTTCTCTGCTTGCCACTGCTCTCTGTGGGGAAGAGCTGTGGCAAAGGGCACTTGAGCCCTTGCCAAAAGCCAAATGCATTGTTACGCTACCTTTGAAAATGATTATTCTCAACACCAGCCATTTGAAGGGAGGGGCAGGAGACAAACAGGTAAGTGGTAAAGCTGAGCCCAGCAATAAATACAAGCTGGGTGAATTGTTCCTCTATCTTGATTATGCATTTAATGGCATTTCTAAGCCCATCTATTTTTTCTTTCTTTCTTTTTTTTAACCAGAGCTAGGATGTGTAATCTTGCCCCTATTCAGATAACCATGTGGCTTCTATTCTCTCTCCCAGTTTTAATTATGTGTCCATCGCTGCGCCTTCTTCAAGCTGGCAGACTCTCCGAGATTCATAATTTTAGTCTGACACCATAGTAACCACTTAGTTTTTGATTCTGGACTCTAATATCATCACTGGCTGGTCTTGAACAAAGCTAAGAGAGAGGGTATAATTTGAAGGCAGCATCATATAGAAATGGCAATTATTTCCCCATTTCAGAGGGAGATGTACACAAAAGGTCAGTACTGGTCATTGTGCTCAATATCAGTTTCTGAATAGTGGCAAACTGGGTCTTCCCATTTATTATTTATTTCCTTCTGCCACATCCAGATTATTCTTTCTTTATCTGTGCCAGAATGAGAAGCAGAAAGCAACCCTCCCCCCACCCCCCAGTGCTGGCAAAGTTCCTCATTATTGGTACAGATACTCCTCTTGGTATTGTTGTGGAAGCTCCTTAGAGTGCGTTTTTAGCACCTGCTGCCAAGGTTTAGCTAAGGAAGAGGAGGGGCAACATTAAACCCTGTTGTAAGCACTGTCAGTGAATCAGACAAAGGGAAACCTGCTTTGGAAGGAAAGACTATTTTGTGCATTCTGAAATGTACAGCAAAGAAAGATTATTCACATCCTAATTTTGTCATCTTGACACACCCTTCAGCCACTTTTCCTTAAAAAAAAAAAAGTCAACTCTCCCTTTTTCAGGCAGAAAACATAAACTATAAATCTTAAATCAGTCCAATATAGTTGTGGGGGAGGGAGAGACCCAAACATCTGCAAATGCAAGAAAAGAGGAGGAACCAATAAAGGAGAATTTATAAATAATAAATATAACTAAAGGAGAATTTCTTCCCCAAACCCCAAAAACTTTAACCTTAGACTCACCCCTTTCCTAAGAGGTCTGTAGGGGGCATGCATAAGCGTACCAATGTGCCTACCATCCCTGTTTCTTTTATTTTTTTTATATGTATCCATATATTCATAACTATGTTTATACCTATACCTAATATCTTGTAAGCAATTGACAAATCAAAATAAAATTTAAAAAAAAGTATTTGTACCTCAGGGTTGAAATGAGGGGTCCTTAGTTCTATCTGAGCCTGGTTGTTTCCTTGTAAATATTTCATTATCCAAACTAGGTAGCATCATCAGTGTTAATCCCATTATTAGCACTGATTATGTTACCTAGTTTGGGTAATAAAATATCTACAAGAAAACAATCAGGCTCAAAGAGCACCAAGGTTCTCTCAAAAGAAAAATAAAAACTCATTCTTAATAGTAGATATGGCATAGCTATATGGCATTTTGATAACTTTAAAATGTATGGACTGTAACTCCCAGGACTGCAGTTCACACATCTTAAAGTGGCCAGCATTGAGAAACATTGCTCTAAAAGATTATCTGTCTGCATGCTTGAGTCTTGCTGGATAGTAGCATCTCTTTGTATTTGTACAATACAAACAACCCAGTTGTCTTCTCCATTGAATAGCAAACTCACCTCTGTGTCTCAGTATGCAGTGTGAAAATAAGTCAAGTTTCATGCAGTGGCCTTTTCTTTGCTTTTTGGTCAGTCCATCCTCCCAGCCATCACAGAAGACGGGAGTGGGGGGTGGGGGGGGGAGAGTTTTGTCAAGGCAAAAGGAACCACGGCCCATATTTTTTCTTGCTACCTGAATAAAAAATAATAGTTAAAGCACATGGGAGTTCTTCTCCTCCTTGTACTGCCCAGCATGTACAATCTGAAGATATTGAAGCAGAAAGTATGTGTGGGGCAGGAGCAAAGAGGAGATAAAATCCCACCTTCCTGGTGTATTGACACACAGCATATCTGCATGTACTATTTGAGCTGTTTCTTTCCTGTGCTCATGGCAACTTAAATATAAACTGGTTTAAGAAAATCCCAATTAAACTGAACATTTTGGCAACAGCTAGCAAGGTATTCACTTAGAACTCCAGGCTACCATAGTACACTAGTGGACAATTCATCTGCTTCTACATCCTCCCATGTTTCATGTTAGAATAGAATAGAATAGCACAGTTGGAAGGGACCCTGCAGGTTTTCTAGTCCAACCCCCAACTTAGGCAGGAAATCCTACACCGCTTTAGACAGATGGTTGTCCAATCTCTACTTTAAAGCTTCCAGTGTTGGAGCATTCACAACTTCTGGAGGCAAATTGTTCCACTGATGAATTGTTCTAATTGTCAGGAAATTTCTCCTTAATTCTAGGATTGCTTCTCTCCTTGTTGAGTTTCTCCCCGTTGCTTCTTGTTCTGCCCCAGATGAATGTTTCAGGAAAACAATAACTAACACACACACACATACACGCACACACACACACACACACACACACACAAAGTTATAACATCAAAATTCATTTATTTATTAAACTTCTATACCATCCCCTCTCCCAGCGGGACTCAGGGCAGTATACAGCCAGATAAAACAAGATACAAATACAATATTTAAAATAGAATTAAATTGGCTAAAGGTTAAAAACTGTCAAAGGTTAAAAATTAAATAAAACCATTAAAACCAATTAAGAACCCTGCACATAATTCTAGGCCAGACCGACTTGATGGAATAAGTGGGTCTTCAGTGCGCGCCGGAAGGTTAATAGGTCAGGGATGGTCCTCATCTCTGGGGGTAATTCGTTCCAGAGGGAGGGTGCTCCCAGAGAGAAGGCCCGAACCCTCGGGTTCACCAGCCATCCAGCCGGCGGCACCCCGAGAAGGCCTGCCCTGTGGGAGCACACTGGCTGACGGGAGGCCGATGGTGGCAATAGGCAGTCCCGTAAATACCCAGGTCCCAAGCCATGGAGCGCTTTAAAGATGACTAGCACCTTGAATCGCACCCAGAAGGCCACCCAGGAGCCAGTGCAGCTCGCGCAAAAGTGGTGTACCTTGGGAGCTCCAAGGGGCCCCCAAAACCACCCGCGCGGCCGCACTCTGCACCAACTGGAGCCTCCAGATGCTCTTCAAGGGGAGCCCCATGTAGAGAGCACATACATATATGGACAACATATATGCACATACATATATGGACAACAAGCATTTTTAAAAGTTGTTTCTTGTTTGTTCGTTTTGTTTTGTTCTCAGAGCTACCTTTACCATGTACTCAGAGCTACCTTTACCATGTACTTAGAAGTACAAGCAACCTGTAATTTCAGAACTAGAGATTAATCCTTCTACCACATGACTGGAAAAACAGTGAAAACATGCAGCACTAGATTTTTTTTAAAGAAAACAGGAAAATATAGGAAGCTGTATTTGAAGAGCCGCGGTGGTACAACGGTTATAATGCAGTACTGCAAACTTTTTCTGCTGATCACCGGCTGCCAGAAGTTTGGCAGTTCGGATCTCACCGCCTCAGAATTGACTCAACCTTCCATCCTTCCGGGATGGGTAAAATGAAGACCCAGACTATCAGAGGCAATATACTGACTCTGTAAACCACTTAGAGAGGGCTGTAAAACACTGAAGTGGTATATAAGTCTAAGTGCTGTTGCTATTGCTATTACTCAGGGAAAGCAAAATAGTAACAATATTTTTTTAAATAAATCATCCTGGAGTTTTATTTTATTTATTTATTTGATTTGTCAATCACTTACAAGATAATAGGTATAAGTATATACATAGCTATGAATACATGGATACCGTGTTTCTCCAACAATACGGCCTCCACCAATAGGAAGACCCAGCATGTTTTCTAGGCATGAAATGAAATTAAGCCTCTCCCCCCCAAATTTAGGCCTAGTTTAAAACATGCTGGGGGTGGGATGCCGGGAGTTAAAACATGCTGGGGGGGGAGACCAGGGTTAAAACATGCTGGGGGAGGGCGGGGAGGGGAAACTTGCCTTTAACAGTGCCCTGCGCGGCGCTGCCGCTGTTCTTGTGCCAGCAGGAAGTGTAGAAACATTTCTGCTGCTTCACGGGTGGGGGAGCTGCCTCCATGGTTTCCACAGTTCCGCACACACCCAAGCAGCAGCAGAAACGCTTCCACGTTCCCACCAACACGAGAACAGCAGCAGCGCCAGCGAGAATGTGGAAGCATTTCTGCTGCTGCTCGGGTGTGTGTGGAAGCTTTCTGTGTGTCACATAGGAGGCTTCCGCACACACCCGAGCAGCAGCAGAAACGCTTCCACGTTCCTGCCGGCATGACAACAGCAGCAGCTTCCATGTTCCCGCCGGTGCTGCTGCTGTTCTCATGCCAGCGCTAGCAGGAACTGTGGAGGTAAGCGAAGGAAAAGCAAGAGCGGGAGAGGAAGCAGCAGTGGCAGGCGCCGGAGGTCTTGCAATTTAAAATGCCCTGCCAAAGCCGACATCCACACTGCTCCCACCCATCCGCTGATGGGGGGGGGGGGGGGGAGAGAAATTAATTCACCCCTGAAAAGACGGCCTAGCTGTTTTTTCAGCTCAAAAAAAAAAATAAGGTCCTGCCTTATTTTGTGAGAAACACGGTACATATAAGAAAGATAAAAGAAACAATAGGACAGGGATGATAGGCACATTGGTGCGCTTATGCATGCCCCCTACAGACCTCTTAGGAAAGGGGTGAGGTCAATAGTAGACAGTCTAAGGTTAAAGTTTTTGGGGTTTAGGGAAGAAACCACAGAGTCAGGTAGAGTATTCCAGACATTGACCATTCTGTTGCTGAAGTCGTATTTCCTGCAATCAAGTTTGGTGTGGTTAACCTTGAGTTTGTATCTATTGTTTGTTCTTGTGTTGTTATGGTTGAAGCTGAAGTATTCATTGACAGGTAGGACGTTGCAATATATGATTTTATATACTATAACTTAGATTGGACTGAAGGCGGCGTAGTTCTAGGTTTTCTAGGTCTAGAATTTCAAGTCTGGTGGCATAAGGTATTCTGCAATAAGTAGAGGACTGAAGAATTCTTCTTGTAAAATATTTCTGGACTTTCTCAACTGTGTTAATATCAGATACATAATGTAGGTTCCAAACTGATGAGCTGTATTCGAGTATTGGTCTAGCAAATGTTTTGTATGCTCTAGTTAGTAGTGTGATATTACCAGAGAAAAAGCTATGTAGGATTAGGTTAACAACTCTGAATGCCTTTTTGGCTATGAAGTTACCGTGGGCTCTGGCACTTAGATTATTAGAGATGAATATTCCAAGGTCCTTTACAGAGCTTGGATCATCAACAAGGTCTTGACTATTCAGCTTATATTTTATTTTCTGATTTTTTTTGCCAATACAGTATGTAAGACAGAGCATTTATTTGTTGAGATTTGAAGTTGCCATTTGTTTGACCATTCTGATACATAGTCAAGATCTTTTTGAAGGGTAGCAGTATTGTCTGTGGTATTGAACAGCTTTACATCATCAGAGAAGAGAACACAGTTGTTCTTAATATGATCACAGAGGTCATTTATGTAGAGTATGAAGAGAGTTGGTCCTAGAACACTGCCTTGGACACCACTATTGATAGGTACAGAATTTGATAGGACACTCCCAATTTTGACCATTTGTTGTCTGTTTGACAGGAATGCTTCTATCCAGTTATGCAGTTGTCCAGAGAGTTTGAATGAGCAATCATCTATTTGCAAGATAAGCTTTATAGTCATTGTGTTATTATAGCTTTTAAGAAAAAAAGACAATTTTAAAAGATGTTGAAGAGGATGGTAAGCATGAACTCAGTTAAAGGGATGTTCCTGACTCTCCAAAGTAGGCAATGAACTATAGAACAAGCAAGATGCACAGTATCCAAGCTGACAGAAGCCTCAAGGCATGGGAACATGTAAGTCAGAAGTAGTGCAGAATAATGCACCTTTAGGTCACATTAACTGTGCATAGGAGATTAATAGAAAATGACATTCTTTGTTTCTGCCCTTCATAAAGGGAGGGTTGTCCATTCAGACCATAAGGCAACTGGTGCTGCAAGTAAGCCCAGAAGCAGCTTGAACAACAAAAATAGTGTATCGTATTTCACCTTGTAACCAAGTCCCAGGAATGAATTCCCTTTACAAACTGGAGTTAGCTCACATTTATTGAAAACAAATGTTTTCATATGGACAGGGCTCTTTTGTAGATAGAATGAGACAGGCAATAATAGATTTTAATAAACAATTTAATCCCTATGAAATGAAATGGCTCTTTAGAACAATCTCTTGGCATAGCCTGCTCTGGCTGACAATAGGTTAATCACAGGAGACAACAAACACATAACATCATGCACAATGCTAAAGTCTCTGTTCAGTTTATTGTTTCAAGCAATGGATTGTTTAATTGGGCATGTTTTACTTTCCAACAGATACGCTTATTTCCCATCACATATGAACATCCATTAATTGAAGTTATTATTTGGGTTACCACTATGTTATTTGGGATATTTTAGGAAAAACACCTCTTGTTCTGATTTTATATAAAAGTTTCACGCATACTAATTACTTGCTTGATAGCTACAGTATGTGCAGAGATCCAGAAATTGGACTATACTGCTTGTCATTTTTTGTGTTTTTAGATTTATTTCCTACCTTTTAAATATATTATATTTAATCCAAATACCTAATGAATACAGTGAAAATACCTAATATTCTTTCTTTCTCCTAGTTCCCCCACAACAACCCTTGAGGTAGCTTGGACTGGGAGACAATGACTTCCCAGAGTCACCTAGCTGGCTTTCATGTCTAAGGAGGAACGAAAACTCAACCATCTGGTTCCTAGGCCAGAACCTCTACCATACACACACACACACACACACACACACACACACACACACACATGCACACACACACACAGAGTATAAAACTGTGTGTGTATGATAATACATAGATGAGAGGGTGGGATATTTTGTTCCTCACTGAGACATTCTTATATAAAAGAAAAAAGCTTTTTCTGCAGAGAATGCTGCCATGCTCTGTTGTTATATTTTTCTTCTCTGCTTGCATTGTGTTTCCCTTCTTATATGAATAGCTTTCATGCATGTGAGTTGTGAATGTATCCTCCTTGTCATCCAGACAGGCTCAGAAATTCACAACACACAATGCACAAAGCAGCTGCTCGAGCCAGACAGTCAATACACAACCCCATAAGGAAAAGATGCGTGCACTGAATCTCATAGGGAGTGAGATTACCCCAGCCCTTCCCTTTGCTGGGGATGGAAACAGCTTTGTCTTTTCAAAACTGTGGCAGAGTGCCAGAGACATCTGTAGATTAGAAAAGATGGGGTGCACTATTTCTTGCAGCCTCTGTTTAAAGTCTGGAATTTAGTTAGTTAGTTAGTTAGTTAGTTAGTTAGTTAGTTAGTTAGTTAGTTAGTTAGTTAGTTATCTGATTATTTATTTATTATTCAAATTCATTTGCTGCCCATCTCATGGTTCAAGTCATCCCTGAGAATATATATGAAGTGTTAAAAATCTAGGAAAAGAAGCAGAGGCCATTTTACTTCAGGAACCCCGCTCTTTGTGGCAATACTAACAAACTGTCCCAATTTGCCCATTTCTGGGTGGTCTACATAAGCAAACCATTAAAAAAGTGAATATTGCCATGTCTAAAAATCAACAACAATTAAAAAAATAATGATCTGCACCAAAGCAATCTAAATATCCGCTAAACTGTTTCAACTCCTTCCCTCAAAACAACGCTATAGAGCACTGCACACCAGAACAACTAGACACAAGAACAGTTTTTCCCAAAAACCATCACTTTGCTAAACAAATAATTCCTTCAACACTATTCAACTATTACAAAGCCTGCACTACTATTACTATTAATCTTCTCATCACTCCTTATCACCCATCCCCTCCCACTTGTGACTGTATGACTGTAACTTTGTTGCTTGTATCCTTATGATCTATATTGACTGTTTCCTAGTATGATTTGATTGCTTATTGCACGCTATGACTATTATTAAGTGTTGTACCTTATGATTCTTGATTCTTGATGAATGTATCTTTTCTTTTATGTACACTGAGAGCTTATGCACCAAAGACACATTCCTTGTGTGTCCAATCACACTTGGCCAATAAAGAATTCTATTCTATTCCACTGAAACAAAATAATTTTGAGGGTCTTCCTGTACATAAGGAAGAGATGGGGCCAATTGTGTCTCCAGAAAAGGAGGTATCAGAAAGTAGGGACCACAACCAAGAAGCCTTAATTGTGGTCCAAACCTCCTTAACCTCTGGCAGGAAGGAAGAGAGAAATGCAAAGCAGATTGATGCTGAAACCCAATCAGAAGAATCCTGAATAAAAAGGTGTTTGCTGAATCATAAAATAAGGCTTGGAGAGGATAACGGAAATGATCTAGTCAAATTCTTTATTCAATGTAGAACTTTATTACCCATCCAATGTCTGTTTTAATTTTTCTAATCAAGGAGACTCTCACATCTCCTCAGCTAATCTATTCCATCATTGTGCAGTTCTTCACATTAAGTCTTCACGTGTTCCTTCCCCACACACACACACCAAAAAATCTGCTTCCTTGTAAATGAAACCTTTTGCTTCTTGTCCTGCTTCTAAAACAATCCTGAACAAGGGAAATTTATCATCTTTTCCCAATAATCATATCTTCTTCGAGTGAAACATATGTATCCAGTACTTCACATGTTTCTCATAATCTGCAAGGTAAATTGTTTTCCTATTTATTTCTGATGGTTTCTCTTCAGAAATAAAACCTACTAAATTTAGTGTGGTCTTCATCTTGCAGTAGATAGACAATGTGTAAAACGATGATGAATATTAGGTAATTCAGTTTAGGATTTCATTGGTATTACTTGATTTCCAGTCATGAACTGGACTGTGTGTAAATGTGTTTGATAGCATATTCATGGAAAACACCATGCTCTGTATGGTATGTGTATGCCACACAGAAGAAATTAATTCCTTGATTGGAAAATTTTCTTGCCCCAGTCCACACACATTTTGTTATATTAAATAAAACACCCCTACATGCTTCTGTGATAGAAAAAAAGTTAAGTGAATCTAAATGCTGATATCAAATCACAGATATTGATTTTCTGAGCTGGTAATGAGAATGCTTTATCTCCAATGGGAGATTGAATTCTGCGTGCCATGCTTTGTTCCATTTTCATAAAAATGCAGGCACACTAGAATTCTTTTTACCGAGGGAACCATTAAAAACGAACAGAGACATCTTCCAATAGCAAAACTACACAATAATAACCCCAAAGCCAAAGGAGGTTATTGGGGTTTAAGAAGATTGCAAAGTGTTTAGGAAGCCTATTGAGAAGATGCATGAAAACTTGGCCATGAATTCCAAGGATCCCACAGTAACATTTCACTTTTGGTACAGCTTAGAACATGGCAAAAAGAAACAATCACGCAGTCAACTCCAGGACAAATCTTGCTAAGCTTTTTCCCTTTGTTATTTCTGCCATTCCAAGTTGAATGGCAAGCAGACAGCTTTCACTAAAATACAGGGTAAATACAGTATAAACGGTAGAAAAATCCTGTATATGGTTGAAGTTGACATCTTATGGTACCTTGAACACTGTCTCATAAGGTGTAGGGTTCCTGTGAATCTTCTTCTGAGATTAAAAACAGGGTTTAGTTAGAGAAATCTGGAATCAGATCTCCAGACACCCACTTTCTTATCTGCTACATCAGACTGCTTCTTCCATATAGTGGAAAGACCAATGTCTGTAAGATCCAAACACGCCATGGAAAATGTTGGACAAGAGCTCCCCAGCTCCTCTTTCATTCACAAGACTAATTAGTCTAACTCTCAGAGTGGAAATTTAAAAAGCATAATACAGAGCCAGGAAGGGACAGCAAAGATAACAATTTATCTGCCATGCTAATCTGCAAACAGTAAATCTTTAAAAGAGGATGACACTAAAAGAAACAAAACTATGCATGCTTCTCAAGAAGGTGGTCCCACTCAGGAGTTCTAGGTAGACCAAAGGGAAAATTCCCTCATCTTTTGCTCCCTCCTAAAGCAGTGTCCCAGATGAGATCGCCACTTGAAGATAGGAAGTTACAGCAAGCAGAATGTCCTAATAAATTAAGATGATGGACCATACTTATGCAATGTCCAAGCAAATATTTCTCAGCCTTGGTAACTTTAACATATGTGGACTTCAACTTCCCAAATTCCCCAGTCATCTGTGATGGCTGGAAAATTCTGGAAGTTGAAGCCCACATATCTTAAAGTTCTTAAAGTTGAGAAATACTGCTATAAGGACATACTTGTGTTATATCTAAAGCAAGAACTAACACAATCATATCATCACACTACACACAACATAGGACTCCTAGATGTACCTATGGTGACATTATTCCACAATGTAATAAAATTTAGCTGCCTAAGTCTAGTCAGGCTGGTGTTCAGAAGGGCTCTTTGGCCTGGCATCAAAGGAAATATATGTGTTTATTTTTTTACTTTTAAAATATATTTAGAAGACATCATCTCTGTGTTATTTTGTTCTTATTTTGCTTTGTTTTACTGTGGCCTGGAGCCTTAAAAGTGGAAGAGGCCAAGCCTTCTCTCGATTGCTGAAAATGACTGTGAATATCTTGAAGTCATTGTAGGAGATGATGGCTCAAAGCCAGGGATTCCCAACTTCTTTATAGTAACTGGGCTATAACTGAAGGCTGTTGCAAACCACCAAGTAAACAAGCCATTTGAAACATAAACCTAACCTATAAAAATCAGAATCGTGCCAGTAATGGTTTTCCCTATGGAAGCCAAATGAGTTAAAGACACACATCAAAGGCATAAAACCACAAATATTTCTAGTCATTGATTATGTTTACCCACAAATATGTTGCACTCATTTACAATACATTTATCTGCAGTAGGCCCACCAGCAGAGTTTTTGCTGCTGTTACATTATCTTTCTGTTCGTTCCTATTGACCAGTTGCAAGTCCCTTGTGGATTGCAAGTTAGGAACCACTCTATGCAGAGTTAGCACAGAAATCTAAGATGGATGGATTGACTCCAGGTTTCAGGGCAGTTCCCATAGGAAGTCAAGTACTAACTCTGACCCTATGTTCAAACAATACTCTGAGTCCTATGAGATTACTGACTCCTCTGGACATCAGCAAAAAGTCAGCTAAAGATTAAATTAGGGGGCTTTTTATCAGATTCGTCTGATCTACCAGTTGCGGCCCTTTCTGGATCTGGGCGCACTTCGCACAGTCACTTCCGCCCTCGTTATCTCCCGCTTGGATTATTGCAATGCTCTCTACATGGGGCTCCCCTTGAAGAGTCTCCGGAGGTTGCAGTTAGTTCAGAATGCAGCCGCGCGGGTGATCGTGGGTGCCCCTCGGGGCGCGCACGTAACACCACTTCTCCGCAGGCTGCACTGGCTTCCTGTGGCCTTCCGGATTCGATTCAAGGTGGTACTGATGGTATTTAAAGTGCTCCATGGCTCGGGACCTGGGTACCTACGGGACTGCCTGCTGCCACCAACAACCTCCTGCCGCCCACTACGCTCCCACAGGGTCGCCCTACTTGGGGTGCCGCCACCTGATCGCTGGCGGCTGGCGGCCCCGAGGGTGCGTGCTTTCTCTGTGGGAGCCCCCTCCCTGTGGAATGATCTCCCCCCGGAGATACGAGCCATGACAGACATCCTCACCTTCCGGCGCACAGTTAAGACCTTATTTTTTAAACAGCCCAGCCTGGCCCAGTAAGGGTCTATGGGGTTTTAAGTTAATAGGGGTTTTAAATTTTAATCTTATTTTTAAACTCTATATTTCCCGGTTTTAAATGAATTATTGTCGGACGGGATGCAGCCAATTTGTATTTAATTTGGTTTTAAATTCTATTTAACTTTGTATTTTATGTATTTATTAGGCTGTACACCGCCCCGAGTCCCTT
Organism: Bungarus multicinctus; assembly: GCA_023653725.1. Lineage (NCBI taxonomy): Eukaryota > Metazoa > Chordata > Lepidosauria > Squamata > Elapidae > Bungarus > Bungarus multicinctus. The sequence continues at coordinate 55,003,354 of CM042834.1, forward strand.
TTGGGAGAGGGAGCGGTATAGAAATACGATTAAATAAATAAATAAATAAATAAATAAATTTCTCTGAGCTGTCTTGTTATTATTTCAAATAAAAATATAGAAGTTCTTCTATATCTCAATCTTGATTTCAGAAATGAATCCTGGTTTATACAGAACTTTGATTTTAATCTTCATATGGAGGTATTTTTGTATCCTGGCTTCAGTGAATGGAGAAAACGTTCAGGCAATTAGCAAGCAAAGTACAAGTGTAATATGGGCATTACTGACCAAGTTTGAAATTGGTCCCTCAATACTTTTCAAACTATTGTGTGGGTTTGGGTTATGGACTGTATACTTCTTCTCCTAAGCTGGTCCAGAGGTTTTGGGTGTGAATACTCACTCTGTGGAGGAGGAGAGTGTTTTAGGAGCAATATGTTTACAGTGAGGCTTCTTAAGACCCACTAGCAGTAAAAGGAAACCAGGCCATCAAAGAATACTGTGGCTAGGCACCATCAAAGCTGATACCAGGCAAAGCATAGAACAACTCAAAGAAGTAATGCAAGATTGGAAAATTGGAGAGACCTGGCCCATAGTTGCCAACAGCTGGACATGACTGAATGGATAACATCATCATCACCACGATTGTAAATGCCTTAGAATGTCTGGACAAATGGCAGCAGACAGGGAGTGTGGGAGTGGGTGGGGGTGGGATGCAACAGAAAAGGAGCTGTGGAAGCAGGTGAAAGAGTCAACAGCTAACTAGAAGCTGAGAACAAGTAGTAATCCAAGTAGACAGTCCATAATCCACTACCAGACAATAGCTTGAAAGCAGTGAGGGACACTCTTCAGATTTGGTCAGTAACATGCTGAAGTTAAAACCAGGAATTCACCAAGTCAGATTCTGAAGTTACTTCCAGCAATCAAAAATAGTCCCTGTGTGGTTTAGATCCTCTTCCCTCTTAGCATGTGCAACTGATGCTCTGTTTTTTTGCTCTGGGGCTTCAAATGATGAGACACTGGGTTTTCTTGAAGAACCAGCATCTTGCTGTTTGCTCTCGAGGTGCTTACTTTGCTGAAGGACAGGATTTTTAGACAGGAAAATTTGCCCTGTTTCTTCATGGCACCTATTTAACTAAAGAAAAATTAGGTCAGAGCTGAGGAGAGGCCTGAGATGATATCTGCATTGTATTCATTGGTTGTTGATCCACAGGCACAGCAGCATCCAATGGGACCTGATCAGCCCACATCTTGGAGCTCTGAGGCCATGACAGGTACGATCACAGTTTTCCACATTCAGCTTCATAAAAAGCAAACTAAATAAAAGCATTCTCCATTTTTAGAATGGTCAGTTTTGACCAAGTGGGTTTTAAATGATATTTGCTTGTTTGTTCTTTTCTAATGGTGATCAGATCCAAGATCAGACAAATCTACTAAGATTGAGAAATAGAAATGAGGGAAAGAAAGCGGGACGAAAACAGATTCAGCTTTTCCAATTTTTTGGATTTATTTAAAGAACTGATCAACCTGCAGCAGCTTCCTTATAACTTTTGAAAGGCTTTGTTCCCAGAGCTTATGAATCTTTTTCAATTATCCTCTTAGCTACACAAGTGGAAACTTCACCATGTACAACCCCCCGACAAAGTGCAAACATTACTCTTTTCTTATTAAGTTGAAGCTGAAATGTTCATTGCCTTTTTTTTACTTCTTTTTTTTTAGAAAAGGATGTGTCCATGAGAGAAGAGAGAGAGAGAGAAAATAAAAGTAAAAACACAATAATTGTCCAAGCCTTTCAAGACAGAAAATTGTACTGTGAAGAAGAGGAGACCTTTTTCCTTTGTACAAAATTGGAAAAGGAATGCCTTGAGACTCAATTAACTGGTTTATTTTTAGGTGCTCCAAGGAACTTTTCACCCCACTCCAGCAGATTTGTGCACAACACTTCAGGCTACAAAAGTTGAATTGGATATCTTGCATCCTTTCCCCTAATAGTGCAGACTGTAAAATATCCATGATTTCTATCTTACATATTGTTTCTGCTACTTCTTCCTCTTCCTCCTCTTCCTCCTTCTCTGGAAAAGCAGAAGTTTCTTAAAGAGATAGCAAGGTTTGACATGAAAAAGAAGATATTAAATTTTTCATTAAGCTGTCAAGACCAAAGGCTGTACAAAGCAGGCAGGAAATATAAGCATTCATTGAATTACTTATCCTTTTTCCTTTTGAATAAGATAAGGCGAGCATCTAAGATAACGTGAGAATTTAGATAAGGTCTCCAATATGCAGAAAGATGAACCATGAGATATAAATCCTATGCTAAGCTTCCCTGGATTTATAAGGACTGGATCCAGGTTTTGTCAAAATTCTGCAACTTCTGGAATTTTTAGCCTGGATATTTAACTTTGTAGCTCTGAAGCCCGTTTCGCAGGTCCCAATCCTCTTTTCCTCTTCTACTGCTCTAGTAAGAGTTATGCACTGGGTCTAGCATCCTGATACCACAGTGAAATAACAGTCTGTCCCTTGCTCAACATCCTTTTCATTGAAGATGTCAGCAGGGGCAAAGTAGCAGTTACAACTTCCTATGGCATATCCAGAAGGTACTGTTTCTACAAGCATCTTGACAGTGAATTATTTATGGACAACAGAAGGATAGTCTAGCATGCCAAGTTATTAGAGCAAGCGTTATCAGTTTCTTTGGGTCGGTGTCCCTGTATTATGTGTGTCTGTGTCCCTGTGTGAGAACATCTATGCTTTCATATCATCACCACTTGTACTATACTTGGCTGCCTCACTGCTCTGGCATAGAGGAACTTCTGGACACATGCACAACAAATACAACAGCAAAGATACTTTGATCGTACCTTCTAACATATCATTAAACACTCTTGAATGCATTGAAATCAATGCTTTTTACATGTGCTTAACTCAGTATCTGATTGCATCCTTCGTGTATTTCATAGCTGAGAAAATTAGAGACAAGTAAGTCCATGCAAGCTGGTGAGGAAGAAATTAATTGTATGAGGAGTGAGCCATCTACACATGGAACTTTGGAAATGTTTTGTAACACTTCCTTTCTGGAACCATGGCATCCTAATTGTGTGACCTAGTCTACCATTTTAGACTAAGCACCAATTAGTCTTTATACTCTAATGCGCGGGTGTCAAACTTGCCATGGCATGTTACGGTCACATGATCTTTCTTGACTTTTTTGCCTTTGCAGAGCTGGGGTGGGTGTGGCCAGGATGTGATGCATCTCGCCCATGGGCTGCCAGTTTGACATCCCTGCTCTAGTGTAAAGAGGACAAAGGATTTTTTTCACAGGGCAAAATGCAGCCTATCATATTTTTCTTGCTATTAGACATTTTTTAATGTAATAAAAGAAAAGCAGTTTGAATGAAAGCAATGTTTTCACGAAGCATCAATTGGCCAGAGGAGATAGAATGCAGCAGGGGGTGGAGATAGGATGAAGAAACTTACAGTTATTACTTTGATGGGTCAACGTTAGATGGTCCATTCTGTTGCAGCAGGAAGAATAGTTGTAAGTATGAAAAAGTGTCATGGTGCTTATTGATAAAATATGTTCTTGAATGGTGGTTACAGTATTGGACTAAGCCCAAAGAAACCCAAGCTCAGTAATGGAAATTTACTTGGTGACTCTGAGACAGTTAATATCTCTAAGTCAGGCAAAGGAAAAGAGAGAGTAGAAATCAGAGGTGGTATTCAGCAGGTTCTGATCAGTTCTGAAGATCCAGTAGTGGAAATTTTGAGTAGTTTGGAGAACTACCAAATACCACCTCTGACTGGCCCCATCCCCATCTATTCTCTGCCTCCCAAGTCCCAGCTGATCGGCTGGGTCTTCCTTTGTTGCTCTGCACAGGAGAACAGAGCTGAAAAGCAGGTTAGTGGGGTGGGGAGGGAAAGGGATTTTGCAGTAAACTTCCTCCAGGAGTGGAGCGGGAATGGAAATTTTACAGTATCCTTCCCCTGCCATGCCCACACCACCAAGCCATGCCACAGAGCCAGTAGTAAACTTTTTTGAATCCCACCACTGGTAGAAATGTATAAACAGTCTCTCCTTCTGCCTGAGATATGTCTTCTGTTTGAGGGAGGGTGGGGCAACAGCCGCAACCTAAAGGCAGAAGGGAAGAAGTAGAGCTAACTCATCAAGAAATTATGATAGTTGGTCACCTCGATCTCCACAATGGATGAATGGCTGGGAAAATTGATGAAGTTAGCAGAAATGGATAAATTGACTGCTTCAATCAAATGAAAAAAAAAATTTTTATTTCTAGTTGGAAACCACTTCTCGGCTTTGTGCTTGAGGTGGAAAAAAATGAAACTCTGGTTTTGGGTTTTACCAATTAAATAGATTTGTTGTTATAGAAATGGCTAGTTTAAACTATTATGTAAAAGTAAAAAGTTGAGATTTGATGTTATTCTACTGCACCAAAGGGAGTCTGAAGTCAATGCCTTTTCTTTCTTTTTCACCTTTTCTCTCTTCTCTTCTCTTCTCTTCTCTTCTCTTCTCTTCTCTTCTCTTCTCTTCTCTTCTCTTCCCTTCCCTTTTCCATTTCCTATTTCTCCTTTTATTTACTTTTGTATTTTCTTTGTATGCTATATTATAAATTAAAACTAAAAACTGTTCAAAAATAAATTATGACAGTCACTGGAAATTCTAGATCTTTGTCATAGGCAGGTGACTTTCTGGATTAACCAATTTAATACCTCATAAAAAGAGGGGGGTTATTTAACCAGTATCCCTCACGTACCTTATGTCCCCATTTGCGATTCACTTGAGGAGTTCCCTGTCAACCTGAAACTCTGTTGAGAGCTCCATCAAGCACAGAGCATTGACGGTTCTTGATGGCATTGCCCCTAAGCACCATATACCTATATGCCAATCTCACAATTCCAAGAGATGACACACCAGAATAAGTACAGTATGTGAACAGGCAGAGAAAGTAGAAAACAGAGTAAATTCAACTGCACATGAGTCCATGCCCAAGTTCAGCAGACCTGCAATGTGACTGTATGGGAAGCTAGGCTGAAAAATGAAGCAGCTCACAGACAAATATATTAGTATCCCAATGCTCTCATATAACATCTGTACTGTGGGGACTTCATTGCTTACCAATTTGTTTCTAGATAATTCAAGGTGCTGGTCACCATTTATAAAGTCCTACATCTATTAAGGGATCCCACAGTCCATGAGGTGCTACTGGAGCGGGACTCAGGTGTACTTTCTGCCAAAACATCCCTTCTCTGAAAATTACCCTTAGGCTGATGGAACAGCCAGTAAAACTAGCAGTGTCTCAGAGGAGTTGCTCATGACCTCATCTTCCATCTCATAGGACAAGATTCTCTCATAGAACAAGGTAAGAGAGTACAAGGCACCAATATCTCATTCCTATGTAACTTTAGAGAGAGCTACTCCAAAGTAAGTTAAGATGGATAGTGACTCTAGCTGAGGTTTGAGGAATTTTCCAAAAAGGTTACTACCTGAGAGTCAAATTGTGGGATGTGAATGTGTACAAAACCAACCCTGTGGGGAAAGTGTTTACTATATTAGAAGACTTATGTATTTTCTTTTAGTTTTTTTAGAATTACACAGAAAATATCATAAAAAAATTGCATCCTATCTGAAGCTGAGGTATCAAATATCTCATTATGCCATGCCATAAATCCAAGTTAAAATCACCCTTCAGCTTTCTCAAAGAACTGAAAGAAGCATGTTTGTTTGGCTTTTTATGTCTGGAATTGAGTAAAGAATTAAAATTAATCTAGCTAATATTAACTTATTCATAAGACTGGCTAGACAAAAAAGCAGAGTTTCACACACGCACACACACACACACGTAGGTTTTGTCTCCCAATAATGCTTTAAATGAAGTATTTCAAATAAGGATTTAATGGAGACTCAGTAGAGAGAGTTATTTTATAATAAGGAGATACCAGGTGGTTATTGCAAACATTTAGTAAGAATTAACAGGCCTGTAAATAGGTGAGCAAAAACTGAAGCTTGACTATAGAAACTTACCAAATATCATCTTAATGGAGCACAATTATGATTCTCTTAATTCTGAAATGGAAAGACAGTTGCATGGAGAGACCAACTTTATTCTCAACTGGATGAAGTATGTTATTTAACCATTTTAAAGGGGTGAATACAATGGTTAAATAAATGAAGTAAATAGCCACTTCCCTTTCAACAGCCATGGTCTTTGTTCTATGTAAGGCTGGTTAGGATCAATCACCTCTTCCCTTTGCAAAATATTTCAATTAGTGGTTAATTGGCTTGTGATATTGTTCCAGCTACTTCTTAGCCACTACTTTTGCAGATCTTGAAACTAAAATATAATGTTTATTGTTTAAAATGCAATGCATTTATTTAGTGAAGAAAATAGTGATTGTAAAAGGCTACAAATGCCTAAGATGTTTTTGGAATGATACAAAATAGAAGTCAGAGCAAAACGCTTAATGGGGCTATTTATAGATGCTGCCTTTTGCCTCCCAATTGGTAGATTGATGTCTCTTTTGTGGACTACCTGTGGTTACTTTTATCTAGAAGCAATATTTTTATCTAGAAGCACCATTCAGAATTATGCTATCTGGATGCATCAGCCTTGGGAGTGTGTAAAATTATAGAAAAAGTAGCACTTAAGAATATCAGATTTTTCCCATTTTACATGAACTGTAATGGTTGCAGTGGGGTAAAATACTAAGAAGAATTGTTCTTGTTAAGCTTGAAATAATAGAAAATACTTGTAGCTCAGGTTTTAGATTTTGGCAGTAATTTGCTTTCCAAGCTTGTTGCAATTTAGTTTCTGAACATTTCATTACTAGACTAGGTAATATCATCAGCAGGATTTTCTTGTCCTACTCTCCTTAGCCTATAAATGTTTTGTGTGCCAGTATGGCCATTTGGCTGTGTGATTGGTTGTTCGTTAGAAGCTTTATTTAAATTCTGAGCAGCTGATTGGTTCTCTTGTTGACTGTCTGTTTGTTTGACACTATATTGGTTGTAGTTTGGTCTGGTTTCTTACATATTCATTTGCTGGATCTAGATCAATATACGTGTTAATTGCTCTTTTGGTAGAATACCAGGCTTTACAAATTCATGTGTCTGGCAGGGAAGTTGTTCCTTCCCAATCCAGCTGGTATTGTTTATTATCACTGTGGTTTGAGATAAGGGATTTTTGGTCATGTCATTTAACTGCTAGTTGATGTTCATAAACCCTTAAAGTCTTAGTCTTAAAGTACTTGAGAATTATTTCAGATTTCTTTTATTATTTCTTTTAATTTACTTGTTATTGGAGGCAGTATTAGTTCACATTCTACATCCTTCAGTGATTCTGAAGACACCCTGACTTCCTTAATTTCCAAACTTAAAAAACCATAATGGGAGTAGTTCCCTCATGATGAGTTCCATTATAAGACACTTTTTCCTTAGCAACTGTTGCTAGAGATACCCCCAAATTGAATATTATTGGCTGTGTCCCATGCTGGCACAATGCAAATAGTCCAAATTGGCTGCTGTGCAACCTCTTGAAACCAGCTTTCTTTTCTTCTGGAGGTGGAATATGAAAATGTGTATGGATTTTGTACAGATTTTTCCCAATGAACACATTTTACCTAATATAAAACTCTGATCAGCAGTAGTTTTGCTTATACAAAGGATGTAGTTTTGATCTTTTTTCGTTTTGACTGCTACACATATTTTTTGTGTTTTCCCCTAATATATTTAGTTTGGAATATTTTTTTTTTTTGCTTAGAAGTGAATCACAGAATTCCAATACATATAAATGACAAAGGACAACTGCATTGCAGCTTTCACTTTATTTCAGGAAAAGGTATATTTGATAAGGTTATTATTACAAACTAAGCTGAATAAAATTGTTCTTTTTCTCTAGCAAAATGGTAATAAAGGTCTTCCCTTCCCTTGTCAAAGTGCAACCACACTTTCATGCAAAGACATTAGGTGAAACTGTATGCCTTGTAATAGCTTTTCATTTAATTTGATGTTGTAAGAGTGTGTAGACTATGTGTCTGATCCATTTGAAATACTGCTATTCACCTTGGATTGGAAAAACTCAGATATGTAAGAGTGATGTTCTACTGCAGAAAGCTGATTTAGCAAACTGTCTTTTCTGAATGTTGAAATGATTATTGTCAGAGGCCTTTTTCAGAGTTGGATCTCAGAAGTTAAGAAAATCATATAAAATGGATGTACCAAAGCCCAGCCAGTAGTCCCAACTTTGTAAGGTCTGGTGTACAATTTTGTTCACATAAGCAAAAACCAACAAACATACACAATGAGTTTTTATTACAGTTGTCAAACAAACTGCTAAAGAACAGAGTACCAACATCTGGTCAAATTTACAATAAAGCCTTTTCTAGCATATACTAGGAGAAGCTTTGATATTTTGCATAACGTACCTCTATAGCCAGAAATTGAACGGTGCTTGCTTTTTTCTACATTACACTATTCCTCAGGGATATTTTTTCCCCCAGATTTCTCAGCACCTTGAAACAATCTGCCATTTCTGAACTATTCTTTGAACTGCTCATCTTCATCTTACTGACAGTCTCTCAAATTGGCAAATTGAATACTTTGCTTCCCAGAGTTTTTTCACTTTTCAGTGCTTGCCACAGGTAAAAGGACATCTATTGGGAAGAGAGATGTAAAAACCTATGAAATTTTCTTGTGACTACTCTAGCAGTTTCCTGTCTTGCCTTCCTCGTTTTTTAGGGAAAGACATTAGCCCTCCAGCTCCTTTCTAAGTTTTTCTTACTACTCTGAGTCTAGGTTACATCTCAAATTTTGTGAGAAATTAAAAAGGGAGCCAGCCAAGGTGTCCCAAGAGATGTTCAGAAAAGACAAATGGAAAAGTGACAAAGGCAGTGAAATGTAACTTAATGCATCTTGTCGGGGAATACAGAGAAACTCTATTTTCCTATCACAGAGTCTATCTTTGTCATAGCACAAAGCATTTGTCAAATCCTTCATTAAAGCCATAACAACACACCCTGATGATAAATTCTATAAATAATTGTGCATTATTGTGTAAAGATGTCCTTGTTTTCCTGGAATTGTTTGAAAATCAATGTAATTGGATGACCCTGAATCTAGTAGTTTTGAGAGAGAATAATTTACTTCTATTCACTTTTGTTCCAAACAATTGTAACTGAAATTTTCTTTCCCTATCTCCTGCTAACTGATGTTCCATACTGAAAAGACAATTTCACTATGCCTTTCATTGTGACCCCAAGATCACTTTCTTAGCTAATTGCTACCAATTTAGACTCCATTAGTGTATGTACGAACGTAGGGGCTTATTGACTTAACTTGATGGGCTTCCCTTTGCATTAGCTTATGATAAATTTCATCTGTGCTTTTTTTTGCCCGTTGTCCAGTTTAGAGGAATTTTGTCAGTTATTATTTTCATATCTCATGTGAAAATCAGAAATTAATTCATAGTGTCCTCTGTTCCAAAATAAGAGGACATTCCAATAAATAACCCACTTTAAACCACCTCATGTCAGAGGTCTATTCTTTATTTGGTCATGAGATGAACTCCCCGGTGACCAAATGACACTGACCATAGACTTGCAATTTCATAAAAGCTCAACGTATTCCTTTTGTTTTAGCGACTGGAAATTTCATGTCAAGGTAGTGGCTCTTTCTGAAATTGACAAGGCATTTAAAAAATGGCAACAACAAGCAGACTGGAACAGACAGTTTCAGATAGTCTATTTCTAATTAATTCTGGTCAATTTCACCCCTGCTTGCTTGGATATTTGGAGGAAAGAGTTGCAAGGAAGGGAAGACAAGGAATAGACCCATAATGATTTAAACAGCCAGGATCAAACTCAGGTAGATTTTATATTGCAGCTAAAAGGCCTGTGGAACAGAAGAGTTATATTTCTTGAAGCATCCTAATTGATGGGACACACATTTGGCCTGTCCCACGCATGATTATTGCATCTCCTTAGTTTCAAGCCTTCACATATTAAGTAAATATCACTATGAATTCAAGTAGAACTTTCCTTCCTTCCAATTCCTGGTCAAGTAAAGTCACACTTGCTTTTAACAGAACCCAAACTTAAAAATCCTTTTAGACTTTGTTGCTATAAACCAGAGAGGTTGAAAGAATCATTGTAAATGAAGCAAACAAAATGTTAGAAAAATACAATATTTATGTAGTTACTTACCAAGCACTCCTAAATTATATTAAAGTAACCAAAATATCTTTACAATCCCCAAGGCATGTCACAATTTTGTGGGCCTCTAATGTTTGGAAATTGAAAGCTGAAAGATTTGGCATGCCCTACACTGCACCGTGTTTTCCACCATTCTCTGTTATTTATATAATATTATATTTCTATACTACTTGCCATGAAATTTCAGTGATTTATAATAAAAAAATAAATGGGATTAAAATGAATTATGGGAAATTGAAACAGTATAAAAACATAGGCATTCAAAAACTGAAGGAAAGGGAAAAATAAGAGAAAACCATTCATTTATACCACTGTTTCTCAACCTGAGCAACATTAAGATGTGTGGACTTCAACTGTCAAAATTTCCCAGTCTACACACATCTTAGAGTTGCATTTTCCAAGGTTGAGAAGCACTGCTATATACCACACATACACACACACCTGGGTGAAGATATATGTTTTAACAGAATGCCTAAGATGTAACAATAAATGCTTTATGAATTCCAGGGAAGAGGCCATTTCAGAATCAAGTGGCATCACAGAGGAGGCACTCTAACAAGCATCCATAAAAAGACATTTTTTTATTTATGGAATGATGATGGCCATGGAGATCAACAAATTAGTTTTCTTGTTAAGAACCTTTCAGTCATGCAGGCAGACATAGAGATAGCCCTTAAGCTCTCGGCCAGTTTAGATCTGCTCTGGCTGAACTATGCCTGCCTGCCTTTCTGTGGATGAAGTATAGGCAACGTGTGGCCTCTTGTTCATACATACATAGATCTCCAATATCCTTTTTGTAGCCTACAAAGCATCCTCATATCATGCTGCTGAAATTCAATGGGCATCACATCTTTTTCACATCACAATTTTTTTTTAAATTAAATAAGGGGGACAATTGGAACACACAATGTACAGTACCCTTTTTGTACCTTAAGAGTACCTGAAACTCAAGCCAAAAATGATTGACCATTCATTTGTATTATGTACCTACACCACTAGCCAAGCCTTTATACTCTCGGAATTAAAACAAACTAAACTGCAGACCTCAGCCTATAACAGATATTACAGTACTAGCATTTTCTACACTGTCCATTTGCACCCAAGATAGGTTTTAAAGTCTATGATGCTTTGATGTTTTTATTGTTTTTGGATCATACATTCTGAAATATTTACTTCCTTCCTGGATGATGTTGACAAATATGTCACTTATAACACTGTTCTATATGTGATGGCAGCTGAGAAAATTAAGCCCAAACATGTGAAAACAATTGCTATATTTTGTCAAGGTGATCACTTGATATAGAGCTATCATATTAAAAATGACATTAATGTTTTTGATCTGTAATTTAATTTGTTATGTGTGTCTTGAATTTGTTGTACCAAATGTCACTTGGATGATATATTTCTGTGTTATTCTTGTTAAAACAAATCTGAAGTATGATTTATCTATATATCACTTTTGGAAAAATATTCACGAATTGTAATAATCCATTTTTAATTCATTCCTAGTGATTAGAAGATTGATATTGATAAGGCTATTCAGGCAAATATTATAATTTTGCATTCCTCCTACTAATTTTTGTGCCATTTTTGTTAAAGAAAATGTTGGTGGATCGCAACTTTAGCTCCAACATTAGTTTCTAGGTCCGTGATGCAAACCTATGGCATGCAAGCTGGAAGTGGCACACAGGACCATCTCTCTGGGCATGCCAGCCATCGCCCATTGCTCTTCCGGGTTCTGGTGCATGCATGCATGCTGGCCAGCTGGTCTTCGTGCATGCATATGCACCAGAAATTGGAAGCTCAGCTCCCTGGCGCATGCTTGCACACTGGGAAGCTACTCTTCTGGTTGTTGGTGCTCCCATGCATGCGTGCGTGCTCCCAACAGTGTTCTAAGTTCTTCAGAGGGTTATCCTGAAAACAGTTCTTTCTCTCTTCCTTGTTCCATAGGTTTGATTGTTCTATCAATATTTAATTCTTCATTCTGTTATCAGTGTGTGTGTAGCCCTGCATGTATAATGCCAATTTTTAAAAAACCTAGTGACACGAGCCCATTATATTTCTCTTTTGACCTGTTGGAACCATTCTCTTCCTATGCCAAAGGCTAGAGTACAGACTAATAGCAGAACCAAAGTTTCTTGAACCATTACTAATGTGATAAATGTCAAAAAGAAAATGAAGTACAAAGGTTATCCCTAAGATTAGTTTGCATCAGTGTTTACATTGATATGCTAGATTGCTAAAGCTCAAGTAGTTATGACCTAGGAATGTAGAGTCTATCATCATAATAAGTAAGGAAGACACATTTATATGGTAAACAAATACATCCCAGATTTAACATGTTTTTTTGGTCAGAGATTATGACCCCAATTGTACAGAACACATAACAATGCTCCTTTTACAATTCATAATGTTTGAAAGCTGGGGATCTAATAAAGTGTTTTGCTACCTCACAGGATGCCAAATACTATGAAATTATTTGGTATGTGACATATGATATTTCTTAAATATTTCAAATGACTTGTGTTATATTTGTAGCTTCTGAAAAGTTATCCTTTATTATCTAACAGAAAAGCATTTACACATCAAAGATCATATAGTAAAGTTTGCATATAATTTTCATTTACAAGTATCCTGAACATCCTCACTGGAGGGTAGTTTCCAGCTCTGGGATGCAAGAAGATAGTTTCTGAAAGTTGAAGCCTAGATTCCTACAGTGGCAAAGAATGCTTATTTTCAGCTCCAGCAGGTTCTCTAGCTATTGTCATTTCTGGAATGAGATAACTTGATTACAATGAGCCATGTCTTAATAATCTCACATTTCGATTAATGTAATACATTTTAGATGGAGCTGTCCTTCAAACAAGTGAGACTAGAATTATCAGGGGATGCCATACATGGTTGTTACATAGTGTACTAAAGTGGAGCTAACTTAACGCTTATTCTCAATTATCTGCACTGCTCAAAACAGCAGTGTATGTTTTGAACTGTGAGCCATCCAAAGTCATTTGCTGAGAAATAGGAACTCTTCTTCCTCACAGGATCTCCAGTACCCCATACTGAAATCTTCTGAAGAAATCTTGATTACAGTGGGATGAGGTAGGAATAAATAAGACTATGGAGTTTAGGGGGAGAAGTCAGTTCGGAATCTCTTGCAGCTGTGCAAGCATCAAAGCTAATTCCCTGCATTATCCTTGCCTACCTGGCCCTTTCCCAACACCAGGACACATAATAGTTTCTCCTCTTGTTATCTGAGAAGTAGCGAGGTTCATTGCTTCTAGAATCAAATGCTCTGCTGTAGCTGAAGGTAACCCAACTAGTTTAGAGAATCTAGGGCAAACCAGGCTGCACTCAACTATCTCCTCTAGCATTGTCTTATCCTGTTGCAGCCTCTGTAGGAAGTGATCCCCTCACTAACTCTGCCAAATGGATTCAAATATTAAGCAAGGAAGTGTAAAACTGCCCAAAAGTTCTTCCTTGGCACCACTGAAAGAAATAGCTTGCCCATTTTCTGTTGATTCCTGGATCATAAAGCCAGAACCACATAAACCACCATGTATGGAAATGACCAAAGTCTTGTCTATCCAACTGTTTCTGTGGAAGAAAATTGCAAAATTTAAGTCAGTAGAAAAGAATATCTTCCCTGAAATTATATGGGAAAGAAAATTATATCTTTTTTTTAATGTGTGTAACAGTCTTTTCAGTGGAGCCTCTGAAGACCATAGGAAGAGTTAGTAACTGGGTTTTCTTTTTTTAATTGGAATGATATTTGTCTCATTGTCACTGAGCTCACTGGGAGAGGTAACATGGGAAGGAACTGAGACAGTTACAATGACAGGCTGCAAAAGGCTGCAGCAATGACCCTATTGCTTGTGGCTTTAGTAGCATTTACTTTCCTTGTATGGAAAGTGCTTCCTAGTAATGTTACGGCCATTTTAAAAAGCCCCACTAAAAAGAAAAAGGAACAATAAAAGAAATCCTGCCGCATGCATTTATTATTAGATGGAATGGGAACAATTACAGAAAGAATGGGATGCAGCCATCTGCAGACCCTTGATAGCCAAGTCACAAAAGGGAAAGGTGTAGACATGTGTCTGTTGAATAATAACTATTTTTCTCAACTCAGTTAGAGCAGAAGATGCTAATGCCTGCTTTTGTTGATATATTCAGCCATGAGCATGGGCCATTGGTGAAATACTTGTGTAAGGAATCTAGAGATTTAATTAATTGCTGTTTTACCAGAACTTGTGTATTTATTTATGTGGTTTAGTTTTATATTAAGAATACAGCTCCTAGTATGATAGAAAACAGAAGATGGCCAGAGCTGAACTATTTGTAGTAGACCACATCTCATAGACTTTACTCTAAAAAATATGTTCTAATTCCCAGAAACATTTTGAGGAGGGTTAGTGAAAATGATCTGATGCTGTGAGATTTTTTACAAATTGGGAAATGCAAGGTAGATGTTTACAAAGTGAAAAATAAGTATGGTTTTTTGAATATGACTTCGTGACAGAGCACATAGTTTTGCACTTAGAAAGCCTCGGGTTCAATACCTATTGTATTTTCCATCTATGATAGGAAAAGACAAGTAAACAGGGACAGAGCTGACAGTGATACCTATTTTCTAGCAATCTTTTCTAAATGCTTTCTTCTATGCATATTTTTAATTGTCAATCTTTTCAAAAAGATTGAGGGAAAATAATAACATAATAGCTATCTGGAGCATGTCAGTGTTCTAATTTCCAGCAATGTCACAACAATGCTGTACTAGCAAAGAAATATATGCTCATCAGCTGCCCCAGAAGACTCACTCAGTTGTCATATTCTGTTATATGACTGAGAAATGACTGAACGAGTTCTGCTTAGAGGCCCATGATGATCTTCATCAGATACAAGGATCAAAGACTTGCTATTCATCCCTATTTCTTAATGGGACATTAGATTCCATCATTTATCTCTCTCTTTCAGTGATTCCCAGTAAGGAAGGCAAAGTGGTTTCTCTGAACCTCAATATATGGAATGCAAGGCAGTTGCCAAAAATGCAAGGATTCTGGCAGAAAGGCTAAAGCACAAATTATTTGAAGCTTTTTAGAAGTACCCTAAACAACAAATAAATGATTTTTGGGGATACATAAAAAACAAAAGTAAATAGGTCTATGGCAAGGAAAATAAAGAGTGAAATAGCAACAGATATAGCAAGAGATATACACAGTGAGTCGTTTTACTCAGCAAAGAGTTCAACAAAGTCTCTCATTATATCTTTAGTAATTAAGTGGTAAAATATTAGCTATATGATGCAACTGTCACATTAATTCATTGGCTGAATGTGTGCACCCAAAGAGTTCTCATACGTAGTCACACACTAGCTTGAATAATAGTAACAAATTAGAATGTCCTCTGTAATGAGCCTTGTGCTCATCTACATTTTATTAATAAAGATGTAGGGGTTAAGTGTTTGGTTATCAAATGTCTAAATGAGAAGTGGGTAACTCTTTAGAACAAAGAACAGAAAATTCAAAAAGATCTAAATGGATTTGAATAGTTGACTGAAAATTATAGGATGGAATTTAGCAGTCTTGCATCTGCAAGTAAAAATGAAAGACACAGGTACAGAATGGTAGAAATCTGGCTTGGCAATAATACAAGTGGAAAAGATTTAATGTTCTAGAATCTAGAAGATTATAATTTGAACATGAATCAGTAGTATGGTTGCAGCTGCTAAAAAGATAATTGCTCTTTTGGGACGGGTAAACAGAAATATGCATTAGATTTATAGAAAGCAATTCATCATCATTGTCAGAGTTGGAAGAGGCCTTGGAGGTCTTCTAGTCCAACCCCCTGTTCAACCAGGAGACCCTATACCATTTCAGACAAAAGGATGTCCAGTCTCTTCTTAAAAACCTCCAGTGATGGAGCACCCACAACTTCTGAAGGCAAGCCGTTCCACTGGTTGATTGTCCTGTCAGGAAATTTTGCCTTAGTTCTAGGTTGCTTCTCTCCTTGGTTAGTTTCCATCCATTGTTTCTTGTTTTGCCTTTTGGTGCTTTGGAAAATAAGTTGAACCCCTGTTCTTTGTGGCAGCCCCTTAATTATTGGAACAGTGCTATCATTCTACCCTACTGTGGTTGAGCCTTCCCTATAGTGTCCAGTTTTGCATCCAAATAAATTGGAATGGACTCAAAGGAAGGTCCTTTCTATAGGACGGAGACAAGTCTTAGGAGGAATAGTTAAAGGAACTAAATATATTTAATCTTCAGAAAAGAAGACCGAAGGAGATATGATAGTTTTTATATATTTAAAGACTCTTTATATACAAAAGGAATGGAGTTGTTGTCTGTTGATTTGAAAGGCAGGAGTAAAATCAATGAGTTGAAAGTACAAATAAATTCAGGATATACTAGGGGAATTTCCATAACCAGCAAAACATATTACCTCCTGAAATGATATGTTCTTCTTCACTGTTTTCAAATAGCCACCACAAAGTAAGTTTACAAACCACAGTGGCTGCATTCTTAACTCCCTGCCATCACAAACGTGACTTCTTGGCACATTTTCTTGCTGCAGCCAAAGCATAACTTCTCTTCAGGCATTTTTGTCTATTTCACTTGTAATGCTTTCTTTCCATATTTAAAAATAATAATAAATATGGGCGAGACAGAAATACATTTAAAATAATTTCCTGTGACTGGAGAAACAATAAAACAGAATCCTGAAGTTATAACCACCCACAAGAGGAAAAGCAATTGGCCATAACTTTCCCAGAATAGAGTCTTAGGCTGGTAAAACAACAGTGAAATTGTCAGTTGGAGGACATGGTATTTTCCCAAAGCATCTTGGTCCAGACATGTCTTTCTTAATTTGGTTTACATTTAAGGTGCCATAGGAGAGGGACATCTTAAAAGGAAAGTGCAGATGAAAGTACATAGTAGTGGCTACTACTAAGTTGCCCACTGAGCATAGGTCTCTGTTCCATAGACAGTTGCAAGGAAGGCTAAGTGAAGAAATATGTTGCACCAACTCAATACAAACTCCTTTCTTTCTTATTTGCATGCAACATTGCAATTCAAGTATAAAAGGACAGAATTGTAGTATGATGTTACTATGCATAATATTGGCATCAACAGGGTTAGAAATGGGTGCTTATTGGGTACGATTCACTTAACAACTGCCTTGCTTTGCAAAATTTCCAAATATTAAGGGAATCCTTTGGATAGTGTTCCATGAGCTTCAATCACTATTGGCATACTGTAATAGTGGATTTGTTTTTTCTATAAGCATTCAACCTCAAACAGGTATTCTGCAAATTTTTCAGATTGTTTTTCTTCATTCCCAATGTCACCCATTATACCAACACCAATGAAACAGATTATATTTTTATTAAGGTTGGTTGCACAGTCTGTCAGATGATTAGACTGGATGTAATATTTTGATCACCTACTGAATCCTTTCAGAGGACTTGGGATAGGTAAATATTGTTGGATGGTATTAATGGTTTGGTGACAGAATGTAAGCTGTTCCAAGTGAAGCTGCTTTTTGCAGATGAGTGATGGTGATTTTGTAAATGCCAATGGTGTACAAGTGGTACTCCAGTTGTTCTGGGTTTGCACCCAAATTGCACCCTATCACTATTGACATTATCTTTGTTTTCCTTTGCCACAGTTGTTCTTCATCTATTTTCAGGTCTTTATATTTTATTATTTTCTTCAGTTTTTTTTTTTCTTCTATTCTGCTGTCTCCAAGTACTGCCATGTCCACTATCCAGACTTTTTTTTTGTCTTACTTATCAACAATTGTTAAGTCCAGGGTGTTATGTGGCAGGTGCTGGTCTGAGTTCTAAAGACCCAGAGCACTTTAGCTTCTTTATTTTGCAATATTTTCTCTATATTGTGGTTCTGCCAGTTCTTGTTTACAAGTAAAATACTTTTTTGCAGATATTTTGAAGAAACCATTGTTGCTACTTTGTCATACTGCTGTTTGTAGTCAGTCTGTGTAATCTTCTTGCAATTGCTAATTAAGTTGTCCACTGTTTCTTCAGCTTCTTTGCAGAGGCAACATTTGCTGTCTGTTGCTCTCTTCTCAATTCTGATTTCGTATGCATTAGTCCTAAGACTTAGTGTTGTGCAGCTAGAATTTTCCCCTCTGTTTCTTTTTCAGTTTGACTGTCCATAGCCATTGCCAGGTCTCGTTGTTATCTGGTTTGCCTGCTTTTTTTTTTTAATGTCCTTACACAAAGCAATTTACCAAAGTTTGATTCTAAATTGAACAAAATTGGATGGCAAAAACTGCAAGTAACTAAATGGTAGATGCCAAGTATAAGATTGTCCACTGGCACTGCCTCTTTCACTAAAGTAATGCTTCTGATCTAAGATATAAAAAGAAAACTGCAAAGATTAGATGGTTGCAAGATGAAAAAGTGGCAGCTTTTCCAGAGTGGTGCTTACTAAATTTGTTGAGATTTCAGTGAGGGAGGGAGGGAGATATGATCAATTTACATTCTCCCTTTGGATACAGTTTGTGAAAACCCGGATTGTTTTTTTTTAAGCTCCCATACTGGGAAGGTGGAAGGAAAAAGAAGAAAAAGAAGACCAGAATCAGGAGGGATGGACTCAGAAACAAACTGAAGATCTGAAAGTGTTAGTGAGAGAACATCATGGAGATAATCTATCTAAGTGATCATTAGGAGTCAAAAATATCTTGATGGCATATGAGGACTCAGTCACAAAATGATCCCAAGAATCTCACATGATAATGTATGTAATAACAATGCAGTAATAAAAATAGACGGTAATCTCAGTGCACCAGTGAGAGAATATAACAAGACTCAGCACAATTATAAAATATAAATTTAAATCCAGGGAATGGATCGTAGTCTGCTCCACCTCAGTACCTGTTGGAAGACTTGGGTCTTTTAAAGATTTGTGAAAACACAAGACTGAAGACTGAGAGCAAACAAAATTCTGGGAAGATTCTCAGGTGGACACTGGCATGAAAAAGGCTAACCTCCTAAGTCAGTGTTTCTTATTTTTTTCCTCTCAGGACCCCTTCCTACATATAAAAATTCTAGAAGAAACCCCTCCAAAATGTGTTTGTTTCAATATTTACTACATTGAAATTTAAAATGGATGCATTTGCTGCTATTATTTCCTTTTGCGATTGTTTGGTGGGAGTTTAATATGGTATTATTTTTCAACATAGGCTGATAAATAATTTTGAGAGAATCTTGAGGGATGCCCAGAAGTCCTTGGATCGCTCTTTAAGAAACACATGAGCCATAACAGACCTTAGAGGATAGAAAGAAATATCCTGAGTACATTACTGAATTTTACATGCAAATGTTATTGTGTTATATATATTTTATACATCATTGCTATATAGAAAAACAATGTGGGTTGACAAAATACAATGTTAGTTGATGTTCTGCTTCAAGGTACATTTAGAAAAGCAAAGATTCCATGTTGGCTGGAGCTGATTTACTAAATGTTGGTATGCATAGCTTTTTTATCTATGCCCTTATGCCTTTTTATTGTAATGTTAGAAGCTAGCATATGTGCAAGTAAAACCATCAGCAAAAGAATAATACAATTGCCTTTGCTGGATTTTTGCCCAGCAGGCAAGCTGCCAAAGGGGGAAAAATCATTCTAACTCCTCTGCTTGATTGTATAAATAGTGTGTCAAAGCCTACAGAAAAATTAGCCAAGGAGATTACTTATTAAAAAATCAAAACATTAACAAATCCTTATAAGATTGGAAAGAAGTACAATTTGTGCTTACCTGCTTGGATTGTTTATTTTCAAGCTGGGAGAGATGCCAATTGAATGCAATGTAGATAGATGGACGGATGGGTGGGTGGGTGGGTGGGTAGGTAGGTAGGTAGATAGATAGATAGATAGATAGATAGATAGATAGATAGATAGATAGATAGATAGATAGATAGATAGATAGATAGATAGATAGATAGATAGATAGATAGATAGATAGAGACAAGTCAGACAGTCAGAAGACAGACACAATGTTTTCATGTTGCTTTCTGTGTGGATTTAGTTTCATATGCCCTATGCTTTGAACAAATTTTCTACAGACTTAGTAGTCATCTAGGTATTCATAGCAAGTTACAATAAAATAGAATAGAATTCTTTATTGGCCAAGTTTGATTGGACACATAAGGAATTTGTCTCGGTGCATACGCTCTCAGTGTACATAAAAGAAAAGTTACATTCATCAAGAGTCAAGAATCATAAGGTACATAGGGTACAATAAGCAATCAAATCATACTAGGAAACAGTCAATATATATTGTAAGGATACAAGCGACAAAGTTACAGCCATACAGTCACAAGTGGGAGGGAATGGGTGATAAGGAGTGATGAAAAGATTAATAGTAATACTAGTGTAGACTTTGTAAATAGTTGGACAGTGTTATTATTTGTTTAGCAGAGTGAAGGCGTTCAGGAAAAAACTGTTCTTGTATCTAGTTGTTCCGGTGTGCAGCACTCTATAGTTTCGTTTTGAGGGAAGGAGTTGAAACAGTTTATGTCTGGGATGTGAGGGGTCTGTAATAATTTCACAGCTCTCTTTTTGACTCGTACAGTATACAGGTCCTAAATGGAAGGCAGGTTGGTAGTAATTGTTGTTGTTGTTTTTTTGCAGTCCTAATTACTCTCTGGAATCTGTGTCTGTCTTGTTGGGTTGCTGAACCAAACCAGACAGTTATAGAATGCAGATGACAAACTCAATAATTCCTCTGTAGAAACAGGTCTTGTTGTTGATGATACCAAAATGAAAATAGGGACATTGTAGAGACATCATCATTCAAATTCTATCCTTATATATTTGCATTCCTATGTCTGATGCAAGTACATAAGTCCTGTTATCTGCTAGACAATGTGGTCGTGCAAATGTCATTTCCCCATCCCCTGCAAACGCAGATGCCCATGTTAGCATTTGGTTTGTATTAGTGACTATTGTCACTAATGAGACACTTGGAGAAAAAATTGTAGACTACTGTCATGCACTCTACATGGGACTGCCTTGGAGATCACCTGGAAGCTACAGATACTACATTAGTTCAGAAAAATATTCAGCTTAAAATCCCTATATTGGTGACCATTTTAGGACTAATTCAAAGTGCTGGTTATGAATTTCAAAGATGTTTTCTGGACACTGCCAATAATATAATGCAACACTCAACTACAATCTAGACAGAAACTGTTGAGAAGCCACCTCTTCACAAGATACATGGGTAGGACAAGATGCCTATTTTTTTCTAGTGAACCGAATAAGTAATAAGTAATAAGAAGATTGGATGGCCTCACTCTGGTTTGTTTTCTGAAAACAAAAATAAATCAGTACTATCTCTTATTGTGGTTCAGGTGATCATAACAAGTACTTCATCTATATTCTTATAAAACTTTTGTATCTGTACTCTTTAACTGGGCAGAACAGTGTGTTATGACCCTGTAGAAGTCTGAATTTGAGGAGGAAGACAAACAGCTGACAGAGAGTGGGAGTGTGGCTCATTGGCTGTGGAGGAAACTGAGGAAGGGCAAAGTCCAGCTGGGCAGAGCAGTGGAAAGGTAGAACAAGGGAGAGAGAGTTCAGAGGAAGACCCAGGCCCATCCCCTCTTCATCCGAGGGCATGCAGGGAGGAATGGAGAAGAGAGTAATGTGGGTTGCGTGGTTTACAGGGGAGGAAAGGGCCCTGATTCCCTTCATTAACCACATCTGGGAAGGGAGTTTAAAAGAGATGCATACTGAGTGCGGCATCTGCTGGGGACAAACGTGTGTTTATCTTGTGTGTACTTTGGTTATCTGCTTTCCTGGCATTCTCCCAACCATGTTGAGTTATTACCATGCCTTCACATCTGGAATTCCTTCTCATGTCCTGCTGGACTAATTGTCTCATTTTGCCTTGTTTGGACTTGTAATTACAGTTTTTGTTGACCATGTTTTGGACTTGATTCTCTGCAGCCAACCCTGTTCCTGGGAGAGATTTTCTCCAG
This sequence comes from Bungarus multicinctus, assembly GCA_023653725.1. Taxonomy (NCBI): domain Eukaryota; kingdom Metazoa; phylum Chordata; class Lepidosauria; order Squamata; family Elapidae; genus Bungarus; species Bungarus multicinctus. The sequence goes on from CM042834.1 coordinate 55,025,549, forward strand.
CAAGAAGGTAACCAGGACACTGGGGGCAAAGTAGGAGCTAATAAAGGGACTCCTACTGATTATTTGACTGTGTTGCCTTTGTGCCATACCCCGGGTCATTACACAGTGCATTATAGGCAATATTTGAAGCATGTTACCCCAAATGGATTACCGTATATAATGTGTCCAAAATCTGGGACCCATGACTTCTGTGAGATTAAAAATCCATGAATTTGTGAGAACATCAGTGCTGCCCTGCTGCTGTGCCACCATTTATAGATTCAGTAAACTAGTTGTACTCCAGCCTTCCAGAAACCAGGTAACCCTGACCATGTTTCAGCAGCTGGAGATCAGATAGACCCAGTCCAGTTCTAGCTCTCCAGAGGCCAGATAGACTGATACCATGATCAGTTGCTAGAGAGAAGTCAAACATGGTCAAGTTGGCAGGTAATTAACTGGAAGTCTCTCCTACTTCCCACTGCTTTTTTTGCCCTTTTTTGCCTTTTTTTGGCAATTCTGTTTCTGTGTTTAGGCAAAGAAATACCTCTGAAACAATGACCCCAAAGCCATAGATTACCTGGTTACTAATATTATTATTGACTGCTTTGATATTTCTGTATATTTAATTGCTGTCCCTTGCCCAGGCCTGTAAAGATTGGGACAGCAATAAAAACACACGCACACACATGAGCAAAGCTATTCCCCAATTCCCATTTTAAATGTCTAGAACACTAAAAATTTAAGTTTTATTCTAACAGAATACAGACATTAAAGCTACTTCCAATTTATTCCATTGAGAACATAGTCAACTTGCCTTTTGACTGAGACTGTTTTGTTTTCACTTTGAATAAAAATGCATTTTTCATGTTGTGCATGTTCCTATTTTCTTCTTTCAAAGTCTAATACAAAACAGATATGCTTTTATACTGACATAAGCATCTTATCTTTTAACAGTATATCATCTCCCATTCATGTACACCTTAAATGGCAAACTTAAAGAAATTTATTTTTCAAATGATAAACTTACAGGCTTGTTTTGTAAAATGTACCTTTTGATGCATCATCCATTTAGCAACTTACATAATGCAATATTGTTATTTATCTTATTTTCATATTACACTTGTTATAATGAGGGAATCCATAAAGCTTTATCAGCAAGATTGTTTCCTGCAAAATAAATACATTTAGTAACATAATATAATGCATATCATGTCTCCACTATTATTCCTTCCCCCAGTTTTATTTACTAAATATTCTTGCAATTCCAGCACAATTTTTTTCTCTTCAAAGCTAGTCCTTCATTAAACAGTTAGTGGCTGCTGTTTATCTGGTTGATTTCAAATCACTTTGAATATCAACCAGACCTGAAGTATTTACTTATGCTGTTTTTATCTTATCCTATAAAGCAATCTTTCTGTTAGTTTTTATAATGGTAATTTCATAAAAGGGAATCAAATGATTTTTTTCTAGATCTTTTGAATGTACTACTGCTAAATGAAAATGGAATAATATTCTGGCAATATGTTGAAGTCTGCACACTTTTAGAATATTTCATAATATATGACTCTGATTGGAAAAGTTGTGGAAATTGGTAATATAATATTTAAAAAGCATTGTCTTATGTATACAGATAACAGATAATCAGAGTTGAAAGGGACCTTATAGGTCAACTAGTCCAACCCCCCACCCAAGCAGGAGACCATACACTATTTCTGACAGATGGCAGTCCAATCTCTTCTTGAAAGTCTCAAGTGATGGTGCTACCACAACTTCCAAGAGCAAACTGTTCCATTGGTTGATTGTTCTCACTGTCAGAAAGTTTCTCCTTATTTCCAGGTTAAATCTCTCCTTGTTCAGTTTCCATCCATTATTCCTTTATATCACTGCGGTATATTTTCCAGCTGAGGGATCTTGCATTAGAAGATCTAAGAGAGGGAGAATTTATACAAGAAGCAGCACCAGAGTACCATAATATCAAGAGATCAAGAGCTGCATTTAATTGGTGGGAAAGAGGGGACCGAGGGCTGAGATGATGACATCAAATGTTGGGAGAGGGCACTGACCCCAAATGAATACAGCCATGTCCTGCACATTTTCTGGTTATTGGATATAAATTTGCAGTGGGTGCCCTTCTTTGCTTTGAAAGCATATTTTTGCAAAGTTCATAAAATGGGGTCTTTTGTATATTTTCCACCTGAAATAGTGAGAAAATGCACTGCTGATATGGGGCAACCACACAATCAAAATTCAGTGGCAGAGAGAGTCAAAAAGAGTTGGAAATGAAAGCTTGCACGTCTTTGCTTTGTGTATGTATCAGTGTCTGTTTTGCATGATTTAGTAATAATGTTAGCATTTTAATGATGCCTTTAGGTTTTCGCCACATTTCAGATACACTGATTCAATAATGGTATTCATACAAAAGCAAACGCCAAGGAAGAAACAGAGTCCCCAATGTTTTTGGATTCCTTTCTAAGTCAGGATCAAACAGAGGCATAATACAACAGAAAGGGGAAATAACTATTCCCTTGGCTGTGCTTAGATGTATGTGGCATCCCACATAAAAGGATAGAGAAGATTTTTCCCTCAACCAAATAGATAGGTTCTGTGGTAGCAAACTGAAAAGTTCTAAAAAGGATTTTCATAATAAAATGAAACATTGCCAGATTACCTGGTTTGGCACTCTAATTAGAGCAATGGAATGCCCATCTGGCCACCTGTAGCTGTATCTCATGAAAGTCATCAGCTATCGGTTATCATCCCTCACTAGAGGTGCACATTCAGTTCCACATAAAAATTTTTTTCCTAACAAGTAAAACCTGTGACTAACAGATTTTAAGAAAAGAGCTGAGAAAGTTAGGAGATAACTGCTTGTTAGAGGATCTGAATGGCTGGCTGATAATGATTGGAGGAAAATGAGAAGAGAAGGGAAGGGAAGTGTGGAGGGAAGTGGTGGGATTCAGATGTTTTTACTACCAGTTCTGTGGGCGTGGCTTGGTGAGTGTGGCAGGGGAAGGATACTGTAAAATCCCCAATCAAAGGTGGGATTTGCTGGTTTTCAAAATTTCCACTACTGGTTCTCCAGAACTGGTCAGAACCTGCTGAATACCCACCTCTGCAGGGAAGGGGTAAGTAGCTCAAACAACATTCAGTGCTTGAATAGCCAGGTTAGAGTGGACATAGCAATGAGAAAGGAGGCATCCAGGTCAAAGGAAAACAGAGATCTCGTGGAAATGGGTAAGGAGAAACTAGCTGATACACAGAAACTTTAGGGTCGAGGAGATGCTGGAGACAGCAAGGCATTAGAAATCCAGGGCTCTAACAATAGCAGCAGCAGCTGTATTTATCACACTGAATCAGAAATACTGGACTCAGAACCCTATCTTTGCATGAAATAGGAAAGTCAATGTGTGTGTATGAATCAGAATAGTGGGATATAAAGGCAACACCAGTCAATATAAGAAGGAGTTGGTGAGTCCAGAGATAAATGGTCCTAGCTGAAAGCTGTGTGGATGCATTGATGTCAAAAACTAGAATCAAAGATCAGCAATTTAGCAAGCTATACTCTGAAGGTTCCCAGATTGAGAATAACCTAGGAATAAGAAGGTGGTTGAAGAAAAATAGAAGCATTTTTTCTCCACCTATCTCCCTGCTTTCTTTTGTTATGTGTTCATAATGTATATGACTGTCAGGAGACCATTGAAGGAGACCATTGAAGGAAGAAGGAGTGAGATTTAGTGAGTAATTATATGAAAACTGACAGAAGGCACACAACAAGAGAACCCTACGTTCATTCTGTGGCTGCATTGAAAAGTACAGCCAATATCAGGTACCAGACACTGAAGAGGACAATTTCTATGGAAGCTTTTGAGAGAAATATGAAGGCTAAGAGGAAGATACAGCATCTCTTCAGATAGAGCAGTAGGGCATAATGTCTACTTCAGCAGCAACATCTAAAGAGAATCTGAAAGGAGTTGTTGGCAAAGACTCAGAGTATCCAAACAATAGGAATACACTAGGCAATAGTAAGCAAGGGACACTGAGAAGGGAAGGGAAAGGGAGAGATAATAAAAATATCTACCTTAAGAGTGAAGTCAAGCAGTCAAACAGAAAAGTAACAATTATCAAATGATAGATAAAGTTTGGGCAGAGAAAGTTAATGAGAACATGAGAAGAGAGAGAGAGAGGGAGAGATTAAAGATCCAAGCTGACTAGAGAAATAAACTTATCATAATGGATAAAATATAGTAAAGAATAGAAAACAGAAGTAGAAAAATGGAAATGGAATATAGCAGCATAAAATCAGATAAAAATAAGAATAGATGAAATATAATATAATTCAGAGTAAAGAAACAATAAAAACCCAGAAGAGGCTAAATTGATAAGATTTTCCTTTCTTTCATTTGTAATGACTCCTGACGCCTATCTGGATATAAATCCCTGTAGGTTTTTTTGGAAGATTTTGGAAGTGGTTTTCCATTGCCTGTTTTATAGGGCTAAGAGTTCACCCAGCTGGCTTTGTGAGTGGGACTAGAACTCACAGTCTCCTGGTTCCTAGCCTAGTAATTTAATGTTTACACTAAACTTCCTATATATACTACACTACACTACACTACACTAAGTTTCTATACAAATCTGTGTCTGAGAGTACAAGAGTAAAGTAAAAAAGATTCACTGTAGCAAAACAGAGAAGAAAAGACTCTTAAAATACAGAGAAATAACATTTAGAATAGAATAGAATAGAATAGAATAGAATAGAATAGAATAGAATAGAATAGAATAGAATAGAATTCTTTATTGACCAAGTGTGGTTGGAATTTGTCTTGGTGCAAATACTCTCAGTATACATACAAGAAAAGATATTCATCAAGAATCGTAAGGTACAACACTTAATGATAGTCATAGGGTACAATAAGTAATCAAATCATACTTGGAAACAGTCAATATAAATTGTAAGGATACAAGCGACAAAGTTACAGTCATACAGTCACAAGTGGGAGGCGATGGGTGATAAGGAGTGATGAGAAGATTAACAGTAATAGTAGTGCAGACTTTGTAATAGTTGAACAGTATTGAGGGAATTATTGTTTAGCAGAATGATGGCTTTCGGAAAAAACTGTTCTTGTGTCTAGTTGTTCTGGTATGCAGTGCTCTATACCGTCATTTTGAGGGAAAGAGTTGAAACAGTTTATGTTCGGGATGTGAGGGGTCTGTAAATATTTTCACTGTCCTCTTTTTGACTCGTGCAGTATGCAGGTCCTCAATTGAAGGCAGGTTAGTAGTAATTGTTTTTTCTGCAGTCCTAATTATCCTCTGAAATCTGTGTCTGTCCTGTTGGGTTGCAGAACCAAACCAGATCGTTATGCAGATGAGCAGATGATAGACTCAATAATTCCTCTGTAGAACTGTAGTAGCAGCTCCTTGGGCAGTTTGAGCTTTCTGAGTTGGCACAGAACACAGTTGTGCTTTTTTGATGACGTTTTTGATATTAGGTGACCATTTTAGGTCATGTGATATAGTAGAACCTAGAAATGTGAAGGTTTTTACTGTTGATACGGTGTTGTCTAGTATTGTAAGAGGTGGTGGTATGGGAGGGTTTCTTCTAAAGTCTACCACCATTTCTACCGTTTTGAGTGTGTTCAGTTCCATATTGTTCCAGTTACAGCACAAGACAAGTTGTACAACCTCCTGTCTGTATCAGCAAACTTCAGTATTTTAACAGATGGATCATTTGAGATGCAGTCATTGGCATATAGGGAGAAGAGAAGTGGAGAAAGCACACAGCCTTGATTGGGGGAGGGGGGGGGAAGCCTGTGCTAATTGTACAGGTATCAGATGTGATTCTGCCTAGTTTCACCTGCTGCTTCCTGTCTGTTATGAAGTTTATGATTTAAAGGCTTAACAAAGAAAGCATAGCCTTATTTAGATCCTTGTTTTCTTTCCTTTCCTTTTATTCTGTTCCATTCTAATTGTGTGTCTTCAAATCAGTTTTTGATCCCACTGGTTACTCGAATGGGTCCCTGCAGTTTCCTTGGCAAGTTTTTTTAGAAAGGATTTGCAATCGCCTACTTCTTAGAACTGACAAAGAGAGTGACTAGTTCAAATTCAATTGACATTGTGTCTTAGATGGGATTAGAATTCATAGTCTCCTGATTTCTAGCCTGGTACCTTAACCATTATATCAAACTGGCTCTCTTGTTTAACTTTATTTCACAATGTTGCATTATTCTGATACATTTTGCTTCTAGTACTCTGTACTTGTTGTCAATCTCTTCTTTCACCCACCTCATTCAGCATTATCATCATTGCCATGTATGCATTAGATCAGGGGTGTCAAACTCGATTTCATTGGTGGCCACATCAGTGTTGTGTTTGACCTTGGGGGACTGGGTGGGTGTGGCCAGTTTGACATCATTCATGTTGTGGATGCCTGTGGTGGCCCAAGTGCTCTGCCAGTGAAATCAGCTCGGGAGGACCGCACGCCCTGTGGGCCAGATCTAAGCATCCCATGGGCCGGATCTGGCCTGCAGGCCTTGAGTTTGACACCCTTGAATTAGACCTTAGCATCTATTCAAAATATGAGAAGTTTTTGTTTCATGATCCTTGTTTCCAATGAGCATTCAGATTTGATGTCCTATATTACTGAATGCTTATTCCTTTGGATTGTTCAAGAATAATAAACTGATTCCTCCAGCAACATAGTTTGAAGGTGGCAATCCTTTTCCTCTTACATTTGTGCAAAATCCATCCCTCATATTGTACATCATAACACAGAAGGTTATTGAGTGGTGCATTCAGAACTCCATGGCAATTGATCCATCACCTCTTGGACTTTCTTATTTTCCAGGTAATTTATGGTCCATCTGACTTCCTCCTCAAGTACAACTGGTTTCACCTCATGTTCTTCTGCCTCAAATAGTGGTTTGTCTGAGCTAGTTTTATTGTACAGCTTTTCCAAGTACATTTTTCATGTAATCTTCCATCATTAAAATTCTTTTCATATTAGTTCCTTATGACATTGACACTTGATTTGAATGTCTTTGTGATTTTTCTAATTTTCCTAAATAGACCCCTTATTCTTCCCAGTTTTGTTACTCTTTTAATCAACACTCTGCATTCAGATGGAGAACACCTTATCTCTTTTTGCTTGCCACTGGAAGTTTGCATTAAATTCTCTGTTTTCCAAGATCCTCTCTGGCTTTCAACAGTCTTATTCCCTTAGCTATTTTTATGGCTTTGTTGATATACAAGGGGTTCTCTATTTCTATCTGGCTCTTATTATGTTCTTTCTGGCCTCCCTTTTTTCAGTCATTTAACTTCTCACAATTTGACAGGCTCTCTGTCTTAAGGTTCAGGCCTTTGAATCTGTTTCCAATCTCAATCTTACATACTTTAGGAATGGGTTTGAAATTACATTTCATTGGGATTGGACCCTTTCTAGCCTTTTCAGTCTGATGTATATTTCTAGTGATTAGTAGCTGATGGACTGATTTGCATTCAGTACCTGGCTGTGTTTTGCAGTTCAGTAGACAACTTCTCCATCTATAAGATGTAATCTATTTGATTACAGTGTTATCCATTTGGAAATTTTCAAATATATAACTATTTTTTATATTGCTAAAATAACATGTTATCAACAAACAGTCCATTTTCTATAAATAAGACTATCAGCCATTGCCCTGCAAATTCCTAGTCCAAATTTTTCAACAGTTTTTAATACACATTCTTCTCCAACTTTTCCATTAAAGTCATAAATAATTATTAGAACATTCCTTTTTTGCGTTTGATCTTTTACTTCTTGTAATCAACTCATCAACCAATTCTTTTCCAGCAATTGTTTTTGGAGCCTTCATCTGTGTAATTGTGAAACTGAGTAGATTTCCTTAAATCCTGATGGAAATTATTCTCGTACAGGGTTGTATCCAATTGCAATATGATTTTAAATCATAATTGCTACTGTTTTTTCCCCATAAATTTTTCCATAATTATTTCCAGAACAGAATACTTTGAATTCATCTGATTCATTTGACTGTTTCAATTAGATAGCTCTGCAAAAGTGAATCGACTAAAAAAATTATCCCCTCCCTTCTGCTTCTGAATTCAGAAGATAGTTGGAATGCTGTAAACTGTTTTATAGATTAATTTGCCCTACTGAAAGTTCTGTTACTACTTAGTATGTTCTTATTGCTATATAATTACTAAATTTCCCATTGACTTAATCAATGGCTTTTGTTAAATTTAGCTGGCAATCTCTCATGGCTAGAAGAACATTAAACTTCTTTTTAATTCAAATTGTCCCTCTCCCAAATTTGCCATAGGTTGACATGTTTCCTCCACGGATAGCAATGCAAAGTTTGGCATATCTTCAATAATCACCCATCAATCAGAAACTTGCTTATCATCATCAATGTGAAACTACCTAGATCCAACTTTGCTAGCAAAATCCAGAAATATCTCCCTTCATATCAGATTCTGAGCTCATTTCAACTCTATAAGTTTGGGGGGAGGGGATTGTTTGCTCATAACTGATCTTCAGCTTCAAGTGATCTGCTACAATACAGCATGCATAAGAGAAGATCTCATGACAAGATGGCCAATGATATTCTATTCTGTCACTTTCTTTCCTCACTGTTGTTTTTCTGCCATCCCTACTCCCCATTTCACAAATAATAAAAACTTTTATCCAGAGGAGATACTTATGGTATATCCCTGTTATCTCTGGAATGAATTGACAGCCTTGGCCATCTTTCTTATTCATATTGCCTTTGCTTACCATGTATGTGCAGTTTTTTTTTAAATCAAGAAGTTTATATTTCAATCTGAAATTTAGATTGGAAGATACAAAGCAGATCTAAACAGAGGAAGAAGTTCAATGCAAAAGGGGCTAATTGAGATTAAATCCTTGGGACAGATGTTCTGTGAATGAAGATATCCAAATTACTCCAAGTTACTTTATGCTGAGAGTAACATGTCTCAGCAGAATCATGGGACAGAGAAGAACAGGTAGAGCTTTAAGGAAAGATTGAGTTAGTTTGACAGACTGGGTAAACTGCTCTGAGGGGAAAAAATACTTTTGGATTTTCTCAATTTTTATGTTTCTTTGTTGGCTTTTTAAAATTAACTGAATGATATGAGTATCATGTCTTAGAACAGGGGTGTCAAACTTGCATCATCATGGCAGCATCACATGATGTATCATAACTTTTTTCCCCTTTGCTAAACCAGGCGTAGGCATGGCTACCATGTGATACATGCAGCACACAGCCACGAGTTTACAGCCCTGTCTTAGAAGTTATCTATTCAGTCAGACTCCTTTTGTACATCAATAGGACCCACATGAATCTGTGATAATATTCAGTGCAAACATTCACACCAATCCATGAAAGGGCATTTTTTTCCCCACAGAAATTGTCTAACAAGGGGTGCTGCATGCAAGGGTCAAAACACATCATGTTGGAGAATAAGAGAGCTTAGTATGAGCACTACATGACTTTTTATAGTGTAGTGGTAAATGTTTTCTTCTTCCTAAACACAATGAAATTTTAAACAAATATTTAGAAGAGAAAACTGTAGACAATGAGGTTATTCTATCACCTGGTATGCAAACAGTACAAGAAAGGAAAGAGGAAAGAAAGCCAGCTCACCATTTCTGGCTGCTATTTCTGGCTACCATTCCAGCTGCTAGCACCAAGAGCTTAAAAGTGTAGAGAAATTTAGCACAAACATTTTTCTTGAGCTTAATTACTGAAATAGACAAATTGAAAATTGGCCCATCATGAAGACAAATAGCAATAGAAATGCAGTTTGGAAAACTGTTTCTTCTAAATTATAATTAACCACCCATCAAGAGCTACCTGACAGAGGTGAAATGGGGTTCTATTAGCAGTCCTACTGATTGGCTGGTAGCATATCCCATGATGCTCCTTGCTACAACATTCTCTACTGTTTGCTTTTCAGTGAAATCATAAAGGACCACTGATTATGCCCAGCCCCTCTCCCCCACTTTTTGCTTGGCCACCCCAAGATACCTAATAGCCTAAATTATCAGCAAATTACCTCTTTGATAAGGGCAAGTCATTTTACATTGAGAGCTGAACTATTTCCCACTTCTGGGGGGATAATATTAGGCAAATAACAAGCATCTTTCTTTTGACATGTACAATTATTTGCCATGTATGTTTGAATAGCCTGCTCCTTTGTGCGACAGGGTCCATTCTCTATTAGCATATTTGATAGATGAATATGCTGGGCCATTGCAGAAAACCTGGCAGTAACCATGGTGATTGTGAGACAATGTTTTGAGTGAGGGATGTATTATCAATTTCAGCTATAGAATTCCTCCCCACCTTTTTTCAAGCATATATTGCTAATGAGCTATTCTGCAACATGGTAATGATAGGTAGACAGACAGACAGATGATAGATAGATGGATGGATAGATAGATAGATCATAGAGTTGTTTCAAGATAATTAAGCTATTATTATTAAATTTAAGGCATGATAAATTAGGAATGTGAAAATACATACACACATGTGTGCTGTGTTTACTTCCCTCGTTAAAAAAAATATTAAATAACATAAAAGCTTTCTGCAAAAAGGAAATACTAAGATGCTCCCCTAGCATATCCTGGAATTGTCCTCCATGCATTATTCTCCTAACTTAGATAGCCTTTCCTAGGGGAATCAATTCACATGTGAAGTGGAGGTTGAGGGTTGAGGGAGAAGACAAAGGAATAAATGCATGATATACCAGTGGAGAAAGAGAGACACTTATGAAATAACAGTTGAGAACAATAACTAGGGAAGACAGCAGTAAAGAAATAAAAGAATATGGAGAGATACTATTTTATTAAGCATTCTGAATAAAGCTTTGTATCCACGATGTTTTTTACACTTATTAATGGATTAAAAAATCCAGTAACCATTAAAATAATACTGAGAAAACTATATAAAATAATGATGTCATAGGTAGAGCTATGCAATTTGTTTTTGAGCAAAACATGCCGGTATATTGTCCTCTAAATTAACTGCCTTCCAAACTACTATAATAATTTTATTATGGACCTGAGCATCCAAATACAGAAACAAGGTTAGTATAAAGCTGAAATAGACCTAGATATAATAAAAGAGAACACATTTTCCAGATCTAGATTCTGGAGTAGTTGTCTCCAATTCTATCTCTCATCTACCTATCTACTTATCTGCCTACCAATCTCTCTATCTCTGTCTTTTAAAATTCTTAAGACAAACACTAATATAAACTAATATAAAGTAAGAAAACAGAAGAGAATGGAATCAAAGAGAAACTTAAAAGTGCAAGAAAAAGGGAAGAGATAAAAGAAAAATATAAAAGAAGGAATAAAGATACAACAAAGTGGCTTCTGATCTTCTTTACAAATGTACCCTTTTCTTTATAAATGTACCCCTTTCTCTAAAGTTGCATCTCTCTCTCTTTGTCTATAATGTATCCTGTCTAGCGACGTTCAGATTCTCTCAGTTCCTCTAACAAGGTTAAGCTGTGTTGTAATTCAATTAATATAGTTCCTATTCAACCCATTCCACCATGCCATGATGTAACTTCATAAAATACAAGAGGGTAGGAGTATCTTAGTTCCACATTTAAAACTTATATATCCTTGTCACTTTTTAAAAATATTGCTTAAACTTAAAAACAACCCTCCCGCACATACACACACAAGTAAAACTTGTCCCTCCTTATTTTCCTCGCTCAAATATGTGCAAAGTGTCTCTGCTGTATAATAGCTTTTAACATTTTATTTTAGGGCTGTCAACTGATTAAATATTTTTAGTTGATTAATCATATGCTTTTAAACCAATTAATTGGTTAATTAACTGATGAAATTTAAATACATTTCCATCTTGCCAACACCTTAATATAGACGTGTTTTTCAGGTATTTAAGGAAGTGATGTGAGATAACTTACAATTTTACCAGCAAAAGCTGGCATTCCGTATTGAGCAAATGGCTCTCTTGAACTTTCCTCTATCCTTATTTTGATAACAAAATATTCTGATAAGGATGCAGAGGAACAAGTAAAGACCCTAATCACCAAATAATTGGAAGATTTGTTATAGACCACCAAGCCACAGGTCTTCAGTGCAAAACTCCAAACTGAAATATCCATAATGATGGCTCTCAGTCCCTGGACTCCACATTCAGCACACCTTGTGAAAGGACCTCACTGCCCCCCTTAGTGATTGGTTATCCTGCCAAACTGCTGTCACTGCTAAGATACTTTTCCTTAAAGTTCCATCAGAATCTTCCTTTTTATTACAAGACCATTAATCCATGTCCTGTATCCAAGGTTGATTAATACAATCAAGAGAATCCAGAAATATTTCACAGGAAGAGTCCTCCACTCCTCTACTCACAAAACAGAATACCCTATGCCTCCAGACTTGAAATTTTAGGCTTAGATAACTTAGAATTACACTGCCTTCAGTCTGACCTAAGTGTAGTACATAAAATTTTCCATTACAATGTCCTACCAGTCAATGATTACTTCAGCTTCAACCTCAACAATACACGAGCACACAGTAGATACAAGCTCAGGGTAACCCACACAAAACTTGATTGCAGGAAAGATGACTTCAGCAACAGAGTGGTCAATGTCTGGAATACTCTACCTGACTCTGTGGTTTCTTCCACTAACCCCAAACATTTTAAACTCAGACTGTCTACTATTGACCTCACCCCATTCCTAAGAGGTCTGTAAGGGGCGTGCACAAGTGCACCAACATGCCTACCATCTCTGTCTTAATGTTTCCTTTTATTTGTATCTATTTCATGTATTAATAATCATGTTTATACTTATATATATTATCAAATGCATGCTTGACAAAATAAATATATAAATTAATGATAGAGAAGAGCTCTATTTTGTCACTCCTCAGTTTCTGTTTCATTTACGAATAACCAAAAACCTCAGTTTGTTTTCAGATGCCTTGATTTTCAATCCCTAAACTTCTTCATTGTTCTTTTTTAATCTATATGTATTACTCAAATGTTTCTTGACTTGTCATATCCAGAACTGATTGCTGTATGTAATTTAGTTCAAAACATATAGACTAGAGCAGAAGTATTACTCCTATGATTTGGAAACTACACTTTTGCAAATTTAGCCCAAAATTATATTTGGCTTCATTGCAGCCAAATCACATGGCTGACTCATAATAACTATCAATAGGTTTTAATATTAATTCACATATCTACCATTTAATCAGGACTTACAAGGAGCTAAAGAAGAGCTTAGTATAGGAATAGATTAAAATTCATTAATTTCTTTAGAACAACTATACAATATTTAGTATCTCAAATATATAGAAGGATCTAATGTACATTTATGCAAATATTTTTCTTCACAGAATTTTGTGATAGATTCACAAATGACCCCCTGCTAAATATATCAAAGAAGGAATATATGCACATAAATGAAAATACTCATGAAACATACAAACAAAAAATATTTTGTGGTAGGAAAAAAACTTGTAAAAAGTGTGCTTACTACAAAAGGTATACAGAACAATGCATCAGTACAAAAAATAAATGTGCATAACTTGTTTGAAGGTTTAGTTTAACATTTAAATGAAGGTAAAAAAATATGATCACTAGAGTAATAAATGAATGGAAACAAAATTGACAGAATCACTTATTCTTAACTCAATGTATCTTAAAAACTCACTTTCAACAGTCTCAGTATAAAAGGTGTAGTTCTCCCCATTTTATTTTCCTGTTAATTCAGAGATGAGATCAAAATACATTCTAAGCATTCAGAGAAAGCATTTGAAAATAATCATTGTTTGCCCTTGAAACTAATATCTTTGAGTGCTCTAAATGTTTGTCAAACCATTTCACCATATTTGAATGTGTGTTTGCTTTTACCTTAAGAATCCAATCCTAATGAATCACAAGAGCCATATTAGAGAGTCTGCAGGTGGCCTGATCAATTCTATTAAGCTGTATCAGGACTAGGAGCTTGAATTATGGTTCTACCAGGAGCTGTGTTCGTATTGAACCATATCATGCTATGATTGATAATGATGAAATCCAGTAGCCATCCAGAAATCATTGGCTTTTCTCAATTCCTGTTCACCAACATAAGCAAATATCTGAAGCAAACACAAGTTGCCTTTTGGCATGCAAAATCTGTTTTGTGAATGTTTATAGCAGGAGTTTCAAACCCGTGTCATCACTGCAGTATCACGTGACATATCGTGACTTTTCCTCCTTCGCTAAACTGGGCGTAGGTGTGGCCAGCGTGTGACTTATCCAGCCTGTGGGCTGTGAGTTTAACAGCCTTGGTTTATAGGAATCTGCTTGGATTATTATCCATGTTGGTATTATCACCTAAACATAAAAGAGCAATCTGTGATTCTCCAGATGTTGCTTAATATCATCTCTGGATAGTAAGGATCAGGAATTTATAGAGCAGCAACTTTTGGAGAATCGCAGATTGCCCGTTTCTTTCCAAGCAAACTACAAGGGATCACAAGTTAGATATGTAGAAACTATGGAAAAAAACTGGACACATTCCAATAACTGGGGATAAAAAAAAGTACAATTCACTTATTTATTTGGCGGTATTTCTTATCCTCTCTCCAGAGCAGCTACCCAAAATTAACAGCACAATAAAATGAGAATAAAATGCATCTTGTTAAAAACAATTATAACAACAAAGCAAATACATAAGAAGCTAAAAGGCCTGGGTGAATTAAAATGTCTTGCTTGTGATAAAAAGAAATCAGGAGGCAGAGAGGAGAGTTTTTTTTTCTGCAGAGGATTCCAAGTGCTGTGGTACATTTTGACTTGTTGCCCACTTCTACCCCAAGGACAAGATACTACAAGGAAAGACATGATGTACTTAATCAAGGTTATGTGTGAAAATATTGTTTTAATGGTCCTGAGCTCTTTAATGTTTTAACTGAAAACAACAGACCTTAAAATAGACAAGCAGTTACTAATGGAACTCAGAACCAGTTTCACATCTTCCCACTGATGCCCAAGTTCACCTTAGAAACATGTAGCTACCTTTCTCTCCTACAAC
This sequence comes from Bungarus multicinctus, assembly GCA_023653725.1. Taxonomy (NCBI): domain Eukaryota; kingdom Metazoa; phylum Chordata; class Lepidosauria; order Squamata; family Elapidae; genus Bungarus; species Bungarus multicinctus. The sequence continues at coordinate 55,040,588 of CM042834.1, forward strand.
AGACATCAATGAAGAAGTTCTTCTCACTTGTCTACAAGAAGATTATGTTTATGGGAAGCCCACTTGCCCTTAATTATGTCCACAAGGGTTATAGTTACATAGTAATTTTAATATCCTGACTGAAAAAATAATCATATTCCCCTTTAATTTGCCTCATTATGCAGTTGTTGATGTCTCTCTGGGATGGGAAGTTGGTTCCTCTTTTCTTTTATTTCTATCATCCCACCTTGCCATAACACCTAAATATAAAATGACATTTAAAAAAAGCAGGGTAAAGGACTGCATTTTTAATCACTCTTGGCTAACAAAAATCAGTCATGTTTAAGTAATTGCTTATTCCCTACAAAAGAAAGGCACCTTCAAACATACATTTTTTACTCTTTTCCTGCGCTCCAGTTTTGCTATAGTAAGGATAATAGGGGAGGCAATGAAAGTAATATTAGAGGGATTGGCACACAAAAAAACATATTTGCAATAATTCATCATTGTATTCAATGTCCCTTCCCCTCCACACAAATTTGCCCTCATTTCACACACACCTGGGGTTCATTCATTTAAAATGCAGTAGAAAAAATGATACAGAAAAAGCTGACATAGGACTTCAAGGGGCAGAGAGAAGGTGAATTGCCTCCTCCCTTGGAGCAATAAATCCTACTGAACTCATGGACCTACCATATTGTGATTTTTACCTGCTTCTTTTTCACTCCTGGGCTTTTGAACCTTGGCAGATTGAGCACTACCATTACAAAGTATCTTTATGAAGAAAGCCATATGGCTCACAATCCAAAGTAATAGCTACACAGCATTAGTAACTCTCTTGATTCAAGGTCATTGCCAATGGAATAAGCCTTTCTAGGTGCGGTAATAGTGGGCATATCATTCATCTATCTCTGACAGAGCTGAAGACACTGTCTCCTGTACAAGTATTGTCAATCAAGCTGGGAAATAAGATTAAGCATCAGTTCCCAAAAGAGCAATATAGTTAAAAGATACCACATTTGGCTGTTCTATGCTTATTAGGTATATATATAAAAAACCCCATAAATGTTCTTAATCCAAGGGAAGGACATCTCCTCATCCATTTCAATTGAGCTTCAGGTCAGGATTCAATACCTCAAAACTGTACTTACTTTGATAGGTGATTTGCTCCAGAATTAAAACAGGACATATGGGTAGGTCACTGGTGATTTTCCTGGATACTTCAATAGCTTTTGATACCATAGACACTTGTGTCCTATTCTAAGGGATGAAATTGAACTCATGATATTATAGAGGTGCCAATCTTGGGTGCAGTTGTTACCTATAAAACTCAGGCACTCATATGGCACAGAACTGGAAAGAACCTAGTTCCCTGAATAAGAGACAGATATGGTTATTCTTTTTTGTCCTAGCATTTTTTGTCTTTTTTGTCCTAGCAGTTTCCTGCATTTTTTGCATGCTTGTTGATCTTCACATCAGCAATGAGCTTCAATGACAAGGAATATGTCGTGATATTAGGCAATAGGATTGTCAATGGACCTCAGCAACCTGGCTACAATAGTCAGTCAACACCTACTCTGATGACCACACCTTTGTTATTAAATTCATTGAGGTAGATTAGTTTATGTCTTTCACCAATGTGAAGTTTTTAGCCTTTTCAACACATCTCTTGCATACATATAATAGCAATAGCACTTAGATTTACAGTATATACAGCTTCACAGTGCTTTACAGCCCTCTCTAAGAAGTTTTACAGAATCATATAGCCCTCCCCAAAATCTGGGTCCTCATTTTATTGTCTTCAGAAGGATGGAAGGCTGAGTCAACCTTGAACCTGGTGAGATTGGAACTGCCAAATTGCAGGCAGGCAGTCAGCAGTCAGCAGAAGTAACCTGCAGTACTGCATTCTAACTACTGCACCACTGCGGCTCAATATCTACCTTGTGTCACTTTAATATTTCTGCAAGCTCATGTCTGTGTCCAGTGCTGATGTTCAGTGTGGCAATGTGTATTTGAGCTAGATTTATTTTAGCTGATTCCACCATTGATCCATTGCTGTTTGTTCATTTATTATGGTGGTCAGGTAAGGTTGATGCATGTTGTCAAATAACACCTTAGTGTTATTTGACATAGTACACAGTTGTATATAAATCCTTCTATACACAGAGAGAAGCACAAAGTGGCTTTTTCAAGTGCGCACATGCACACACACTGACAATCTGAACCAAGAGAATTTCAGGTAAAGCAAAAAAGCATTATATTAAAAGAGATCAAATCTTTATATAGAATTCAGAAACAAGTGATACATTCAATATATGTAATGTGTCAGAAAGGAACAAATCAAATAATAAAAGCTGTTGGTTAGATGTGAGAAAAGACTGATACCCTTAAAATATGTTTTATTCATCCTTTGCCATCCTGTCTTGTTTCTTTAACATTTGCAACACTCAAGGGCTTCAGAATACAACTCTATTGTTTAATTTCTGAACAGGCTAGTTTTTACACATCCAAAGAAATAGTTTTGAGTAAAGGAAAATTATGGTTTACTAACCTTCAGGGACAGCATACTAAAATGCTAGTATCACCTTTATTAAAATGCTAATAATAAAGCTCAAAATTTCAGGTAACAAATTTCCCATTTGGTCCTCAAACTATTAATAGTTTGCTATTATTTCTTAAGCAAGTGAGCAGTTAACATTTGAAATTGCATGGAATCGATGGAGTGTTCTTTGAGGCAGAACTAAGAGAATAATGGCAATACTGGGTTACAGAGATTTAAGGGGCACATTGAAGAAGACAACATCCAAGTAGGGCAAGGGCAATCAAAGCCATTCCCACAAGCAGTAAAGGTTTCAACCGCCCCAATCTGTCATCCACATCCCAAGTGTTTTGATTTTCTTGAAAGATTTCCTTGTTTCTTGTCAGGGTAGAAACTATTTTAGCTAACTTCTGTTGCTGGGTAATTAAGCTTTACATGCAGACCTCCCCCCACCTTCCCCAGTTCCCCTAGTAACTGATCTAAGGCCAGCCTATTCTACAATAGTACATCTTTCAGATAAATGATTTCATCTTGAAGTAGTTTACGGCTCCTTGAAGTGTCATTAATAAGGACTTCAAAATCTATAGACAGATTTGCAACAAATTCAGCCAAATCATGAATGTCTTTATAGTTCATAGCTACTCCAACAGCTGAATATTTTGCCCTCCCAATTTTTTTCTTCTGCATAACTCCATGCCAGAAGTAATTTCCCTCAGTATTCTATAGTTATGTCTAAATGACCATTTAATTTCTTTTGGAGTGACCAGATGAATCTGTTCTGTCCATATCAAATATTCCACAGTTTCTTGCTAGGATTTTGGTAGTGTTTTAAAACCATGAATGCCACAAGTCCACCACAAACCATCAAGTAATTATTATATATGCCAAGGGCTGAGCAACAGTCTAAAGGGAAAGTGCCCTTGGGTAGCTTTGTGTCTCGTGTAGGTTTGCATTCTAAAGTGCCAACCTGGATAAACTCAACAATAATTTGTCCATTTGGATATTAAGATAAGGGAAGTTTTCCCTTCTTCCCCCAGACCAAGCGTGTGGGAAGTCTAACTGTTGAAAACAGATTGGGAGAGTGGAGTGTTCCTACATAATAATAGTGCAACCCCATCTACCAAATAAAGGGGACTTTTCAAATGCAATGTGATTTATCCAACAATCATTACCTAGAAAAATGAGAATATCCCTAACTTCTATGGGAGTAGAAGAAGGAAGCAAAAGTCCAATAGAAGTCATGGTTGTTTTAAAAGTAAAATGTTCACAAAGATTCACAAAAGAGTTCATCAGGCAAATTCCAAAACTCTGCAAAGTCAGCTACAATCCAATCTCCACCTGTGAGGAACCCACAAACCTTTTTCTTCCATAAGAATAGTGGTTTGAGTAGTCAGCAAAACCTGGAATGGGATATCCCAGATTGGATCAAGAGCCTTGCAATAGTCACATGAAATCTCCCAGTTGGAATGGATGAATCTGGTCACTGAGAGGAAGTATGGTTCCCACTGCCACTGCCTTCCAGAACTCTGCTGCTTCTGTAAGCAGTTAGTAGTTCATCATTTTCATCCCCAGTTATAGGTGCATTGAAATGGGATAGGGGTCCCCTCCCATTTGCTGGATGCCCATATACTAATACAAAATAAGGTAGATCTAATTTGGTCCAGAACTGGTCCTAAATAATACCAACAGCAAAGCCTGACACTATCTCAAATCTGTTTATTGGCATTATGTTCTAAGGCCTTTTTTGATCACCCTTATGGAGATGATGCTTCATCCCCAGGATTTTCCTGGTTTTTCAATGGTCTGGAGACAAAGATGGGGCTAGAACATACAGTTAGGTGATAAACCATCACTAGAAAATATTTTCCCCACCCTTCATTAGCAGGAACTATGCAAAATCCAGCTGCAAATGCTGCATGGGGACTGCAAACATTGATAACTCACCAACCCCCACCTACCTCCATAGTGCCAGTTGGGGCTTTCTGGTACAGGGAGAGTTTTGCTACCAAATATCACAAGCCTCTTCAGCCCTTTGGCAATTGTCTCCAATCCCAGAAGCAAACCACCCTTTGTAATAAAAGCTTTCAATTCCTTTTTCCCATAATGTCCTGAATGTTGACAGTCCCATTCAGCTGCTATGGAGTAAATAGCTCTGGGTAGGCATGCCCTCCCGTCTGGAATTCTCCCCATAACTTGAATGTCCTACACTGCTTCATATCTCTTTCAGGTTGTTGGTTTCATTCTCCTCATAACTATGAGTTTCCACAGTGGGAACACACTCTATGGGAATACTTGGCAACCCCTCAAAGATAAGTGGCTTGAAGGCAGCCTGCTTAGCTTTTTGATCAGCCAGGTTGCTTCCTTTTGTGCCTCTTTAGTCATTCGGCAGTGCAGGATAACTAATTCTTTTGGAGCTTGGAGTGTCTGTTAAAGAATGTTTCCCTCCAGCTGACTTAAACTCTCTAAAGGTCCATAATGAATATAATGATGCAAACCCCCAAAATTGTATCTGCTATCTGTGTAGAAATATTCTCATCACTGTTTTTATCTCTTCCACACAATAGCATTTCTTCACCCATGGTTTCTAAGAACAAAGTTGCAGAGTTTAAAGAGCCACACCTTAAGATAGGGAAGATATTAGTTTTGCTTCTAATATCAAAGGGCAGAAAATACTTGCATGTTCTGCTTTAACAGGGCAGAAAGCTCACAAGAGGCCCATAGAATAGTGTGCTGTCCTGGAGTCAAGTTTTTGGCTTTTTCCACAATGTTTGATGCTGGTACCAGTGTATGTGTGCATACCAATGTCTTCTGTGCTGCCTGATCTATTCAGGTGGAATAAACGGTATTGGGAAGTGTGTTGATCCACTCAGTTCATTCTACTCCCCCTATTCTCATGTACAAACTAGTGAAATGATGAGCAGAGGAGGAGAAATTAAGACTGCATTTTTTAATGTCAGACTTTTGGATTGTCTCTCCAGACATGGAAGAGAGTCTAGGAAGTTCTTAACAGTCATCGTGTTTAAGATCACAGATCACATCAACAATCTATGGGTGACAAAAATCAATGACCCCTAGGAAACCATAGAGTTAATGCTTCATTTTCAGTATAAGGCATGCTGTGATGACTTGTGTCTGAGACCAGTTAATTAGGGTATTATTTCAAACTCAGATACTTGACTACTTGGGAACACCACTGGATATTTCCAGAGTTAATTTTATAGTTTTGTGAACTATGAAAGGCTGAGTCAACCTCAAGCTGGTGAGAATCAAATTTCTAGCAGTTGGCAGAATTAGCCTGCAATAATGCATTCTAACCACTGCACCACCATGGCTTTTTGAAGCTGAGTACTCCAACACTGAACATTCTTTACTCTGATGAACTTTCTTTGTACCATCTTAGATACAAAAGAGACTATTCATTTGGGCAGTTTGATTCTGACTGGCTCAAGGTTGACTCAGTCTTCCATTCTTCTGAGGTCAGTAAAATGAGGACTCAGATTGTTGGGGGCAATATGATGACACTGTAGACAGTTTGCAGAGAACTGTAAAGCACTGTGAAGTGGTATATAAGTCTAAGTGCTGTTGCTATTCAGTTGTTTGTTTTCTTTGTCCCGGAAGTTTTGTGTGTAAAAGCTTTGCAAAAATTTCTGAAATGGGAAAATTGAGGTCCTTTCAGTTTTCTATGGAAGCATTGTATCCCCCCTGTTATTTCTCTTCCTCTTCCCCATTTGTTCTGACCTTCTAGCACATGGGTGTCAAACTCGCCATGTCACATTGCAGTCACATGATGTTTCATGATCTTTTCCCCATTTGTGGAGCTGCGGTAGGTGTGGCCTGAATGTGATGCATCCAGCCCATGGGCCACCCCTGTTTAACACCTCTGTTCTAGCATGTCCTATCAAATCCTGTACCTGTCAAAAGTGGTGTCCCCAAGGCAGTGTTCTAGGACCAACTCTCTTCATACTCTATATTAATGACCTCTGTGATTATATTAAGACCAACTGCATTATTTTCGCTGATGATGTAAAGCTATTCAACACCACTGACAATGCTGCTACCCTTCAAAAACACCTCGACTATGTGTCAGAATGGTCAAACAAATGGCAACTTCTGATCTCAACAAGTAAATGCTCTGTCTTGCATTTTGGCAAAAAAAATATCAAAAAATAAAATACAAGCTGAATAGTCAAGACCTTGTTGATGACACAAACTTTATCAAGGACTTTGGAGTACTCATCTCAAATGATCTAAGTGCTAGAGCCCACTGTAACTACAAAGCCAAAAAGGCATTAAGAATTATTAACCTAATTCTGCGTAGCTTTTTCTCCGGTAATGTCACTCTACTAACCAGAGCATATAAAACATTTGCTAGACCAATACTTGAATACAGCTCATCAGTCTGGAATCCGCATTACATATCTGATATTAATACAATTGAAAAAGTCCAGAAATATTTTACGAGAAGAGTCCTCCACTCCTCTACTCATAGCAGAATACCTTATGCCACCAGACTTGAAATTTTAGACCTAGACAACCTAAAACTACACCGCCTTCGGTTTGATCTAAGTATAGTACATAAAATTATATATTGCAATGTCCTACCTAACAATGAATACTTCAGCTTTAACCAAAACAATACAAGAGCACAAAATAGATATAAACTAAAGATAAACCACACCAAACTTGATTGCAGGAAATACAACTTCAGCAACAGAGTAGTAAATGTCTGGAATACTCTACCTGATTCTGTGGTTTCTTCCCCAAACCCCAAAATCTTTAACATTAGATTGTCTACTATTGATCTCACCCCTTTCCTAAGAGGTCTGTAGGGGGCGTGCATAAGCGCACCAAAACATGCCTACCGTCCCTGTCCTATTGTTTCTTTTTTTTTCTTATTCGTATCCATTTCATGTATTTATAACCATGTTTATACTTATACCTGTTATCTAATAATTGTTTGACAAAATAAAAAAATAAATAAATGATGAGAGCAAATCTTGCATTGTCTATGGGGTCCTTGTTGCTCTCTGAGCTTGGTTATTTCATTACCAAATTAAATAACAGAATCAGTGCTACCAAGAAAACAACTAAGCTCAAAGAGCAACAAAGTTCCCATAGTTCAACCTTGAGCTACAAATAATATATTCTTGCTTAGTCTGAAGGAGCAGGGATTGAGTCTGTGAGAAGTGTGGGAAATAAGAGAAACACATACATACCTTAACAATGCAGAATAAATGGCAGACAATAAACATTAGAAACCTCTTAATTTCTTTTAATGTGCACTCAACATACACAAATCACAATGCATAAAATATGCACAATGCTTACATAAAACAGAATAAATGGTGGATACCAGAACCTGCATTCAATTTTTGAACATTTTTCATTGCTACAGAGATTTGGCTTTAAAGGCTCATGTAATTTTTAAAAAAATTTGTCTCCACAACTCAAAAATGTTTCTCAACCTGACCCTTTCTTATACAATGCACACAGAGATCTATAAATAAAATGTTTACAAATGGAAAATATTTGTGTTTGTTTCTATCTACCTTCCTGCTTGTTCTTGTGTACTATCTGTCGTACTTCTGTAAATGCACAAGAAATCTTCCTTCCTGTTTCCCAAGTGAGAAAAAAGGATGCCTGGTCCTAGTACACAGATGGGAATGTTCATGTGGAATTCAATCAAACCATTCAACAGGGAGACAGGTAAGCTTATATTGCTCTATTACTTACATTTTGTAAATTGCCCCTTACCAGTCATGTTATGATAGACCGCCAAAAAACTACTGACAATCCAGTTTTGAAGTTATGATGTTATACCACCCCATTGTTCATGTGACTGCATTTTGGATGCTCGCAATCAGCCTGCATTTACAGTTGTTTGCATTGTCCTGCAGTCACATGACCCGTGATTTATGACACCCATAGCAAGAATTGGGTTCACTTAATGACTGTGATGCTTGCTTAACTGCTACCACATTCACTTAATCATCATTGCAAAAAAAGTCATAAAATCAAGCACTAACATATGACAATTTGCTTAATGACCTTCATGATTTATGGTCATATTTGTAAGCTTTTTGTCCTTAAATAAAACAAAGGCTAATTCTAATTGTAATGGCATAGTAGTAGTTGTTGTCTAGTTACCAAATAGCAATAGAATAGCAATAGCACTTAGACATGGATATATACTGCTTCATAGTGCTTTACAGCTTAGTACTCTCTAAGAGGATAAGAGAGTCAGCCTGTTGCCCCAACAATCTTCATTTTACTGACCTCAGAAGGATGGACGGCTGACTCAACCATGAACCGGTGAGGATCGAACTCCTGGCAATGAGCTTGCCTGCAATACTGTATTCTAACTATTATGCCACCACGGCTCAATAAATGTTTCATTAGCTTTGATAGTTTCAAATTAATTGTCCTAATAATTGGCTTTTTACTTTACCCTGAGCAATATTTAATTTAAAAAATTACAATTTCAGTGGCAAATTAATTTTTAAAAATCTGCTGTAAGTTTAAGACCTTTTTTTTTTCATTTTTAGTACTAAGTTGTGGGAATTGTGTCATTCCAGTCATATCAACCCATCGGTTCTGTGGGTGTGGCTTGGTGGGCATGGCAGGGGAAGGATACTATAAAATCTCCAGTCAGAGGTGGTATTTGCCAGTTCTTTGAACTACTCAAAATTTCTGCTGCCAGTTCACCAGAACTGGTCAGAACCTGCTGAATACCACTTCTGAACCCATCCCACCTGGTCAAATCAAAGGGGAATGTTGTGGACTCTGTGAGTAAAAAAAATGATGTGGTCTGAGGTGAAGTTGTTCCCCACTCTGCTGGCTTTCCAGAAGAGCATTAAGGCCTGGCTGTCAGGTGCAAAAGGTCAGATCCACACATGGTCCAGTTAATTTATTTGTTCATGTTTATGCACAGGAATATTCTCAACGGTTGGCACCGACTTGGAGTTAAATAACGGTCAACAGAATTCAAGGAGAAGTTTGACTTAGTCCACCTAAGGATTCTAGGCTGATCCCTCATTTAATTCCACCTCCAAGTTCTATCACTTCTTCTCCTACGCTGGTTCTGTCTAAAAGCATGGTGATCCAAGTGTAGGACATAATCCTTGGCTTGAGGGTATCCTCTCTGTCTTTTGAAATTTGTTTATTTTTGTGCAGACATTTATGCAGATATCATTTTTTAACTGTAAACCACCCAGAGTCACTTAGACAGTGAGATGATTAATAAATAAATAAAATAAATAGGGTTAATTTTGCTTCCTGGATGAGTTATAAGGAAGAAAACTGTAGGCAATATTATAATCAACTTCTGGATAGCAGGGACAAATTTCATCTGAAAGTTCTACCCAACAATACAAGTAGCCCACTTTTATTTTATTTTTCTTCTTCTCCTCATCAAAAAAAAAAAAGTCTCAAAAAATTTCAGCTGAGAACAAAACTTCTCCATTCTGGACAATTCTGTTTGCTGTTCATTATCAAAAAATCTTTTCCAATTTCTGTTTAGAAAAATAGCTCTCTTTTTTTTTACCCATTCCAATTTTACCCAGGAGTTTTCCAGCATCCAAGCTTGCAGAAATTTTTCTAAATAAGCTTGTCATAAGATTCTGAAAGTGAACAGGACAGCTGTTCCTATGGTGGTGTTGGCTGCTTTCAGTTCTGCTAGCTTTTCATGTTATTTTTTGTGATTCCATTATTTTGCAGTCTGGTTGATTTTCCCACAATGTAAGTAGCCCGAGGCTTTCCCTGCATACACTCCTCTTCAAATACCTGATCTGCTTTGTCAGATTACAGGCCTGCCTCCAACAGTCTATAGTTTTATAAGTGAAAGCACTGTTACAATTGTGGATCTCACATTTCCACTCTGCTCCCCCAGAGTTTCTTCCTGGAGGACACAAGACCGGAGTCAGATCATCTTCATCTTTTTTGGAAGTAGAATAGGGATGGCAGATCAAGGGGAGAGGTGGAAGCCATAGCCTTTTGTACCCTCATATGGGTGACTCATCAGCCCTCAGGATTCAAAAGTTTATTTGGCCATAACTGGTCAGCTCAATACACACTCAAAATGTACAAGTCAAAGGAGTCCACATTAGCTTTGTTTTCTCCCATGAAAGGTGTCCAGCATATCTTATCCACTTTCCTTTTCACAGTATGACCATTCTCCTCTGAACTATTGACCTTCTGGACAGATAGATTCCCTGGTCCCACAATTGGACCATAATCCTCAATGGGCTCCCCAGTATGCTCCTTCCCTGTCCTATTTTCTTACTTATGTTCTCTTCCAAGGGGCTAGCAGCTATTTATTCACTCCTGGCTCCTTAGCTGCCCATCTCCTCCAAAGATGCAAGGCTCCAAAGATGCAAGGCTCATCTGTGCTGGCTGTCACGTGTTCTATTACTGAGGTATTATGATCCAAGCCCTGAGGAACGCCACATTGTGATCCTGGATGAGCCCTCAAATTGTTGCCTTTAAAACTCAGACACTTGATTGGTGCGTAATTCAGAGTTGGTATTCAGCAGGTTCTGACCAGTTCTGGAGAACCGGTAGCAGAAATTTTGAGTAGCTCAGAGAACTGGCCAATACCACCTCCAACCAGAGATTTTACAGTATCCTTCCCCTGCCGTGCCCACCAAGCCACGCCCACAGAACCGGTGGTAAAAAAAATTGAATTCCACCACTGGTATAATTGGGGGGAAAAAACTACTCCCTGAATTTAACAGAGAAACACTCAGGAGTGGGATTCTACTGGTTCAGACAGGTTTGGGTGAACTGGTAGTTCTGATGATCATTTGACCTCCCCCATCCCCTTCCCACCCTTTTCCTGATCTTTATTTCCTTGTTTTTGAGTACAGCTGATTCTCACAGCAGAACAGTTTGCCACACATCAGCTGTTTTACTCACTGGGGATGCAGCAGAAGATAAGTTTTATAGGTAAAATTGGTCTTTTCTAAATGTTGTATGTGTGCTCAAACCAGGCTCAAAGCGAGCACTCACTGAACCGATTGTTACACCGGTTGGATCTCACCACTGGAAACACTCTATACCTTTGCAAAGTGGTTCCCTGACAATATGAAGCATAAGTACTTCAGGCAAAGCAAAAAGCATTTTATTAAAAGCAGCCAAGCTTTTGTATAGGATGTAGAATCAAATGATACATATATTCATTATAACTGATGTGTCAGAAAGCAATAAATAAAACACTAAAAAGAGCTAGATATGAAAGATACAGGCACTCTTAAAATATGTTTCATTTCTTCCTATAGGAGAATATTTGTAACTAGGCTTCAAATGAGGAGTCCTTGGTACTCTTTCTCTAAACAAGCTCAGAGAGCACCAAGGACCCCTCATTAAAATGCTATTGTTTCATTTCTGAATAGGCTAGTTTTTGCTCATCAAAGGATATGGCTTTGGTTAAAGAAAAAACATGGTTTCCTAAACTTCAAAAGGAGACATTGATACCATGCTAAAATGCCTAGTATCACCTTTATTAAAATGCCTATAATAAAACCTGAAATTCCACATAACCTTGTGATTTTTAGCTTTTAGCATTGTTATTGATTATTTGTTTGCTTTTAAAAAAATAATGATAAGAATTGGAGTTTGAGAGAGAAACACCTCCCATTTTCCTAACACTTAAGTAGAAGCACACATAGTTTTAGTAGTCAAGATATTTTTTTTTGACCTGCTTCAGTTTGGCCGGTTATTACCCACAAAATAAATCCAGCTGACATATTCCCACAATGGCTGCCGTAGTCTATAGATATTTAACTTCTCCTTTAAATTATTGACATGATAGGGATCTTCCCTTCATGATAACATGGCAGCTGCATCTAGTACAGAATACTGCAATTGGGATGTAGTCAGCATCAATTTTTAGCCCCCATTTTAAAGAAACAGTACACTTTCTTAAACTGGGGAAATGAGTTTCCAAGGAAGAATAAAGAAGGCCTGGATGAAAAATGTATGGGATATAAAGAATGTCATTGAGCAATGCCTGCCTCTGTATAATTTTGTAATTGTTTCATTACTTAGTAGGATTTTATAATTATTTCAACATTAGTAATCAGCTTTGAATATATTAGTTAATATTAACATTCATTATTATTAAGTATTTTATGTATTAATTATCATTAATAAGTTCATAGCATATGTATTTTATGTATTTTTATTATATTAAAATTAGTACTCATTATTATCAAGCATTTCATTATCATTAACATCATAATAACAATTATCCCCCTGGAATTATATCATTTTCCATTCAATTTCCCGTTAGTTTCCATTAACACTTTTAGCTTTGCATACATTCATTTCAAATAGATCTAAGTGACTGGATGTACTTTTAAATATTCTCCAATGTCTGACTGAGATCTTCAGCAGTACTATTCTGTTAAGGTAGCTCCCCTGGGAGACAATATAGAATGTGGTTCCATGGGAATCAGGAAATGAATCATGGCTTCATTGGCTATTAGAATTATTTCCATCATTTATGCCATCATGGCATACTGTCAGGTCTTTGTGGCTTGTGCCTGGTGACTACATGTGCCTTCTAAACCCTAGAAATCTCTCTGAATGGAAATGGAAGGCAGCATGAAGGAGGAGAAAAAAAGCAAAACTGCTTTTGATCTATGGAGTAAACAGGCTTTTTTGTTCATTAGCACGTAGTTTTTTATAAAACTTGCAGGAAGAGCTAATGAGTATGAAACTTTAATTTGCAAGAAGACTTATTCATGGACATTTGAATATTTCAAAGACTGCAACGTGGGTTGAAAATGTAATCTGCAATACATCAGATCATGTTTCATGTGAGAGGGCTTTTAAAAAATAAATTTCTAACTTTCCTAAAAAGAGTAATTTTATAGGGTAAAGATTCCAAGTGGTAGAATAAGAAAATGGGAAATTTCTTTATACCAAAACAGACCCCAATCTGACTGTCCTGTTTATACTGACTGACAGAAGCTCTTTAAGGTTTCAAACCAGAATCTTTCCCAGTCATATTTGGAGAGGCTGGGAATTAATCTAATGTTTTCTCTATATAAAACAGATATTCTATCATTGAGTTTCTTTCTTTTGGAATAACAATGAGAATTCTATACAGGACAGGGAGTGACCATTCATTCATTCATTCATTTATTCAATCTTAGATTTTTGTTCTTCTTTTATTACTTTATAAGTAAATCAAGATGGTAAATATCTAATATTCCTCTCTCTTCCTACTTTCCCCACAACAATAACTATTGGAGGTGTGTGGGGCTGAGACTCTGGGCCAAAGTCACCCAGCCTAGTCCTGTGAGGACTAGAACTCACAATCTCCTGGTTTCTAGGGCAATGCCTTCACCACTATACAAAGCTGACTCTCATTTGCTGAGGGCATGGGAAGGTGTGTGTGTGGAAAAATAGATATTCTCAGCCAGAATTTGGAATTCATTTTAATTTCACCTTGTCAATCAGCTGTTTTTCCTCATCACATGCTAAGTTTGCATTCCTGGAATTCAGTCCTGGTACACAGCTCTTGGAACAATTTATTCATGGAGCTTCAGATCTTATAGTGTCAGGGAACAGGGTCCACTATTCTAGCATTTCTGGTGCCTTGTAATTTGGGTGACAAAGGTCCCACAATAGGTCTGCTGTTGCTAAATTGATATACTAAACTAAAGAAAACTAAATAAACATGGGATGCAGGCAACATCTTTTCAATCCATGTAAGTCCTAAATTAGTATTTGAATCTGTTGGGGACTAGATGAAGAAAAACAAGTTCACGCTTAATTTAAATTAGATAGAGGTGCACCTGGTCAATCAAAAAACCAATGAGGGAGTTGCTGGTTGCCTTAAATGTCATTCTGGAATAAAGAAAACCAAGAAGTAAATCTTATAAACAAACCAATGAACATGTTTCCCTAGTATATAATACCCATTTGATGTAGTTTTCAGCCCATCACTAGATTAAAATATCTTTACAATTGAATTATTTACATTCTATGAGGAGACAGCCATTTCTGAGCAGACACCTGCCAGATTCCCTCAGTGAAAAGGCCCAACTCTAAGGAAGGAGAGATCTACCTAGAAAAGCAAAAATTTGTAGTGTTGGTTAACCTAGTACATAGCGCTTCATAAATTGTTTTTGCTACTAAAATCAGTTTCCCTAAAATAAATAAAGTCTCAAGAGATTGGAATGGACAGGCTTATGGAAAAGAAAAGGAATGACAGCATGTGGTAACATAATCAAGCAAATGCCATGATTTGCATGCATATGTTAAATATTCTTTATTTTTGCTTTTATTTGTCTTTTTAAAATATCTGTTTTAGTATTTTTAATTTTAATATATATTCTTGAGTTGTAAGCTGCCCAGAGTCATTGAATGAAATGGGTGGCTCTAGAAATTGAACAAATATATAAATTGTGACACAAATACTGTATATTATTGACATTTGTACAGTGATATTATTTATGGACTTTTTATTGTGTTTTTGTGGTTTGTTCTGCTGCTAAGTGAGGCAATTGTTAAGGGAATTTTGTTCCATTTTACGATCTTTCATGCCACAGTTGTTAACTGAATCACTGCAGCTGTTCAATTAGGAAAATGGTTGTTAAGTGAAGCTGGTTCCCCCACTTACTTCGCTTGTCAGAAGGTTGCAAAAAGTGATCACGTGACCTTGGGACTCTGCAACTGTCATAAATATTTAGAATTTACTTTAGAATTTATTTGATTTGTCAATCGCTTACAAGATAATAGGTATAAGTGTATACATAGTTATGAATATATTAAATGGGTACATATAAGAAAAATAAAAGAAACAATAGGACAGGGATGGTAGGCACATTGGTGCGCTTATGCACGCCCCCTACAGACCTCTTAAGAAAGGAGTGAGGTCAATAGTAGACAGTCTAAGGTTAAAGTTTTTGGGGTTTGGGGAAGAAACCACAGAGTCAAGTAGAGTATTCCAGACATTGACCACTCTGTTGCTGAAGTTGTATTTCCTGCAATCAAGTTTGGTGATTCACGAGTCAGTTGCCAAGCATCTGAATTGTGTTCACATGAAAGTGGGGATACTGCTAGTCATAAGTGTGAAAAGTGCGAAAAACAATCATAAGTCACCCTTTTCAGTGCTGTTGTACCTTTGAACAGTCACTCAATGAATTGTTGTAAATCAAGAACTACCTGTACTAGGGTCTTGCTATTGAATCTTCAGCTTTTTGCAATATATCTCTAAGAACGATGACCTTTACTGGCAGGATAGCTTTTTCAAATGCTTCGAAACACAGAAAGAAAATCTTTTTAACCAAAATCTTCCTATGTTTGTTTTTTTCCCACTTGCAACTCTATCAAAAGCTTGAATTTCTGAAATTTTTTTTTAAAGGTAGTGATTAGTTCAACAGTAGAGTCTTTTTTCCTTTTAGAAAAACAGCTCTTCTTCAGACAGCATATATCAATCACTGCTAGCACCATTCATTCATTGGTTAAAAATAGCACTAGCAACAGCACTTACATACCACTTCATAATGCTTTACAGCCATCTCTAAGCAGTTTAGAGAGTCAACCTATTGCCCTCCAACAATCTGGGACTTCATTTTGCCAACCTCAGAAGGATGGAAGGCGGAGTCAACATTGAGCCAGTCAGAATCGAACTCCTGGCAGTGAACAGTGAGATAGCATGCAGTACTGCTTTCTAACCTCTGGACCACCACAGTTCAGTGAATTGAAAACCAGGAGCCAATGTTTTCTTTGAAAATGGGAAGAGGCAGTATATGATTTGCTTCTGAAAGGGCTGAGAGTGGTCCTTGGCACTTCTAGCATGGACTTCTTTCTTCACCCAAAGATAGAAAGGATAGTACTCAGTGCCCAAGGACATGGAATTTAGCAAAATGTGTGCAATCCTGAAATACAAGAGATAGTGATGTGGCTATGAAGATTTATACATAGGGAAGTTTTTTATGAGAAATTCCCTTCTAAAGCCAATGCAGTCATATCTCTAGAAACAAACAGGAATTCCTTCGGGAACAGTATGTACAGGTATAAGAGCAGGTGTGGGATTCTACCTGGTCAGACCAGTTCTACAGAACCGGTTGTTATGATCCTTTTCAGTTCGGAGAACCGGCAAATCACGTCACTGGCTGGTCCCTCCCCCCCCTCCCCTCGCTGCCCACTCACTCCTTACCTAGCATGTGTGTCATCAAAC
Organism: Bungarus multicinctus; assembly: GCA_023653725.1. NCBI lineage: Eukaryota > Metazoa > Chordata > Lepidosauria > Squamata > Elapidae > Bungarus > Bungarus multicinctus. Next base: position 55,057,297 of record CM042834.1, read on the forward strand.
TTGCCTGCATTTGGTAAGTTGCTTTTATTCCTCCCCCCGCCCCCCGACCATCAGCTGTTCTGCTGTGACAGTAGATTTAGAATAGCTTAGAAAGCAGGAAATAGTTGGATTTCTTGCTTTCTAGCTAATCTAAAAGCAGAGCTGAACCTTCCTTAGGACTGAAGCTTCTATTTTTCAGTGCAGACTCAGACAGCCGATTGCAGAAAGGTAGATCTGTGAGTAAATCTGTGATTCTGCAAGCAACTCAATCTGCCTGCCTGCTTTGCCTGATTTTGGGTAAAAGTTGCTCTTTTTTAATTAAAAAAATTCAATATTTACATAAATATTTATAATATTTACATACAAGCCATGCCCAACCAGTCATGCCCCTCAAGCCACACCCACAAATTAGACCATGCCCACAGAACTGGTTGTTAAGAAATTTGAATCCCATCCCTGTATAAGAGGGAAAACAAGAACACATAAGGATAATTCCAAATGAAATCAAGATCATCCTACTGGAGAGAGATCTTCTGGGGATCATACTTGGATATCATAGAACATAGAACATCAGAGTTGGAAGGGATCTTAGAGGTCTTCTAGTCCAACCACCTGCTCAAGCAGGAGACTTTATACAATTTCATACAGGTGACTGGATTTCCTACTTCTCCTCCTCTTCCTCCTCCTCCTCCATCATCATTATTTATACCTTCTTCTGAGCATTTCCCCCCAGTTTTATCGAATATAGAGGATAAATGAAAAGCAATCCTTTTGAAGAGACTATTGTTTTGTCAATTCAAGAAAACACCTATATATTCTGAGCCTCGACAATAAATCAAAAATATTTTAAGAGCTGCTGACCCTAGATGGAATTAAAATGTCACAATCTCAATTTAACTGGGTCTTCCTCCATATAAATGGAAGAAGCAGCTTTTGGAGAAATAAAAGTTACGTCCATCTATACAAGTCTCCCAGCATATGGTAAATTTATCAGAGGACACTATAGTCCCATATGAAACTAGGAATTTATACCAGTGGCCTTTTTTTTTTTAAAGAAAAGATGAAAATCTTGCAGATGCCCATGAACTCATTAAAGTATTTGACAGTCCAGCATCCTGAGAATAATAATCGTAAAATCTTCCTCAAAAATTAAGAGTGAGTGTGCCACCAGATAAGAAGACCTGATTGCATGATTCCATGGCAAAGCACACAAAAAAGGTATGCTCGCAGCATGAACAATCTTATTTGTGGCTTATCGTGAGCACAGCTGAAAGCTCAAGCTGATTCCTCCCAACCGCATTGCTGCTGGCTTGTTATCTGGGTGTTATCTGCCAGCAACTTCCATATTCATTAAGGGGAGAGAAAAAAAGAAACTTAAAATAGTTCAGAATTTTTTTTAAGTTTGTTTCACTTCTTAACAATGGGCAAAAGTCACTGAAACAAGTCACAGCAGAACAGCCAGATGGATGCTTGTGCTATGTTTGTAACATCAATGTCAAACTACCACAATGAATGAATTATTGGGCACAAAACTCAGTTTCTGAAATTTCTTATTTAACTTGTTGTTTTTTAAAAAAAGTGGGGGTGAATCTAAGAGATGCCTCAAAGAAGCAGTCAACAAGACAATGGCAGAGATTCAGCATATTCCTACAGTATGTAGATTTTTGCCCCTTTGTAGTTTGGAATAAATTGTAGAATGTAGTTTTATCTCTGTCTCTCCCTCCCTCCATATTAATCAAATTTATATAACTGCCCATTGTGGTGGCATAGTGGTTAGAGTGCAGTATTGCAGGCTACTTCTGCTGACTGCTGATTGCCAGCAGTTTGGAAGTTCAAGTCCCACTGGATCAAGATTGACTCAACCTTCCATCTTCCAAGGCCGGTAAAATGAAGACCCAGATTGTTGGGGGCAATATGCTGACTCTGTAAACTGCTTTAGAGAGGCTGTAAAAGCACTGTGAAATGGTATATCAGTCTAAGTGCTGTTTCTGTCTCACCAAAGGCCATTCAGGAAGAAGTGGGCACAACAAACAGCTACATATAAAAACACAGATAGGAGAAAATATTAAAATCTCATTAACAGTAAATATTATGAAAACAGGGATACAAATCAAAGAGGGAATAAAAACTACCAGCTCAGCAATAGAGACCTATTAGTGTGTCACCACTTCCCTAAGAGCCCCAGGCCTGCTAACATAACCATGTGTTGAAGGACTTCCAGAATATCAAAAGGGATGAAGCCAATTTAATTGTTGGGGTGGGGGTGGGATGTAGAATGTTTCATAAGGCAAATGCCAAGGCAGAGAAGATATATCTCCTGGGATCCACCAAATGTCAGTCTCTAACTGATGGTACCCGCAGCATACTTCCTGACAGATCTAATGGGGTGGGCTAATGCAATTGGGGGGAGGCAGTCCCTCAGGTAGCCCAGTTTAATTATGTAAATTAGGGTTAATTATACAAATAATTATAATTTGATGTTAGGAATTTTTATTAACACAATTTTACTAAACTCTTATTGAATATTGTTAATTATTTATGTTAATTATAGAAATGAAGAGAAATTATGTGCCTATGGTGAAAATTGCTGTAATTTAGTTAGATTGAAAAACTGTGATTGATTTATTGATTCAGATTATGAAGTCCTGCACTGCAAACCTCAGAATGTGGGGAATTCTTCACTGTTTTTTAAGCATTTTTTTTTCTGTTATTGTTCATTCCTCCATAAGTTATTGCAGCACAGTAACAAATTCTTGGTTTTGACCCTGTCTGTTGTATTAGGCATGTTTGAAGATCAGTTTATCTTACTTGCATTTTTGTACAAAATAAAATGCAGAGTTCATATGAAAATGAAATCATGGATGGATTAAACTAATATCAAGTGATGTGGCCATAATACAGAAGCTTTGCATTGACCTGGTTATCTGGCGGTCAATTTGCTTTTCCCTTTTCAATAATCTGGGAGAGATTTCACACAGTTTTTAAAGTGCCAGACTTTAAAAAGATCAACATCCCCTGCAGCTGGATGGATCTTCAAATTACCCTTTGTGCTGTAATTGCAAAAAAGCTTCTTAGTGTATGTTAATGCCTACAGAAAAGCTCATCTATGACTCAATGCCCCTAAAGTCTGTCCGGTAAGTAATGTATCATCAGGCAATTTTGGGGCAGAAAAGCAGAATGATTGTTGTTACTAGCAGTTACATGCCTAAAGACACATTAAAACATAATGAAATGTCTTAATCATCCTTACAAGTTGCATTTATCACTGGGAGCTCTATTAAAGGGAAGGTGAAGCAGCACTTCCATGAACAGCATTTACTCAAGAAAGATATTATCTGCTTTTAATGAACAGCAAATCTGCTGCTGTAGATGAAATATATGAAGCTCCAGAGGAAATGCTTTGGGCTACAATGAGAGACATGTTTTGCAATTAGTCCACTAGGCTATGCTTCAAAAAGCTTGGGAGCTGTGCCCAACTGATGCTACCCAGGGAAGGTGGCATTTATCTCCCACTTGGACTTGGCTTCAGCAGGCAAGATTCTTCTTCTCTCTCTCATACATACTCATACATAAAAAACTTGAATCTCGAGAGCTTCACATCAATTTCCTTATACTACGTTGTGAATCTCTTGGGTAAGGCAACCTTTCTGCCTGAATCATTAAATACATAACATCTGCTAAATGTTCTGCTTTATAGCAGGCTGATATTTGCATCATTGATACCAAGTGCCATATGCATGTCAGAAACAAAAGATATCCAAATGTCCTCAGAGGTTCATACCTGGGACAGATCTATTCTGTCCTTCAGTGTGCACAGTTAATCTAGCAAAATCCCCATTCTATTTTTCCTCAGTGCATAAGATGCCTTCTGTTTATTTAAGAGTGTAGAAGCTCTTTTTCTTCATTTTCTTTTTCTGGCAAGTGGCCGCCGTGGCATGCTTTTTAAATAGCTACACATATTTCATTAATTTGGCAGAATGGATGCCCAGCCTTAATCCAAAGTTGAATAGACATGGCCAATGATTGTATGGCATGGCAACAGCTAGCATTTCCATATTAGCATATTAGCACATAAACAAGGACCCAGCATTTAACCTTTTCCTTAAGCAATCCTTTTCTTCTCCAATGTTGCCATTTCTATGATAGACACTGCATAAAGTGGAACTACCAGTTGAAGAGGATCAAACAGGGCATGAACACAACACATTTCCAGCACTAAGAATGTTTAAATGTCCACCATATAATGAAAAAGGCTTTGTGATCAGCTGTTTGTAAAAAGTTTCAATTAGCCTCTAAGGATGCTCTGAAGTACCTTGATATTTCTATTCCTCTCAATTTCTTATTCCTCTCAATAATTCCTCTCAACTTGGTGGAGTTTGTAGCATTGTCTGCCACAATCTCCTAGCCGTTGTAAGTTGTACTGACTATGTGAAGAAAACTAGAACTGTGTGATCAATAAACAGAAGAAAGAAACATGCCTTAATAGATTCCTGAACATACTTTACAGTGAATTAAAATTCCAGGAGAAATTTATCTTACTTAGGTTTACATATGCCTATTTCAACTTACAGCAGGTAGTGGACAATTTTTCCTAAGGGGCCATATGAAAAAGTGGAACTATTGTGGAGGACTGAACCAATTGGTTAAACTTAATTCTGCCACCAGTGCCACTCAGCCCGGCTGCTACTCTTCTGCCATAGGCACAGAAAATTTTGTCTCACCAGCCAACTAAAGTTGCACACTTGTCTTCTTCTCTCATCTCCTGTGGTGTGATTATTTAGATTTTATTTTCTGATTTCCCATTGATCTCATGCAAGATGGACAGGGCCAGCTGAAGGGTTGGATACAGCCTGAGACATGTGAAATTCCCAGGTCTGACATAGCAGCAAGAAATCTGCTGAAGTTCTCTGTTAGGGTTATATAAACCACTCTACGGCACAATTCCATGCATGTGGATTTAGTGTTTAGCCTAAGGTTTGCTAGCAGAAGGATTCAGGTTATTTCTTAGGATCTCTAGGTGAAAGGAATTGATAGGAGATCCTTGCTTCAAATCTGCTGCCTAAGATTTGGCTGCAACCATTTCAAATGAGTTATATGAATCTGATAGATAATAATTTCTTAGCGGCCCTTTACCATTATAAAAGAACAAACTTGATTTATCTTCTTATTTTTCATGGTCCATAACCTACTACAATCATTGTTCACTAGATCTTCCTGTAGCTATTGATCAGTTAGAAACAAGACAAAATTTGAAGAGAGTGGCAGAATATGGACTGAAACAGGTGTAGCACAGGTCATTGGTGGCATGTTTTTCACAAAGTGAGAATTTGTTGGAGATAGTCTGCACTTTTCCATCTATTTTCTGCAGCACAACATTCTCACAATTTCCTTTTTCTTGAGTTTTCCTAAAGTTGCATTGGTGCGGCAAAGAAAGCAAATAATCAAAATGTCCCTGCCTGAAAATCAGCATGAACCATTCTCCTTTTCAAAGCTGAGAACTTGGAAAAACGAATGGGGTACTCCTTCACTTAAAAGCTATCAGTGACCCTTGGCTCTGATTCCTGACTGCTGTCTTCAGTACTAAAGTGGATAGAAATACATGCAGATGAATTTCTACCCTCTTCCCATCCTCATTTTAGAATAATTCATCTTAATCTGGATGCCACCAGCTTTTTTAAAAATTATTATTTACATTTATATGCCGCCCTTCTCCAGAGACTCAGGGCGGCTTACAGTCTATGGAGCACCATGCTAAGTGCTCGGCAATAGCCTTCATTCATTGTATATGCCTGCTTATTACTAGGGCTTTTGCCCCTCCCCCCCCAAGTGGCATTTTTACAAAGTCAACTTATTGCCCCCAACAATCTTGGGTCCTCAATTTACCTACCCCGAGAGGATGGAAGGCTGAGTCAACCTTTAGCCTGGTGGGATTCGAGCCTGCACTAATTGCAGGCAACTTGCACTAAGTGCTAGATGATTAACAGCCACTTTCCTCTAAGGCAAGGATGTCAAACTCACCACCCATGGCCCTGATGCATCACGTTCTGGCTCCACCCCCACCAGGTTTAGCGAAGGTGGGAAAAGTCCTGATATGTCATGTGATGCTACCATGATAACATGAGTTTCACACCTCTGCTGTAAGGGTTCAGTTTAATAGCTGATCAGCAGCTTAATGAAGTATCAGTAATCATAATCCATAAAAGTCATATTTTGGGTGTAGGTTCTGTTCCAACACTTCTCCAGTGTTGGAGGTTCTGGTTATCGGTTTCCTATGAATCTAAATCTGACTTCCTTGTATCTACTTTTCATTGCTTTGGATTTCAGCAATAATCAAGCAAGTTGATAATATTATTTTCCTCTATGCTTTTTGCATAACTTTACTATGTCATGTATATATTTAAATTTATTTCATTGTATGTATACTGTGTATATATGTACAATGACAGTAAAGAATTCAATTAAATGACCATCAGGTTTTCTAGCTCAGAAGTACAATATGGGCCTCATACAGCTTCCTAGACCAGGATTGGAAATTTCCTAAGTTTGAGAGCATGGCATTTTTAGAACAATGAATTCAAAACAGGGCTGGAGCTAATTTTGGATGGCTTTTGAATTTTATGAATTAAACTTGGTCTTGCTCCTTAAAATATCCTGCCCCAATTGCAAAATTAGTTCTCTTTTTGCACGTTTTTCACTCCTACCTTAGACAGTATTTCCTCCCCAATAGTACAGTAAAAAACAACTACTTGTCAGAAAAGTTGCCATCCTCTATTCTCCAAACTCATGCATCACAGTATCATCACTATGTTTTCACTGCCCTTCTTCTTCATGGCAGAAGAATTCCTGCAGTCTGTTGTCTTGCTCAATTGCCATGCAGGCCATGTCTCAGCTTACTCTAGTATATTAATTAACAAGCACCAGCACACATGCTGCTTCCAGATAAGTTAACTATAACTTAAAGGAGAGCAAATGTTTATTGGACTTTAAAGCATGTTCTGGAAGGATGGAGGGTTAAAGTCCCACAGGGTATCACAGATGGTTAAAGTCCAGTTTCTGTTTCCTGTTAGGGTATGCAGCCAGCCAAGGTTCTCAGTCTTTAATACATGCTCAGAATTGGTTGCTTGTTTGTGGTCTTGATTGTCTTATATGGCCACATAGAGATGGATAATACTTAATTGAAGCCCCAAAGCTTTTTATTCAGATTGGCTCAAAGCCAATGAATGCCTTTAGGGAAGCAGGAATCCATCTTTCCAACTTTCTATCCTCCTTTCTATCTTTTGAACTTTCCATCTTTCTGTCTGATTTGGAGTCTGTTGCATTCACATAGTTTACATCATTAAGCAAAACAAAAAATATGCTAAGACGTAGAAATGGCCAATAGTCAGTATTGATTAAATTATCCAATTCTGCAAAGTAGCCTAAGAGGTGACCAACCAAACCTCATGTGAAAAATTCTGCAAAAGAATGGGTGCCATCATGACAAACTGAAAGCTTCCTCTTCTTTCTCCTTTCATAGAAGTGGGGATCCCAAGCAGTTTCCTTCCAGAGTGATCATACCAGGCAGATAAATTCTGATCAGAGGAGGCAATCCCAGTCATTAAACACATAGTCTTCAAAGACAGCTCCATGCAAAGTACTTTGCAGTAATCTAGCCAAGTCATGCTAATTGAATCCTCATTGTCAGTTGAAATCATATTCTTGTCATATGAATATGCTGATATAGAACTTATTTATTGGAACTATTTATTGCTTTAGTTATTTATAATAACAATGTTCAGGCTGCCTTTGTAGGACTTCATCTTCAAGCAACAGTCATTCAAAGATATGAGGGCAGTTTTCATATTGCTTATTAATCATCACTTTTTCTGAACCAAGGCGGTTCTTTTTTTCTCCTCATAATAATTGCCCTGCAAGCTCCTCATGATTTTCCCCAGAATCTATTCATGATTTTCCCCAGCATCTAGATGTATTCTATATTTATCATATTCTTAAAAAAGAAATGGTCAGAAGTTCTGTATAAACGCAAAACAGTATATGGTCTTTCTTGGAAGTAAACTTCATGTTACTAATTTAAATTCATAAACTCATACTCAAGTTTAGTTTTAGTTGTCAATACAAATCTATAATTCTTTTGGTAAAAGAGAGTGAGACTCTTCACTTCATTGTGTTTGCATGTTTTATTTTTACTTTATTAATATTTTTTTTCACCAAATAACCTTTTTCACACTAACCTATGAAAAATAAATTGGTTGTTTAAACTCAATTTTTCATCCAGTCAATATCCTTAGGCAAAGTTGTGCAACTTCTGTTAGCTCAAAAGTTTTATGAAACCTTATGTGAAAGTAACACTTCCAAAGTTGGTGGGGCCAAATTTGGACTTCCAAAATTTTAAGGGATAAAATTACACTTCATATATCTTCACAGTTATGGTATCCATGTGGAGCTTCAATACATAATGGGAAGAAATGTTGGCTTCACATGTTCTTGAAGGACTTGTGATGAGATTGGAATTTCTATCCCTAAACTACCCTTTCTACCTTTTGTAAGGTAAGAGAGAGGAACCTGCAGTTTAGATAGCAGAATAATTGATTTTCATAGCATCTTTCTTCCTTCCTTCCTTCCTTCCTTCCTTCCTTCCTTCCTTCCTTCCTTCCTTCCTTCCTTCCTTCCTTCCTTCCTTCCTTCCCTCCTCCCATCCATCCATCCATCCATCCATCCATCCATCCATCCATCCATCCATGTATTAAATCTTTGGTAGGTTTAATCTATCTCTTTTAGAGATATTTACAATAACAACAAGCACCTAAAGATTGTTTAAAAAAAATAGCTGGCAGTGAACATGTGAGTCTAGACACATATATCACCCTGTTATTGTCATTCTTTCTTTAGCCCCATAGGATCAAAAAAAGAGTTTTAAAAGACCAGATACAACCCCCCACCAAAGTTGTTAATTCCTATAAGATGCAAAGATATTGCTCAAGCTATTAACCACACTGGGTACAGGACAAAAACTATGAAACCAAATTATCATTTTTCAGATTAATGAACAAACCATTAATATTCTTTGGGTACAGTCTTATCACAAATTCACCTAAGACAAGTAGCATCCAAAGTACATCTTACCAGCTTATGAACAAGGATATAATGGGGCACCCTGTCAAAAATGTACTGAAATTGAGCTGCATTGTTCTGGTGAACTTTACAAGCAAAGAAGAATTCAGCCAACAAAGGAGATAAGATTAGTCTGGCAAATGTCGTCCTCAAGAAATATGTATCAATTCTTTAGGACTACAACAGGACACTTTCATTCTAAATATTTACAAAATTAATTTCTCTATTCTAGAAGCTTTCTAAATGTCATTGTCAAGTTGAAAAGTCTATAGTTATTTGTATATACTGGGTCTGTTTCTGAAGAATTTGCTTTCATTTAATCTCATTGCATTTTCCCTGTTCTTCAAGAATTAAAAAAAAAATAGAGAGGGAGATCTGTGATTATATCTATAAATTATTTTACTATGCAATGTTAGCTTGAAGACTCAAAGGTGTTTTTTCAAAAGGCAACAGGACCATGTTTTTTTTTTTTCTTTGAGGAAGAAGAAGACGACATTTCAGTTCTCATCCAAGAAGCTTCATGAAAAGCAAAACTTCTTCTGCCTTGTGGGGAAAAAACATACTCCAGTTTGAAAAAAACACCTTTGAGATAACCATGATCTGGATGACTGAGAATTTCTGTAGACAAGGCTTGAAGACTTTCTTTACTTAACAAAAGAAATTACCATACATTACCATCTCTTTCTTTGTTCTCTTGAGCTCCAATTCATCATCACATTTATTTTTGTCTGGTCACATACTGTTTCCTTTTTGGGATCCAGAACAAGATTTGAACAATTTCAGTTAACATTATTCCATTTTCTTCAATCAGCAGACTCGTTATTTACTTACTTTTTCCTATTCCAGGTATAGCCAATCCTGTTCTTTATTATAATTTTTAGCAATCTCCACAAACCTACAGCAAATTCATTGTAACATTGGATCTTTTACTACTTTCCTTACATTTTTCAGTTCCTTGAAAAATAATTTATCTTTCCTTCAATTTCCTATACATGCTCCTTTTATATTTGAGCTCATTAGAAAACTTCTTATACAGTCACCCCGGTTTCTTTCATTTTTCTTCATAAAGTCTTTCCAGTATCTTTTTTTAAAAAACATCTTAGAACCTTCACCATGGATAAAATGCTAAGACACAGTAAGTGAGAGGAGGACCAATACCTATGTAAATAAATTTAATTAACTTCAGTTAAAGGGATTTACTTGAGATAAGACAGCTAAAGATTCAGAAATTGGACACAGTTCTTAAAAGTGAAAAACAGGGAAAATGCATATTTAACTGTGAATTACTCAGAACAATTCACATAGAAAAACAGCTAATAGATGGAGCTAAATTTCATGGGTAGAACTGAAGATGGTTTGATTTGTGGAAACATCTCTCTGTTTAACTGGATGATTTCCAGAGAAAACGATAAATGCTAAAAAGAGTAGCAAAATGCAAATAAACTACACAGCAAGTAGGGTGAGATATAAATTGGAATTGGGGAAATAACCCCATCCCCCCCAATTCCTTCTACATTGGTGCAAAATATATTTTCTTGGATTTCTGCCACTTTCTCAACTACATTTTCTTTTTAGAGAAGGCTGGAGACTGGGTAGAAACTGTCAAACAAAGCCATACCGAATTTCCCATCCCAAAGCACAGGCCCCACATGGAGAAGTTGTGTTGTAAAAATAAATCTAAAGCAGACACCAAGTGCGAAGCATTCTAATGTGATGGCTAACAGATACCATGAAGTCTGTGAAGAAACGGCAATATTTAGTTATATCAGAACCTTGGTTCTTTCTAGCTATATACTGTAATTATCATAAAGACAGTGAATATAAAAGACTGTTACATCCGTCACCTCCCCTTTTTTAGTCAAACATAATATGGGGGACCACACTGGCAAAAGGAAGGGGGTTAAACCAGTGATGGGTTTCCAAATTTTTCCCTACCAGTTATATATGTGAAGGGCTCAAATACTGACCTCTGTCAAGGCTGGATAGCTGCCTGGAGTGTTTTTAAGCTCAGCTGAGGTGCGGAAATAGTGCAAATCAGTTGAGCTTTGCACATAGGGCACAAATACAGAACTCTGTCAAACTGGTGAACTATCTGGAATGTTTTTAAGTTCAGCTGAGACACGCCAATACCGTCAAGCAGCCGAGCTTCACACACAAGCGCACAGCACAAATATGGAGTTCTGTCAACCTCATGAACTGCCTGGGGTGTTTTTAAGCTCAGCTGAGGAGCAGCAATCAATGCAAATCAGCTGAGCTAAAAAACAAAGAAATATAGGAGAGGTAATGGCAGGAGTGGGTAGGCACGGCCAGCCAGAGGTGGCATTTGCCAATTCTCCGAACCAGTTAAAATTTTGGCTACCGGTATGCCAGAACCAGTCTGAACCAGCTGAAAGCCACCTCTAGGTTTAACCTCTTCTTCCTGAGGTTCCAGTTCAGATTCTCTACCCACTTAGTGCCTGCATCATGCATAAAAAAGAAAGCCACTATTGGTTTATTTTGATTTTCCTTCTCATGCACTTTTAGGCATATCAAATCTTTCTTATTTATATGCATGGGTTATATGGCCATCCATCTTGCCCAAAGTCACAGGTTTATTGTATTTGTGTTAAACAAATACAATAAAGACCAAAACAAATACAATAAATAAAATTAAAATTAAATGGCTGATTGTCAGCCCAAACTACTTTTCTTGAGATTAGTTATAATAACAGAATCTTGCAAATCTGGTTGTGCTGTACCTCCTCTACCTTCTTCTAGTTCAGGGAATTAGGAATATGCCAGTCTGGGCTGCTTCTGAATGTTGTATTGCTGTCCTGGGTTTAAATATTTCAGCATCATTTGCCTAGATAATTTAAAAAAAGGGAGGGACTTCATGTTAATGCTGACTCCTAGACAAGTCTCAGCAAGTATTTCAGAAGTGGTTTGCCTTTGCCTTCATCCTAGAGCTGAGAGATGCTGAATGGCCTGGCTGGCTCTATGCCTCAGGGGAAGGACTATAACTCACAGCTCCCAGTTTCTAACCTTGTTCCTTAACACTTCCCCAAACTAGTCTATCATGGAATTATCAGATGGGACTAACTGCTCTTCTGAAGCTCATGCCCATGAAAACTGCCAAGTCTTAAAAGCTTTCCAAAAGGTTGTTGATATGTTAGAATGCTAATCCAAACCACCTTTTGTTCACTTGAAAGGCAAATGGGAGGAAACTTACAGAACACACCCTTTTAAATGCCAGGTCTCATTGTTTGCATCCTAAGGCTCATGGTCATTCTGGACATATTCCTTACCTGTTCACAGAAGTGCAAGATCCTTCCTTCCTTCCAAACATGTATATATTGGGAGGCACTATATACATCTGTGTGTGTGTGTGTGTGTGTGTGTGTGGTGTGGTTTGGGTGCTGAGAATATGAAGTTCTTTTGGATAGCCATTACAGAGAAAGACATTGTTTCTCTTCTATTTTTCTCAGTGTTGTGGTCCTGCAGTGTGCAATTTCTTTTCTGTGAACTGGGGTGGTTGCTTGTGAAGCTGAGGATCTGGTCTATGTGCATGAGTTTTCGGTAGACACAGGCTACTAGTTTTCCATTGCTTAGTCTCCTTATGTCGACATCGAGGAATGGGAATCTGTTGTCTATCTGTTTGCCCCATATCATTCAGACTCTTGGCCAAAAATGGGGTGTTATCTACATCCAAAAATACTTGTATATTCACATCTTCAACCAACATTTTCATCATAACTATTTCTTATACAAAAGTTCAAAAGTTTATTTAAACAACTAAAGGAAATCACCATTTATGCCCCATTACCCGATTTTGTTTTTTGTTTTAAATATGCTTGTTGGTCCCATATGTATTCACTTGTGTTGCTCATCCTACTTTGGTCAATCTTTTCTGTCATTTCTGTCAGGACTCAGACACTGCCTCAAAATATAAAAAACCTGAGCCTGACCAAACACAGGCTCCACCTAAAAATCTGGAGCAGTCAGATAATGATAATGTAAGGTCTCCAAATCCCTGTACCTGGAGATTATAGAGAGTTGTCCCTATTCAAGAGGCATCCCTGATCCCTGATCATGTGCTGGAATCAACCATCTGATCTCCAGTTCTTGTATGACATTTGTGAAATTTTGACCTCTGACTGGCTAACAATTCTGGCTTGGATCTTGGAAATTTGGACTGGATTTTGACTATTTTTTTGCAAGCTCTTCTAAAAGTAAATCCATTCAACCAAGCTTTTCTTTTCAGAGACTTTGTTTTGGTTTGAATTCCTGGACTGCTGTCATTTCTTTGCCCTTGAAGGATGACTGTGCTAATTTCTATAGAAACTGTGTGTATGAATGTGAACTTGAAATAAGAAGCAGGGCAAATATCAATGATATGCCAGTGAATTTCAGCACTGCATAGGGGAGGAAAGAGCCCTAGACATTACAAGAATGGGACAGAGGAAAACATGTTCATCACTGGTGAAAATAGAGCCTATGCATGTGTACGTTGTGAATATCTATATCTACCTATCTGTTGTGCATATATAAGAAGGGGAATACAGAAACTGATCATGCAAAAGTTTATATGTGCATAGGTTATAAATACACATCAGTCTCTAGATGAACGTGTGAGATTGGGAAGCAAATACAATTTCACTCTTACCTTCTATGAGGTCAGTGTTCATGCAACTGTCATTTGAATATGGCTCATATTTTACAGCTCTCAAAGCAATTAGCCACCTGCAAGGTAAAGATGTAACCAACCAATGTTCTTTAATATGGCTGAATTAATCCATGCTTGAATTATTTAGATTAACTAAATGTAAAAATCAAGTTCCCCATTTGCCCTTGGGTCATTAAAAAATAATGTTATAACAATACTGGATTTCAAGCTGTGCCTTCAGAAGTCAAATAATCTCCAGATAAAAACCAGTCAGTTCCATTTGGTTTAGGCATATGCATTTTTCTTAAAGAATGTGTAAGGAAGCTGTGATAAGTAATTCCTTCCTACAGTCTTTAAAATTGCATTGGCTCAGGTTGCTCTGGATGTATCACTTCAAGGCATGCGTCAGCCACTCATGCTACTGTTATAAGTTTGTCATTTCTTACCTCACTCCATCAAAACCACTATGGTTATGTGTTTGAGAACCCATCATGCTTGCCTACAATGATTTGTGGGACCTTGGAAGACAGTAGGAAGAGCCACAGCCTACAACTGCCATGGAAAAGGTGTCTCAACCTACAGAAAGAAAAGGAGCCTGGGAAACATCGCAAGGGAGACCCTCCCTAGTATTCTTGAAAATACTGTAAAAGGGGGGAAAAGGGAGAAATGCTTTTAGACTTGCAAGAGTCTGTTACTGTAACCTTATAGTGAAGATGCTGTTAGCTCATAGTTTTTACTTTTGCCCTGGCTTTGAAATTCTTCACAGAATTTCTGTAGCTGAGAAGTAGTTGATTTTCTTTAGGCTGCAGGCAGTTCACATTATTTTTTTATTAGACAATTTGAATACTAGTTTAGCCTCACAACCTGTGCTGCAGTTTTCAATTTGTCCTTTGGAGAGTCTGCACAGAGTTTCTTCTCACTGCTTCATAAAAGAGGCCCCCAGTAATACGGCACAGGGCAGCTATTATGTTCTATCTGAGAGTCACTCAGGTTAAAAATCCTAGTGTGCTTTGCCAGGGATTGTTCCATATGGATAGGAAATCCTTTTAAGAACCATAAAACAATAGACCATGAAGGGAAGGGAAGTTAAGGGCCCAACCAGCTATTACATGGGATGAGAGATGTGTAATTTTCTCTATATTATTAGGAAGTATGTGAAAGACTTTATTGACCAAGTTATGATCTATAATATCTATGGACTTCTCTGATGATAACCTTCACATATGAAACTTGGAATATAAAAGGAGCAAATGATAAAAGAGCATGAATTTACACCTAGTTACAAAAATAGCTCTGTGTCTATGAAAGACTAAGAAGGTAATGTATCTGAACAAAAGTGGTTTGATTTTGTAGAATAAATTTGACGAATACCTGCAGAACATGAAGGTGTAGGTTTCATTACAAAGAAAGGAGCTAAATTATATATCAAAAATTACACATTTGTGACATTTCAATTGTTCTGATATTTATGAATGTAGAAATTCATAGGTTGACAATAGTTCCATCATGTTTTCTTACTCTACTTGTCTTTACTTAAATAGGACATTTTTTTCCTAATCCCAGGAATATTTTCTATATCTTACTAATGACCAGTGGAAAACTTCCTTATCCCAGTCACAAGCCCCACAAATCCTTTTCAATAGTTGAACATTTTTTCTAATATTGCAACCAGAAATCTCTTCACACTATATCTCATCTTTTATCTGTTAGCAAATAATAGAACCTCATTATTCAATCTTATTCCACAAAAGTCCATTAGAAGCTACCATATTTATATACTTCTATAATATGTATATGTATATGATGTATGTGTATGTGTAGATGTATACAGAGAGAGGTGGGAGGAAGGGAGGGAGAGAGGGAGATTAAACAAGTAAAATAATTTCTTATTTCTTTCCTTCACTTTGCATCGTACCTTGCCATTTCTCTAATGATGCAATGGAGAAAACATTGTCTTTTCATGTCTTATATCTATAAACAAATCTTTTAAAACCTCATCATTCAAACTTAGCTAAGAAAAATTCCATTAGGACTTACCAGAAACAACAATATATTAAAAATTTTAATATTTAATCCCTTCAAATAAAATCCCATAAATTAATTTCTTATCATCTTCTCTTCATCTCCTCTCAATTTTAATAGCATAGCTTATCACAGTCTCTAAAAATGCAACAAAAACTCTCTTCCTCCCATATCTCATCTATTAAAAATCCTTAAAGCCTCATCATTTAGTCTTAGTCAACAAAAACCATTAAAACTTCTAGGGGAAAAAAAACCATACATTTTAACCTTGGTTGAATAAGCCAACTTTGTAAACCTTCATTTTACTTTAAAAGTGTTGATGTTTATTCTTTTTAGGTAATGTCTCCGAAGCTGTTTTCTTTTTCTTTTCTCAAGAATTTTCCTTTTCTCAAGAATTTTTTCATATGTACAACACATCTCTTTTGTAAAATCCAAAGTAAGAAAATTGTCAAGTCACTTTTAACTAAATCCCCATATTCAAATTATTGTTTTCAATTCATTATTTGTGTGTTGCTTTTAACTATTACAACCTCAGCTGAATTGATTTGTAGGTCCACTCTGCCAGTATCATTCTTGTATCCTGATTACTTTAAATCCATATCCAAAACAATCTGATTTTCCATTAAATCCTTTTCTATCTTTTCTTTTGTCCATTTTTATTGTTATCTGACAGTCTAAATCAGGGATGTCAAACTTGCATAGTCACAGCAGCATCACATGACGTATCCAGACTTTTAGCCCCTTAGCTAAACCAGGCATGGGTGTGGCGATCATGTGATGCATCCGGCCCATGGGCTGCGAGTTTGACAGCCCTGGTCTAAAGAGAAAGAAAATTCTCGATATATTGTTGCCAAATATCCTTGAATTTACCTGGGCTTAAAATGCTTTACTCTGTTCTATGTTAGTGGTCTTTAATTTTAATTTTTAATTTTTTCTGGTTGTCTCTAGTAATCAGTCTTCAAGTTCTCCTTTACTGTGTTTGTCTCTCATCCTGAATATTTTCCCAGGGAGAGATATCCGACATTTAAAATAAAAAAAATCCTATATATTTTAATGAAATTTTAAACAAAATGTAGGAAGTATCCGTATAAGTATTTTAAGATCATATTTCTAATTAATCTGGCCTCCATCTATCTTTTTAAAATCAATATTCTAATCTAATCTTTTCTGCTGATGTTAAAACCTAACTTTTAAACTTACATACAGCTTCTTTGGCTGCAAGTTAAAGGAAAATCATCTAATAAAACTTGTCCTTGAAGATTATTAATATCTCCCCCCCCCCAAAAAAAAAAAATCAATTTACAAGCCATTTCAGTAAAAGTAATTAAGAGAGGAAGTGGCTGAATCTAGCTTCCTTTTGAAGGTTCAAAACTGGTTGAGCAAAGCTGATTTCCCCTACTTTCGTTGCTCTAAAACTCACTGGAGAA
The DNA here is from genome assembly GCA_023653725.1 of Bungarus multicinctus. NCBI lineage: Eukaryota > Metazoa > Chordata > Lepidosauria > Squamata > Elapidae > Bungarus > Bungarus multicinctus. The sequence goes on from CM042834.1 coordinate 55,074,478, forward strand.
CTCTGTTTTATGGGGTCATACCAGTATCATTCGTGAGGAGCACTCTGGACAATCTCAAGTCTTCCCCTTAATCTGGAGAGTAGTTTGAGGAGCTGATTCCTTCACTGGCTCCACGTTCTGCCACAACTCTACAAAGACATCCTCAGTGTATCATTGTTTCCCCAGAAGTTGGCCTTAACATAGAATATTGAGGGCAGTCACAAGGATCTATCATATATATTCGAGATAGGACATACCCGCATTTACTATTTTTAAGTATTTCCTGCCTTTTATTTATGTTGGCTTCACGTTAAGCAAGTTAAAAAAATTCAGTCTTTACTTATTTTGGGTTTTATAGATTAGATTGATTGGTTGTTAGAGAAATGACTAGTTTATATTATTAGTAAAAAGTTGAGGTATTATGTTAATGTTTTATTGTACTGCAACAGAGGGAATTGGAAGTCAATGCTTTTTTTCCCTTCCTTCCCCTCCTCACTTTTCTTTCCCCTTCTTCTCCCCACTGTGTCCTATTATTTGTTTTTGTATTTTGTATTTCTATAATCTAATGAAATTTTTTATTTAAAAAAAATTCCATGCACACAGACATTTAGGCAATGATTTGCAAAATATTCAGCCCAGAATATAGATTTTTTAAAAATAGTAAGTCCAGAAGTTTATCATTTTAGCATTTTTCTGGTTACCTGAAGTAAGATTCCATCCCCAGTTTTCAATCAATTTTTGCCCTCCAGAAATATTTTGCCTGCCCATTCGGACAATGGAAGAAGTGAATAGTGCAAGTAAACCCATAAGACTAAAGTATTAAGGAAAATAGAGATGTACAGAAAGTGTGACAGAGGAATTGGGGAGAGTTTATGTTAACCCCAGGCTATAAGCAAAAGATGAAGATATATATGCAAATGTCAGCATGTTTCTTTGTAATCACCATCACCTAATTTTTGGAGGGGGGGGGCTTTTATCCGAAAAACTGGCATATTTGCAAACTTTTATTTCAAAAATACCTTGTAACTTTTTTTTATTGGGGAACCTGCACAGATTTGAAATAGAGAGAAGACAGGATTAACACATATAAGTAGGCCTTGATCTATAAGTGTTCATTTAACAACAAATTGAAGTAATGACAGACACACACACAAAAAGTGTCTCACCCTCAAAGTTACAACTCTCACATAGTCACATGATGGCAATTCAGGAGCTAGGCAACTGGCTGGCATTTACAACAGTTGCAGCATCTCACCCTAACCCTAAGAGCTGCAGTGGCGCAGTGGTTAGAGTGCAGTACTGCAGGCTGCTTCTGCTGACTGCCAGCTGCCTGAAATTTGGCAATTCGAATCTTACCGGATGATGGTTGACTTAGCCTTCCATTCTTCCAAGGAAGGTAAAATGAGGACTGAGATTGTTGGTGGCAATAAGCTGACTCTGTAAATCGCTTAGAGAGGGCTATAAAAAGCACTGTGAAATGGTATATAAGTCTAAGTGCTATTGCTATCGCTATCATGTGATCACAATTTGTGACCTCAGCCAGCTTCTGACAAGCAAAAGTGAATTAAGGAAGCCTGATTTGCTTAACAACCATGTGATTCACTTTAAAAAACCACAGTAAAAATGATCATAAAATTGGGCCCCATCATGTGATGACTCACTTAACCATCGCATTGCTTAACAACCAAAATTATGGCCCCTATTGTGGTCATAAGTTGAGGACTACCTTTATCTCTAACTGATGCCTCCATATGTTTTAGAGTTCAAGTCTCATCAGCAGCCAATGTCATGAATCTATAGGAATGTAGGTCAGAATAACAGAGGTCCACACAGTGGTGGGATTCAATTTTTTTTATTACCGGTTCTGTGGGTGTGGCTTGGTGGGTGTGGCAGGGGAAGGATACTGTAAAATCTCTAGTCAGAGGTGGTATTTGCCGGTTCTCTGAACTACTCAAAATTTCCACTACTGGTTTTCCAGAACTGGTCAGAACCTGCTGAATACCACCTCTGGGTCCATATTATCTGATGGCAAAGGCATGAGAATGCTGTGAAGATACCTTTAATAAAAGACTGAAAAACAGAAATGCCTACATAGTGCAATTGCAAGAATTCTATCTAATGTCTGAATTCTTCAATACAAGCATGTGTCTGAATACCAATTTCTGGAAAACCTGGGACATGGGAACTGCCAGTGAATTTAGTATATCTGGTTCTGCACTAAGTGTTGGATGAGTCAGTCTGTTATCTAACCCAGCATGTTTCTTCTTATGACTATTTTTTCACACATACAGGAACACTTTTCTTCTTTAATTAACTAAAAGATAAAAATTAATAGAATCAGCCCAGAATGAAGAAAAGGAAAATTCACAGTCTCATCTTCACTTGTTTCATCTCATGCTGGAACAGGTTCTTCCTATGCTGTATTGCTGAAAACCTTGCTCAAATTTCCCCACAAAATCTTTTATAATAGCGGGGCTTTTTGTTGAGACTTAAATATGCTTGGAAGTTAAAAAAAAAGAAGAAGAAGACTCCACCAAAACAACAAGAAAGAAAAGATAAATTGATAAATTTTCCACTTCTCAATATAGTCTTAATTCAGTTCTAAGTTAAGAGTTTTGGCTGGCATTCATTTCAATATTACCTTATTCTTAGCTATCTCTAGGCCTGGTTTACATAACTTCCCCCCCCCCCCCAATGAAAACACATCTGGAGGTAATGAAGGAGAAACAAATAGAATCAACTTTTTGTGCTATGACTATAAAAGGAGGAAAGTGTGCTTTTAAAATCTTGGATGAAAGCCAAGGAATGTGTTTTCCCGGAAACATATAATCTGTAATTGGGCTAATTCTGCTGTATTTGTGTCTCCAAGTCTTTGTTTCACTATTGCTTGTATAACTCTTGATTGGAACATTTGATGTTCCTTTTATGAGTTTCTAAATCCAATCCCCTCCAACTATGTGCATGAATATGTCTCTGATGGATGTTTTCCAGCACCTTTTTGTTGCCTCAATTAAGGCATAATGAACAAGAATTGTTTCTATTTGTAAAACAGCTTCTGCTAGTTTCTTCTTCCCAATTGGCTGGACAATGTGTCCTAATTAGATACAAAGCATGTAATAGACATTACACAAGAGAGGAATCAAAAGAAACCTGGGAGAAAGGTGACATTGTTTTAGCAATGGGCTTGCAGTGACAAGTGAATTTTTCTTTTACAGGTGGACCATGTGACATTTAAAGATACTATAGCAGGTGGCAACTCCATGCCGTCTCTGCAGCAGATTGAAAAAAAAATATGGCAGATAAGCACAAGTTATCTTTCTTCTTACACAAGAGAGTCATGTTTGTCAGCCAAGGAGGTGGTATTTACTGTTTTTTGCTAGATTGTTGATCTCCACCCAGAGTCACTTTCTATTAGGTGCAAAGAACTGGGAACATTTGAGACTTAAGAGTAGAGACTTAAGCATAGTACATAAAACTATATGTTACAATGTCTTACCAGTTAATGAATAATTC